>CM060904.1:597467525-598092525 GCA_030737815.1 Allium fistulosum
TCTTCTTGTGATGGGAAGTCCGGACGTGATTAGTGAATATCCGGATTGCAAGGGCTTCTTTAGAAGTGCCTTCGATTCTGTTCGAACCCGGAATGGACTTGTATGGATGTGTGTCTGACGTTACACTTTAAGATGTAAAGCTGGTTTCTATCAAATACATTTCTGTTGGAGGCGGAGAATTTATTCTCTTAGCTTAACACCCTTCTCTGAGACGTACGAACTCAGAGGTTATGTAGTTGATAGTTACTATTGATACGTTACAAATTTGGTAATGTGGCATACGAAGTGCTGTTGATCATTTGTTGATCAAAGCATGGCTTTGTGAAAAAGCATGGCATTGTGAAAAAGCGTAGCTTTGTGGACGAGACTTCGTCGAGCCTCACAACCCGGAAATGGTCGAAACAGGAACGTTGCGGCAAGGTTTTTAGGGGTCGCGCCCCTAGGGTATGTCATTTCATTCTGGATAAAAGGTGATATCATGGTATGGAGCCCATATATTTTACCTATGTTGATGCTGCAAATTTATTATACTTTGTGGTTGTTGCTTTGTGGTTGAGGATCCTCGGATAAAGGTCGGTAACGACCGGGGGATGGCATAGCTCGTGTGTTAGCTACCTAGTTACAGTTGTACAGCGTGAGGTAGCGTCGGCCTAGTGTTTGTAGAGAGCAGGTTGACTCTCGGGGCGTCTTTCCAGAGGCGTTTCCATTTCGGTGTAAGGAAGTTCCTTTGCCTGACCATTTGTTGGAAATCCAAAGAAACAATACGAACCTTGTACGGTTTTATTTGTAGAACATGCCATTTACTTATGGTGGTCACCACTGTTTAGATGGTAGCTATAGTAGGCATACAATAATGATTATATGCTGGCTAAGATTAATATTATACTTTCGAAATGTTTTCGACACTATGCACTAGTAATAATATCCAATGATTTTGCATAGTAAGCATGTTTGACTATCATAAAAAGAAATCTCCTCTAATTCTGCGTTTGCATTGTGTGTGTGGTGGGAGGTCTTATGGTAGTTTCATTTTCCAAAAGCATTACGAATCTATTTTATTTTATTTGTGAAAATAACTGTTTTACGATCTCACGCCAGTCACCATGACTCACTCGGAGTTTATTGTTCCCTTTCTAAACTTGGGTGCCCATAATTTTCCACACGGGCAGCCTAGAGTTATGTTATTAGGATATTCTGGAGCTTTGGAGGCAAGCTGGATGGCGAGACGTACTCCCGTACTTGTTTATTTATTCCGTTGTGTATTCTGTATGAGGACAAGTTTATGAAACTGTCCATTGCTGTATTGAGTTGTATATTGACTTTGATTGATGTATGTATAAACTGATATAGTTCTTTGTTTAAAAGACTATTGATTATCTATTATATATTGTTCCGCTGCGAATGTGAGATTCTGTTGTTGTTTCTGTTCTTTATTTTCTTCTGTCTTCTTCTACCTCTTCTTTTTAACCATAATGGTTCGGTTTTCCGGCATTCGATTGCGCGACATTCGATACAGTGGACGTATTAATGTTGACTTTCGAGCGTCGAAAGATCGTGATCGTTACATTATCTGTTTATGATGATAATGTGAATTATCTGTTGTGGTGATAATATGAATTATCTATTTGTGTGTATATAGATAATAGAATTGAATTGTTTTAACTTTAAAACAACTTGGACCTAAAAGATGGCGATTTGGATTTCGATGAGACCGGGATTCGGTTTCCAGATTTAGATATCCGAAAACCACATCGATCCAAATTAACGATAGGTCATGAATCTCAAGTGAAGATGAAGATTCGGAGTGCAAGGGTTATTGTCGTTAACTCTGAGGGTGATTCCAAAATGAGTGTAACGAGATAATGCCTTCGGTTTCGTTCGAACTGGAACGTACTTGTATGGGTTGAATGCTTTCAACACATCGTCAGGTGGACGATGAACATTTTAAGATAGATGTGTTCTGATAAGGTAATCTTAGCCTCAAGCCTCATCAACTTGGAATGGCTAAAACAGGGGAGGTGCAGCAAGGTTAGTGGGTAGCACCCATGTAGGATAAGATTTCCCCTATCTAGAGTCCCTTTTTATTCGGCTGTGTGGGCGGTTGCTAGCTACAACCACGGGGTTGTCTTGTTCGGGAATTATCCAGTAAGGGATGGTTCCGGCCTTGTGTTGCAGGGGGTCGGGCGTGATCCTCGGTACGGTGATCTAGGCCACGTACTATGACAGGCGGTACCCCAGTAGCCCTGCCATTGTATGGAATCCAAACTCCAATAAGCGCTGTACGATTTAGTTGTGCCCAACTATGTTGAAACGTGAGATGTAAGCATTCCAGCTATTTCTATATATTACTTGAAAACCCTAGACCCTATTATTATATCACTGGATTTCCTATCAAATGTTTTGGTTAGCGTAAGGTAAAAACTTACCCATGTTTATGTGTGGGAAGTCTTACGTGATACCTTTGTTTCAAAAGGTTTTTAAAGTTAAACAACTTTAACCGTTTACTCATACCAGTCCCATGTCTGACCTGGAGTTTATTTCTGTTTTTCTTAAACTCATGGGTACTCAAATTTTTACGAGTAGCCAGGGGATTCAGGTTTGCTTTGACAAATTCTGGAGGAGCAATGGAGCAGGAGGCTTCAGCGTATAGATATATATATATTGGTTCCACTGTGTTATTGTTTATCTGTATCTCTGTGTTGTATTGAATTGTAAAAACTAGACAAGTGTTTATAACTGTCTAGTTTGTGTTTGAATAATTTGTGTAACTGTGATAGTTGCTGTATACTATGTAATATCTTATGGGACTAATATAATTTATTCGTTCCGCTGTGAGATTCTGATGTTGTTTAATTCTTTCTTCTCTATCTTTTCTCTTTTCTATCCCTTTCTTTCTTATTGATGATGCGTCTTTCTGTGGATAGAAAGGCAGGTCGTCACACTAAAGACCTTAGAGTCCACTTCGTCATCATCAAAGGATCACCGACGTACTTTTTCGAACCTCAAAGAAGCAAACACTGAGCAAGAGCCTCCCTTTTCCTTAGAAGGTCAGCCCGGTTCCATTCCATACCTCACCAAAGCCAAAGATATTCCTCTCGTCCTCGATTTACTCATGAAATGATCAAAACTCATGCTTATTTGGCCAGGTATGGGTGGAAGAAAGGCATGGAAATTAGAAGGAAGAACAAAGAGTCTCCGCCCTAGGTATATTATGTTTTGACCTTAATACTTCATAAATTAAATATTAGAATTCCTTTCTTCTTCTTTACACGTCTTTCAACATATGAGTTAGCATACAGAATTTTTCCTATTTTTTAATGTCATAAAGGATGACCTTAATACCACTTTTGTTACACGACATCTCCAAGACCATATATTGACTGATAAACACCAAATATTATAACAAACCATTATAACATGTTTTCCAAAATCTATATCATTACCAACCATATCCATAAAATCTATCTTCTTAAGAAGAGCCGTCTAGTGCAATCTAGAATAATATTCAAATCAGCAAATCGATTTAAATTATTTTTATTAGCAATTCTAAGTGTTTCAACCTTATGGTTTGGTATTAGCAACTTAACATGATTTATAAAGTTAATAACAATACATTTATTAAATGTGCATTAAGTTAGCTTAGTCGCATGTGAATGATGCGCATGTGATATTTGTTATAAGTATGTCCTTAAATAAGTCACAAGCATCCTTAGTTAAGATTACTTTCCTCAATTTGTGTACAACATACAAAAATAATACTGTTTCTTTGATAAATGACAATGCCACCATGTACGATCTTAGCAATCACATAAAGGGTGCAACTAGAGTTGCTTAATGATGCACACATAGTGGCTCTATACCTTTTCTTATGCAACATCTCGATCAATGAAATTGCTAAAGAAAAACTTGTACTTTTAAATTCTCAACCTGCTCCATTGACTACTAAACAACCAAAGGGGAAAATAAAAATATTTACTCCAATATAAGCCCTGTATCGTTAGTAGTAATCAGCTTATGTAGTTATACTATACAAAGCAGGCCCATGCCACATTTCATAAATGCAAGAGTAGCTTGTATTGATGTCATCTTTTAGAGCTATAAATCCTAGAATTAGCAAAAGCATTCCGAAAATGTTGTCAACCTGCAAAACTACGCTATGAAACGAATTTTATGACTCTTGTATTAAAAGATAAAATTTTGGAATCTTAAAACAACCTAGAGAGCATTTTGCAACATTGAAAAATTCTTAAAATCATTAACCTTCAGAATTGAGGAATGAGTAATCAACATAAGCTATGAATCTTTTATCAAACCATAAGGTTGAAACACCAAGAATTTCTAAAAAAGCTATTTAAGTTGATTTGCTAATCTGAATACTATTCCAAATTGTACTAGGTCGCTGCCTGAGAAGATTGATTTTGTTGATATGATTGTTAATGATATAGATTTTGGAAAACATATTATAATAGTTGGTATAATATTAGGTTTTCGTCACTCAATATGTGATCATGGATATGTGGTGTAGCAAAATAGTATAAAGGTCATCCTTTTATACAAGTAAAAGTAAGGAAAAATTTAGCATACTAACTCATATGTTGAAAGTCATGTAAAGAAGAAAGAAAATCTATGAAGTATTAAGGTCAAAACATGTATATACCTAGGGCTGAGACTCCATATTCTTTCTTCCAATTTCCAAGCCTTTCTTCCACCAGTACCATGCCGTATAAGTAGTAGTTTTGCGCCTTTCATGGGTAACATTGTGGACATGAGGAATATTTTTGGTTTTGGTGAGGTCTGAAAAGGAACCAGGGTATCCTTTTGAAAGAAAGGGAGTCTTTTGCTCAACCGTTGCTTCTTTGTGGTCCGAAAAAGAATGTGGGTGATCTTTTGATGACGATGAGGAGGACTTCGAGGTCTTTAGCCCAGCCATTGTTCGTTATTTTAGGTTTAGTTCTAAAACGGAGATGATGTATATAGGTGTTAATTTTAACATAATTTAATTGTAATGGAAAAAAATTGAAAACAACAATAAATGTTGCCCAATTGATTTCGCACTATTAATGATAATATTGGTGCTGCGTATATGCAAATAAATAAAATAAATTTTTAAGGTTCACTCGTAAAAACCTAATTTAGATAGGTAATGCATTTGTTTAAGCTAATAAGCCTAACCCAAATATACGTAAAATAAATGATATCAGATGTGGCAGCGTATATGTATTTTCGGTAATTCATTATCCTATTGCTTAACCCATGCATGCTAATTATGAAAAATATAGTATCTACAAATTTAAATTTAAATTTCAAAAATAGATTTCCCTTATTCAATGCATCATAAATACATGGAATTAAATATACAACTATTAATTTAAATCGGCATAGTTAGATGGTTCCTTTTTTGGATTATTTAGGCTATTCAAAACCCTAAAAATGCTGAGTTGCCCTACTGTTTTCCCAAAAATTTCATGGACAAAAATAACCCTTTGATTACTTTTTTCTATTTTTTTTCTTTTTTGAATTAGAAGTAACAAGAATCAGGGTGTAAATTGGGCATTATTAAGAGGATATTCAAAAGTATGTGTTATTTTCAAGATACATTAAAATATACTGTATTTTTTGTGTACTTAGCATCGCTCTAAATAAAAGTAAGTATTATATGTATGTAGTAAATGATGATGGACTACAATTTAAAAATATTATTAACTTGATCAGGAAATAAAAGCTAACAGCAAGTGGTTTATACAATTTCAGTAATTGCATCCTACAAATTCAACAAGCGGGACCAAAATCCTCTACGAGTGTAACTACCCATAATTTTATCACTTTTAAATGGAATAATTAATGAACTTTAATATTAAAATATAAAATTATCAAAGTTAAATAATCAAGTTTTATGAGATAAATAGTAATGATAAACTTATTTTTAGAATTGGTTTACAAAAATAAGAGATTTTGAAGTATTACCATAAAATTAGTAAAAGCCGATTTTCGATAAAATTTAATATACATTTGAATTATTGTTGTAAATAGTAAATCCCTCTTTTAACAGTTATATAATGATATGATGATAATATAAATTTTATTAAATTTTATTTATAATGGCTTTATAAACATATATACCTGTTTTATAAATGTATACAAACTTCATCGCACTTCGACCAATTAACGTCGTATTCTACAATTGAATTTAATATTACCAAATATGATATCATAAATAAAATAAACTTCTTTTAATTTTTAAAGATAGTATGAAAACTATATTTAGGACTTGTTTAAATAAATAAATAGTTTAACAAAAACGTCAACATTTAATCGTAAAACATTTTGTTGAAAATCAACGTTTTGTTCAATATAAGTTATCGCAACGTTGTTGCGCCTTTGTTAACATGTTTAACACACATATATGTTAATTTTACAACTAGTCAAGTTTAATTTTACTAAGTATCATTAGGAAATTTTAGAATGTCATTAGTAAAAGTAAGGTGATTTAAAAAAGCCATAAAGTAAACATAAAATCAACGTTCACCAAAAAAGGGCAAATCTTCACTTTAATCCACTTTTCCATCCAAATACTTTCCTTAAGTAGTAAGTAAAAATGACATAAAGTAATGAAGTGATGGACGATGGTAAGTGTTGAAAAAAGTAAGTTTGCTTTAAAGTTAAGAAATTGTATTTTGGTAATTATTTGGTGAGTGATAAATTTGGTAACTTACCACTTCATTCTTTTCCTATAAATACACAAATTTTCCTCTCATTTTATCACACACATTTTCTTCTTCTTCTTCTTCCTTTAAGCTATTTTAATGGCTTCATTTTCCCTTCTTCTTTCTTACTAACTTTCTTAAAATCATAACAAACTAACACTAAACTCCACCAAACTTTGTCAAACACCATCGAATACCATTAGAACATGGTTTAGCATCTAAAAAGTTGGATGGTAATGGAGGAAAGGGTAGAGCATCATAAGGCCAAACTATTTAAGAGGAAGGAGAAAGTTTGGAAGCTCCTGTGCAAGAAAAAGAGTAGGAAGTGTCGTCGCTTTCATTCCAAGGAAATAGGAGAAAGTTTAAAGTACCGCGGGAGCACTACTGGATTACTGGAGCTTGGGACGGAGTTGATGATGATTAGTTGAAGTAAAAAATGGTTAAGTGAAGTGTTGTTGGATAATAATGTTAGTGGAAGAATTAGTTAGAGACAAAGGTGAGTACTCATATTTTAATTTACAAATTAGTCCCTAAATTATTTCAAGTATAATGATTTCAAAGTTTAAATATATTATATCATTAAATCTTTGATTTCTTAGTTGATTACTTGTTTGACCATATGGATATTAATATGGATGATTACTTGGTTTGATAAATGATAAGAGCAATTGTTAGTAACTAACCATTGTTATTTAAATGTGAATTAAATTCATATAAAGGTGCTTATGGAAATTGTTTAGCCTCTTAATGATTTTAAAATATCTAAAAAGTTTGAAAATGAATATTAATTATAGTATGATAATACAGTCAAGCAATATTGTCCCAGTGGTTAAGTGATTTGACTTTGGCGTGAGAGGTCATAAGTTCGAAACTTGTGTAGTGTGATTCGAAAATATACACTGACGTGTGATTTATGATATGTTATCCCAATATATGTTGTATCTAAGTACCAATTCATAAAAATATATTATAATACGAAATGTAATGGAAAATGAGTTTGAAATTTAAAATGTATTTGTTCAAAATGAGTTTAACCCGATTTATAAACTTTTTATAATCATTTAAAAGTGTTTCCATAAGGTTTGAAAAGAAATTATAAAAAATTTAAAACTAGGCACGTCGCGTAACGGTAGTTCGTGATTTCGTACTGAAGAATTCATATGAGTATATGAAATGGAACATAGCTCGGAATTCTTCAAGGAAAGAAGTTTCCAGACCGCTGTATCCATTGTTTTTAAAAGAAGAAAGACAATCAAGATTTCATTAAGTATACTTTGAAATATAAGTGGCAATTCAGTGGCCATAGTAGCAAATGTTATATATATATATATATATATATATATATTCTTAATGTTTGAATATATGAAATAAATTTTATAAATTTTTTAAAAAAGATTTAAGTTATAAAAATGAATTTCTAAATGATGGAAATGTCGTTTTTATCAAATAAGCCTTTAGAGCACTATTTGAAGCACCTTTTTGCAGTAGTTTTTAATAACTTTTGAAATATGGCTTTAAACTTAAGTGTTTTTCCCAAATCTTTTATTAATGTTTTTAAATAAATAATTTAGTGTATTAAAGATGATTTGAGGATTTTATAATTTATTTTAGAGGGTTTAAATAAATGATTTAAAGAAAAACTGTCAAAATTAAGTGTTTAAATCTTGGCTCTAAAAGCCGACTTGTAGACTAGATTTTTCTATTTGTGAGACCCGGGTGAGGTGCTTAAACAAGGAGATGTTCAAGAGCAACCAGTGCCCTTGCCTCTCCTAGGGAAGGGTAGATAAGGTCGAAATTCCGAAGACGAGTTAAGTAAAAAATTGAATTTTCCAAATTTAAACAACTTGGATTGCATAGAGATAATCTTCTTATACTTGGTGTTAAATTCCTAGGAGGGAAGTCGCACTATCCATATGAATTTAATTGGCGATTACATCGCCATTCGATGGATAGTAAGTAAAAGGAAGGCTTTTGTAACAACCCACAAATTCGTAGCAATTAATTATCGACACTAGGTGATTAAATCGTTCGCTAATTCTTATTGGAATTTTATCGAGTTGAAATCCTTTTGAAAAATGGTTGAGAAATTGTTAGTGGGCTTTAAAAATCAAATTGGCCCACGTTTCCTTTGTTGAATTTGAAATTTGATTATCGTTTTTGATAATCGAATATTTGTTGAACTTGAAATTTGATTATCGTTTTTGATAATCGAATATTTGTTGAATTTGAAATTTGATTATCGCTTATGATAATCGAATATTTGTTGATTTGAGAAATTTGATTATCGTTTTTGATAATCGAATATTTGTTGAATTTGAAATTTGAGGCTATCGTTTGGATAATTAGATGTTTGCTGATTTTATTGATATACGGTTTTCTAGTTTCGTATTGATTCTAGATTACGTTGACTGTGTTGAATTGCCATTTTCCACTTATCTTTATGGATAATTAGAATTGGTTGATTATGGGATTTGTGGTTTCTAGTTAATTGATGAATAACTAGATATTTGCAGTTGCGATTTGTGATTTGTGTTTCCTAATTATCCTTGTCGATAATTATATTTTGTTGTTCTCTAATTATCGTATCAGTAATTAGATATTGTTGTTTTGTGATTTTTGAATTTCAGTTATCTAAATGATAATTGAAGGTGCTGATAATTGTATTTTTTCAGTTCTGCTGTTTTCTGATTATCTATCTGATAATCAGACTTTGTTGAGAATTTGTAAATTTCTTTTATGGAATTGAAAGATTTCTTTGGCGTTTGTATTCTCGTCTTTTATTTTCTAGCTTAACCAGTTTATGTTAGAAAAATAATTGTTATTGACAACCTTAATCATGAAAATTGCGGGGACGTAATTTTTATAAGGAGGGGAGTCTGTAACAATCCAGGATTTCACATTAATTAATTTTCGTCATTAGACGATTAAAATTGGTTGCAAATTTCAGTTTGGAGTTTGAATCCAGTTTATATTCTTTTGGAAAATTCGTTAAGAGATTTAGGGCTTTAAGTAAAATCAGGGCCCAAATACATTTTTCCCCTTTTATTTTTGGCCGTGCCCTTCTTATTCCCATTTGGACCCGCTCCTCATTTCATTTTTCCTCTTGACGTTGATTCGAAAACCTAAATAAAAACATTTGAGAGAAGAATGGCGGCTCTCGATCGTCTCTCCCAACCGTGAGTAGAGTTTCGCGAATCTTCGAAGAGGCCGTTTCTGTCCAAGGATCACTTCTTCGACTTTGCAAAGGCTGCTGGAGTTTCGTGTTCAAACGACATATGCGTCTCAATCGTAGAGGTGAGTAATTTCAGTACTCACATCTAATTCAGCTTAGTGGTTTCCTCTGCTTGTTTGGGTTTTGATGTTGATTTCGTTCTCGCTCTCGTATCGTTCCAATTTGGTTTCGATTCGAGCCATGTTATTCACGCACGTCTAATTCACTTTACTGCTAGTATATAATTCGATGCCCTTAAATTTTGTTGTATCCATTAGCTTGAATTTTTCACTTGAGCACTCTCGGCCATTTGTATTTTGGCTTCGGTCTCCTTTTGATTTGCGAACGCAAATTGGGTTTCACTGTTGAGGAATTGGTCAATTTTGACTTTGTTGGGTACAATAGTGTTTTCATGTATATCGGCTTGGGCTCCAATTATACTTCTGTTGTTTTAAAAATTGATTTTGTGATGGTTGCCACTGGTTGATTTCTGAATTGTTCAAGTTGTGAATTTCTATGTTTGATTTATTGGATGCTCACGGTTTCGATTTCTCTGGTTAAACTGTATTTTTATTTCGCGAATTTCTACCGTGACATCATTGATATCAGCTTTCGACGTTGTCGAACTTTGCTAGACTTGTAACACTTTGATATTTCCAGTTGTAATTGATATTGTATTATTTTCAGGATTGAATGCCTTGATTCCTTTGTCCTGATCTATTTTCCTCTATGTTATGCACTATGTCTCTGTGTACCCTTGCATATGATATCTGCTAATCAACTTGGCCTATTTGTGTTTCTTTGAGTGATACTTTTGTAAAAAAAAGAAAAAAAGAAAAACAGTCTTTGTTTTAAAACTGTTACGTGAAAATGTTTATTTTGAACTGTTTGTCTATGAACCCAGGGTTCATATTCATGTACAGTTTAGCTTGATGCTTTGTTCGAAAGTGATTTTGTACCTCCTGTGAGAAGACAATGAACTTGACTTTACATCTTACCTTGTGTATTGTCACTGCATACCTGTATATCCTATAGTTCACTATATCATAATTGAGGTAGCTGCATTTCAGTGTCTGCTGTCTTCATGTAGCATGCATTGCTCATATTATTCCTAGGTTGCAGTTTGGGTTGCATCACCAGTTGGGTATTTGAGTATGTGTCATTTGATTTATTGGGTGTTCAGTCCCACTTATTGTTCTTGTTTCACCCGAGCTTTGTTTAAGATCTTCAGTGCATTATGCACTGTTTGATGGATGTCTGGTTCATTGTTTCGAGTTGATGCCATTGTGGTTGTACCGTCATTGTTGTCTGCACTTGAACATGGTCTTGTACGTGTTCACTATAGCTGCACTTGGGTCACTTATGCTCTGATCTTTGACTTGAATAAGTTGCATTCACTATAGCCTGGCCATCTAGCTCTTTTCATATGTTCTCTGTCTAGTCTCTGACCATCTCTGTTGTTACCTGATTTCGACTTTTGGTTATTACTGCGGTATGATTATGATGTTAATACTGTCCAGTTTACAGTACTATATTTATGTTTGCAATTGGTACACTTATGTTTTTGAGGCTGTTTGCACGCAGTTGCAATTTAGTCATTTGTGTTGTTATCACACTTGAGTTGAACCCGATTTCGGGGTTTGACCTTGTGATCATTTGTGACTTTCACTGAGCTTTTGTGTGTCTCCTGCGATAGTGGCGAGGCAGTACACGCGTGCGTGTACTGCAGCCCTATCAGATTTGACAGTTTTAAATTGATGTTTCGATTTGTTGAATTGTTTCGTTGGTTAATTTCAATGTTTTGGGGTTGTATTCTGATTTGGATTGCTGATTTGTTGTTTAACACTATTTAGTGTTATATTTGCCGTTATCCAATTCACGTATCGAGAGTTGGATATACGAGAATTCTGTGACTGTCGTCTATTTGACGTTTGATTATTATTGCTCCTATGCACTAATAACTGAGTTTGAATTAGACTGACCCGTGTATTATTTTCTTTTGAATGTAATACTCGGGTCAGACCCGAGTTATTTCAGGTTGTAGATTTCTTTCTTTGAGTTGCTGTTCGGGATTTGAAGACTTTTCACATCTTCTGAAGTTGTCATTGTCCTTTTGTAGTAGTCGTGTCATTGTATAGAACGATATGTATTCATGTATATTAGTTGATAATGTACTTGTATATATAACTTCTAGAGTCGAAAGTTGTAGTTGTATCATATGTATCGTGTCAACTATATTGTAACTGACATCGGTTATATATATATATGAGATTTTTGTTAATCTGTGTTCCGCATTTATATTATCTGTGTTATTGTTATATCTAATGTCCTAAACTACTATGAACTATCGTAGTTTGTTTTATACTGATAATTGGGTGTGTCGATGGGAGTAAATAAATAATAGATGAAAAATAAAAAGTATATACCACTCCTATCGAGATAACCAATATTAGTGTAAGGCCAACTACGGATGGTCGCTCCTATCCAGCCTTATTCTTCGTAATAATAGACAGTATTTCTTTTAATACTCTTTGTTATTATGAGCATAGAGGTGGGGCGTCACAGTTGGTATCAGAGCTTGAGGTTTACGGACATAATATAAAACTTAACTCGGAAGGAACATATGTTACAACTATTGGTCGATGTTTTATTTGTGTTGGAGTCAAAACTAAAGTTTTGAAATTTGGATGAAATTTTTAAATATCTTTATTTAAAAATAAAAGTGGAATTGTGTTTTGTTGTTTTGATGAAATTGTGTTCTGATGATTTGATTGATTTGTGTTCTGTTTATCAGAGTGCGCAGCGGAAACAGTGAAACTCTCTTCGCTGAGTACAACTGATAATCTTTTTGATTTAAAAATCAAAATACAAAATTGATATGAATTTCATTTGTTGTTTACATAGCTGTAATTATTTTATTTCTTTGAGAACTTCGAATCCGAATTGCGGATTCGAAGAAATTGCAGATATGTGATTTTTGTTGAAATTTCCGCTGGCTTCCTTTTGTATTAATCATCTATTGATTAGATTTTTGCTGTTTTAAATTATCTTCATTGAAGATACATTTGAATGATTCTTTGTTCATTTTGTAGTACGTGCAAAAATTTAAATTGCACGTTATTGCATTTATTTTACGTTGAACCGATGCTTGGTTATGAAACGTATTTTGTTGCCGTTATTTTTACAACGGAATTTTACACCAATGCTATATTTTGAAGTACGGTGTTTTGTGGCATTTTAATGAATGAGAATTCATTGACATTACATTTTGATGCAGATTGTTTTGATGTGATTTTGACGTTTTAAAACTACTGTCGCTTTGGCTTCCGTAACCGTCAAATTTTAAAAGTGGATTTTCTAGCGGTTATTCCGCAATGCTGTTTTGTGACCGTTTTTACGGTATTTTGAGAAGTACAATTTCCTTATCGAAATTGTTACTGATTTGCTGCTTTAATCACGTGATTGGAAAATCGTTTTAAAATGAAAAGTGTTTTATAATTTTTAACAGTTCGCGTTTTCAAATGAATGAGAAAGCGACTTAAACGATTCAGCAAAATCGAGGATTATGACCCCTGTCTTTTACTGTTTCGCTTAACTCCGGACTTGTCCAGTTGAGAATGTGAATTGTTATTTTTACAAAATAAATAAAATTGTTTTCAGAAATTTTAACAGTTTGCGCTTTCAAAAGAATGAGGAAGCGATTTAAACGTTTCAGCAAAATCGAGGACTATGACCCCTTTCTTTTACAGATTCGCTTAATTCCGGACTTGTCCGTTTGAGAATGTGAAATGTATTTTTACAAAATACACAATTTTGCACTTTCAAGGAAACGATGAAGAGAATCAAACGATTTAGTAAAACACGTGGTATGGGACATGTGCGTTTGCTATTTCGGTTAATTTCGGACTCGTTAATTGAAATATTTGATGATTTTGTGTGCTTTCGAGCCACTATGAGGACCTTCGGGTCATTTGTTGGACCTTCGGGTCATTTGTTGAGCTTTCGGGCCACTCTGCGGACCTTCGGGTCAAATAATAGTACTAGACCTTCGGGTCACTCTACGGACCTTCGGGTCAATCTGATGGGCGCCAAAATTATGTTGAGTACTTGGTAGGCTTCGGCCACTCTGAGATGCACATGCGGCGAATTAAAAACTCGCCATCTGATGGGATCGATCCAAGCTTTTATGTTGATTTTCTAGTCTTCTTAATTGATTTCTAGATATTTGTTGCTTCCAATTATCTACAGGTAATTGGATATTTGTTGATATGAGTTCTGATTATCGTTTTTGATAATCAGATATTTGTTGTTTCCAATTATCGCTTGTGATAATTGGATATTTGTTGATATGAGTTCTGATTATCGTTTTTGATAATCAGATATTTGTTGTTTCTAATTATCGCTTGTGATAATTAGATATTTGTTGATATGAGTTCTGATTATCGTTTTTGATAATCAGATATTTGTTGTTTCTAATTATCGCTTGTGATAATTAGATATTTGTTGATATGAGTTCTGATTATCGTTTTTGATAAACAGATATTTGTTGTTTCTAATTATCACTTGTGATAATTGGATATTTGTTGATATGAGTTCTGATTATCGTTTTTGATAATCAGATATTTGTTGTTTCTAATTATCGCTTATGATAATTAGATATTTGTTGATATGAGTTCTGATTATCGTTTTTGATAATCAGATATTTGTTGTTTCTAATTATCGCTTTAGATAATTAAATAATTGTTGATTTGAGATTTAATTATCGCCTGAGATAATTAAATATTTGTTGATTGAGATTTAATTATCGCTTTTGATAATTAAATATTTGCTGATTTGAGATTTAATTATCGCTTTTGATAGTTAAATATTTGCTGATTTGAGATTTAATTATCGCTTTTGATAGTTAAATATTTGCTGATTTGAGATTTAATTATCGCTTTTGATACTTAAATATTTGCTGATTTGAGATTTAATTATCGCTTTTGATAATTAAATATTTGCTGATTTGAGATTTAATTATCGCTTTAGATAATTAAATATTTGCTGATTTGAGATTTAATTATCGCTTTTGATAATTAAATATTTGCGATTTTTGAGATTTGAGCTTCGTCTTTTTCTCTGGCGATTCAGGTGAGTAATTTGATTTACTCACATTCAATTCGTGCTCTGTAGGGGATTTCTGCTCTATTTTTCCTTCTCTTTTAGTTGCTGGAACGCGATTGTTCTTGCTCTTGTTAGTCGTCTGATTTTGATTCCTTGATCCCCATGATTGTTGATTCTTTTGACTTGAAGCAATCGAACCTTTTGATTTCATATCTAATACTTTCCCTGCTGACATTTGCTTTGCTTATGCATTCGACATTGTTATGCTCTTATGGTTGTTACCTTTTATCCATTTATTCCCTATAATTGCGTGGACGCAATTTCTTTAAGGAGGGGAGTCTGTAACAACCCGCAAATTCGTAGCAATTAATTATCGACACTAGGTGATTAAATCGTTCGCTAATTCTTATTGGAATTTTATCGAGTTGAAATCCTTTTGAAAAATGGTTGAGAAATTGTTAGTGGCCTTTAAAAATCATATTGGCCCACGTTTCCTTTGTTGAATTTGAAATTTGATTATCGTTTTTGATAATCGAATATTTGTTGAACTTGAAATTTGATTATCGTTTTTGATAATCGAATATTTGTTGAATTTGAAATTTGATTATCGCTTGTGATAATCGAATATTTGTTGATTTGAGAAATTTGATTATCGTTTTTGATAATCGAATATTTGTTGAATTTGAAATTTGAGGCTATCGTTTGGATAATTAGATGTTTGCTGATTTTATTGATATACGGTTTTCTAGTTTCGTATTGATTCTAGATTACGTTGACTGTGTTGAATTGCCATTTTCCACTTATCTTTATGGATAATTAGAATTGGTTCATTATGGGATTTGTGGTTTCTAGTTAATTGTTGAATAACTAGATATTTGCAGTTGCGATTTGTGATTTGTGTTTCCTAATTATCCTTGTCGATAATTATATTTTGTTGTTCTCTAATTATCGTATCAGTAATTAGATATTGCTGTTTTGTGATTTCTGAATTTCAGTTGTCTAAATGATAATTGAAGGTGCTGATAATTGTATTTTTTTAGTTCTGCTGTTTTCTGATTATCTATCTGATAATCAGACTTTGTTGAGAATTTGTAAATTTCTTTTATGGAATTGAAAGATTTCTTTGGCGTTTGTATTCCCGTCTTTTATTTTCTAGCTTAACCAGTTTATGTTAGAAAAATAATTGTTATTGACAACCTTAATCATGAAAATTGCGGGGATGTAATTTTTATAAGGAGGGGAGTCTGTAACAATCCAGGATTTCAAATTAATTAATTTTCGTCATTAGACGATTAAAATTGGTTGCAAATTTCAGTTTGGAGTTTGAATCCAGTTTATATTCTTTTGGAAAATTCGTTAAGAGATTTAGGGCTTTAAGTAAAATCAGGGCCCAAATACATTTTTCCCTTTTTATTTTTGGCCGTGCCCTTCTTATTCCCATTTGGACCCGCTCCTCATTTCATTTTTCCTCTTGACGTTGATTCGAAAACCTAAATAAAAACATTTGAGAGAAGAATGGCGGCTCTCGATCGTCTCTCCCAACCGTGAGTAGAGTTTCGCGAATCTTCGAAGAGGCCGTTTCTATCCAAGGATCACTTCTTCGACTTTGCAAAGGCTGCTGGAGTTTCATGTTCAAACGACATATGCATCTCGATCGTAGAGGTGAGTAATTTCAGTACTCACATCTAATTCAGCTTAGTGGTTTCCTCTGCTTGTTTGGGTTTTGATGTTGATTTCGTTCTCGCTCTCGTATCGTTCCAATTTGGTTTCGATTGGAGCCATGTTATTCACGCACGTCTAATTCACTTTACTGATAGTATATAATTCGATGCCCTTAAATTTTGTTGTATCCATTAGCTTGAATTTTTTACTTGAGCATTCTCGGCAATTTGTATTTTGGCTTCGGTCTCCTTTTGATTTGCGAACTCAAATTGGGTTTCACTGTTGAGGAATTGGTCAATTTTGACTTTGTTGGGTACAGTAGTGTTTTCATGTATATCGGCTTGGGCTCCAATTATACTTCTGTTGTTTTAAAAATTGATTTTGTGATGGTTGCCACTGGTTGATTTCTGAATTGTTCAAGTTGTGAATTTCTATGTTTGATTTATTGGATGCTCATGGTTTCGATTTCTCTGGTTAAACTGTATTTTTATTTCGCGAATTTCTACCGTGACATCATTGATATCAGCTTTCGACGTTGTCGAACTTTGCTAGACTTGTAACACTTTGATATTTCCAGTTGTAATTGAGATTGTATTATTTTCAGGCTTGAATGCCTTGATTCCTTTGTCCTGATCTATTTTCCTCTATGTTATGCACTGTGTCTCTGTGTACCCTTGCCTATGATATCTGCTAATCAACTTGGCCTATTTGTGTTTCTTTGAGTGATACTTTTGTAAAAAAAAAGAAAAAAAGAAAAACAGTCTTTGTTTTAAAACTGTTACGTGAAAATGTTTATTTTGAACTGTTTGTCTATGAACCCAGGGTTCATATTCATGTACAGTTTAGCTTGATGCTTTGTTCGAAAGTGATTTTGTACCTCCTGTGAGAAGACAATGAACTTGACTTTACATCTTACCTTGTGTATTGTCACTGCATACCTGTATATCCTATAGTTCACTATATCATAATTGAGGTAGCTGCATTTCAGTGTCTGCTGTCTTCATGTAGCATGCATTGCTCATATTATTCCTAGGTTGCAGTTTGGGTTGCATCACCAGTAGGGTATTTGAGTATGTGTCATTTGATTTATTAGATGTTCAGTCCCACTTATTGTTCTTGTTTCACCCGAGCTTTGTTTAAGATCTTCAGTGCATTATGCACTGTTTGATGGATGTCTGGTTCATTGTTTCGAGTTGATGCCATTGTGGTTGTACCGTCATTGTTGTCTGCACTTGAACAGGGTCTTGTACGTGTTCACTATAGCTGCACTTGGGTCACTTGTGCTCTGATCTTTGACTTGAATAAGTTGCATTCACTATAGCCTGGCCATCCAGCTCTTTTCATATGTTCTCTGTCTAGTCTCTGACCATCTCTGTTGTTACCTGATTTCGACTTTTGGTTATTACTGTGGTATGATTATGATGTTAATACTGTCCGGTTTACAGTACTATATTTATGTTTGCAATTGGTACACTTATGTTTTTGAGGCTGTTTGCACGCAGTTGCAATTTAGTCATTTGTGTTGTTATCACACTTGAGTTGAACCCGATTAAGGGGTTTGACCTTGTGATCATTTGTGACTTTCACTGAGCTTTTGTGTATCTCCTGCGATAGTGGCGAGGCAGTACACGCGTGCGTGTACTGCAGCCCTATCAGATTTGACAGTTTTAAATTGATGTTTCGATTTGTTGAATTGTTTCGTTGGTTAATTTCAATGTTTTGGGGTTGTATTCTGATTTGGATTGCTGATTTGTTGTTTAACACTATTTAGTGTTATATTTGCCATTATCCAATTCTCGTATCGAGAGTTGGATATACGAGAATTCTGTGACTGTCGTCTATTTGACGTTTGATTATTATTGCTCCTATGCACTAATAACTGAGTTTGAATTAGACTGACCCGTGTATTATTTTCTTTTGAATGTAATACTCGGGTCAGACCCGAGTTATTTCAGGTTGTAGATTTCTTTCTTTGAGTTGCTGTTCGGGATTTGAAGACTTTTCACATCTTTTGAAGTTGTCATTGTCCTTTTGTAGTAGTCGTGTCATTGTATAGAACGATATGTATTCATGTATATTAGTTGATAATGTACTTGTATATATAACTTCTAGAGTCGACAGTTGTAGTTGTATCATATGTATCGTGTCAACTATATTGTAACTGACATCGGTTATATATATATGAGATTTTTGTTAATCTGTGTTCCGCATTTATATTATCTGTGTTATTGTTATATCTAATGTCCTAAACTACTATGAACTATCGTAGTTTGTTTTATACTGATAATTGGGTGTGTCGATGGGAGTAAATAAATAATAGATGAAAAATAAAAAGTATATACCACTCCTATCGAGATAACCAATATTAGTGTAAGGCCAACTACGGATGGTCGCTCCTATCCAGCCTTTTTCTTCGTAATAATAGACAGTATTTCTTTTAATACTCTTTGTTATTATGAGCATAGAGGTGGGGCGTCACAGCTTTTGCTCGGCCTTTGCTTCTTTATGGTCCGAAAAAAACTTAGGTGATCTTTTGATGATGATGATGAGGGCATCGAGGTCTTTAGTTCAACCATTGTTCTTTTAGGTCTGCTTCAAAAACGGAGATGATGATTTTAATTTTTTCCCCTAGTATATATGCAAGTCTTCTATCTTCTTTTCATAAATAAAGGAACTCAATAACGTTTCTTTTTTTCTCCATAAATTTAATTTATTTTGATTTATTTCTTTACATATAGGTGTTAATTTGAACATAATTTAATTGTAATGGAACAAATTGAAAACAATAATAAATGTTGCCCGATTGATTTCAAACATTAATGCTAATATTGGTACTGCGTATATGCCAATAAGTAAAATAAAATTTCAAGGTTCACTCATAAAACCCTAGTTTAAATAGTAATGCATTTGTCTAAGCTAATAAGCTAAACCCAAATATATGTAAAAAATAAATCAGATATGGAAGGTATTTTTGGTAATTCCTATAGTAATTTATGACACATATTGAGTAATAAAATACAATTACCTTTCCCTATAGTTTAGCCCATGCGTACTAATTATGATAAATATAATATTTACACATTTAAATTTTAAAAATAGGATTCCTTATGTAATGCATAATAAATTTATTAAAATAAATTTACTACTATTATTTTAAATCGGCATGATTAGATGGTTCCTTTTTTGGATGATTTGGTGTAAGGACTCGTTTCTTCGACTCCTAGAAATCGACACTAAATATCCTCTGTATTCACGTGCCATAAATCCAAGCACCGGAGAAGTGGATTCTTAAGGTTAAGAAAGAAAATAAGACAGAACAGAATCTCACAAATGTTATTTCAACATCAAATCTTTACAGTGGAAATTAGAATACCTTTATCAGAGTTAAAAAACTGAACAGTTATAAATCTTGTCCTTACAAATGCGGAATACCATAGTACAAGATTGTGGAGGCACTATTTTTTGGGTGCAAAGTTTGAGTTATATACGGATCACAAGTCATTAAAGTATCTTTTTACCCAAAAGGATTTGAACTTAAGGCAACAAAGATGGATGGGGTTTCTCGCGTCTTATGACTTAGAGATTCTTTACACCCTTGGAAAAAAAGCAAAGGCCATTGCATCCAAAGTGGTATATAACGCCGTTGCGTTATATACGGATCACAACGGAGATGTATTCGTTGGATCAAAGTGGTTTTCGGATCACTTATCTGATCCCGGACTCTTCGAAACAACGTTCGATATTTCTGGTAAACTCAACCCCAATTCTTTAGGAAATAAACATATGAAAACAAGATCGGAGATCATTTCCTAAACGTTAGTGGATGGATTTCCTTATCATCATTTAGAAGAATGAAACGATTTTATACGTATAGTATAGCACCTTCCGATGGTAACTGAACCATATAATCCCCAAGTTTCTCCTAGATATTTCCAAAGTTATGTTTTGGGTCTAGATTTTATAGTCGGTTATTTAACTATCAAATAAACAATCATTCAACCAAAGATTTTCATTTCCTGCTGAAATCACTAAATCTTATTTAATTTATATTTTAGTAATTTAAATCTCTTTATCAAAAGGGTATATACTTATCTTATCAAAATAAGTATGTTCACGAACCATCCTTTTCAAAAATATTTGAAAACTTTTTAAAATAAATATGGAAAGCACCACTGCGGTATCTACCATGGATTCACAGCTCAATGATTGCGTCTCTATCTCAAAGAAATCCAAACTTAACTGTAGGCAATCTCTGCCTCTCGATTTTGCCATAAAAGTATACCATTACTTTCCGAAAAACTATCTTTTTAATAATTATCTCAAAATAATATTTTATAAGTTTCTATAATAACTTCCGAAATTATCATCGGCAAATACTTTATAATAAAAGTTGTTATATAAAACAATGTTAATATTGAATAATTTATCCTTTTAAAATAATAATACTGATTAATTCTTAAATAATATAATTAACTTTAAAACAAATCATTATAAGATAACTTTAATTAATAATTAAATATACTTTTAAATGATTTAAAATCATTACTTAACTTTGAAACACCAATTTTTTTATGCTAAAACATTTTTAAGATTGCCTAGTTCAATAATTAAAAACCCTCCTTTTAAACAAACTCTGCTACTCGATAATTTTTTTTTTCAATTCCAATATAATCAATCAAATATTTATAAATCTCTCTCTCGATTTATCACCAATCAATTTACGTCCCCAATTTCATAAATGCCTTTTTCAAATTTCTAAAAGAAAAAATATGTCATTCCTTTTTAAACCGACTTAACCATCTCATTATAAATTCTCACCGTGAATTTATAACTTCAATCTATCAATTGAAAATCATTTCACTTTATTTATAAACATCGTTTATAAATTCCATAGTCTCATTTCCAGTTTACAACGGTCTCACATCACTTAAATCCATTATAAATCGGTTTCTAATTTAAATTCCATTTATAAATCAATTTTCCTAAATATTCCAAACTATATTCCAAAACCAACCAAATCTCGATTCTACTTTCATTTCGCAAATTTAAGAATCTTATTTAAGATCCAGTATAACCGATTTTATATTTTAATTCCAAAATTCCCTTTTATTTTCCCAATCTATTTTAAATCTCGATTTTTAAAGCCTACTATATTTAAACAAGTATCACTTAAGAATTATAATTTTAAATCCTTTATATACTTTTTCCCAAATTTCTATTTACAATAACACGAAATGGTTAAGTACGAATTTAAAGTCAAAACATTTATTTTATCCCAATCAATTTCCTTTAACTAGTTCAAAATTCTATATAAACACTTCACTTTCAAAATCACTTTTAAATTTCTTTTCAAATTCAAGACTTATATTATTGGTATTTAAAAATACCAAAATCTAGGCCAAAACTACCATAGCATCCAATAAATTCAAATCACACTATAATCTACCACAAATTATTCAAACATATCATATATCATTATATATGAAATTAAATCCAACATTTTTAGGAATCCAGTTGGATCCCTTCAACCTGTTTTCCCTGCAACCACAGAAGTAAATACAACATAAAATTACCAATCCTGCTTCAAGGTGGGATATCGGGGTAATATAGGGTCATCCGCTATTATGCGGGGCGCATAGGGTCTCATCCACTCCAGTAGGTGGGAAAATCAATCCAACTACTATATATATTATAACATCCTACTGATGATAATAATTGTCAAATCATCCAATCAACCAATAATTAGATTTTCAACATTTTAAAAATAAACTAGCAATCCAAAAATGAGTGAGATTTACTGACATTGATTTTTATTGTCGCTTTCGCATTCTGGTTCCGATTAAATTCAAATGCGTTTGAATTTATCTGAAAATTCGAGAAGCTCAAAATCGACCCAATCCAATTTTATTTCAAAGCTCTCGTCATCACGACCACAATGCAAGAAATCTAGTCCGAAGTGAACCTCGTGTGTAGAAGTTATACAATTTATAAGTTCCTCGATTTGAATATAATTAAATTAAAACATTAATTTATATTTAAAACCCATACCCATTTTCTTCAAACCCGGCCCACTAACTATAGTGCTTCTCCCCCAATTCAAATGCGCACCCTCCTCTATTATGCCATTTCCGCGGTTGCTTACCACCCCATCTCGCGCTGGGATTGAGGATAACCCAAACGAACATCGCCATCGTTCATCCCTCCATGAGCTCGCCCTGTCCACACCCTCGCATCCCTCTTCGACACCCCAGTTTTCGAGCGCGACCTAACATTTCATTTCTATTGTAGCGGCGATGCACTTCACCACCGAGCATCACCTCCTTCGGCCTGCAGCTGCCCTCCGACCTCACGAATATCAAAATAACCTCCATTACACGAATCAATAGCAGAGACCCAATAATTTGCTAACTCTAGTCGAAGCCCAAAACCATGGCCTCTGTCGAACTCATGAACCCAAAATCGCACCCTCTCAGACCCATACCAAGTGAAGATAAACCTACTAGCAACTCAAAGAAACCCCTTTTGCATTTTTGTAAACTTTATTTGCATTTGTTCTTCTGAAGTTTTCATTTGCTTATCTTTTTTTTTCTTTTTATAAGTTTGGCCATATTTTTTTTGCTTTTCATTGTACTATTGCATGATGTTTTTATAAATAAGAAGGATTGTGTGAGGTAGAAGAGAAAGGCACATCTGATTGGAGAGAATACGGCTGTGATAGACCTTAAACAATTTAAATTATTATTTAATTACAAATATCTCAATTTACACAGCTCAAATTTCGAACCCCTATCGAGGTGTGCCGCTAGGCGTTTATACTAATATACCCCTATTTTGAACGTAATGGAAAAGGTTTCAAGTCCTAATTCGATCGTATAGAGGAGATAGCTTTTTGGACCCAATTATTATATTGAATTTTCGATATCAATTTCAACGTGTTTCTATCCAGTACGACCAAACGATAACTCCAAACACTACAAAATTTGAAATCCGATAATAATGCACTTTTATGAATCCAATGGAATTGGTTTCGTTAAATTCCGAGACTGTGCCTCGGAAGGCTATTTTTAACATCGAACAAACCACTTTTAAATTCAATATAGAAGTTCTATTATCTTTATTCTTATTAATATAAATTTAATAAGCCTTTAAATTATTTTGAACAAGCTTAAAACTCAAGATTCAATATTTTAACCAATTTTCAATTATTAAATTCAATAATTAAATCATCCAATAAATCGTCATATTTGAAATTCAAGTTAACTTTTAAATATTTAAAATCTATTAAATATTCTAATTTCAATTATCCAAAATTCTGGGTCGTTACATTCCTACCCCTTAAAAGAATTTGTCCTTGAAATTGCTAAGGTAAGAAGAATGGTCCATAACCCATTAACTTTTCCCAAAACCAATCAGTTGAAACAACTTCCCAAAAACAATTTGTTGAGACCACATTGTCACTTCTACTAATTTCCAAATTCATCCATAGATTCCAAATAATATTATTTCCTTAATTATTTCAAGCTATAATCCAAACCAGATTTTAGTTATCAAATATTTCTTCAAAATTTTCTAACTCCTTAAATTTCCGAAAAATTTCGCTAGCGTCTCCTTTGCGCGACTAGATCCAGACAACTACAAATCGCTACTGCAGCCCAACTCATCAAAAGAAAACAAAAGCTAAGTGGTTCAAACATAAAATCATCAATTTCAGACAACAATTTAAACATGTACCTTTTAGTCGGGCAATCCAATTTTCACTTATGAAACCAAAGGTATCAATTTAACTCTTGCTTTTAAATACCTACATCTTATCTACCCATGATATCCAATCATATAATTCAAAATCATTTTATTCAACATTTTCAGTTTCCAATATTTATTTCACCAAAACCCGTACGATGTGTACATATATCATACATTCGCAATATCAACTACGACCGCTTGCTCGATCACACAATTTCACTTCCAAACTAGTATCATTCACACGATTCTCTAGTGCGGACTCAGATCTAGTTTCTTGATCAAAAACCGTCATTCTCCTTGGATAGCCATATACTATGATAGAGAATCCCAGAGTCAATCAAAAATCCATATCTAGTGTTCGCCGTTGAAAATCGAGTGAAAAATCCTAACTCAGATCGATATAAATTATCTCGAAATTCTGTGCTCGAATCTGGATCAAATCATTATGCGAATAAAATAATATATGTACTACTTACGTATTTATTTCCAATTGATTCTTAGTTTTTCTAAGTTTTCTTATTCACATTTATTTCATTCACTTCCAATTTTTCCACTTTCAGTTATTCACCTTTATTTGATCTACATTCAATTATTTACTTGGTATATTTTTCAATACCATTTATCTCTTAATAATTTCCTAGGAAAATTTTCTTAAGTCCAATATAAACATTTATACAAACTTCTTAGACTAATTACCACTTCATAACTCAATTCCTTACCCATTTTTATCAAATTCAATTTCAATTTTCCAATTTCACATTTGATTTTCATCAATCAACATTCCAAACCATATCCAAATAACTAATCGATTTAATTAGTTCATTTATCCCAAATCTCGACTGATTACATTTCCAATAATTATTTCATTTAGTCTACTTAAGCAAAATTTTCAAATTTCACTTTATTTAACTTAATTCAAGTTAAATTTCATTCCATAGTTAAATTTTAAAATTTTACCTTCTTGCATTCATATTCAACACTTTTAAACATTGTTTTACTTGCAATTTACCAATTCTTATAAGTTATCATTTATTCCCCCATATTTCCAAATAAACATTCAAATAATTAAATCATATACACATATATATACACACACACACAACCCCTTATTATATCAAATTATTCCTTTGAATTTCAAAAACAAAACCAGTTTTCCAAAAACAAACTCCATATGTAGCAATCCCTCCCTTGGAAACTCTAAAATGAACGTCGATGATGCTGCAGTCATCATCAAAATTATTTTCCAACGACCGAAGTGATGTCAGTGCCTTTATTTTTTCTAAAATTCCTTTTGAAAATATTTCAATTCAAAAATATCTCCAAAGAATACTATTATTATTCTCTAAGACTTTGAAAAACATTTCAAAACCAACGTGAATTAAATTCCCAAATTCCCAGCCTTCAAACCCTTTTAACAAATCATATTTAAATATACTTCTGGAATTTCATTTCATTTCAAATTATACATCACATTTACAAAATCATAATTCCATTTTGTTATGTGAAATTATTCCTTAACTTTTGATTAGAATATCAACCTTTATTCAATCACCACAACAACAAATGATATTAGTTTAATATTATCGTTTCCTAACAACCAAGCAAACCATATACAATAATTTTTGAAAATTATTACTTTATGTATAAAAATAATCTGGGTAATTTTTTTTCATTTACCCCATTTTAAAATAACACCATGTCGAATTGCTTTGTACAATTTTTTAGAGATCCCAATCAATAACGTTAATTACTCGTATTGACTAGAATCCATAAGCCACTCAATAAATCAACCAACACAATATAAAACAATTTTATATCACTAACAAATATGCTCATATCTATTAATACAATTAAACTCATTCTAGGGTACTACTGATCCTATCTCTAATGAGTAACCCCATCAAAGCCAAGGTTCTCGCCTAACCTTCGGCTTTGATACCAACTGTAACGGCCGGGATTTTCAACCCTCGAAAATCGACATCAATATGTTCATTGTATTACATGCCGAGCAATCGAATGTCGGAAAACTCGATAGTTAGGGGAAAATAAAAGGAAGAGGCAGAAGAAAAAGGAAACAGAAACACAAAATCTCACAATTGTAGCAGAACAATATATAATTGATAATAACATGTCCTTATACAAAAGAAACTATAACTGTTTTTTATACATAACATCATCAGAGTACAAATCAACAACTCAATATTGGATAGTTATAATAACTTGTCCTCACAAGTGTTGAATATATAGCCTACAATACACAGCGGAATATAATCAAGTACGTGTAATACGTCTTCGTCATCCGGCTCGTCTCCTGAGCTCCATAGCATCCTAACCTAAACCTGTAATACTAGGTCTGACCCGAGAATTATAATAAAATAACACCCGAGTCAAACTGGAAAACCAGCGTGAGAAAACACACTCAATTTAAATTATTAAAGTTATCAAAATCCTTTGAAAAAAAGGTATCTCGTAAGACCACGCCATACATAAACACGACGGGTTTTTACCTTACGATAACAAAAACATTTTATATCAAAATCAACTGATATTATAAAGTGTCTAAGTACAAATACTTATTCAAATAGCCAAAATTGTTACATTCGTTAAATTCCAGCATACTAGGCTCTACAACTAAAACCGTAAAGGCACGTATTGGAGATCGATTTCCATATGGTGATTAGGCACTAGGGTACCATCTATCACGATACACACCTAGAAAAATGTACCGAGGACCTCGCCGGGATCGCCTACAACACAAGACCGGCCCTACCCCTAACCCGGATAGAACCGAATATGTTACACCCCGGATGTTCCCACCCTTATCGAGCTCCTACAAATGCACCGTATTTATAATATCCGAGGGTATCTAGAAAGGTGATAACATACTCTAATTGGGTGCGACCCTTATCACGACCGCAATGCAAGAAAACTAGTCCAAATTGGACTTCGTGTGTAGAAGTTATACAATTTATAAGTTCCTCGATTCGAATATAATTAAATTAAAACATTAATTTATATTTAAAACCCATACGCATTTTCTTCAAACCCGACCCACTAACTACAGTGCTTCTCCCCCAATTCAAATGCGCACCCTCCTCTAGTATGCCATTTCCACCATTGCTCACCACCCCATCTCATGCTAGGACTGAGGATAACCCAAACGAACATGGTCATCGTTCATCCCTCCTCGAGCTCGTCCTGTCCACACCCTCACATCCCTCTCTGACACCCCAGTTTTCGAGCGTGACCTAACGTTTCATTTCTACTATAGCGGCGACGCACTCCACTACCTACCACCGAGCTTCACCTCCTTCGGCCTGCAGTTGCAGCCCGACCTCACGAATATCAAAACAACCTCCATTACACTAATCAATGGCCGAGACCCAATAATTTGCTAACCTTAGTGGAACGCCCAAAACCATGGCCTCAGTCGAACTCATGAACCTAAATCGCACCGTCTCAGACCTATACCAAGTGAAGATAAACCTACTAGCAACTCCAGGAAACCCCTTCTGCATTTTTGTAAACTTTATTTGCATTTATACTTCGGACATTTGCTTATCTTTTTTTTCTTTTTATAAGTTCGGCCATATTTTTTTCTTGCCTTTCACTATACTATTGCATGATGTTTTTAAAAAGAAGAGGGATTGCATGAGGTAAAAGAGAAAGTAACATCTGATTGGAGAGAATACGGCTGTGATTGACCTTAAACAATTTAAATTATTATTTAATTACAAATATCTCGATTTACACAGCTCAAAATTACGAACCCCTATTGAGGCATGCCGCTAGATACCCCTATTTCCAACGCAATGGAAAAGGTTTCGAGTCCTAATTCGATCGTATGGAGAAGATAGCTTTTTGGACCCTATTATTATATTCAATTTTCGATATTAATTTCCACGCGTTTCTATCCCGTATGACCAAACGATAACTCCAACAATACAAAATTTGAAATCCGATAATAATACACTATCACAGATCCAATGGAACTGGTTTCGTCGAATTCCGAGACTGTGCCCCAGAATGCTATTTTTATACGTTAATTTCAAACGAGCTATTTTTAAAATCAAACAAATCACTTTAAAATTCAATATAAAAGTTCTATTATCTTCATTCTTATTAACATAAATTTAATACGCCTTTAAATTATTTTTAACAAGCTTAAAACTCAAGATTCAATGTTTTAACCAATTTTCAATTATTAAATTCAATAATTAAATCATCCAATAAATCATCATATATGAAATTCAAGTTAAAAATTAAATTTTAAATATTAAAAATCAGTTAAATATTCCAATTTCAATTATCCTAAATTCTGGGTCATTACAAGTGATCATAATACTGTTTCGAAGCGAGCTAAGGCTTCTAAACAACAAATTTCATAGAGTAAAGATATGAAACATTCTCCATCAAAATAGCTTGAAAGCCACTAATGTGTTTGCAAAAAATTTATACAAAGATTGTCCTAAGTTTGGTAATATGGGTATTCACTAATAATGAAATCAATTTTTAATTTAGCATATTTGAATATTATTTGAATATTGTTATTTAGCATTTTGTCTAATCTGTTGTATATTGTCCTACGTCCTAAATAATCTTCAAACGTAGGAAAATTTCATTTCCATTTTTAATTTAGCATTTTGTTGGTAATAATGAATTTAAAACAAATATACATCAGATTAGAAAATGATATGTTGCCATTTGTCGATAGGTGATGGAATAGGAGTTAATGCTCTTATTGATATTAGTGTTGGGAAATCAAATTTGTTCCATCTTTGTTTTACAACATAGAATATTAGTTAGCATAAAAGAATATCTTGTTTTAATGATCTACAAACTATTTGTGCTATAAGCCTTCAAATTATTGCAAGTTATAAGCATGAAGTTGCAAGCAAGCTTGCAACTATAAGTTGCCTGCAACTTACAAGCTTGCAACTGGAAGTTGCTTGCAAGTTGCAAGCAAGCTTGCAACTGCAAGTTCCTTGCAAGTTGCATGCTTACAGTTGGAAGTAGCATGTTCCCTATTTGATGCAGCGCAACCTTCATTTGGCCAAGGCATAAGTCGTCTACGACTTAAGGAGGCGGTGATGAGTCGTATACGACTCAACTGGAAAACCAAAAGGGAAAGCATAAGTCGTCTACGACTTAAGGAGGCGGTGATGAGTCGTCCACGACTCAACTGGAAAACCAAAGGGGAAGATATAAGTCGTCTACGACTTAAGGGCAATGCTATG
Source organism: Allium fistulosum (assembly GCA_030737815.1). Lineage (NCBI taxonomy): Eukaryota > Viridiplantae > Streptophyta > Magnoliopsida > Asparagales > Amaryllidaceae > Allium > Allium fistulosum. The sequence continues at coordinate 597,497,186 of CM060904.1, forward strand.
AGTCGTCTACGACTCATAGAGGCAGGCATGAATCGTATGAGTCGTCAAGGTATAAGTCGTAAGCGACTCAAGGAGGCGGTGATGAGTCGTCCACGACTCAAGGGAGAAGCTGGTATGAGTCGTCCACGACTTAAGGAAGGTGAGGAAATAAACCATCCACGACTCAAGGGAGAAGCTGGTATGAGTCGTCCACGACTTAACGAAACTGGAGGTATAAGTCGTCCACGCCTTAACATAAAACAAGAAGACGGAGAAACGAGTTACGACTTAGTTGAGTCGCGTGAAGATGGATGCCGTTGTTTCTGATGCCGAGTTAATCTAGACCATTGATTCTTGAGTCGTAGAAAGCTGTTGTTGTGTTGCATTGTTAAGCCGCATCTGTTTTAAGTCGTCTGTTTGTAATAAGTCGTATCCTTGGCTGAGTCATAAGTCGGAGTATGTTGAGTCGTGTGTTGTTGTAGTTGTTATTTTGTACAGTTTGTTAAGTCGTTTTGTATAAGTCGTAAGTCATGTTGTAATTTGATGAGTCGTATACGACTTATGATGAGTCGTAGAGCGTAGCTATGAGTCGGAAACGACTTAGGAGTTGGAGAAATTTCTGTTGTAAAATTGTTCGCCTATAAATAGGCCGTGAGTCTCATTTGTAAAAGGTTGTTGATTTTTGAATAAAATTCTCTTTTGATTGCTTTGTGCTTTCATTCCAAATTGGTAGTTGAGTGTAATCTCCTATCTCCTCTTTCGGATAATCGAGTGCGCTCGATTCAACGATTGTAGAAGCCGATTCGCGGAATCTAGTGCGCTAGATCAACGCTCGAAGAATTGAAGATCTTTGAACCCGGTATCGTGCGCGATCAACGAGTTCGGGATAGCTTGAGTTCGGTATCTTCGGATCAACGAATTCGGGTATTTCAGCATCTTCCAATCCATCGATTGCTACATTCAACGTTCTACATTGTTTTTGATTAATCTGCTGCGTCAGTTTGGTATCGGAGCTTGTTCTAACCAATCATAGTTAGATCGAGACTTGGAGCCTAATCATTTTGAAGAGTTTTGAAGTTTGAAGTTGTTTGGCCGAGAAGTTTGAAGTTGAGCCGTGAGCAAGTGAAGTTGTTCGCATTTGTTTGAAGATTGAAGTTCGGATTTGCATTGGAGGCCGAAACTTTGTCCATCGTGTTCATCGCGATTTGCTACAAAGTGGAAGTTTTCGATCCGTTTCATTTTGGATCAAAGTCCGAATTGTGTTTGAATTTTGAAGTGTTGGAAGATTTTCAAGTATGCCGCCAAGAAGAGCTAATCGCCACCAAAACGTAGAAGCTTTGTATCGAAGAGAAGAAGCTGATGAGATGGAACAAAGAATCAATGAGAATTTTAGTGAAAAGCTTAACGAAGGAATTGGCCGGTTAGAGAGGCTTATGACGGAGATGAATCAAAATCGGAGAAGGGTTTCACCAGAATCTAACCATGGGGGTAGTAGAGTCTCGCCACATTCCAATCGAGACAGAAGTGTTGAAAATGATCAAGGGCGTGGGAGGAACGTGAATGATCGTGAACGGAGGAATGTCGATAGAAGGGATGAAGGTGGAAGGCGTAATGGTAGTAGAGATGTTGGTGGTCAGAATCGACATCGTTATGCATCTGATTTTGAAGAGGAATATGATGGTGGTAGTATTCAAGGAAGAGGTCAAGGAAGAAACTATTCTGAATATGATCACAAGTGGGAGTCGGGGATGAAGACTGAAATTCCTGAATTCAAAGGTGGTATGCAAGCAGAGGAATTTCTAGATTGGGTGGCTAATGTTGAGGAGATTTTTGACTTCAAAGGAGTTCCAGAACATCGTAGAGTGAAGTTGGTTGCTACGAGGCTGAGGGGTAGAGCTTTGGCATGGTGGCAGCAGACCAAACTTACACGTGATCGGATGGGAAAGTCAAAAGTTGAATCTTGGGAGAAGATGAAGAAATTGATGAAAGCAACGTTCTTACCATACAATTATCAATCTTTGATGTATCAACGTTTGCAGAACTTGAGGCAGGGCACAAAGACCGTTAATGACTATGCTGATGAATTCTATCAACTTATTGCAAGGAACGATATTATGGAAACAGAAGAGCAGCTGACATCTAGGTTCATTGGGGGATTGAGAATGCAGATTTAGGATATGGTTAATATGTTCGATCCAAGATCTGTGGCAGAAGCACATCAGAAAGCGTTGGCTTGGGAAAAACAAGGGAGACGAGGAAGTGGTGTGTTTACTAATTCTAACAATCAAGCGAAGGGTGTTGGAGGAAGTTCTAATGTTTCTAAACCTATCAGTAGACCAGTGGTGAAGGAGGTTGAGAAGACAGGGGTTAACAATGGTTTCAAATGTTACAATTGTCAGGGATTGGGTCATAAAAGCAGTGAGTGTCCAAAGCCAAAGAAGAGAACCATGATTGCAGAAGTTGACGATGAGGATGTTGATGGAGATTGTTCTAATCCAGCTGAGGAGGATGAGCAGGACATTGCGTCAGGAGACGAAGGTTGTAATCTAATGCTAAGAAGATCGTGTTTAACACTGAAGCAGGAGGAAGCTAGTTGGTTGAGAAGTAATATTTTTCAGTCAACATGTACTATTCTGGGGAAGGTGTGTAAGTTTGTAATTGACGCAGGAAGCTGTGATAATATTATTTCGACCGAGGCTGTGACAAAGTTGAAATTGAAGACAGAGAAACATCTGAATCCATACAAGTTAGCATGGTTGAGAAAAGGAGGAGAAGTGAAAGTGGATAGACGAGTTCGTGTACCATTCTCTATTGGGAAGAAATACAAAGATGAAATATGGTGTGATGTAGTAGAGATGGATGTTTGCCACTTATTATTGGGAAGACCATGGCAGTATGATCGAGCAGTACAACATGACGGTCAGACCAATAGCTACAGTTTTATGTTTGAAGGCACGAAGATTATCCTAGTTCCAAAGAAGAGACCACAAGGAGAAAGTAAGACAGAAGAAATTGAAGAGTTGAAAATTTTATTATCCTTGAAGGAGTTTGTTAAGGAGGTTGAGGAAGAGCCTGAAGTATTCTTGTTGATTGGAAGAGAGAGTAGTGAAGAGGTTGAAATTCCAGAAGAAGTTAAACCAGTCTTGAAAGAATTTGACGATGTATTTCCAGAAGAGTTGCCAACGGAGTTACCACCGTTGAGGGATATACAACATCAGATAGATCTTATTCCAGGAGCAGTGTTGCCACACAGACCACATTATCGAATGAGTCCGAAGGAACATGAAGAGTTGCGGAGGCAGGTAGAGGAATTGCTTGAACAGGGGCGTGTGCAGGAGAGTTTAAGTCCTTGTGCTGTACCAGCTTTATTGGTACACAAGAAGGATGGGACGTGTAGGATGTGCACTGACAGTCGAGCATTGAATAAGATTACCGTGAGATATAGATTTCCAATGACGAGGTTGGATGACTTGTTAGATCAAATAAGCGGACCTACTATATTTTCGAAAATAGATTTGAAGAGCGGATATCATCAAATTCGTATCAGACCAGGAGATGAGTGGAAGACTGCTTTTAAAACCAGGGAGGGTCTATACGAATGGTTGGTCATGCCATTTGGTTTATCCAATGCACCGAGTACTTTCATGAGAGTGATGAATCAGATTTTTCTACCGTTCATTGGGAAATTTGTGGTGGTGTATTTTGATGATGTTCTGATTTACAGTGGGAGTCCAGAGGAACATTTGAATCATCTTAGAGAAGTGCTGATGGTATTGGGACAAGAACAATTCTATGCTGCAACGAAGAAATGCGTGTTCATGACGCATAGCGTGTTATTTCTGGGATATGTTGTTTCAGAGAAAGGGATACAGGTTGGCCAAAGTAAAGTTGAAGCGATTAGAGATTGGCCGCAACCCAAGACGATAACGGAAGTACGTAGTTTCCATGGGTTGGCTTCATTTTATCGAAGGTTTATTCCACACTTTAGTAGTGTGATGGCGCCTGTTACAGATTGTATGAAAGGCAAACAGTTTTCATGGTCAGAAGAAGCAGGGGTTGCTTTTGGGAAGATCAAGGAATTGCTGACAACTGCACCAATTCTAGTATTACCAGATTTTCAGTTGGTGTTTGAACTACATACTGATGCATCCAAGGTTGGGATTGGAGGGGTGTTGAGTCAGAAGGGGCGTCCTATTGCATATTTCAGTGAGAAGTTGTCAGGAGCGAAGATGCGATACAGTACATATGATGTGGAGTTTTATGCTGTTGTACAATCTATTAAACACTGGAGACACTATCTATTTCAGAAGGAGTTTGTTCTGTATACTGATCATGAAGCATTGAAGCATTTGCAAGGGCAAGACAAGATTTCAGCGAGACATGCATCGTGGATCGCATATCTGCAACAGTTTACTTTTGTTGTTAAACACAAGTCAGGGGTGACAAATCGTGTGGCTGATGCTTTGAGTAGGAGGAGTCATTTGTTAACTGCACTAAAGGTTGAAGTGATGGGGTTTGAAATGTTGCCAGACTTATTGACTAATGATCCTTACTTTGCAAAATTTGTTGAAAAAGTCAAGGAGGGAGAGACGAATGATTTCGTGATGGTAGATGGTTTTCTGTTCAAAGGAAATCGATTGTGCATACCAGAGGGTAGTCTGAGAATGAAGATTATCAAGGAGTTACACGAAGAGGGACATGTTGGGAGAGACCGTACATTGCAGTTGATTTCACAATCCTACTTTTGGCCATCAATGAGGAAAGAGGTGGAAAGGTTTGTGGAGCGTTGTCATATTTGTCAGGTTTCGAAAGGAACTGCGACTAATGCTGGTTTATATATGCCATTACCTGTACCAAATAAACCATGGGTTGATGTGAGTATGGACTTCGTGTTGGGATTACCGAGGACACAGCATGGTAACGATTCCATATATGTGGTGGTGGATAGATTTTCGAAGATGGCACATTTTATTGCTTGTAAGAAAACGGCGGATGCTGTTCATGTTGCTCAGATGTTTTTCAAGGAGATCTATCGACTTCATGGATTGCCAGAATCTATTGTGTCGGATAGAGATACTCGATTTCTGAGTCATTTTTGGTTGAGTTTGTGGAAAATGGTCGGAACGAAGCTGAAATTTAGTAGTGCTTATCATCCACAAACTGATGGACAGACGGAGGTGGTGAACAGATCATTAGGAAAATTGCTGAGGTGTCTTGTACAAGATAATCTGAAGAGTTGGGATGTGAAGTTATGCCAGGCAGAATTTGCTCATAATCATGCTATGAATCGAAGTACTGGGTTCAGTCCATTCCAGATTGTTTATTCGAGCTTACCAAAGGGACCGTTGGATTTAACGGTAGTGCCACAATCAAAGAAGACAATTAAGAAAGCTGCTGATTTTGTTGAAGGGCTGACGGAGTATCATAAAATCGTTCAAGAACGATTGGAGAAAGCAAATGAGAAATATAAACGAGCTGCAGATTTGAAACGAAGGAATGTTGAATTTCATGAAGGTGATATGGTTTATGCAGTATTAACAAAAGATCGTTTTCCAGTGGGCGCATACAACAAGTTGAAAGCCAGAAAAATTGGTCCGGTGGAAGTTTTGAAACGAATCAATGAAAATGCTTATAAACTGAAGCTGCCAGATGATGTGTATACATCTGACGTATTCAATGTTAAACATCTTGTACCATATCATGGGGATGAGTTTGTTGGGGATGAAGAGTGTGCAAATTCGAGGTCGAATTTCTCTCAACCTAGGGAGGATGATGCAGCGCAACCTTTATTTGGCCAAGGCATAAGTCGTCTACGACTTAAGGAGGCGGTGATGAGTCGTATACGACTCAACTGGAAAACCAAAGAGGAAAGCATAAGTCGTCTACGACTTAAGGAGGCGGTGATGAGTCGTCCACGACTTAACTGGAAAACCAAAGGGGAAGATATAAGTCGTCTACGACTTAAGGGCAATGCTATGAGTCGTCTACGACTCATAGAGGAAGGCATGAATCGTATGAGTCGTCAAGGTATAAGTCATAAGCGACTCAAGGAGGCGGTGATGAGTCGTCCACGACTCAAGGGAGAAGTTGGTATGAGTCGTCCACGACTTAAGGAAGGTGAGGAGATAAACCATCCACGACTCAAGGGAGAAGCTGGTATGAGTCGCCCACGACTTAACGAAACTGGAGGTATAAGTCGTCCACGCCTTAACACAAAACAAGAAGACGGAGAAACGAGTTACGACTTAGTTGAGTCGCGTGAAGATGGATGCCATTGTTTCTGATGCCGAGTTAATCTAGACCATTGATTCTTGAGTCGTAGAAAGCTGTTGTTGTGTTGCATTGTTAAGCCGCATCTGTTTTAAGTCGTCTGTTTGTAATAAGTCGTATCCTTGGCTGAGTCATAAGTCGGAGTATGTTGAGTCGTGTGTTGTTGTAGTTGTTATTTTGTACAGTTTGTTAAGTCGTTTTGTATAAGTCGTAAGTCATGTTGTAATTTGATGAGTCGTATACGACTTATGATGAGTCGTAGAGCGTAGCTATGAGTCGGAAACGACTTAGGAGTTGGAGAAATTTCTGTTGTAAAATTGTTCGCCTATAAATAGGCCGTGAGTCTCATTTGTAAAAGGTTGTTGATTTTTGAATAAAATTCTCTTTTGATTGCTTTGTGCTTTCATTCCAAATTGGTAGTTGAGTGTAATCTCCTATCTCCTCTTTCGGATAATCGAGTGCGCTCGATTCAACGATTGTAGAAGCCGATTCGCGGAATCTAGTGTGCTAGATCAACGCTCGAAGAATTGAAGATCTTTGAACCCGGTATCGTGCGCGATCAACGAGTTCGGGATAGCTTGAGTTCGGTACCTTCGGATCAACGAATTCGGGTATTTCAGCATCTTCCAATCCATCGATTGCTACATTCAACGTTCTACATTGTTTTTGATTAATCCGCTGCGTCACTATTGCAAGCAAGCTTGCAACTTCAAGTTTCTTGTTTGTAGTGGCAAGCAAGCTTACAACTGCAGGAGAACAGAGACGGGGCACCAAGCTCCACCAAACGAAGCAGTGCCCAATAAGCAATAAATAATTTCTAGGTTGCTCGACTTTTTGATATGGAGAGGAAGTTTCCTTTTGTGACTAGGAGTTTTAAGAAGAGGAATCCAAGACCACTTCCTCTTGGAATCGTTCTGGTATTTCCATATATTATCTTTATCATGCTATTCTGCTCCCATTAAATTATTGCAATGGTTAATATAAATGGTTCTTATAACATCAATAATAGTTCACCAACAGTTATATTACATTTGATAGCAGTTTATAATGGTATGGCAACCTGTACTTTTGTTCCACTGAGCTTTAATTTACATTTAAGCATTAACTCGGTTTATGTGAGATCTTTTTTGAGAATGAAAAATAGAAATTGATTTTGTACCAATAATTATTAGAGATGTTTGTAACGATTTGATATTTTAAGTATACGTGTTAGTATTATTAATGGAAATAACGGGAATCCACATATTAATAATCTGACAATGTGGGGTAATATGTCGTTGGGAATTAGTCATCACTCAACTGGTGTGTAGACATGTGGGTTGTAGGATGCATTTTTGGTACGTATCAATTGCTTTTATTTTAGTATACAATATACAATGATAATTATGTTATATCAACTCATCCATATCCCCATGTTGATAGCTAGTTACAATATTTATAACATCAGTTAAGCATATCAAATTATGAACTTATCCTAGTTATTATGTTTCTTACATTAAAATTTGTTCTTGTAAATTATGGCTGTAGCTAAAATGGTGAGAATGCGAGTTTTATTCCTCGACGAGTCTGAGTTGCATAACTTGCTTTGCATTTTTAGGTATTTCTTCAAATAAACGCTTTGGCGGTTGCTTCACATTTCCAGGTATTTCTTTAAATAAACACATTTTTATGTATTTCTTTAAATAAACACATTTTCAGCTATTTCTGTAAGTATACCTGCTAATCTGGAGTAGGATATAAGAACTACGTGTCTATGTATTACATAGTGTGCAAGCTTTTCAAAACTAAAATCATTTCCTTCAACTACGTGTAAAATCTGGAAAGTAAGCACATGCATACATACACACATAGATGCGTACGTGTGTATATCCATTGGTTTCTCCTTTGGTACCTACAGTTTTAAAACTACATGACTTTGTAGGCGTGATCTACATTTTATTTGTGTTAACGATAAAAGGTGAACGCTAACATCCGGTGTGTGTAACAGAATTGTGAAAGCACCACCCGTTGGTACGGGAACAGAACATAAGCTGAAAATAGTAGAAAAGCAGTAAATGAACAACAGATTTATAGTGGTTCGGCCCGTAATTGAGCCTACGTCCACTTTATAGTCTTTTATTGCTGATTCGGTTACAATTTGATGCAATATCCTTCAAAATACAATACAACTTGATCACGAAAGCACTCTTGACTACTAGCTCAATCTTTGATCATGAAACTCGACGAATCTGTGTTGGATGTAAGGAGTTCTTCTCGAAGCTTGTTGTAGTGTCTCGAATGCTTGAAGATCTTTGGTTGCTGAATGAGAGGAGACTTCGACAGCGTAACAGCGCTTGAAGAAATGAATGGCCAAAATTCCCCTCCAAGTTGGAAGTGGTGGGGTATTTATAGGAGCTGATTTGGACTCAGGAAATTTTCTCTAAGTCTTTAAGTCGTGGCCGACTTATAGAAGTCTTAGGTCGTAAGTCGGCGACGAGATAAAGCACTTGTATCAGTTGGTACTTTCAGAACGAGTTAGTAAGTCATAAGCGACTTAGGGTAAGTCGGTGACGAGTTAAGGGATTGGGTTGTTCTGGGCTTATCTTGTGGCTTTTTCTTTGAAGTGTTAAGTCGTGGACGACTTATCTGAGGTAGTATAGGTATGGGCTCTAGACTTTAACCTCGTAGGCTTTAAGTCGTAAGACCCTTAAGTCGTAAGACCTTAACTCGTAAACCCCTTAAGTCGTTAGACCTTAACTCGCTGAGTCGTTAAGTCGGAACCCCTTTCTTTAAGTTGTAGAGCTTAACTCGTTGAGTCGTTAGGACCATGAGTCGTAGGCTGTGAAGCTCTTAAGTCGTACACCCACTAAGTCGTAAACTGTTAAGTCGCGAAGTCTTTAGGTCGCAACCTGCTAGGTCGCGAAGTTACCTTCAGCAGTTAGGTCGTAGACTCTCTTAGGTCGTAGCTCCCTAACCCGGTAAGTCGTAAGTCGTAGCTTGTTAAGTTACTAAGCCGTAAGTCCTTTGAGTAGTTAGGTCGTAGATCTCCTTAGGTCGCGACATTCCTGTAGCTAGGTCGCTGCTTCACTAAGTCGCTAGCTTCGTTAGGTCGTGAAGTTCCCTAACCCAGTAGGTCATTGCTAAAAGGGAGTTAACATTTGCCCCTCGAAGTACACGCCTTGAGTCGTAAGTCGTGTGCTTCGATTTCCTTAGCTCGTTTCTTGATGAGTGCGCTAGATCGTGACCGACTTAAGATGAGTCGTAGGTCGCGAACGACTTAGCATAAGTCGTAAGTCAGATGTGTCGATTCACCTTTCATTGTCCCATGGTATAAATAGCTTAGGTCGTTCCTTCTTCTCCTTTACCTGTTTCATTCCGTCATTTGCAAGCATTCAAGTTTTCCAAAGACGACTCAGACCTACCGGTTGCCAGCCATCCTTATTTCCTTCTCACGTAAGTGGATTCGATTGCTATTCATTCCTCGATTATCACCCAATTACGAATCCCATTTTCACCATCGACCCCCTTTTCTCATGCCGTACTTCTCTGCAATCCTTGTTTCAATTGATTACTGATGGGTTTGAGATGGCTTGTCCTGGTTTTGGGTAGTCGGTTAGAACAAGACGATGGACAGCAGCATTTCAGTTTGATTTATTCGTGGTTTGTGATGGAATGACATTAGACCGGGTTTATGGTGATTTCGGGATGATTAAATGCGCTGAGGGAACGAGAGTTTTGGTTGGAGGAGAAGCTAATGGGTTAACGGGTTAAGGAGTTAGCGAATTGATGTATTGGGGAGAAGACGAACGACTTAAGGCTTTCTCGTTTTGAATAGAAATCCTGAGACCTAAATCCTAAATCATATACGACCTAAAGTAGGTCGTAGGTCGGTAACGACCTAAGACTTGACAATTTTTCACTGCCTTGAGACCTTTCTTATGCAGCACTCCTTAATAGACTGATGGCTTAACTTAACCCGTAGCCTGCCCCTTAGGTCGTGGACGAGTTAGCAGATGTGTTGTTTCAAACCGAAGCTTCATATCTCTATAAGTGTTATGGTTGATGACTCAAAGAATTAGATAACCAACGACTTAACTCATAGGAAATCTTTCTTAGGTCGTTGCCGAGTTAGCACTTAAGGATTTAACTTGCGAGCACATCTGAATGACTAGGTCGTGGATGAGATAGCCCTTAACTCGTAACTCGCGAACCCATATGAACGACTTAATAACTTGGAACTCCATGACTTCGAATTCTTGGACTTGAATGATCTGACTTAAGAGAACATGCCTTGAACATCTTGACTCGCACAATACGACCTAAAAGCCCCGACCTCTCACACTGTCTTGACTTTAATGCTAATAACCTGCTTAACACAACATTCACAGAATACTGGGACGAATATACTGCCACTGACTTCCCACATCGAATGACAGATTAGTTGATAAAGAAAAAATTAAATTAAATGAACTGTATGAGTGAAATGCTACACAATAACCAACTCAAGTGAAGTATTAAAGCAAAATCGTAATGGTAAACTAAAACTGATTTGTCTGCATTAACACTACACTTGAGTATTAACAAGTTCTGAAATCCCGTAATCGACTGATTGTCAGTTAGTTTAATTCCAGTTATACTTGCTTTTTCTTGTTTTCATTAGTTTTGCACAGCACTTCACACTTTTAGGAAATGTGCACCTTCACTTTTGAACATTCAGCTGATTGTGTAGAATGGCATCTCATCAAGAAGACTTGGAACCAACTGGAGAAGCTTTTCCAATTGCTACCCCGTTGAATGATCCCCCGGAAAGGACTCCTACCACTCTGAGTCATAAAGTCTTCCGTCAACTATGCACCCAATTTGGCATTGCTGAATCTGACGCTTTGCTCCCTGGAGTAAATGACACTGTTGATAGGCCGCCTCACGGCTTTGTCGTAGTAAACCGCCAAATGTGCTTGAGTGGAGCGATTCCCTCGTTTAATGATTGTCTTCGAGAACTTCTCCTTCGATTATCTATCTCCCCTTTTCAACTACACCCTAATGGCTATGCCATCCTGTTGGGATTGTGTGTGCTTTTTAGGAGAACGCTGGACCGTTTTCCCAGTTTTGGAGAAATTTGCTTCCTGTGCTCATTTGCAAAGAACAAAGACCATCCCTCTATCACAGTTGTAAGGAGTGCCAGGAACCGTAAACTGATTATTGGTCTTCCCGAAAGCGTTCCTGGGTTTCTGAGCCAGTTTTTCTTTGTTCATTGTCCCCCGGGATTTTACGCCATTTGGAGAGTGGGAAGTACGATTATCTATCTTTTCCCTGTGTTTTCTAAATTCTTCGAAGTCCAAATTGTCAAGTGTTAACTTCTTTTTCTACTGTTTCAGCGCTCCCTCCCCCCTCTAGGGAACCTCGTCACAAGACTACCTTTGAGAGGCTTATGGCCGTGCCGGTTGAGGAGAGGAGTGTTCAATTTCTATTGAAAGATGAGTTCCTTCATGAATTTGGACTCTTACATCCTTTCCGCTCCACTCAATCACATGAAGTCCCTGATTCTTCGGCTGAGGAGTCAGATGCCCCTGTTTCTACTAAAGAACCTTCATCGAAAGAACTTACCGTTGAGACTTCATTGGTAAAGTGTTCTACTCCTACCGACATTGCGGGGTCGTCCAGTAAGTTAGCACTTGCCCCGGTTATTGAAGAGGAGGAAAATCTTCACATTCTTGAAAATACGGCTGAGGTGGAAGTTGAAAAAGATAATTCTCTCATGCATCATGGCGATGATACTTTTGATAGTCTGAGCGACATCATGATAACCTCTCAGGAGCTCTTTAAAGATGACGCCTCTAAAGCGATCTCTTCTGTCATCGAAGTAACTTCTTCTTTGCAACAAACCACAACGCCTTCTATACAAGCCGTCACCATTCCCACACAAAAAAGTGGTTTGTAGTTCGACGCACGTAGTTCGCACGCCGCACACACTTAGGATTTTTCTGCACTTATAAGCATTTACTCTTTCTTCCTGGAAATTTCTAAGCTTTACTTATTTTCCGTTTTTCAGATTCTCCGATGGGATGCTCCGGCTCATATTATGACTCATTTCAGCGCCATGGAGGCCGTGGATCCTATGACTTCAGGAAATATCTTGGTGACCAAAGAGAGACAGATGAGGAACGTGCCCAAAGGAAGGCTCAAGAAAAATGGGATTATGAGCAGCGGCAGAGAAGAAGAGATGCTGATCGATATGATTCTTCTTACAGAACTTACGATTCTCATAAGCGAAAGTCTTATGATGACAAAGGGAAAACTCATTTTACTGATGAATCGAGCAAACGGTCTAAGCCAAGTGACGCGTCTGCTATTTCTGAGAAGACTAACGCTCCCATTTCTTCTGACATTCCGGCCGGTTCTCTTCCACTAAAGGAATCTGATATTCAAACCATCATTAACAGGCCACAATATCAAGTTAAAGACGGCCCTCCAACGCTTCAGAGCCGATTTCCGAATTGGTGTCTAAGAGGAGTCCGTTTTGACTTAGATTTGGTGCCCATTGATAAGCAGGCAATGCTGAGAAATGTCGATGCTGTCAAGCTTGATATTGAAAGAATGTCTGGATGGCAGAAGCTGGTTGATGAACTTCAAAGGATCAACCATATGAACCTTGAGGCGATGATGACTATGGAGAACGATAAATCAGAATGGGACAAATGGCGTAAGCAGCATGATGCGGAGATGACGTGCATTGCAGATGACAACGCAAAGCTTGCATCTGAAGTTAAGCAGCTTAAGGAAAATCTCGCTTCTTCTTCTGCATCATATACTCAAAAAGAAGAAGTCTTTCAGAAGCAAGTGCGGGATGCACATGCTGCACAAAGAGATGTCGAAATGAAGCTTGCCGCCGAACAGCACGTTAATGAGAAATATCGCACAGAAAACGCCGAACTGCGGGAAAAAGTCACCTCCCAGAACGTGGAGATTGAGTTACTAAAGTCTCGACTCGCTAAAGCTGAGATAGCTCGTGATGAGGCTATTACTGGTAGGGTTGCTGCCATTGCCGAAAAAGAAGCGGCCGAGCAATCACATGAGGCAACGAAAGCAAACATCAGTTCTACCTTATTCGACTTTTATTTACACTACGTTCTGGGTCGTGGGAGCCTTGCTTTTCTAGGTCCAGATTATGAAATCACTCTGGCTGAAGTGTGGGAAGCCGCACTCGATATGTTTAAAGGTGCCGGCTATGATGAAGCAAAATTTGAGGAAGCGAAGTTTGAGGCTCGCTATCTTGATGATGAGGCTCGCGCCGCTCTTGTTAGAGGGAAGGAGCAGCTTGCTAAAGCACGGGCTGAATCATTGGGAGAAGAGCTTTCAAAAGAGGAAGCTCTTTTAACTGCCCCTGTTCGTACTTCCACTTCGGCTGATGCAAACATTATGGATTCCAGCTCTCATCCTTCACATCCAGTTGTGACCACTCCTACAGAAGAAGAGGCAATGAAGGACTTTCAGGCTCGGGAATTTGAGATTGATCTCGCTAAACCGGCTTCTCCAGGTAACTTTGACGATTCACGGTCTTCTTTTTTCTCGGAGAATACTGATTTTGATTTCTTTTATTATGCAGCAGACGTGCCGGAAACTGCACCAATTCCTCCTTCTTCAGATGTCGTTCCTCCTCCTTCTCAAGTTACTCCTCTTCCAGCTTCTCAACCAGGTTCACAGGAAGAACCGATAGCGGCCCTTCAAGGTTTGGACGAACCACCTGCTTCCGAGGAACAGAAAGCAGAAGATCTGGAAGATAGCGAGAAGACCCCGGAGCGGTCTTTTGACTACGACACAAAACTTTCTACATTTCTTGCTCCGGGGAGTGAGTCTTCTTCCAAGAAGAAGGGGAAACGTGTGGCTTCGAAGAAAGGAAAGAAAAGTTCTTCTGGTGCTGGGGATGAAGCAGAGATTGATCCGGCTGAGTCTCTTTCTCCTTCTTCTCCGATACGGCCTTCGAAACTAATTACCAGGCCGGGTAAAAGCTCCAAGGGTGGGAAGAAGGAGAAATGAGTTTGATTTTGTCTTTTCTGCTTTTTGTACTGACCGGAGATTGTGCGGATACCGGTCTCCGCTCCTTTTTGTAATCTGCACAATGTAAAAAGCTTCCATAATATTGAATAAAATAGCTATTTTACTTGTACAAATTCTTGTGTATGTAGGAATATATCTGTTTCTCATTTGAAGTGTATAGTAAACGATTCTTTTTACTTGCACAAACTCTTGTCTGTGTTTCAAGAACGCATTTATTCCACATCTTCTTTATGTGATATTGTAATGAACTTGTGGTGTGTCGCTTGTATATTACTTTTATTAATGTAACTAAACTGTATAATGTTGCCCCCACACCACAAGTGCATTGCAATATTTCTCGCTTTTACAAGACTGATACTCTTATATTAGAGAATAACTATTCCATTTTTGAGGAAGGAATCATTCTGCTTTTAGTAGAGTATATCTCGTTTCTGGAGAAATTTTTACTTTCTCTTTCTGTCAGAAGAACACTTCGACTTTTGGGAATGATCACTTTTATTTGTTTAAAAATGAATTTTCCTGCATAATGAAATGAGCTTCTGAAGAAGGTTTTGATTTTTGTGCCCCAGTAAAGGGTTTATTTTTGGTACTTCAATCAAGGTGAAGTACGCCTCTGCAGAGGTCTTTTGGTCTCTGAAGAGAAGCAATTTTGGTCTCCGAAGAGAAGCAATTTTGGTCTCTGAAGAGAAGCAATTTTGGTCTCCGAAGAGAAGCGATTTTGGTCTCTGAAGAGAAGCAGTTTTGGTCTCCACAGAGAAGCAATTTTGGTCTCCGAAGAAAAGCGATTTTGGTCTCCGAAGAGAAGCGATTTTGGTCTCTGAAGAGAAGCAATTTTGGTCTCCGCAGAGAAGCAATTTTGGCATTTCAGCTCTGGTGAAGTGGGTCTCCGAAGAGAAGCATTTTGCACTTCTACACGGGTGAAATGTGCCTCCGAAAAGGGCTTTTTAGCATTTCATCACTAGTGAAGTGGGTCTCCGAAGAGAAGCATTTTGCACTTCTACACGGGTGAAATGTGCCTCCGAAGAGGGCTTTTGCCTCCGAAAAGGGCTTTTGATTTTGTGCTTCAAGCATGGTGAAGCGTGCCTCCGAAGATGGCTTGTGCCTCCGAAGAGGGCTTGTGCCTCCGAAAATGGCTTTTGATTGCCTGGAAGTTACTTTCTCATGGTCGGAGGGGTCCTCGGGGCGAACGCAAGTTGCTTGATTGGTTGTTTGTTTGCACAAACGATCGCAATTAACTAACACGGTGCCCCTTTTGTTAGTCCCACCGATCTTTTTGATTGAGGAAAGCTCTCCCATTTATTGGCGTGCCTCGTTAGAGGGCTTTGTTGAACTTTGGGAAGGAGCATCGGTTGGTTGGTGTGCCAGGAAGGTTGCTTCTCAGGGGCGAGTAGATCCACGGGACGGACGCAAGCTGCCTGATCGGATGCATCACGATCAGTTAGCAAGTGCCCTTTGGTGGTTCTACTGGCCCTTTTATTGAGGAGCAATATTCCTTTTGGTTGCTTCCGTGTGTGACATTCCGGAAATTTTGACAATATCAATTTAATAATCTGCAGTAGAAATTAAATTGATATGATAATAACTGTTAATAAAATTCGAATTTGATTGATAATTTTCTTCTGAATAGATGTTTAACTGATAATTTATATTTTTAAAGGCTAATAAATTGTTTTCTTTTTATAATCTATATATAAATCTGTATATACTATAAACAGATAAGATCTGATTTGAATTTTAATAAATAAAGATAAGTTTTCTTATTTTAATATTTTTGGTAGTTTTGGTTTGATTTAATATATATATATATATATCATTTTAAAAGCTATTAAATGAATAACCATTTGGCTTTAAATATACAAGATGAAGTTAAAATTTGTATAAAATTGATTTTAGCTTAAATTTAAATTTAACAAAAGGTTTGTTTGCTTTGTTTTAAATTTAGCTTGATAGAAATAAGTAATTAAGTGATAATTTCTTTTATAAATCATTTTAATTCGATAATGAGTTTTATTAATAATGTTATATCTTTACAATTGGGTTTTAATACTAATAGAAATTGTTATTGTGAAGACCCAAATTATTGAGATAAAAATAATTTTAAAATGAGAATATTTAAGAAAAGAAAATATAGTCTGACAATAATAATATTAGGAGTAAGTGAAATGAATAAATAAGAGGATAGAGATTTTTCTTCAATAAATATATATGTATTAGATATGAGTAGCCAAAGAAGTATAAAATGATAAAGCCCTTTTGATAACCAAATTGCATGAGAACCAGTTTAGTATTATTGTGCATAAACACCTTCTCAAAAATAAATCAGGAAATAAATGGTTTGAAATAATATAAGAGGACCATTCAGGCCTAACAAGGTATACAATGTTTCTGAGTCACACAAAGATGATGTGTAGATGGATCATGCAAATAGCATGTGCACAGAAAAGCAGAGAAGCAACTGCTTTTACTAGAAATAGAAATCAAGAGAAAATGGCACATTTAGCCATAACAACACACACATAATTCTCTGAGTAATGTGAGGATAAAATGGGTTTTTCCTTTAGTAAAACCCTAGCAAAATGATTTAAATCAAGAGGGAAGCAGAGGTTTTCTCTGGGGGAAAACAGAAACACACTAAAAATAAATAAAAAGGAGAGCTCACCCTGTTTTCAAGCTTAGACATTCTCGGGGAAGAGAGAAGGAAGGTGAGTGATTAATCACTTATGATCTGTAAGGCATTAAGACCCATGTTAAGGGCAGCCAAGTTATTTTATATAAACATTACATTATGTTTTTCCTATTTGATTTTATTTTCTGGATGAAAATATGTTGATCATGGATGGTATTCTGGTTGAGTTTTTGGATGAGGTTTTAATCTGTTTTGACTTGTTGTGATGGTTTCAGTTTTTGTTTTAAAATATAGATAATCAAACAAATACACTAATCACAGGAATAGATTTTATATATGCTAGTTTTGATATGAAAAATGAATCAAATATTTTACTGTGGAGTAGGGTATCAATGAAAGAAAAGAATTAGGCAGTGTGAATATTGAGATTTATGCTTATGTCTAGTCTATATTAAAAATGATATGAACAATGCAATATTACAAATATGTGCTGATTTGTTCAGATCATAAACCAATAAGTTTTTATGGGTTTTTCTCAAAAACCATTCCCTATGTTCACAGTAAAAGAATAAATATAGTTTTGCAAATGACTTCTTCATATTTGTGTAAGAAATGGAAATTTCTAGAAATAAGAATATATGTAGGTTTTAGAAAAATGTGATTAAAGCAAAAATGACTTTGAAATAAGGTGTGCAATTTTACATGAATGCTTTGTATGTCTGGATATGATCTTTGGGTGATTTTAATAATTCTTGACCTATATAAGGAAGGAAAGAATACGAGTATCTCTGGAATCAAAAGAAAAATTCCCCAGAAAGAAATAATAAGCATGGTCTCTAAATTATAAAATAATTTAGGAGTGGTGCCTTGATCTACTCATCAGCAGGTGGTTGATGGGTATGTGCATGACTTGTTTAAGTCCCGTAGGCCTCTGTGTAAAGGGTTAACAGAACTGAGCCCCTTTGCAATGCACACATGGTGTTCAATGGCAAGAGTTCAGACCAAACAAAATGAAAAGATGAGAAAGAGAAATTATGCTATGGAATTCAGGGAGTTAATCCATAGGAGTTTTGTACTTGTACAACTGAATGAAGTGAATGGATGAATGCTTGGATGTATGTTTATAGACAGACTTAAATATACACATTCTCAGATTTTAATTGGGATTTGAATAGCATTTAATAGAAAAGTTCTCTATACAGCCTTAAGAATTTACAAGATATTTTGCATACTTGATTTCACTCACACCAGAATTTATTTCTGACCCTATTTGTTGCCTTTGCAATACTTGGGGTGTCTCATTCTATTGAGGCAGTTCAAAGTTTTGCTGCAGGGAAAGATGCATGAATTGCTTGCTTGCTTGCATGGATACTTGGAGATCTTGAGGAATTTAAAGTGTTTAAGAGAAGTAGCAGTGTCTTTGTAATAATTAAGTTAGGAAAACTCTAATATGTTCTAAGTATTTTAATGAGTGTCTTTTACTTTGATATCTGGAAAACAGTATGTAAGAAGAAAAAGAAACTTAAATGTTATATGTGTTTGTGAGCTGTGGACTTAAGTAACAAGTTCTGAAATAGTTTTAGTAGATAATGCTGAAGGAGTAGATGCCATTTAATCTGATAGGTGAACATGTTTTTTTTTCTAGACAGTCTTGAGGCACTTCAGTTATGATACTATAGAACTGATAAAACTGATACTAAGTAGGAGAGATCTGATACTATAAAACTGATACTAATTAGGAGAGATCTGATACTATAGAACTGATAAAACTGATACTAAGTAGGAGAGATCTGATACTATAAAACTGATACTAATTAGGAGAGATCTGATACTATAGAACTGATAAAACTGATACTAAGTAGGAGAGATCTGATACTATAGAACTGATACTAATTAGGAGAAATCTGATACTATAGAACTGATACTAGGTAGGAAATTTCTGATACTATAACTACTGATCTAACACTAGGTTGGGAAAATCTGATACTATAGCTTCAAAACTGATACTAAGTGGTAAGACACCGGATACAACACTTTTCTAGCTCCAGATATAAGAAGTTGTGTGATTTATAAAGTAGCTCACAACACCATCACTCATGTGATGACTATCTGCTCAGTTAACTAGGAAATATGTATTTTGTCTGTCATGATTGGTTTGTGCTTGTTGTGTCTAAACCCTGATCACATGTGTTGTTTTTCTCTGCTTAGACTTCAACCTAGTTTATCACCTCATAATTCATATGATAAGTACCAAATCACAAAAGAATTCCGGAATTTAAATGTATGGCTTGTAAACCCAGAAACCAATTAATTTGAGAAGTAAGCAAGAAAATTATAAGTGGTAATATTCGAATTTATTATTAACCAAGCTTGAGATCAAAAAGAGGAATGTAAAAATAGAAATGGCTATGTGACACCAATTCTCTGAAAAATGAGAAATATTGTGTGATTGAATTTTCCTTGTTAATTTTTAATACTCTGATAAGCAAGGAAACATTTATATATATTCATATATATAAATGACTTGAATTGACTTATATACTAATATTTTTATATTGGTAAGAATTTGGATCTTGGGGAAAATGAAATTAAAGAAGTGATCACTTGGTTTGGAAAAAAAAAAAAAAAATCTCAACAGTAAATCACTGAAAAATAACAATCAAAAGAAGTGGGTCACTTCAGTTGGTATCAGAGCTATGTTATTAAAACATAGCATAAATATATTATCCAATTTTCTTGTAAGGATAAAATTCTAAAAAAAAATATAGTAATGATAGAAATAAACATCCACAGTAGAAATAAATTTCAGAAAAATAATTAAATTAGAAATATGACTGACTAGCTATGCAATTGAATAGTGAATCATGGTAGGAAGACCACCAAGTCATGGAGCAGGACCCTCCAATACAACACCAATGGTTAACTTGCAAGATTTGGTGAGGGCATTTAGAGAAGGAGCAGTGCAGAGGGAAGAGAATCCTCATGAGGAATTAGCTAAGTTATTGAAGACATTTTCAAATTTGGGAGGCAAGGATTTTGAAGGCACTGAGGGAGTTATGGGAGTGCAGACATGGTTGAGAACTTTGGAAAGGATATTTGCAGATATGCAAATTAATGACCAAAGAAAGAGGCAGATAGCTTCAAGGAGACTCAAAGGAGCAGCCTTAGATTGGTGGGAGGTGATCATCACAGGAAGGCCAGAAAATGAGATAACATGGGATCAATTCAAGGAAATGCTTGAAGCAAGGTTTGTTCCAGCTACAGCTAAGGCAACATTGCTAGAAGAATTCATAAGGCTGAGGCAAGGACCAATGAGTGTGACTGAATACACTCAAAAATTTGAGAGTTTGTCCAAGTATGGAACTATGCTCATAGGAGATGAAGAATCAAAGAATTCAAGATTTATCCAAGGATTAAATGCAGGTCTAAGTAGAGCAATGTTACCATACAAGGATAAAACATTTGATCAAGTCATAGACCTTGCTCTTTCTTTTGAACAACATGACAATGCAAGGGAAAAATTTAGGAGCATGAGGGCTACCAATCAAAAGAAGGGGAAAAATAGAGCACATCCCTATGACAAAAAGAATATGGATAAGAAAATGGAGGGAGCAGCCACTGGGGAAGCTAAGAAGAAGGTTACTTGTTTTAATTGTGGCAAAGAAGGACACATGAGTAATAGGTGTCAAGCAGCCAAGAAGGCATTGTTTAGCTGCTATAACTGTGGGAAGGAAGGCCATATTAAAAGAAACTGCCCAGAGTTCAAAAAGGGAGCAAAGGTAGGAGCACTTGAGGGCAAAGCAAAAGCAACTGCAGTGGGAAGTCCTGGACAATTGGAAGGTATACTTCTAATTAAAGATCACCCCATCTCAGTTATATATGACACTGGAGCAACACATTCACTAATATCCCAAGACATAGTGAATAAATTAACTCTCACATGCTATTTAGTTGATAATCCCTTGTTTATTCAGAGCCCACTAGGTAATTCTTGCATGCTAGGGATTAAATGTTTGGGAGTAGAGTTAAACATAGGTGGAAATATGTTTAGTTCTGATTTGTTTGTGCTAAAATATCCTGGAATAGGAATTATTCTAGGAATTGATTGGCTAAGAAAATACAAAGCAATTTTAAACTTAGAAAATCTTACTATTTCTCTGAAAACAGAAAATGGTAAAAATATTATAGTTATGAGTGAAATTGCTAAAATCAATTACTGTAACCACATATGTAGCATGACTGAGAAAGAATTAACACTGGAGGACATAAAAATTATAAATGAATACCCAGATGTCTTTGGTGAAGTCATAGGTGTTCCAGAGAATAGGCAAGTAGAATTTCAAATAAGGCTAATCCCAGGAGCCAGCCCAATCATCAAGAAGCCAACTAGAATGGGTCCTAAAGAACTTGTGGAATTGAAACATCAGTTGGAAGAACTGGAGCAGAAAGGCTTCATAAGGCCTAGTAGTTCAAACTGGGGTTCTCCAATTGTATTTGTGAAGAAGCAGGATGGTACTTTGAGAATGTGCATTGATTATAGGGAATTAAACAAAGTCACCATTAAAAACAAATATCCACTTCCTAGAATTGATGATCTATTCGATCAATTAAATGGAGCAAGGGTCTTTTCAAGGCTAGATTTAGCCTCTGGGTTTCATCAGATGAAGGTGGAGGAAGAGAGTATTAAGTATACTGCCTTCAACACAAGGTATGGATTATATGAATTTTTGGTGATGCCTTTTGGATTGACAAATGCACCATCATATTTTGTAGATTTGATGAATAGAACATTTAGAGATTTTCTAGACAAATTTGTGGTTGTTTTTATTGATGACATTTTAGTATATTCAAAATCAGAAGAAGATCATGCAAGGCACTTGCATCTGGTTTTGTCTAGACTGAGGGCACATGATTTAAAAGCCAAATTCTCTAAATGTACATTTTGGCAGAAGGAAGTAAAATTTTTGGGGCACATTGTATCACAACAAGGGGTTAGTGTAGACCCAAATAAGGTGATGGCAGTGCAATCTTGGAGTAGACCCAAATCAGTAACTGAGGTGAGGTCATTTTTGGGAATGGCAGGCTATTACAGGAGATTTATAAAAGATTTTGCAAGGATAGCTATCCCATTGACCAAGTTAACTAAAAAGGAGCAACCATATGTGTGGACAGAGAAGTGTGAACAAGCTTTCATATCACTAAAGAAGGCACTGGTAGAAGCTCCAGTTTTACAAGTGCCAGAGGGTAATGAAGAATTAGTAGTTTACACAGATGCTAGTGGATCTGGATTGGGGGCAGTGCTTATGCAACATGGTAGAGTCATAGCTTATGCATCAAGGCAACTCAAGCCAAATGAAACTAGGTATGCTACACATGACTTAGAACTAGCTGCTGTGGTGTATGCATTGAAACTATGGAGACATTATTTATTGGGTGCTAAGTTTGAATTGTTTACTGATCATAAGTCACTTAAATATTTGTTTTCCCAAAAAGACTTGAACATGAGGCAACATAGGTGGGTAGAATTTCTAGCTTCCTATGATCTTGATATATTGTATACCCCTGGAAAAGCTAATAAAGTAGCAGATGCATTAAGTAGACATCAAGCTAAATTGGCAAGCTTAATGATGGCAGAATTCAAGGATTTGATAATTCTCAGTGAGGTGGAAGTGAAAGAAGAAGCTAGTGTATCAGGTAAGACACACAGTAAGATGATTGAATATGGTAAATTAAGCCTCTTATCCTTAAAATCAACACTGGTTGATAAAATAGGACAAATGCAGAATCAAGATATAAATTTGAAGGAGAAAAAGAACATGATATCCCAAGGCATGACAGTGGAAAACTATGAGGTAGATGGTAAGGGATACTTAAGGAAAAAGGGGAAACTTTGCATACCAAATGTAGGGGAACTAAAGCAAGAAGTTATGGATGAGCATCACAAAACAAAGTATACTATCCATCCAGGTGGTACAAAAATGTACCATGATCTCAAGAGAAATTATTGGTGGCCAGGAATGAAAGGAGCAGTAGCAGAATATGTGGCAAATTGCTTGACATGCCAACAAGTAAAGGCAGACTATCAAAGGCCCTCAGGCCTATTGCAACCTTTGGAAGTGCCTACTTGGAAATGGGAGAGTATATCAATGGATTTTGTGGATGGTTTGCCAAGAACAAGGAAGGGAAATGATAGTATTTGGGTAGTGGTTGATAGACTCACAAAAACAGCACACTTTATCCCAATAAATTCAAACAGAAATGCTCACAAGCTAGCTCAATTATTTGTGAAGGAAATAGTGAGGTTGCATGGCATCCCCAAGACTATCATTAGTGATAGAGATACTTTGTTTACTTCAAGGTTTTGGAGTAGCTTTCAAGAAGCTATGGGGACAGAACTAAGCCTAAGCACAGCCTACCACCCACAAACAGATGGGCAAACTGAGATTGTTAATAAAGTTTTAGAGGATTTGCTGAGAGCATGCATACTTGATTTTGGAGGCAACTGGGAGGATCATATTTATTTAGCTGAGTTTGCTTATAATAATAGCTACCAATCCACTATAGGAATGGCTCCATTTGAGGCTTTGTATGGGAAGCCTTGTTTATCTCCTGCATGTTGGATGGAGGCTGGTGAAAGGGTGTTGCTTGGACCAGACCATGTAAAAGAAACTTCTGCAAGAATTGAATTAGTGAGGCAAAGAATGAGAGTAGCTCAAGAGAGACAGAAAGCTTATGCAGATAAAAAGAGAAGGCCAGTAGAATTTGAGGTGGGAGACTATGTGTTTCTCAAAGTTTCACCAATGAGGAAAATATTGAGATTTGGAAAAGCAGGGAAACTGTCACCAAGGTATGTAGGACCATATGAAATTGTTCAAAGAATAGGGACTTTAGCTTATAGGTTGAAGTTACCAGAGGAATTGAGCAAAATACATGATGTATTTCATGTATCCCAATTGAGAAAATGGGTGCATGATAAAGAGTCCATTCTTGAATCTCCTACACATGTTGAAATTCAAGAAAATCTGGTTTATAAAAAGGAACCAGTGGGCATTGTGGCTAGAGAAGAAAAGAAGCTGAGAAATAAAATAATTAAACTAGTTAAAATCCAATGGAGTTTGGATGGGAATGATTGCACTTGGGAGGCTGAAGAAAGGATAAAGGATAAATATCCTAATCTGTTTTCTACTTAAAGGTATGTTTAAAAATTATGATGGGACTTTAAAATTATTTATTTATATTTGATTGATTTGGAATGAATGAGTTTCTGAAATTTCATTCAATTGAAATTATGCTTTGTATACATTTGGATGGAAATGTATGAGAGAAAAATTGTGGGACACAATTCCTTTTAGGAGGAGAGTATGTGAAGACCCAAATTATTGAGATAAAAATAATTTTAAAATGAGAATATTTAAGAAAAGAAAATATAGTCTGACAATAATAATATTAGGAGTAAGTGAAATGAATAAATAAGAGGATAGAGATTTTTCTTCAATAAATATATATGTATTAGATATGAGTAGCCAAAGAAGTATAAAATGATAAAGCCCTTTTGATAACCAAATTGCATGAGAACCAGTTTAGTATTATTGTGCATAAACACCTTCTCAAAAATAAATCAGGAAATAAATGGTTTGAAATAATATAAGAGGACCATTCAGGCCTAACAAGGTATACAATGTTTCTGAGTCACACAAAGATGATGTGTAGATGGATCATGCAAATAGCATGTGCACAGAAAAGCAGAGAAGCAACTGCTTTTACTAGAAATAGAAATCAAGAGAAAATGGCACATTTAGCCATAACAACACACACATAATTCTCTGAGTAATGTGAGGATAAAATGGGTTTTTCCTTTAGTAAAACCCTAGCAAAATGATTTAAATCAAGAGGGAAGCAGAGGTTTTCTCTGGGGGAAAACAGAAACACACTAAAAATAAATAAAAAGGAGAGCTCACCCTGTTTTCAAGCTTAGACATTCTCGGGGAAGAGAGAAGGAAGGTGAGTGATTAATCACTTATGATCTGTAAGGCATTAAGACCCATGTTAAGGGCAGCCAAGTTATTTTATATAAACATTACATTATGTTTTTCCTATTTGATTTTATTTTCTGGATGAAAATATGTTGATCATGGATGGTATTCTGGTTGAGTTTTTGGATGAGGTTTTAATCTGTTTTGACTTGTTGTGATGGTTTCAGTTTTTGTTTTAAAATATAGATAATCAAACAAATACACTAATCACAGGAATAGATTTTATATATGCTAGTTTTGATATGAAAAATGAATCAAATATTTTACTGTGGAGTAGGGTATCAATGAAAGAAAAGAATTAGGCAGTGTGAATATTGAGATTTATGCTTATGTCTAGTCTATATTAAAAATGATATGAACAATGCAATATTACAAATATGTGCTGATTTGTTCAGATCATAAACCAATAAGTTTTTATGGGTTTTTCTCAAAAACCATTCCCTATGTTCACAGTAAAAGAATAAATATAGTTTTGCAAATGACTTCTTCATATTTGTGTAAGAAATGGAAATTTCTAGAAATAAGAATATATGTAGGTTTTAGAAAAATGTGATTAAAGCAAAAATGACTTTGAAATAAGGTGTGCAATTTTACATGAATGCTTTGTATGTCTGGATATGATCTTTGGGTGATTTTAATAATTCTTGACCTATATAAGGAAGGAAAGAATACGAGTATCTCTGGAATCAAAAGAAAAATTCCCCAGAAAGAAATAATAAGCATGGTCTCTAAATTATAAAATAATTTAGGAGTGGTGCCTTGATCTACTCATCAGCAGGTGGTTGATGGGTATGTGCATGACTTGTTTAAGTCCCGTAGGCCTCTGTGTAAAGGGTTAACAGAACTGAGCCCCTTTGCAATGCACACATGGTGTTCAATGGCAAGAGTTCAGACCAAACAAAATGAAAAGATGAGAAAGAGAAATTATGCTATGGAATTCAGGGAGTTAATCCATAGGAGTTTTGTACTTGTACAACTGAATGAAGTGAATGGATGAATGCTTGGATGTATGTTTATAGACAGACTTAAATATACACATTCTCAGATTTTAATTGGGATTTGAATAGCATTTAATAGAAAAGTTCTCTATACAGCCTTAAGAATTTACAAGATATTTTGCATACTTGATTTCACTCACACCAGAATTTATTTCTGACCCTATTTGTTGCCTTTGCAATACTTGGGGTGTCTCATTCTATTGAGGCAGTTCAAAGTTTTGCTGCAGGGAAAGATGCATGAATTGCTTGCTTGCTTGCATGGATACTTGGAGATCTTGAGGAATTTAAAGTGTTTAAGAGAAGTAGCAGTGTCTTTGTAATAATTAAGTTAGGAAAACTCTAATATGTTCTAAGTATTTTAATGAGTGTCTTTTACTTTGATATCTGGAAAACAGTATGTAAGAAGAAAAAGAAACTTAAATGTTATATGTGTTTGTGAGCTGTGGACTTAAGTAACAAGTTCTGAAATAGTTTTAGTAGATAATGCTGAAGGAGTAGATGCCATTTAATCTGATAGGTGAACATGTTTTTTTTTCTAGACAGTCTTGAGGCACTTCAGTTATGATACTATAGAACTGATAAAACTGATACTAAGTAGGAGAGATCTGATACTATAAAACTGATACTAATTAGGAGAGATCTGATACTATAGAACTGATAAAACTGATACTAAGTAGGAGAGATCTGATACTATAAAACTGATACTAATTAGGAGAGATCTGATACTATAGAACTGATAAAACTGATACTAAGTAGGAGAGATCTGATACTATAGAACTGATACTAATTAGGAGAAATCTGATACTATAGAACTGATACTAGGTAGGAAATTTCTGATACTATAACTACTGATCTAACACTAGGTTGGGAAAATCTGATACTATAGCTTCAAAACTGATACTAAGTGGTAAGACACCGGATACAACACTTTTCTAGCTCCAGATATAAGAAGTTGTGTGATTTATAAAGTAGCTCACAACACCATCACTCATGTGATGACTATCTGCTCAGTTAACTAGGAAATATGTATTTTGTCTGTCATGATTGGTTTGTGCTTGTTGTGTCTAAACCCTGATCACATGTGTTGTTTTTCTCTGCTTAGACTTCAACCTAGTTTATCACCTCATAATTCATATGATAAGTACCAAATCACAAAAGAATTCCGGAATTTAAATGTATGGCTTGTAAACCCAGAAACCAATTAATTTGAGAAGTAAGCAAGAAAATTATAAGTGGTAATATTCGAATTTATTATTAACCAAGCTTGAGATCAAAAAGAGGAATGTAAAAATAGAAATGGCTATGTGACACCAATTCTCTGAAAAATGAGAAATATTGTGTGATTGAATTTTCCTTGTTAATTTTTAATACTCTGATAAGCAAGGAAACATTTATATATCTTCATATATATAAATGACTTGAATTGACTTATATACTAATATTTTTATATTGGTAAGAATTTGGATCTTGGGGAAAATGAAATTAAAGAAGTGATCACTTGGTTTGGAAAAAAAAAAAAAATCTCAACAGTAAATCACTGAAAAATAACAATCAAAAGAAGTGGGTCACTTCAGTTATCTATGTATATAATTGGAAGAGCTATAATTGAAGTTCAAAATAAATCCTTCCAAAATATTTTAAATTTAAAATAAACTTTGTAAATGTTTATGTAGTGTAAAATATTAGTAATTGGATACAATATTGTATAGTTAAGTGTTAAAACAAGTAAACTTTATAAATATTTAACTTAACGTAAATCTAATACACGATATTAACATAAGTATAAAATAAAGTAAATAGGAAATGAATCGAGTGTTTAATTGTTTAAACATTTAAGCAACAACTTTATATACATGCATACATAGTTATGAAAATTGGTACATTACAAAATAAACATTAAAACATTTAAAATACCATCTCAACTATATTTTAAAATATAAACAAGTAAGCAAAAACAGACTTGAATTTGTAAGTCTGCTCATTCTCCTTGTCAACATAGCAAACAATATATGATAGGCAGGCAAGAACAAAACGAAGATAAGTATGAAAAACATTACGTAACAGCAAACCAACACTCGAGAATTTGGTAGGCAGGCAAAAGAATTTAGCAAAGCAAAATATCTATGACATATAAATATTAAATAGTTAAAAATGGAGACACAAGTACTATTACATTTAATGCATCCATTCCTCAATAGCATACCAGGTCATTCGAACTGGTTCATGTATCATTTCAGCCTCCAACATATATAAAAAAAAAAGGAAATAAACCCTGTTTTGTATATAACCTGTAAACCATTTTTCTCTTATTACTTCCATTCTCATTCGAGCTAAGTTAAAGTGAAAACTGATATGAAGCTGTCATTTTAAAAACCTAAACAACATTCTATATTCAAGCAACTACAACTAATACAACAACAAGAAGGATAATGGGCAGGGTGATCAAAGTAGAAGCATGTTCCCAGTTTCAAATTCAAGACAGATTTCTAAAACAAGTCTCTGTTCTTTTGCAAAGCTAAGGTGAGTAACTTAAAATTTAAAATATATTGAAGTAAGTTCACTATATCCTTATATCTGAAAAGATGTGTGTGTTGTATGGATATTTTTATGCAATTCTTTATGTGTATTGATATTTGTCTGTTTATACTCTGGGAACACCTCTGTGAAAAGAAAACTGGAAGCTCAGGCTTCAATAAAAAATCAACTTGCTTAATTTAATTTTATTTGTATTTAGTTTGAGAACAGAACCTGTCTGTTTAATCATGGCTTTAGGTTAAAATTTAATTAAGTAAATCAAAAAGTTGAATATGCTCTGGAAAACACAAGAAGAACAGGGAAGCTCAAGTTTGTAAAAATTCAAACTTTTAAATTCATCGATCCAGGTATATAAACTGAATTAGTAACTAAAGACATGATTTTTAAAATAAATATCATCATTTTTAGCAGTGTATTCAGGGTGTAGTCTTGGGTTGAACAAAAACATGTTTTCGTCGAATAGCGAGTGATCACGTAAACTGGAATGGTTGGGGTTCACTGTGGTGATGGAGTGGTGAACGGAGAGGCGAGGAAAAATAGTGAATGGCGTTGTAGTTCGTCGTGGAGGAAACGGCGACAAATTCTTTTCTGTAAACCTAGTTTTGGTAAGTTTTGGAAACGTGTTCGCCTCGACCTCCATGGTGGATCGAGTTCCACGAAATTTTGGGGACCGGAGACTGGAAGGAAGGCGAAGGTGTGGCCGGAAGCCCAAAGGCTCTGGTGATCGGAGAGATGAGTTCGATGGTGATCCAGTTTGGGTGTTGTTCCTGTTCTTGTGACAGGAAAACTCGAATTCGACTTAGGGATGGGTTCGAGATTTTGATGACTGGAATCGTGGAAGATGATCAGAGACGATATGCTGGCGTCGGAGTCGATGGTCGCAGGCGAACATTTCGCCTGTGCACGTGCATGTATATTTGGGTGACTGTCATTGGTGGCGCAGTTAAGTCTCGGGAGGAACTCGAGTATTTCGGGAATCATACTCGAAGCAGGGACGAGGAAAACGCGAAGTAGTGTAGTGGTGGAGAGATGCTAGGCTACAGATCGAAACTGTAAATGGTTTCGAGGGTTTTTCTCCAGGAAGACACGGGTAAATCACGAGTTATACTCGAAGCAGGGACGTAAAAATCTCGGAGCAGTCTGGTTGGTCTAGAGACAGAGAAATGTTTCTAGTTTAATAACTTAATCTTCCAGGTTTAAAGTTTAGTTCAAAAATTTAAGACAGGATTTTAACAGTAGTTTAAAATCCAAATCTGAAATTTAAATTTATTTTTATTTTGGATGTTTAAGTAAATATAGTTTAATTAAAACAGTTTTTAAAAAGTAAATTTTTGTTTAAAACAAATATTAACGAAATTGAGAAATTCTTTTATAAAGGTTTTTGAATGGAAGAAATGAAATTGCGAGTTAAAAATATGTTTTTAAAAGAATTGATTTTTCATAATAATTTAAATTTAAAAGCTCTTTTCTTTATATAAATTTTATTTTAAGTAATAAATGATATGTACATTTATTTAAAGAAATTATAAAGTGAATTTACACTAGATTAATGTTTAAATCATTAATCACTTTAAATCTTAAATTTAGAAAGGAATTTGGAATTTAAAATGTGGAAATGTTAATTAAGTCATTTATTAAGGAATTAATTACTATAGAAATAAATTAGATATTGAAGTAATTAATAAATTAATTAGAGAGTGACTTATTTATATTAAGTTGTAATTAAAAAGAAATTTTAAAGGAAGAAATCAAGTAATTGTTTAGTTAATAAATCAATTAACTAAGGATTTTAAATTGATTTATAAATGTGATAAATATTGATAATAATTAGATGAATTAATTTGGATAATTCATTGAAACTGTTAAATGAATATTTAACAAAAGTAATTGAAGGGTTATTATCTATTGGAACTAAATTGGATGATATGATCAAATGAATGAATCTATTTAACTTAGTCAAATTTATAAATCATTTAATAATCCGATGAGTGGAATTACTCGGTGTAATTAATGGAGCAGAGTTACTTAGAGAAGTAATTAGAGGATAATCACCGGATATGGTTAATACAAGTTAATGAGTAGATAAAGTAATATGGAAATTACTTTTGAAATTAATCAAGGGATTAATAAATGAAGATAATTAATTATGGGATAATTAATTTATTTAGGAGAGTTAATTACCGATGTTATTAATCCAGGGTGATTAATAATTGTTTAATTTAAAGATTAAATTACTTAAAGTAATAAAGTAGTTTAATTTACAATAAATTAGAGGTCATTAATTTATATAGTTAATGATATAATTATGAATTGTTAAAATAAGTAATAATTAATAATGAGGCGATTAATTTATGTAATTAATTAAGAATAAATGAAGTTAATTATATTTAATTAATAAATGAAGTAATTAAATATTAATTACTATAAATGATTTACATTAATTAATCTGTGGAATTAAATTAAGACTAATTACTTATTGTAATTAGAAAATGGTTGTATAAGCAGGATTTATAGATAAGTAATTAATTTAATTTACTTTAAATTAATCAGAGAAAGAATTAATTAGTTTAATTCATTTTAAATTAATTATAGTTGTGAATAATAAATCATTGCTTATGAATGATATTGATATCCCATTGATTGATTGTGATCTCAGATATGAGACGAGTGATATCTGTTGTGATTTGGATGTTTGTTTGAGATGATATTGATTATATGCTTGTGATGATGTTATGATATCCATTGTTATATTGTGATTTATCTATCTGTGTTGATATAGATAATTGAATTGAATTGTTTTAAACTTTAAAACAACTTGGCCTTAAAAGACACGGTTTGGATTTCGATGAGACCGGGATCGGGTTTCCGTATACCGGGATTCCAGGTCTGGAGACCCGAATACCACATCGATCCAAATTAACGTTAGGTCGTGAAATGCAAATGGAGCAAGTGAAGACTCGAGGTATAAGAACTATTCGTCAGTATAACTCTGTGGGTGATTCCGTAATGAGTTTGACGGAGATAGTACTTATAGATTCGAGATGGTGATTCAGAATGCAAGGGTTATTGTCGTTAACTCTGAGGGTGATTCCAAAATGAGTGTAACGAGATAATGCCTTCGGTTTCGTTCGAACCCGGAACGAACTTGTATGGATTGAATGCTTTCAGCACATCGTCAGGTGGACGATGAGCATTCTAAGTGATGAGTTCTGTTAAGGTAATCGTGACCTCAAGCCTCATCAACCGGGAATGGCTAAAACAGGGGAGGTGCAGCAAGGCTTCATGGGTAGCCCCCACTTGAGAGCGAGATTTTCCCCTGTCTGGATGTCCCTTTTTATTTCGTTGTGTGGGCAGTTGTTGACGTCCTACTGCCGGGGTTGTCTCGTTTGGAACTGTTCAGTAAGGAACGGGTCCGGCTTTGTGTTGCAAGGGAGCGGGCGTACTCCTCGGTACGGTGATCTAGGCCACGTACTGTGACGGGCGGTACCCCAGTAGCCCAGCCATTGTATGGAATCCAATCTCCAATAAGCGCCGTACGTTTTGATTGTGCCCAACTATGTTGAAATGTGAGATGTAAGCATTTCAGCTATTTTCTAGCTTTACTTGGAAACCCTAGACACTATTATAATATCACTGGATTTCCTATCAAATGTTTTGGTTAGCGTAAGGTAAAAACTTTTCCATGTTTATGTGTGGGAAGTCTTATGTGATACCTTTTGTTTCAAATGATTTTCAAAGTTAAACAACTTTACCCTGTTACTCATACCAGACCCATGTCTGACCCGAAGTTTATTTCTGTTTTTCATAAACTCTCGGGTACCCAAATTTTTACGGGTAGTCAAGGGATTCAGGTTAGCTTTGACGAATACTGGAGGAGCAATGGAGCAGGAGGCTTCAGCGTGTAGATATATATAGTGGTTCCGCTGTGTTAGAGTTTATTTTGTATTTCCGCTGTGTTGTATCTCTGTGATGTGTGAGTTGTATTAACTAGACAGGTGTTTATAACTGTCTAGTATGTGTTGTATTATCTGTGTAACTCTGATGTATATGATACTATGTATTATATTATGTGATATATTATATTTTATTCGTTCCGCTGTTGAGATTTTGTTGTCGTTTCTTCTTCTTTTCTATCTTTTCTATTTTCTCACCTCTTTCTTTTCTTCAAAACGATACGATTTCCTGGGCATAGGAAGTCGGGTCGTGACAGTTGGTATCAGAGCATTAGGTTGAGTGAATACCTAGGCTCTGGAGTGGTGTCTATCCCGAGAGAGCGTATTTGTATTTTTTATATATATATTTATATTTATTTCTACCTATCGGTTGGGTTACCTGTTCAGGTTATCCAATATAAGTATAAAGGTGGATAGGGTAGTGATCTGTGTAACACGATCACTGATAGTTGAATTTGTTGAGATTGGAAATGTATATGTCAGGATTGTAGGCCCAATTTCCTTCTCGAATTAGTTTTGTTGTGATGAAGGTTTTCATCGATCTTGGAAGGATATCTGTTAAAGTTTGGAGTTTATCTTTGGAGTGTAAGTTGGATGAACTAGAGTTGAGATCTATGGGATGGACGGAAGTTAGTGATGGTACCTTGATATTTCAGGATATAGTAGCTGTGTGATGAGACGCAGTGACTAGGGATGTTCCCGAAGATATTTTTGGAATGAGTTAACGAAGTGTGTCTGCTTAGATGTTGTGGCTGTGTTCAGCAGGATATTTAAGTTGGTTTGTGGTCCGAGTTTCTTGAGGAGATTCTAGATTAGCAATTTGTGGGCATTTGGGTCAGCAGAGTGACTCAGGGTGTTCTGTGTGTTGGCAAGGAAGCTTTTAGCATAGTAGTAGATTTCAGGACCAGCAGGGTGAATCCATTTCTTCGATGGATTGGCTATAGAAGTGTATGCTATTCTGATTTGTGAAGAGAGAGCAGTTTTCTTTGGGATTAAGCTGGATGGATCGCAAAAGTGACTTGCGATAGCTTGAGTATTCTCTTGTGTTTTGAATTTTTCTGGTGTCTTCTAGAAGTCAGAATTTTATCAACATCTGGAGTTTGAGTTGGTATCGACGGTATTTCAGAAGTGATACCGATAGTTCAACTTGGTAGTAGAATGGTTTATGGAGAAACTGTTAGAGTTTTCTCTTTATGGATCTATTGAGCCATATTTTCCGAATAATTGAGAAGCCTACCAGTTGTGATTGCTGACTGATGGTTGCAAAGCCTAGGTCTGTCCCAATTGGTATCAGTGGAAGTTTGTGCTTGTGTACATCATCTGTGTTTTCATCTACCTATATCAGAGTAGCGCAGTGGAAGCATGGTGGCAGCAGTTTTAGAGTGGAAGCAAATGGAAGTTGTAGTGTTTGGATTAGAGAATTTTTACAGGAAATTTTTCAGGATCTGAGGCCAGATTGGAGTGCATCTGTTTATCTCTTCCGGATGTGAGAAGTGAGATCTGTCTTTTGATTTTGGAGTAGAGTTTGTGTTCTGAGTTTGGTTGATCTTGGAAAGATCATTTTGTTTGATTATTTTGGTTCAGTTTGTTTCGAGAGGTATCAGCAAGGGTTGAGCTGATCAGTAAGGATGTAGGAGACCCAGGATCGTCCGAAGAATTTTGGGGATTAGAGATGGAGGAAATTTGGAATTCGAAGTTGGAGACTCCGTTGTTGTTGAAGTTTTCTCTGATTCAGGGAGCTATAAGTTGGGTAAGATGTGGAAAGCCAACTCTGAGATATTTTGGATCTTTTCTGTTGTTCTTCTGAGGATAAGTGTTGAGTCTTCAGATTTGAATTGTCAGTTGGGATGATTGGGATTCAGTGTATTTCACGTATCTTTGAGGAAGTACGTGTGAGATCTATCTCTGGTTATGGAACCAGCAGTTCGGAAGTTTTGGTTGTTGAGTCAGATTTGTCTACAGTCTGATATCTTGTCTAGTTGAGTAGATCTAGATGAGTAGGAGCTCTGTAGTTTAGTAGTATTGATGGTTTGGATCCTATAGAGCGAGTAACCCGGTATTTATAATCGGGGAAACTCGAGAGAATTCTAACCAAAATTTTTATAGGGATAGATAGATTTGTTTGATTGGATGCTATGATTGTTAACGTATGATTGATATATGTTTGTATTTTAAAATTAAAACTTTAATTGGATTATTAAATTACCTTTGTTTAAATTTCGGGGACGAAATTCTTTTAAGGGGGGAGGAATGTGACATCCCGGAAATTTTGACAATATCAATTTAATAATCTGCAGTAGAAATTAAATTGATATGATAATAACTGTTAATAAAATTCGAATTTGATTGATAATTTTCTTCTGAATAGATGTTTAACTGATAATTTATATTTTTAAAGGCTAATAAATTGTTTTCTGTTTATAATCTATATATAAATCTGTATATACTGTAAACAGATAAGATCTGATTTGAATTTTAATAAATGAAGATAAGTTTTCTTATTTTAATATTTTTGGTAGTTTTGGTTTGATTTAATATATATATATATATATATCATTTTAAAAGCTATTAAATGAATAACCATTTGGCTTTAAATATACAAGATGAAGTTAAAATTTGTATAAAATTGATTTTAGCTTAAATTTAAATTTAACAAAAGGTTTGTTTGCTTTGTTTTAAATTTAGCTTGATAGAAATAAGTAATTAAGTGATAATTTCTTTTATAAATCATTTTAATTCGATAATGAGTTTTATTAATAATGTTATATCTTTACAATTGGGTTTTAATACTAATAGAAATTGTTATCTATGTATATAATTGGAAGAGCTATAATTGAAGTTCAAAATAAATCCTTCCAAAATATTTTAAATTTAAAATAAACTTTGTAAATGTTTATGTAGTGTAAAATATTAGTAATTGGATACAATATTGTATAGTTAAGTGTTAAAACAAGTAAACTTTATAAATATTTAACTTAACGTAAATCTAATACACGATATTAACATAAGTATAAAATAAAGTAAATAGGAAATGAATCGAGTGTTTAATTGTTTAAACATTTAAGCAACAACTTTATATACATGCATACATAGTTATGAAAATTGGTACATTACAAAATAAACATTAAAACATTTAAAATAGCATCTCAACTATATTTTAAAATATAAACAAGTAAGCAAAAACAGACTTGAATTTGTAAGTCTGCTCATTCTCCTTGTCAACATAGCAAACAATATATGATAGGCAGGCAAGAAAAAAACGAAGATAAGTATGAAAAACATTACGTAACAGCAAACCAACACTCGAGAATTTGGTAGGCAGGCAAAAGAATTTAGCAAAGCAAAATATCTATGACATATAAATATTAAATAGTTAAAAATGGAGACACAAGTACTATAACATTTAATGCATCCATTCCTCAATAGCATACCAGGTCATTCGAACTGGTTCATGTATCATTACAGCCTCCAACATATATAAAAAAAAAGAAGAAAGGAAATAAACCCTGTTTTGTATATAACCTGTAAACCATTTTTCTCTTATCACTTCCATTCTCATTCGAGCTAAGTTAAAGTGAAAACTGATATGAAGCTGTCATTTTAAAAACCTAAACAACATTCTATATTCAAGCAACTACAACTAATACAACAACAAGAAGGATAATGGGCAGGGTGATCAAAGTAGAAGCATGTTCCCAGTTTCAAATTCAAGACAGATTTCTAAAACAAGTCTCTGTTCTTTTGCAAAGCTAAGGTGAGTAACTTAAAATTTAAAATATATTGAAGTAAGTTCACTATATCCTTATATCTGAAAAGATGTGTGTGTTGTATGGATATTTTTATGCAATTCTTTATGTGTATTGATATTTGTCTGTTTATACTCTGGGAACACCTCTGTGAAAAGAAAACTGGAAGCTCAGGCTTCAATAAAAAATCAACTTGCTTAATTTAATTTTATTTGTATTTAGTTTGAGAATAGAACCTGTCTGTTTAATCATGGCTTTAGGTTAAAATTTAATTAAGTAAATCAAAAAGTTGAATTTGCTCTGGAAAACACAAGAAGAACAGGGAAGCTCAAGTTTGTAAAAATTCAAACTTTTAAATTCATCGATCCAGGTATATAAACTGAATTAGTAACTATAGACATGATTTTTAAAATAAATATCATCATTTTTAGCAGTGTATTCAGGGTGTAGTCTTGGGTTGAACAAAAACATGTTTTCGTCGAATAGCGAGTGATCACGTAAACTGGAATGGTTGGGGTTCACTGTGGTGATGGAGTGGTGAACGGAGAGGCGAGGAAAAATAGTGAATGGCGTTGTAGTTCGTCGTGGAGGAAACGGCGACAAATTCTTTTCTGTAAACCTAGTTTTGGTAAGTTTTGGAAACGTGTTCGCCTCGACCTCCATGGTGGATCGAGTTCCACGAAATTTTGGGGACCGGAGACTGGAAGGAAGGCGAAGGTGTGGCCGGAAGCCCAAAGGCTCTGGTGATCGGAGAGATGAGTTCGATGGTGATCCAGTTTGGGTGTTGTTCCTGTTCTTGTGACAGGAAAACTCGAATTCGACTTAGGGATGGGTTCGAGATTTTGATGACTGGAATCGTGGAAGATGATCGGAGACGATATGCTGGCGTCGGAGTCGATGGTCGCAGGTGAACATTTCGCCTGTGCACGTGCACGTATATTTGGGTGACTGTCATTGGTGGCGCAGTTAAGTCTCGGGAGGAACTCGAGTATTTCGGGAATCATACTCGAAGTAGGGACGAGGAAAACGCAAAGTAGTGTAGTGGTGGAGAGATGCTAGGCTACAGATCGAAACTGTAAATGGTTGCGGGGGTTTTTCTCCAGGAAGACACGGGTAAATCACGAGTTATACTCGAAGCAGGGACGTAAAAATCTCGGAGCAGTCTGGTTGGTCTAGAGACAGAGAAATGTTTCCAGTTTAATAACTTAATCTTCCAGGTTTAAAGTTTAGTTCAAAAATTTAAGACAGGATTTTAACAGTAGTTTAAAATCCAAATCTGAAATTTAAATTTATTTTTATTTTGGATGTTTAAGTAAATATAGTTTAATTAAAACAGTTTTTAAAAAGTAAATTTTTGTTTAAAACAAATATTAACGAAATTGAGAAATTCTTTTATAAAGGTTTTTGAATGGAAGAAATGAAATTGCGAGTTAAAAATATGTTTTTAAAAGAATTGATTTTTCATAATAATTTAAATTTAAAAGCTCTTTTCTTTATATAAATTTTATTTTAAGTAATAAATGATATGTACATTTATTTAAAGAAATTTTAAAGTGAATTTACACTAGATTAATGTTTAAATCATTAATCACTTTAAATCTTAAATTTAGAAAGGAATTTGGAATTTAAAATGTGGAAATGTTAATTAAGTCATTTATTAAGGAATTAATTACTATAGAAATAAATTAGATATTGAAGTAATTAATAAATTAATTAGAGAATGACTTATTTATATTAAGTTGTAATTAAAAAGAAATTTTAAAGGAAGAAATCAAGTAATTGTTTAGTTAATAAATCAATTAACTAAGGATTTTAAATTGATTTATAAATGTGATAAATATTGATAATAATTAGATGAATTAATTTGGATAATTCATTGAAACTGTTAAATGAATATTTAACAAAAGTAATTGAAGGGTTATTATCTATTGGAACTAAATTGGATGATATGATCAAATGAATGAATCTATTTAACTTAGTCAAATTTATAAATCATTTAATAATCCGATGAGTGGAATTACTCGGTGTAATTATTGGAGCAGAGTTACTTAGAGAAGTAATTAGAGGATAATCACCGGATATGGTTAATACAAGTTAATGAGTAGATAAAGTAATATGGGAAATTACTTTTGAAATTAATCAAGGGATTAATAAATGAAGATAATTAATTATGGGATAATTAATTTATTTAGGAGAGTTAATTACCGATGTTATTAATCCAGGGTGATTAATAATTGTTTAATTTAAAGATTAAATTACTTAAAGTAATAAAGTAGTTTAATTTACAATAAATTAGAGGTCATTAATTTATATAGTTAATGATATAATTATGAATTGTTAAAATAAGTAATAATTAATAATGAGGCGATTAATTTATGTAATTAATTAAGAATAAATGAAGTTAATTATATTTAATTAATAAATGAAGTAATTAAATATTAATTACTATAAATGATTTACATTAATTAATCTGTGGAATTAAATTAAGACTAATTACTTATTGTAATTAGAAAATGGTTGTATAAGCAGGATTTATAGATAAGTAATTAATTTAATTTACTTTAAATTAATCAGAGAAAGAATTAATTAGTTTAATTCATTTTAAATTAATTATAGTTGTGAATAATAAATCATTGCTTATGAATGATATTGATATCCCATTGATTGATTGTGATCTCAGATATGAGACGAGTGATATCTGTTGTGATTTGGATGTTTGTTTGAGATGATATTGATTATATGCTTGTGATGATGTTATGTTATCCATTGTTATATTGTGATTTATCTATCTGTGTTGATATAGATAATTGAATTGAATTGTTTTAAACTTTAAAACAACTTGGCCTTAAAAGACACGGTTTGGATTTCGATGAGACCGGGATCGGGTTTCCGTATACCGGGATTCCAGGTCTGGAGACCCGAATACCACATCGATCCAAATTAACATTAGGTCGTGAAATGCAAATGGAGCAAGTGACGACTCGAGGTATAAGAACTATTCGTCAGTATAACTCTGTGGGTGATTCCGTAATGAGTTTGACGGAGATAGTACTTATAGATTCGAGATGGTGATTCAGAATGCAAGGGTTATTGTCGTTAACTCTGAGGGTGATTCCAAAATGAGTGTAACGAGATAATGCCTTCGGTTTCGTTCGAACCCGGAACGAACTTGTATGGATTGAATGCTTTCAGCACATCGTCAGGTGGACGATGAGCATTCTAAGCGATGAGTTCTGTTAAGGTAATCGTGACCTCAAGCCTCATCAACCGGGAATGGCTAAAACAGGGGAGGTGCAACAAGGCTTCGTGGGTAGCCCCCACTTGAGAGCGAGATTTTCCCCTGTCTAGATGTCCCTTTTTATTTCGTTGTGTGGGCGGTTGTTGACTTCCTACTGCCGGGGTTGTCTCGTTTGGAATTGTTCAGTAAGGAACGGGTCCGGCTTTGTGTTGCAGGGGAGCGGGCGTACTCCTCGGTACGGTGATCTAGGCCACGTACTGTGACGGGCGGTACCCCAGTAGCCCAGCCATTGTATGGAATCCAATCTCCAATAAGCGCCGTACGTTTTGATTGTGCCCAACTATGTTGAAATGTGAGATGTAAGCATTTCAGCTATTTTCTAGCTTTACTTGGAAACCCTAGACACTATTATAATATCACTGGATTTCCTATCAAATGTTTTGGTTAGCGTAAGGTAAAAACTTTTCCATGTTTATGTGTGGGAAGTCTTACGTGATACCTTTTGTTTCAAATGATTTTCAAAGTTAAACAACTTTACCCTGTTACTCATACCAGACCCATGTCTGACCCGAAATTTATTTCTGTTTTTCATAAACTCTCGGGTACCCAAATTTTTACGGGTAGTCAAGGGATTCAGGTTAGCTTTGACGAATACTGGAGGAGCAATGGAGCAGGAGGCTTCAGCGTGTAGATATATATAGTGGTTCCGCTGTGTTAGAGTTTATTTTGTATTTCCGCTGTGTTGTATCTCTGTGATGTGTGAGTTGTATTAACTAGACAGGTGTTTATAACTGTCTAGTATGTGTTGTATTATCTGTGTAACTCTGATGTATATGATACTATGTATTATATTATGTGATATATTATATTTTATTCGTTCTGCTGTTGAGATTCTGTTGTCGTTTCTTCTTCTTTTCTATCTTTTCTATTTTCTCACCTCTTTCTTTTCTTCAAAACGATACGATTTCCTGGGCATAGGAAGTCGGGTCGTGACACCGTGCTTGCTTGGCCATGTTCTCCCATCATCTGCCCATTAGCGACCTTTTATTATCATTTCCAAGCGTGTCTTCATTCCTTTTGTAAGTAAATTGCCTCATCCGAAGAAGTGGACTTCACTGTTGAATAACTTCATGGGACAAACGCGAGTTACCTAGCTGGATGTCTGTTAATATTGACAATCACAACCGGTTAACGAAGGCTTGCCCCAGTGAAGTTGCCAACTTTTTATGTGAGGTTCTTCTTGTATAGGATTTGAATATGGAATTTTTTGTTGCTTGGTATTTGCTTTAATGAATGATTTGTAAGGCTCGCTTAGCTTTGCGATGGGTGAGCTTTGCTTTAATGACCTGCAATATTAGATCGACATTTTAACAATACACTTAGAGTATTTAAACATCGAAATATAACAGGCATTTTATAATAGAAAACACAGAATGCATAGTTTTTCATTATTCAATCACGCTTATTTCTCAGCGGTTTACAATGCAGAAGTCACACATCCATTATTATTTTTACAATTTCAAGGAATGCTGCTAAGTAAAAGATGGGTGCTAGTTATTGTTGGTTCAGAATCTCCAAGCTGGATTTCCATTTGTGCTTGATTCATAGCTTTTGGATTTATGTGCCAGAGAAAGTGAAAGATGCCCCAGTTGCAGCTTTGTGGACAATTAGCAGTCGTCCCAACTTCTGCCTGCTGGGTGTGGACCTCCTGTGACAACATTAATGACAAGCTTTTCTGTATCCTGCACTGTAGTGTGTTGAGAGAATCGGATTGATGGGTAGGATGTTGTTGATCCCGAGTGGATGAGGTTGGAGTGACTCCGCTTCTCTTAACGTATTGTTGGAGTTTACCCTGCTCTAGCAATTCTTCAATCACATTCTTTAACTGGCGACATTGGTCGGTGTCATGGCCAGGTTGATTGTGAAATTGGCAGAATTTTCCATTACGCTTTGCACCTCTCGTCATCTCAGGTGGCTTAGGATACCTGACAACGTCCTTTGTTGCAAAAAAGATATTTCTTGGTGTATCAGTTAAAGGAGTAAAACCCGAAGGATTAAAGCGGCGAGGTTTCTTTTCATTTCCCTGGCTTTTTCCTCCTTCATTCTCCCTTTTTTGACTTTCAGATTCTCTTTTATTAGATGGGACATTGTTATTATTTGTTTGGGCAGCAACCACTTTCGATGTCGTAGAAAGGCTTTCAAGGCGAATGAACTCGTCGGCCTTTTTATAAAATTTATCAAGTGAGTTCGGTTCCTTCATCTTTAGCCATATTCCAAATTTACTCGATTTATCAATGGCTCGCATCAAATAAGTCAGGATCATACGTGGTTCCGCATTTTCTACTTCGGCTAAAGCTATATTGAAACGGCTCAAGAAAGATTTGATTGATTCTCCGGGCGCTTGTTCCAGGTTAGACAGTGACATTATATCCTTAGCTTTTGAAGCATATAATCTGAACTGTTCTTTGAACTTTTGCGTTAAGTCGGAGAACTTATCTACAGACCGAACTGGAAGCTTTGTGAACCAAAGTAAAGCCACACCTTCCAGGTATACTGGAAAGTATCGACACTTGATCTCGTCTGATGCTCTTGCACCGGTCATATGCCAATCGTATTTGTATAGGAAATGATTAGGGTCACTGGTTCCCCTAT
This sequence comes from Allium fistulosum, assembly GCA_030737815.1. Classification (NCBI taxonomy): domain Eukaryota; kingdom Viridiplantae; phylum Streptophyta; class Magnoliopsida; order Asparagales; family Amaryllidaceae; genus Allium; species Allium fistulosum. The sequence goes on from CM060904.1 coordinate 597,539,250, forward strand.
AGGCTTGGATAGTAGGAGGTGCAAATTTCCTTGGAAATTCCGCTCTCAGGATCCTTTCAATAAACGGAGTTCTGCTTGGCGCGAATCCCCAGTCGTTCTCATCCTCTTCCCTTTGCATGCTCTCTTTCATGATGCGGCCAACCATTTCAGACAGGTATTCTTTATTGTTCAAAGACACCTCCGGACAAGCATCAGTTCTTCCCTCGGAAGTTTGCCCAGGCATATGTTCATGACGAGTTGGTTGTGGCATAGACCCATCAGCTTGGAAAGGTGGCATTTTAGGAAGAGTAGTTTGATGGTTTTCTGGTTGACGATTTGCCCCGAGCAGAGCAGTTAATCTATCCATCATCAAAGCGTTTTGAGTTTCAATTTGTTGGTACAATCCAGAAACTGCGTCATCTAATTCAGCCCTGGTGACTCCAATGGTAGGAGTTGCTTGGTCTGTGCTTGGGGAGGCGGAAGTCCCTTCATGAGCATTTCCGGATCTGATAGGTCTACCTCTTCTTCCAGGAACCATTATTTCGGATCTGGTTTTTAAGAGAGGTTCTTTTTATGAATCTTTGCGAAGCAACGGTGGATGATCGCCTGAGTTGGGTTCTCAGTGAAAGCACCAAAATGTTAACGATAAAAGGTGAACGCTAACATCCGGTGTGTGTAACAGAATTGTGAAAGCACCACCCGTTGGTACGGGAACAGAACATAAGCTGAAAATAGCAGAAAAGCAGTAAATGAACAACAGATTTATAGTGGTTCGGCCCGTAATTGAGCCTACGTCCACTTTATAGTCTTTTATTGCTGATTCGGTTACAATTTGATGCAATATCCTTCAAAATACAATACAACTTGATCACGAAAGCACTCTTGACTACTAGCTCAATCTTTGATCATGAAACTCGACGAATCCGTGTTGGATGTAAGGAGTTCTTCTCGAAGCTTGTTGTAGTGTCTCGAATGCTTGAAGATCTTTGGTTGCTGAATGAGAGGAGACTTCGACAGCGTAACGGCGCTTGAAGAAATGAATGGCCAAAAGTCCCCTCCAAGTTGGAAGTGGTGGGGTATTTATAGGAGCTGATTTGGACTTAGGAAATTTTCTCTAAGTCTTTAAGTCGTGGCCGACTTATAGAAGTCTTAGGTCGTAAGTCGGCGACGAGATAAAGCACTTGTAGCAGTTGGTACTTTCAGAACGAGTTAGTAAGTCGTGAGCGACTTAGGGTAAGTCGGTGACGAGTTAAGGGATTGGGTTGTTCTGGGCTTATCTTGTGGTTTTGTCTTCGAAGTGTTAAGTTGTGGACGACTTATCTGAGGTAGTATAGGTATGGGCTCTGGACTTTAACCTCGTAGGCTTTAAGTCGTAAGACCCTTAAGTCGTAAGACCTTAACTCGTAAACCCCTTAAGTCGTTAGACCTTAACTCGCTGAGTCGTTAAGTCGGAACCCCTTTCTTTAAGTTGTAGAGCTTAACTCGTTGAGTCGTTAGGACCATGAGTCGTAGGCTGTGAAGCTCTTAAGTCGTACACCCACTAAGTCGTAAACTGTTAAGTCGCGAAGTCTTTAGGTCGCAACCTGCTAGGTCACAAAGTTACCTTCGGCAGTTAGGTCGTAGACTCTCTTAGGTCGTAGCTCCCTAACCCGGTAAGTCGTAAGTCGTAGCTTGTTAAGTTACTAAGCCGTAAGTCCTTTGAGTAGTTAGGTCGTAGATCTCCTTAGGTCGCGACATTCCTGTAGCTAGGTCGCTGCTTCACTAAGTCGCTAGCTTCGTTAGGTCGTGAAGTTCCCTAACCCGGTAGGTCGTTGCTAAAAGGGAGTTAACAATTTGTATCCCTCAACTCTAATCTGTTCTTCTTCTTCTTTTTTCCTTTCTAAACGCGCATGCATACAAACATAGATGTCTGGTATCATTCACATTCTGAATTTGAGTGTTGGCTTTGTACTGTTTATGAGAATAAATACCCCCAACAGGTTTGCTCCATCCTTGTTAATGTATTTTACAAAGTTTATATAGAAACATTTGATTTCAAACTTTTGCTACAAAATCTTGTACTACAGCTATGTTGAATTTGATTGCAACTTGGTATGTGGAATTGCAGTACATGTTATGTTTTGCCCTGTTTCCTTCAAAAATTTCTGCGTAGAGATTACAATCATTATTAAGGTTCACTTTATATGAAAACCAAACTTGGTATTGTTTTTATCAGGATATAATAACGTTATTCTTTGAATTTTGGGTAGTAGTACATAGGATATTTTTCGGTTTGTGCACATGCATATGAAATGCTTCAGTTTGTAGAACATAATACGATAATAGCTTTTAATGGACGAGCTTTCTCTGATTATATTTGCAGAACATAACAAAATTAGATTTTTGTCATTCTTTAATTTGAATTTTCACGGTACATGCATTTCGCAGATGCAAAGGTATTACAAGGCAATTAGTAAGGATCAATGTAACGATCCCAGTTAATGACGAATTCAAATTTATAATTTAATTGAATTTTTGGATTTAATTATGGATTTGTTTGAAATTTTCAAATTTAATAAGAAATGTATATTTATTTATTTTATAAATTGAATTTGAAACTCAAAGTAAATATTTTCAATTGAATAGAATTATAAACAAAAGTTTGATTTGGAAGCTCAAAATGAATTTTCTTTAAAAAGTATAAAATAAAATATAAGTTATAAATTAATATTTGGTAATCAAACTATAAAATAATAACAAACGAAATGTATACTATAACAATTTTGTATGAAGCACAAAGGCAAGCAAGGAATAAACAAAACAAATCTGTACATACATATTAACAAATAATATGAGCTTGTAAACAAATTAGAAGACATGCATTTATTAACATCTTCTCAAGTACACCAAACTTGTCTCTCAGCCGAAAAAAGATTATTTCATATCAGTAAACAAAGAAAAATAAATGCAAGAAATCAAATCAAAAGTACATACAAAAAGGGTATGCTGTAACTAAGCAAGGGGGAACATGCCTTTATTTCCATCATCTCAGCAGCACGAATAGGTAAATTCGAATTGTTTAAAATATAATGGAGCCCATAACTTTAGTACAAGGGATTGTGAAGGATGATGATTCATGTATAATGGTCAACCGAAAACAAGGAAACATCTCAAGCCACCATATTTAGAAAATATCTTTGTATTGTACAGAACATTATATCACCCACTATAAACTCAATTCGTATATCTCAGTTCCTCCATTAAAACTGAGAAACAAAAAAATGTGAAATAAAAACATCATCTTAAACAAATTTCAACAACTCAAATAAATTCAACCAGAAGTTAATCAACTCAGCAATACAAAGATTCAAGATTTAGTTTTAATGTGAAACAAACAACCTGGAACTCCATGCAAAGAAGACCCAACTCAGTGTAGATCAGATTTCAGTGTTGAAATATTCAAGTTTCAAACTTCAACCTGATCATGTTTTGAATCTGGAAAAAAAATCAAAGCTCGGATCAAATCAAAACAACATGCTCTGTTCTTCTTCCAAAAATATAGGTGAGCAAACCAACCTCATAATCTCTTAAAAGTTTGATATATATATATATATGATTTGCCTGTGATGGTATTGAAGTCTGCTATGAAATATGAGGTGCATGTTGGGTTTATGTATTTGTGTACAGAGATATATCTTTAACTTTAAGTTACAGTGTTTCAAACTTAAGCCAAAAAAATTCAAATACTTTTTGTAAAGACCAATATTAGGCTAAGAAACTTGAAGAGGAAATGATGATAACCATATACTTTCCTTTTTAAAAAGAACTACAAGCAGAAATACTAGGTAAATATTTCAAAAAATAAAAAAATACATTAAAATAAATCAAAGACTCAAAATTTGATGTTCGCAAATTGTTGTTTTGAATTCATATCCTGATTCGAGTTGCAAATTTCTGAATTTTAATGATGATATCATGATTTTTAACTTTGGAAATCGCTTGGAAATTAGAGTTAAACTGAATTATGAGAAACATCAATTTCCGATGATCTAGGTGAAATCGAACTTCGAGATTGAGTCCAATGGGAGATGACGTGATTTAGATTGTAGGAAAAATGATCGTAAATTTCCTTATCAATTATGGTGGTCGAAATTAATCGGGGTAGGGTTAGTAACAGATTGAGTTCTCATGATGGTTGTGTGGTCGTGGATGGATCGAGTGCCAACGCACCAGTGCCAAACGAGGCGTTGAACATTGTGGGAGGTTCGTGGGTATTCGCGTGATCTACGATGGCCTGAGGTGATGGCGCCGGGCAATTTTCTGATGATGCTTCGCTGGGGTTATTTGGTCGAGACGACTCGAATTCGATTTCGCAATCATATCTCAATCCTGGGCAATGGAGTTCATCGGCGTGGTTAGGAGTGACTTGGGGGTGGTCAGAGTTCTGATCAGAGATGATCAGAAAGCATATGCACGTGCACAGAGCATTTACCTGACGATCTGGAGCTTCTGTTATTTTGTTGGGGATGGAAGTAATTTTTCTCATATTGCCTCGAGCGTTTACTCGGGGAAAACTTCGTGACGAACTCGAAGAACATGTAGAGGGACTCGAGTATTGTTGTTCTGTTGTTTTTACAGAGAATCTGTCCAGTTTGGTTTAAGCAAAATTTCAAATTATAACAAAGCTCAATTTCTGGTTAACATCAGAAGTTTAAATACAACTTCGAGTTTAGTTTGTGAACTTAGATTTTTAATAAATAAATTTTGGGTTTTTTATTTTAAACATGTTTGATGATTTTAAGGTGTTAATTGAAGGAAAGTCAGTCAAATTTTTATAGCCTGGGTTTAGGTTTAAATTTAAATTCCAAATTGTGAAAAGAAAGAGAGTTTATAAATTTAAGTATTTTAAATAAGTAAATATTTTAAATTTAAAGGGAATTTGATTTAAAATCCTTTCATAACAAAAGAATTGTTTTAATTTGTAATTTAAAGGTTTTATAAGTAGATAAAAAAAATTGATTTAAAAGATCAATTAGTATTCATTTTAAACTTGAAATTTAAAATGAAATTTCAAAGGTAAATTTGAAATAAATGTTTTCAAACATATTGAAAGTGAAAATTTAATCAATAATAAAAATGATTTACTTTAAGTAATGAAGATTAAGGATTTATATTCATTAACCATTAAGATAAATAGGATGGATAATTGATGATTTATATTAATTAAATTAGTAATTATAAGTTTAAATGTATTAATTAAAGTTTAAATAATGAATTAAGTAATTAATATGTAATTAAGAACCATAGATTATATTTTTATTTAATTAATGAATTATTAATGGTTAATCAATTTTTATAAATAACAATTAAAGTTAATTAATCAAGTGATTAAGATATAATTACATTTAATGTAATTAAATGTTGATTTGTTTATAAAGGTAATTAATTACTTAAAGATAATTATCTAATGAAATTAATTAAGATTAAATGATTATGTAATTAACTTAGAATTAATCTAATTAATTTATTAATTAAGAATAACTAATTAAGATGATTGATTGATTAATTAATATCAAATGATTCGTAATTAATCAGGATTGGGTAATTAATTCATAAGTAATTAATTAGAAATTTAAATTGGTTTAATTAGGGATTGAACAATTAATTAATCCTACTTATAAATGATTAATAAATGCTTGGATTGCTTATGAATGGTTAAATTGATTGTTATCCCTGATCTGTAATATCCTGTGATGTGAAATTGTTTTGAATTGAGTTGTGTGTGTAAATCATTTATCTGTGTTGAATTTATATATCTATCTGTGAATCTGTGAATAAAGATAAGCATTATAGGATTATATCGCTTATCAAATATATTGTCATATTCTGATCTATGATGATTAAATGATGTTGCACTATTGTGTGAAACCCCTGGACCACACTTATACACACACAAATATGGATTTCACGAGAAAATCGATAAAGTCACAGATATTTGAAATAATTTTGAATAGAAGATTTGAATTCAAATGTTTTGGAAATGGATTGGGTTTAAAATTAAAAGCTTTTGAAATGGAATTTCAAAGATGAAATTTATTTTGAGTAACTTGATCGAGTTTTGAAATTTAAATATTTTGATTTAAATTTGAATTCAATATTTGAAATTTAATTCTATGATTTGGAAACCAAGGTTTAGAAAGGCTATTCAACTAATAAATGAGTTTATATGTGTTAAACTATTTTAAAGGTATTGATTTGGGAATTTGAATTTAAATTCAAAGGCTTTAACTCATGTAAATAAAATTGGATCTTTCTGGAATGAAACTATTCTGTTTAAAATAATAAAAGCTTTTATATAAGAAGTGAACTTCCAAATTGTGTTAAAATGAATTTTAAGATTTAAATGAAAATGATTTCCAAGTTATGGAAACGGTTTGAAAGCTATGAATTGAATCTGTTTATCTTTAACAGATTTAAAATGGTGATTTATTTAAACCATTCGAAATGAAATTGTTTTGAAAGTTATAAGTTAAATCTTTGATTTAAAGATTTAACGAGTTAAATTGAAATGGAAATTGATTTGGAAAATCTGTGAATGAATCTTTTGTTTAAAAGATAAAAATGTGGAAATAGTTTAAACCATTGTAGGTTGTTAAAATGAATCTTTTTGTTTAAAGATTTGAAAATGGTAATTTGTTAAACCATTTGAAAAGAGAAGTTTGGGTAATAAGTTGTGACTTAATTGAAATCCCAATATCCATATATTTTTAAATATTACACTCACTAATCGGGTTAGCCGGGAAAAGACAATGGAGTCATATAACCCATTCCGAATAGTGATACGTCGTATATGGATAGCATTTGAAGACCGGTGGTGAAGACCGGATATTCACGAGAATGAAAGGATAACTCGTCGATTGTCTCTGCACTGAGTCGCGTCGGTATAGAGATCCCCTAAGTGATGGGAAATCCGATCGAGATTGTGAATACCCGGAATTGCAAGGGCTTCGTAAGAAGTGCCTTCGGTTCTGTTCGAACCCGGAACAGACTTGTATGGTTACATGTCTGACATTACACTTTGAGATATAAAGCCGATTTCTTTTAAATACATTTCTGTTTGGTGGCGGAGAATTATTCTCTTAGCTTAACACCCTTTTCTGAGACGTACGAGCTCAGAGGTTATGTAGTTGAAGGTTATCAGCGATATATTCCCAATTTGGTAATGTGACATGCTGAGTGTTGCTGTGTGATGATCATTGTTTGACCATTTGTGATATGATCATTTGTTTGATCATTTATCTTGGTGATCATTACTTTGATCATCTCTTGACCCAAAGCACGTGTAACGACCCTAGATTTTTAATAAATTTAAATTGATAATTAATTGGATTTTTGGATTAAAATTGTAAAATCAATCGGTTAAAGTGATGCGAGTTTCCCCGAACTAAAATAAATTTTGTATAAATCATTTAAATTTAAAAATATTGTAAATATTGTATATATATGTGGATATATGTATTTGGGCATATATGAGTGAATTTGAAAATAATAAATATATATATAGATATATATTTGACTTAAATTTTAAATTATAAATATTTGAGTTAGAGATTGAAATAGAAATGTATACAAGATAAATTTTATAGTTTGTAAAATAGAGAATAAACACGTTAACTAAGATTTTAACAACATAGAAATTCATCTATATTTTGAAAAGAATATATATGTACAAACTAAAGTGGATCATTAAAACAAAATAATAAGACAAAAGAAAGGAAAATAAAATATATAAAGTATGAAAATAATAAAAGTAAAATAAAATACAAGTAAATACATTAAGTGAAATCATATAACTTTAAACTATCTATACAACATATAGGCAAGTAAAAGAATAAAGAAGCAACTTCAATTCTGTATAGAAGCAAATCAAATAAAGAAAAAGGAAAATATCTATGAATAAAGGAATAAAGTAAGTATAGAGAACATAAAGGACAGGCATTAAATGCTGGCAACATCTTTTGTCACTTTGAATTGTTTTCTAAAGCAAGATATCAGCCGAGTTACCTTCAACCATGCCTAGTATTGTACAAACAAACATACCCTATTTTATAAACAAACAATGGTATCATTTCAGCCACCCTATGAAGATATCACTGATCTCATTTGTACAAACTTATTTTTTTCACCCTGTACACTTCTTTTCTCATATATCAACTTATCTCCATTTCAGTTCGTATATTCCAAACAAAGGAAATGTCATTTCATATTTAAGAAAACTTCAACTTAAAAACATCTCGGTTCCTTCATTAAAACTGAGAAACAAAAGTAAGTCTTAGACCTAAGTTTTCAAGTTCCAGTTCAAAGCTTAAAACATCTGAAGTAATCACCACCTTGAAACTAAAACAAATTCGAGTTCTCAAAGCAAGTTCAACCAGAGAATCAAACTAGGAAGTTTCAACTTGCAAATCTTTACAACTGCTTCAGTTTGAAATCTGTTTGTTCTTCAAAACAACTGTGAGTAAACAATTAAAACTAAATATATGTGTTTATCTGTTGCTTATGGTGCCTGAGTTTGAAGTTGCCTTGTTATGCATATACACATATATATGAATTCCTCTGCGTATAAATATTTATAGAAGTGAATGCTTGGTTATGTGGAAAGTACCTTTGTCTTCTCATTTCAGAGCATCCAGCTTGATCAAAAATAAAATAAAATTCAATATATCTCTTCCTGATTTTTGTTAAACCTAGATGTATAAATCAAACTTGATCTTAATGACAGGGTATTTGAAAGGGGACCATAATGCTGGGCGGGAATGTTATCTCGTAGAGTTGCGTGAGGCGAAGAAGGGAGAGATGGGAAAGGGTGCGGCAGCTCCACTCCGCATCAAAGAACCCACCTTGTAGCAAGTACGGGGTGGACCCTGCACTGGTGAGCATAGTGGTGTGCGAAAAGAAATTGATCCTAGAAAGACCAGTGTAGGGGAGAATAGAGTGGTGCCGGTAGAAGTAACGGTGTCAATACCGTTGACCCGAATGACCCAAACAAGGTGCTGAATGTGGGTTCACGGCTTGGTATGACAGTTCAGAATATACTAATAGCATTCTTGAAAGCAAACCTGGATGTTTTCGCTTGGAGTCATGCCGACATGTGTGGAATATCTCCAGAAATTGCAGTGCATGCTTTAAATATTGATCCGAAGTTCACACCCGTAAAGCAGAAAAGAAGAACACTGGGTTCTGAAAGGTCAACAACATTGAAAGAAGAAGTAGATCGGCTCATGGAGAATGGCTTCATCATAGAATCCACTTATCCAAATTGGGTTTCAAATCCGGTGTTGGTTAAAAAAGCAAATGGAAAGTAGAGAGTGTGCATCGACTTTTCAGACTTAAACAAAGCATGTCCCAAAGACCGTTTCCCGTTGCCTAGAATCGATCAATTGGTAGATGGAACAGTCGGGCACGAATTATTGTCTTTTATGGATGCTTACTCAGGATACAATCTAATCATGATGCATGAGCCAGATCAGGAGGACACGAGATTCATCACTGATGTTGGTCTTTACTGCTATAAAGTCATGCCCTTCGGACTAAAGAATGCGGGGGCAACTTACCAGAGACTTGTTAATGCCATGTTCAAGCCTCAAATTTGCAAGACTATGGAAGTGTACGTTGATGATATGTTAGTAAAATCAAAGAAGGCGGTAGACCACATGAATCATCTGGCAGAAATGTTCACAATCCTCCGAAAGTATGGGATGAAGCTGAACCCTCTGAAATGTTCATTCGGGGTTGAGTCCGGAAAATTCTTGGGTTTCATTGTGAGTGCTAGGGGCATTGAAGCTAATCCTGCTTAGATCACTGCCTTAAGGGAAGTCAAACCCCCTAGAACAAAGAAAGAATTGCAAAGCCTCAATGGGAAAGTCGCTGCTTTGAGTCGATTTATTTCCAAAGCCATAGATAAATGCATTCCCTTCTTTGATGCTTTGAAGAAAGGAAAGAAGAATTTCGAATGGACTCCTGAGTGTCAAAAAGCTTTTGATGAGCTGATTCATCATATGGAAATGCCTCCAATACTTTCTAAGCCCAACATTGGTGAAGATCTATTCATATACCTAGCAGTTTCATCTCATGCTCTCAATGCAGCGTTGGTACGAGAAGACGCAAAAGTTCAACGTCCAGTTTACTACATCAGCAAAAGATTCACTGGGGCAGAGATGAATTATTCAAAGTTAGAAAAGCTCGCCTATTGTCTATTGATCGCGACAAGAAAGTTGAGGCCATATTTCCAGGTTCATCCTATTAAAGTCCTCACTGATCAACCTCTAAAGCAAGTCGTATTCCGCCCTGAAACTTCGGGTCGTCTTCTGAAATGGAATATTGAACTCAGTCAATACGATATAACCTATCATCCCCGAAGAGCAATCAATGGACAAGCTTTAGCAGATTTCATTGCAGAATGCACAAACAAAGGTGGTAGTGAGGAAGAGGTAACTGAAGACGTTCCGATCCGATGGAAATTATATGTTGATGGAGCAAGAAATGACTACTGTTCCGGAGACGGGGTTATGCTTGAAACCCCCGAAGGGCGGTCATTGTGTTATGCATTGAGATTAGAATTTCCTTCGACAAATAATGAAGCCGAATATGAAGCTCTTATTGCCGGTCTGAGGATTGCTAAAGAATTGAGCATCAAAGTATTACAGATCTTCAGTGATTCCCAGCTAATTGTGTGCCAAGTCAAGAAAGAGTTTCAAACTAAAGGAGGAAATTTTCGTGCTTACTTATCAAAAGCCTGTGAACTTCTCGATGATTTTGATCATTATCCAATCAACCATATCCCCCGGGAAGAGAACATGAAGGCAGATTCTCTCGCGAAATACTCAAGCTCTGGCGAAGCTCAATTATTGGGATTGGTCCCTGTAGAAGTCTGGATAGCTTCGAGTATTGATGAGATGGATATTGACTGGATCATGGCTGTGTCTCAAGAACAGGAGTCATGGATGACCCCTATCAAGGAATATCTACTCAACGGCTCCTTGCCAGAAAACTCAAAAGAGGGCCAAAAGCTGTTAAGAAAAGCCCCGAGATATGTAATTCAGGGCGACCATTTGTACAGACGAGGATTCTCGATGCCATTACTCCGATGTGTAACTAAAGAAGAAGCTAAGACAATTTTAGCTCAAGTGCACGGAGGAGAATGTGGGGATCATTCAGGTGGACAAACTCTTGCAAAGAAAATTCTCCGTTATGGGTATTTTTGGCCGGATATTAATCGAGATGCAGCTAGCTATTCCCGAAAGTGTGACAGATGCCAGAGATTCACGAAAATCCCAAGAGCACCTTCCACTGTGCTAACACAAATGGTCAGTCCATGGCTATTCGCCATTTGGGGAATAGATCTCATTGGGCCTACGCCGATTGCTAGATCCGAAATCAAATATACCATTGTTGCTGTTGATTATTTCACTAAATGGGCTGAAGCTGAACCCTTGGCTACTATTACCTCTAAAAAGATGATAAATTTTGTAACTAAAAATATCATTTGCAGGTATGGTGTGCCTCAAAAGATAATAACAGACAATGGTACCCAGTTCGAAAGCGAAGAATTCCAGGAATTTTGCAAGCGATTCAAGATCCGAAAAAGCTTCTCAGCAGTGGCTCATCCGCAGGCAAACGGGCAAGTGGAAGCAGTGAACAAAATCATCAAATCAACCATCAAAAAGAAACTGGAAAAAGCAAAAGGTGGTTGGGTTGATAAGCTGCCACTAGCACTATGGGCATATAGGACTACCCACAAAACTACGACTGGGCACACTCCATTCTCATTAGCATATGGATCAGAAGCAATGATTCCAGTGGAAATAAAGGTCCCCTCACATAGGAGAATTCATTTCAAACAAGCTAAAAATGAAAAGTTGCAACTTGAAGCACTTGACTTGCTTGATGAAAGAAGGAAACAAGCTGAACTCAGAGTTGCAGCACAACAGCAAAGGGTAGCCAGGCATTTCAATTCTATAGTTCGTCAACGCAGCATTGAAATTGGGGATCTAGTCTTGAAAAAGATCATGACAGCAACAGGAGTGTTTGGGCCAAACTGGGAAGGGCCGTATGTCATAGGCCAAAAACTTCTTGATGGCACTTTCAAACTCACAACTGTCGAAGGAGATCCAATCCCGAGAGCCTGGAACAACAATCACTTGCGTCCATATTTTACTTAAAAGCCATGCTTAAATTTGTAAAATAATTCTGGATGTATCATTCTTGTATTGTAAGCCATTGTAAAATCAGTGCGACTCAACAATAAAACTATAAAGTGGACGTAGGCCCAATTCTTGGCCGAACCACTATAAATCTTGTGTCTTTTATTACTATATAATGCTTGTCTCATTTCGATGTGCAAATATTTTAAATATGTTGCTAAAATATCGATTTAATATTGCATGCAATCAAAGCAAAGCTTACCTATTCAACACGTCACAAACCCAAGCGATTCCATAAATCACTCAACAAACAAATGTCAAGCCACAGAAATTCCAAATTCAATTCCTACATAAGAAGTATTACCCACAAACGGTTGGTGATTCCACCAAAGGGGCACCTTCCCAAAGGAAGGCACCAGGCCCTTGCTAACTGACTGTGATCGTTTGTGCAAACAGACATCCGGTTAAGTGGCTTGCGTCTGCCCGTGGATTCACTCAACCATGAAGTACACTTCCCTGGAAAAATCAAATGGTTTACCAAAGAAAGGAACATGTGTTCAAAAGTGATAACAAGGGATCGCTGAGGAACAGATGATGAAAAGACATTGGCAAGCAGACAAAAAACAGCCAAAAATGAATCTTGTCTCTCAACCAATAAGGTTGGTGGAACCACCGGAGGGGCACCTTCCCAAAATGAAGGCACCGGGCCCTTGTTGCTTAATTGTGATCGTTTGTGCAAACAAACATCCAGTTAGGTGGCTTGCGTCCGCCCCGTGGAACCACTTAACTGTGAGACGCAACCTTCCTGGCAAACAACTCTTCGGAGGAGCCCTCTTCGGAGGCAAAAGACCTCTAACGAGGCACAAGCCCTCTTCGGAGACACAACTCTTCGGAGGAGCCCTCTTCGCAGGCAAAAAATAAAGCCCTCCAACGAGGCACGTTGTAAAATGAAACATTTTTTCTCAACCAATAAGGTTGATGGTACCACCGGAGGGGCACCTTCCCAAAGGAAGACACCGGGCCCTTGCTAATTAATTGTGATAGTTTGTGCACGAACATCCAATTAAGAGGCTTCCGTCCGCCCCGTGGTCCATTTGACAGTGAGAAATAACTTTCAGGCGAACAAATAAAGCCCTCTTCGGAGGCACTCTTCTACTCTCATGGGAACGATCTTCCCCAAAAAAGTTGAAGTGCAAAATAAAGCCCTCCAACGAGGCACGCTGTAAAATGAAATGTTTTTCTCAACCAATAAGGTTAATGGAACCACCGGAGGGGCACCTTCCCATAGTGAAGGCACCGGGCCCTTGCTGCTTAATTATGATTGTCTGTGCAAACAAACATCCGATTAAGCAGCTTGCGTCCACCCCGTGGATTCATTTAACTGTGAGAAAACTTTCAGGCAAAACATGAAGCCCTCCTCGGAGGCACAAAGCCCTCTTCGGAGGCACAACTCTTCGGAGGAGTCCTCTTCGGAGGCAAAAGCCCTCTAACGAGGCACAAGCCCTCTTCGGAGGCACAACCGTTCGGAGGAGCCCTCTACGGAGGCAAAAGACCTCAAGCGAGGAAAAAGCCCTCTTCGGAGGCACAAGCCCTCTTCGAAGGCACAACTCTTCGGAGGCACGAGCCCTCTTCGGAGGCACAACTCTTCGGAGGATCCCTCTTCGGAGGCAAAAGACCTCCAGCGAGGCAAAAGCCCTCTTCGGAGGCACAACTCTTCGGAGGAGCCCTCTTCGGAGGCACAAGCCCTCTCCCGAGGCACAATAGAAAAGCCCTCTCCCGAGGCACAACAAAAAAGCCCTCTTCGGAGGCACAAGCCCTCTTCAGAGGCACATTTCTACCCCCTACGGTAAAGTGCCAAATAAAGCCCTCTAACGAGGCACGTCCAAAAATAAAAGTTTTCTTCAAAAGTCCGCTTCACTATAGAAAGTAATCCACTTCTCAGAAAATAAAAGTGGCCATCTCCAAAAGTTGAAGTGTGTTAACTCTTTCTAAAAAGAAAAGAAAAAGAAGAAAATTCTCCGATACAAAGCATACTCTATTAAAGCAGAATAATATTTCATCAAAACGGAAGAATTATTCTCTAGAATAAGGGTACAAGTCTTTTCAGAATATTGCAATGAGCCGTGGTATGGGGTCATTGTAGGATCTAGATTAACCCTAGAGGGGGGGGGGTGAATAGGGTTATCGCAAATTTTCTCAAATTAAACGCGGAAGTAAACAACAGATAAATAAATATGCAGTAAAGTAAATCACACACAAAATTTACCCAGCTTCGGCAACCCCTGCCTACTGCTGCATTCCCAGATTTCTATTAGAATTAAACAGTCTCCCGCTTACAAACACTCTCACAGACTCGCAGACACTCGCTCCGCTCACAAACACTCTACTAGACTCGCAGACACTCGCTCCCGCTCACAAATACTCTAATAGACTCGCAACCCCTGCTCCCGCCTATAGAGCTTCGCTTACTCGCGAACTCTGCTCCCGCCTATAGAGCTTCGCTTACTTGCAAACTCTGCTCCCGCCTGTAGAGCTTTGCAAACTCGCAGCTCCCCCTGCTCACTGAACTAATTCTAACTAGACAATCTGACAACACCTAAACCCTAGGTGGTGATTCACTCTAACTGGTCTTTGTGAAATACAAACTGAAAGACAAAATACAGATTAACCCTAGGGCAAAATTTAAATCGTCAATGTAAAAACACTTTTGCCCTAAATAAACTATGCCTAAAAAATATATCAATTAAACCCGGCCCAAAATTAAAAACTAAATACAAATTAAAACTTTAAAACCCCTTTTAATGAACTAGGCTGGCCCGCTCCTTTATCTCGTTCGATCCCTTTTCTTTTCTTTAGTTCCGGCCCGATTCTTTGAGAAATAAGAATGGCGATTTTAGGGCTTTGGCGAATCTTAGATTCTCTGGCGAATACGTGCTCGATCTTCTTCAATGCTTGCACTTGAAATGTAGGGCTTTGCCTTGTTCTATCGAATTGAATCTGGAATTTGGGATGTTGCTCTGTTGACTTTTTACTGGCGAATTTAAGCTTTGGCTTCGCTGTTTCTTTTGGCGATTCTTATTTGAAACTACGGCTTTGTCTCTGAAAATGGTATGTGATATCTTCTTTTTGTTCTCTGATTTGAACTTGATTGCTTGAGTTTGATCGATGATTCGAGCAGATTTATTTCTGTTATCTGTTTTGCTTGAACTCGAATCACACCTTTTTGCCGATGATGATTTGTGGTTTTTATAGGGTTCGAATCCCTGAATATTCGTTCGTCTATATGTATTTGAATTTGTCAATTAATTTTCTCGGCCGTTTGATTATGCTTTATTTTGATTTCTTGGTTGAGATGCTTTCTGACCTTTTCCCATGAACGTATATACTGCGATTTTCTGGTTGACACGGCTTTGGTTGATTTCGTGATGACCACGGTGTTGAATTTAAAACGTACACCTCATCTCTGACCTGTTCATCATATTCTTTGTTTCCACGGCATTGATTTCGAACTTATAATTTGTGATATCTCTGATTTGGTTGCGTTCTTCGGCTTTGCTGGCATCTTTGGTTTTATGAAATTCTTCGGTCTTGACTGTGTACTTTGTTGACATTGTAACTTGTACCTGACTTTGATTTTGAACGCCCCTGTGACTTTGTTTGAGTTTATCCCTGCTTGCACTTGATCACTTGAGTTGTTAGCTGCTGCACACTATTTTTAAACTGCTACAACCTTGTTTATGCTTGATAGTTGCTATCGAACTTTGTTCGAACTGGTTTGGATTGGATCTGGGTTTCTCTGCATTGTGTACTTGAGTCTGATTCAAATATATGCTGCTTGATATAAACTTGAGTCTGCATTTTGTATACTTGATCACTGTTGTCTTTGTTGTGGCCTTTGCATTTGTGTACATGTACACAGTCTAATCATTGTTGCCACCTTAGCCTGACATTTGTATTTAGTCTGGATTCTTTTGTTTTCAGTTTGGTTTGGTAACTTGTGCAGTTCACTGGTCTTTGATTTTGGTTATTGCTTTTGCCTCTTGATGGTCTGACCAGACTTGATCATTGAAGTGTATTCAAGTAGTTTATGGTGCTATTTCATTTTCTTCTCTGGTCATGTTGGGTTGAGCTGATCATTTGAACTTCATGTGTACATCTGAGTGTTGCATACTGTTGTCACTTGAGTTGAATCCAGTTTCACAACTCGGGTTTGACCTGTGCTCACTTGTCCCTGTAAATATATCAAGTGTATATACATATATCGGTGTGCACGGCCTTGTGGCATGTACAGTGATACACTGTGCATGTCACATTGTTCGTATGTGTGATAAATTCAGAATCAAATGATGACGAACGTCCCAAATAACTGAGGCAAATAATATTTTCAAAATCCATATTTTGTTTTATACTGCAAAAACATTTCCTTTTCAATTTTACTGCGTTAGTGAATATTTTTGCAGATTGCTCAGATGCTGGAATCAAACTGGAATGAAGTTGAAGATAAATACGAGTGTGAGTGATATGTAGTGAGGAAATGATGTAACTATGAAATCGTGATGTAATTGTATTGTGATCAAAAATGATGTATATAGTGAGAGCTTGAAATTGTACTATCAAAATTGTAATAAATATTTGTTTGAATAAAATATTCGTTTGAATTCAAATTCTGTGTTATTTATTTTATTCAGCAAATATCTATTTAATCTATGTAAAAATAAAATAGTACAATATCAAATACATTTAAATGAATGTATATATGTTTATTATCATCAAACAAAAAAACATATACATGCATATTCCACAATCTCCCCCTTTTGATGATAACAAACATATATTTAAGATTTTGACTACATTAAATGTATTTGATTATTCAGTTTGCTCCCCCTATTTGAATGCTCTCTTTCTACACAATACTCCCCCTACATATATGCATGAGAATAAAGAATTCAAATGAGCCTTAATGCAATTAGAAAATCTTTGACCTTTATCTTCAAAATCTTAACTTTTCTCTCCCCCTTTTGTTATCAGCAAAAGAATAATAGTAATAGAAAAGTAGAGATATAGTGGTAGACATTAATACAATATTAAAGCTCAATCGAGTATAAATATTAATTTCAATAAGAAAATCAAACAAAAATCATAAATACTTTAATTGATGCATATTCCACTTTAGAATGATATGAATGATTTCATCAAATAAAACCATATAGTTGTGTCTATTTGTGGTATATTTATTTCAGGAGATTTGAATATCTACTAACCATGCATAACCGTTAGGACTTTTAAATGAGATTAGTAGTATTTCAAAAAATTTTTAAAAATGAATTCAAGTATCTTCTAACCACGCATAACCGTGAGGACTTTTAAATGGGATTAGAATCAACTTGTCTATTTAATTAATTAATTTTGATATGCGTTCCATACATGCATAACCGTGAGGACTTTTAAATGAGCATGGAAGCACAAAATCAAAAATCCAAGTAATTCACCCATGCATAACCGTAAGGACTTTTAAATGAGAGTGAATATTTTGGATTTTATTGTTAAAAATATAATAAAATTGAAGCACAAATGATTCCCTGTTTAAACTACCACAAATTAACATACTATATTGATTTTTGATGAGTGATGGTCGATAGACGGATGATAGAAATAGAAATGATCATGGAATAGTTATCAACAAAAAGTTTTTATAACTTTTGTTTAAATTTCTAAAGAAATTTTCTAAATATACTTTCTCAAGTTATAATATATGATTAATATCAACGCTCATCTTATTTTCAATCACTATTTATCTTTTTAGATAATTATTAGGGGGTCAGATCAGTTAATCAATTTCAATAAAATCAAGTTTTCTTAAATAACAAATCTGATACAAGGTCAAAAGAAATTATTTTCTAGAAGGGGTTTTTAAGAAAAATTCTGCTAAAATGAAAAATATTTCAAGTGAAAGATATGCAGATTTTTTTTTTTTTTTGAAAAATGATGCAGCAAATGAATGTCTCGAAATATAATCACGTTCCACTAGTAATTTATCTATCAACTATATTAACAGTGTAATCTGCATCTGACTCAATATCACTCGTTGAATGTTATAGACCCGATTGTGAAATTTCAACAAACTTGACTTTAAATTGAAGTCGTGTTAACCATCAAAAAAATATCTCAGTGTCAGATTAAGAAACCATAGGATCAACAGTCATTAAACAATCATCATTATTTCAAAAACAACTTCTTGAAGTTTCACCAATAAAGTTTCAACAGTTTCAAAAAAAAATCTTTTGAGAAATCAGTAATCAATCATAATTTGACCAAAACAGATTAAGTTTAATGAAAAAAATGGTTGGCCAATTTTTAAGCACAAATCACAGTCATAAATAAGAACAAGTCATCATATCAAGTTAGTCAGAATCTGTCAACTATCATGATTACTTCGAGTAATTCTGTTTGAAGATGATTGATTAAAAAAAAATCAGAATTAACATCATCAATCATTTCACATAACTGGCTGATTTAGACTATGGTGCAGATTTTCACATTTTATCTATCGTTTGAAAATAAATACAATTACCTGTTTTACCTGAACGATAATCTTTCGTTGTTTGCCCATTGTGAATCTGTCACCTTTATACTAGGCTAAGGAACATTGATTTGTCGCCTATTGTATATCTGGAACAGCCAAAATCCAGATAACACTAATGTTGTTCCTTAGCCTGCCACCATACCTACACAGTTAAAGATTTATGTGACCTATTTGTTTTTATAGGTCCATGGTTGTTAGTGGCAGAATAATTGTGAATAAACAATCCCTTTGGAACCCAAATTTGTTTTGTCCTTTTATTCTTGTTCCAATAGACATGAAATTTATTTGTAGAATTTTTAGGAACCCAAACTTGTATAAATTTTGTGTTCTTGTTCCTATGACTATGATGCCCATTTATTTGACATCCAGTAAAGACACTCTTTCCTTTAGCACTATCAACTTGTGTTTTTCCAAATCCTAGTCCTTTTCTATTGTTGGCAAACAATTGATTTCCAAATAACATATTGAATGATTTTTCTCCTCTTGAAAAGTTACTCAGTGATTTCTCAAGATCTTGGACTTTGGTTTTTAGTGATGTGTTTTCAGTCACAAGTGAGGTGCATCTATTTATAAAATCCTTTCTCCTAGTGTCAATGATTTCCTTAAGACTCAAGTTTTCTTTTTCAAGATTCTCAAAGTTAATTTTAAGCTTTGATAATTCTGAATCTAAAATTTTGCATTTTTTACAGTCTAGGTTTTGAATATTTTCAAGTTCAGTTTCTAACCTAGAATTTTCACGGGCAAGTTCTCTCCTATCAGATTTCAGTTTTTCAATTTTAGAATCTAGAGCATCAACTGTTTTAGTAAGATCGAGGCACAAATAAACAAGTTCTTTATAAGAATAGTTTTTTACCTCATTAGATTCCTCTGAGCTTGATTCTGAATCTGATCTTGCCGTAAGACACAAGTTAGCCTCCTCTGAGCTATCAGTCGAAGCTTCCTCTCCTTCCTCATCATCCCAAGTTACTGCGAAGGCCTTCTTCTTTTTCTTTCCTTTGTTGATTTTGAGAAGTGGGCAGTTTGGTTTGATGTGGCCAGGCTTGTTGCAGTTATAACAGATTAGTTCATTTTCAGAGTTGTCAGAATCTTTAGATGTATTACTACTGGTCTTCTTCTTTCGTGGCTTGTATTTCGACCACCTTCTGAAATTATTGACAGCCACTGCAAGTCCTTCAATTGGATCAACTTCTTCTTCATCGCTCTCTTCTCTACTCTTTAAGGCAATCGTCTTCTTCTTTGGTTCGGAATTGATGTGTTCCTCCTTTGCTTTCAACTCAAGCTCATACGTCATCAAATTTCCGATCAAATCCTCCATGCGTAGTTTACTCAAATCTTTTGATTCTTGTATTGCCGTGACTTTTGCCTCAAAGTTCATTGGTAAGACTCGTAGAATCTTCCTCACCAGCTCTACTTCAGAGAATACCTTTCCAAGCGCTCTAGCATTGTACACCAAGGTTGAGAAGCGTCCAAACATATCCTTTATGCTCTCGCCTTTGTCCATCACAAAGTTCTCGTATTCATTGCTGAACAGGGCTAGACGAGACTCCTTGACTTGAGAAGTTCCTTCGTGTGTCACCTCCAAAGTATGCCAGATTTCCTGCGCAGTTGTACAATGAGAAATTCTATTAAATTCATTCTTATCAAGAGCACAGATCAAAGCATTCATAGCTTTAGCATTAGTAGTTTTTAACTTCTTATCATTAGCGTCCCACCTATCCTTAGGTTTAAGAATCTCAGTATCACCAACAGTTATAGTGGGAGCTCTATAGCCAGTTTCAATAATATCCCAAACATCGTAATCAACAGAACTAAGATAGATACTCATCCTAACTTTCCAGTAAGCATAATCATTACCATTAAACATCGGTGGCCTAGCAATAGATTGCCCCTCAGAAAAAGCATTATTCGATGAATTCATGACTCTAGAGTTAAAGTAAAAATACCAGGCTCTGATACCACTTGTAGGATCTAGATTAACCCTAGAGGGGGGGGTGAATAGGGTTATCGCAAATTTTCTCAAATTAAACGCGGAAGTAAACAACAGATAAATAAATATGCAGTAAAGTAAATCACACACAAAATTTACCCAGCTTCGGCAACCCCTGCCTACTGCTGCATTCCCAGATTTCTATTAGAATTAAACAGTCTCCCGCTTACAAACACTCTCACAGACTCGCAGACACTCGCTCCGCTCACAAACACTCTACTAGACTCGCAGACACTCGCTCCCGCTCACAAACACTCTAATAGACTCGCAACCCCTGCTCCCGCCTATAGAGCTTCGCTTACTCGCGAACTCTGCTCCCGCCTATAGAGCTTCGCTTACTTGCAAACTCTGCTCCCGCCTGTAGAGCTTTGCAAACTCGCAGCTCCCCCTGCTCACTGAACTAATTCTAACTAGACAATCTGACAACACCTAAACCCTAGGTGGTGATTCACTCTAACTGGTCTTTGTGAAATACAAACTGAAAGACAAAATACAGATTAACCCTAGGGCAAAATTTAAATCGTCAATGTAAAAACACTTTTGCCCTAAATAAACTATGCCTAAAAAATATATCAATTAAACCCGGCCCAAAATTAAAAACTAAATACAAATTAAAACTTTAAAACCCCTTTTAATGAACTAGGCTGGCCCGCTCCTTTATCTCGTTCGATCCCTTTTCTTTTCTTTAGTTCCGGCCCGATTCTTTGAGAAATAAGAATGGCGATTTTAGGGCTTTGGCGAATCTTAGATTCTCTGGCGAATACGTGCTCGATCTTCTTCAATGCTTGCACTTGAAATGTAGGGCTTTGCCTTGTTCTATCGAATTGAATCTGGAATTTGGGATGTTGCTCTGTTGACTTTTTACTGGCGAATTTAAGCTTTGGCTTCGCTGTTTCTTTTGGCGATTCTTATTTGAAACTACGGCTTTGTCTCTGAAAATGGTATGTGATATCTTCTTTTTGTTCTCTGATTTGAACTTGATTGCTTGAGTTTGATCGATGATTCGAGCAGATTTATTTCTGTTATCTGTTTTGCTTGAACTCGAATCACACCTTTTTGCCGATGATGATTTGTGGTTTTTATAGGGTTCGAATCCCTGAATATTCGTTCGTCTATATGTATTTGAATTTGTCAATTAATTTTCTCGGCCGTTTGATTATGCTTTATTTTGATTTCTTGGTTGAGATGCTTTCTGACCTTTTCCCATGAACGTATATACTGCGATTTTCTGGTTGACACGGCTTTGGTTGATTTCGTGATGACCACGGTGTTGAATTTAAAACGTACACCTCATCTCTGACCTGTTCATCATATTCTTTGTTTCCACGGCATTGATTTCGAACTTATAATTTGTGATATCTCTGATTTGGTTGCGTTCTTCGGCTTTGCTGGCATCTTTGGTTTTATGAAATTCTTCGGTCTTGACTGTGTACTTTGTTGACATTGTAACTTGTACCTGACTTTGATTTTGAACGCCCCTGTGACTTTGTTTGAGTTTATCCCTGCTTGCACTTGATCACTTGAGTTGTTAGCTGCTGCACACTATTTTTAAACTGCTACAACCTTGTTTATGCTTGATAGTTGCTATCGAACTTTGTTCGAACTGGTTTGGATTGGATCTGGGTTTCTCTGCATTGTGTACTTGAGTCTGATTCAAATATATGCTGCTTGATATAAACTTGAGTCTGCATTTTGTATACTTGATCACTGTTGTCTTTGTTGTGGCCTTTGCATTTGTGTACATGTACACAGTCTAATCATTGTTGCCACCTTAGCCTGACATTTGTATTTAGTCTGGATTCTTTTGTTTTCAGTTTGGTTTGGTAACTTGTGCAGTTCACTGGTCTTTGATTTTGGTTATTGCTTTTGCCTCTTGATGGTCTGACCAGACTTGATCATTGAAGTGTATTCAAGTAGTTTATGGTGCTATTTCATTTTCTTCTCTGGTCATGTTGGGTTGAGCTGATCATTTGAACTTCATGTGTACATCTGAGTGTTGCATACTGTTGTCACTTGAGTTGAATCCAGTTTCACAACTCGGGTTTGACCTGTGCTCACTTGTCCCTGTAAATATATCAAGTGTATATACATATATCGGTGTGCACGGCCTTGTGGCATGTACAGTGATACACTGTGCATGTCACATTGTTCGTATGTGTGATAAATTCAGAATCAAATGATGACGAACGTCCCAAATAACTGAGGCAAATAATATTTTCAAAATCCATATTTTGTTTTATACTGCAAAAACATTTCCTTTTCAATTTTACTGCGTTAGTGAATATTTTTGCAGATTGCTCAGATGCTGGAATCAAACTGGAATGAAGTTGAAGATAAATACGAGTGTGAGTGATATGTAGTGAGGAAATGATGTAACTATGAAATCGTGATGTAATTGTATTGTGATCAAAAATGATGTATATAGTGAGAGCTTGAAATTGTACTATCAAAATTGTAATAAATATTTGTTTGAATAAAATATTCGTTTGAATTCAAATTCTGTGTTATTTATTTTATTCAGCAAATATCTATTTAATCTATGTAAAAATAAAATAGTACAATATCAAATACATTTAAATGAATGTATATATGTTTATTATCATCAAACAAAAAAACATATACATGCATATTCCACAGTCATAATATAGCTATATCAATAAATCAACGCTCAAACAAGCATACCACAAGCTCACTGCAGTATCATACAAAGAAAATAAATAAATCTGTGCAAAAACAAGGAATAAATGCATTCATAAATACTGACAAGAGATTGTACAAGTAAAAAATGTCATTTTTATTCCATACTGTCAAATTTTTTGTACATGTACAGGTTCCAAAAAGTGGGGGCCGGTACCCGCACAACATCCGGTCGATACAAGCAAAAGTCAAAATAGCAAGACAAGAAAGATAGAACCAAACTCATGTCTTCTTCTTCCCACCGCCTTTGGAGCCCTCACCTGGCTTAATGGCTAACTTCGCAAGCCGGCCTGGGCGAGTTGCGGAAGAAGGAGAAAGAGGTGCAATTGGGTCTATTTCCGCTTTCTCTTCACCCTCAGAAGTGCTTTTCTTCTTCTTCCTTGAAACCACGCGCTTCCCCTTCTTTTTTGAAGAAGATTCGCTGCCCGGAGTAATAAGTTCAGATAGCTTTGTGTCATCAGCATAAGATTTCTCCGAGGTCCTCTCGCCCTCCTCAAGTTCTTCTGCCTTCTGCTCTTGCGAAGCGGTGGGATCATCCAAGCCTTGGAGAGCTTCTATTTTTTCTTCTTGTGACCCCGGTTGAGAAGCAAAAGGAGGAGTAACTTGAAGAGGTGGAGGAGCAGCAGCTGGGGGAGGCAAAACTGGTAAAGCACTTGTTGTTTTTGTTATAGAAGAAGAAAAGTTAAAAAACATCAGTATTTCCCGCAAAGAGAGGAGACAGTGGCACATCAAGACTTAAGTAATAGGCAAAAAGTTCATCGAGCTCATGTGAAGCAAACGAGCAGTCCACTTGAGCCAGATCTGAATTGAAGTTACCTAGAGAGCTTGGTTTGATTACATCAATTTCAAAGTTTTCGGCTTCAATTTCGTCCTGGGCCTTCTCCTCGACTTGAACAGTGGGAGGCTCAGTAATTGCGGTTTTAACTTCGGCTTTTGCAGGAGGTGGAGAATGAAAGCTAGAGCCAATGATATCAGGGTCGACCGAAGCCGAAGGACGAGTGGGGTCGGCTAAAAGCGCCTTCTCCAGATGCTCTCCTCCTGCTGCTTCGGCTCGCTCCCTGGCAAATTGTTCCTTCCCTCTAGCAAGGGCAGCACGACCCTCGTCGTCCAAATAACAAGCCTCCAGGTCCCCCTCCGCATAGCCAACATCTTTATACATTTCACTTATCGCCTCCCACACTTCGGCCAGAGTAATTTCATATTTTGGGCCCAAGAACGAAAGACTTTCGCTTCCCAAGACACTGAGAACGTAAAACTCAAAAAGAGTAGAGCTGATGGTGGCCTTGGTTGTTTGGTGCGATTCTTCTGCAGCCGCTTTTCCGGCAATGGCCTCATCATGCTCCTTTTCTGCTTTTAAAAGTTGAGCTTTTAATATAGTGATCTCCAAGTCTTGGGAGCTGACTTTTTCCCGCAGCTGGACGGTGTCGTTGCGGTATTTTTCAACAACATGCTGCTCCGCCTCAGGTTTGATCT
The DNA here is from genome assembly GCA_030737815.1 of Allium fistulosum. NCBI lineage: Eukaryota > Viridiplantae > Streptophyta > Magnoliopsida > Asparagales > Amaryllidaceae > Allium > Allium fistulosum. The sequence continues at coordinate 597,564,151 of CM060904.1, forward strand.
CGGCATCTCTCTGGGCAGCATGTGCATCTCTCACTTGCTTTTGAAAAACCTCTTCCTTTTGAGAATAGGAAGCTGAAGAGGTAGCAAGGTCCTCCTTAAGTTTCGTAACTTTAGACTCAAGTCTCTCATTTTCATCGGCGATGCTCTTCATTTTTGCATCATGTTGCTCAAGAACTTTCTTCCACTCCGACTTGTCGCTTTCCATCGTTAGCATAGCCTCAAGATTTAGGCGATTGATTCTTTGAAGCTCGTCGACAAGTTTTTGCCATCCAGACATTCTCTCAATGTCAAGTTTAACGGCGTCAAGATTCCTCAACATAGCTTGTTTGTCGATGGGAACCAAATCAAGATCAAAACGCACTCCTTTTAAGCACCAGTGTGGAAATTGACTTTGAAGAGCAGTCGGAGCATTTTCAACTTGATATGATGGCCTATTGAGGATCGTCTGAATATCAGTTCTTTTGAGGGTAGGAGAGCTGGAAGGGGCTTCGAAAGAGAAGGGATCATCGGGCTTTTCAGAAATTGCAAATGCAGGCTTTTCGCTAAGCTTGGCCCGCTTGCTTGAATCTTCAACATGACTCTTCCCTTTGTCATCATAAGATTTTCTTTTATGAGAATCATCATCTCTTCGAGAGGAGTCATGGCGGTCATCTTGTCTTCCATATCGCTCCTCGTAACACTGCCTCTCTCGAGCTTTTCTAGCCACTCGTTCCTCGTCAGTTTCCCTGGGAGCAGAGATATGGCGCTTGGGATCATTGTAGTAGTCATGCTTTCCATAGCGCATAAAATCGTCATAGTACGAGCCACTTCGTCCCATTGGAGAATCTGAAAATGAAAAAGAGATAGAATTTAGAAATCTCCCGGAAAAGGAAGTTAAGTGCGAGTAACTGCTAAAAATCCTAAGTGTGTGTGGCGTGAAGACTACGCGCGTCGAGCTACGAACCACTCTTCGGTTTGGGAGTAATGTCAGCTTTTGCAGCCGGCGTCAACTCTTGGGTTGACGGAATTTGTTGCAAGGCGGATGTCGCCTCAATTGCTGGAGAAATAACTTTAGCAGTGGTAATGTCATCTTTAAAGAGCTCCTGTGAAGTCACCACAAGGTCGCTTAGTCCACCAAAAATGTCTTCACCGTCATGCCCAACGGAACATTCTTTTCCAACTCCTTCATCAGCAGTCTTCCTGGTGTGTTGAGGAAGTCCCTCCTCTTTGATAACCGGGGAAAGTGTAAGTTTGCCAGATGACCCCGCAATGTCAACAGGAGTAGAACATTTCACCAATGAAGCCTCTGCAATAGTTTCTTTCGGTACATGTTCCTTTGCAAAAACCGGGGCATCTGACGCCTCTGCTTGGGAACCGGGGGCATCATGAAGCTGAGTGGATCGAGAAGGGTGTAAAATTCCAAATTGATGCAAAAATTCGACCTTCAGCAAGAACTTAATGCTTCTCTTTTCAACCGCTATGGCACTTAGTCTTTCAAAAGTTGGCTTGTGGCTGGAATCTCTAGAAGGAGGAGGAAGTTCTACAAAAGTAAAGAATGAAGTTAAGCATTTGACAATTCAAGTTTCGAGAAGTTCAGATAGTGAACGGAGAAAGGCAATCTTACTTCCTACTCTCCAAATGCCATAGAATCCCGGGGGGCAACGGACAAAGAAAAATTGATTCAAAAACCCGTGTGCACTTTCGGGCAGATCTGAAATCAATTTACGGTTTCTTGCGCCTCTCATAAGTATAATTGAAGGGTGATCTTTGTTCTTCTCAAAAGTGCACAAATAGCAAATCTCTTCAAAACTTGGAAGACGGTCGAGCGTCCTCCTGAACAGCATACACAACCCCATCAAGATGGCATAACCATTGGGGTGTAGCTGGAAGGGAGAGATAGTTAATCGAAGAAGAAGCTGTTGAAGAAAATCATTAAAGGGAGGAATAGCTCCACTTAAGTACATCTGACGATTAACTGCGACAAAACCAAGAGGTGGCTTGTCAGTAGTATCGTCTACTCCAGAAAGCAAAGCGTCCGTTTCGGCAATGCCAATTTGAATACATAATCGACTGAACGCCCGTTGATTTAAAGTGGTTGAAATTCTTTCTGGAGGACTATCCAAGAGATTAGCTATGGGGAAGACTTCTTCGGCTTGTCCAACTGTCTCTTCTTGTTGAGAAGTCATTCTACACAAGGAACTGGACATTCAAATGTGAAGGTGCACGTTTCCTAAAGGTGTAAAGTGTTGTGCAAAACTAATAAAATGACAAGCATATATAACTGGAATCAAACTAGTCGACGCTTATCGATTATAAAGTTGCAGGACTTGTTATTTTAAAGTCTAAGTACAGTGTTGATGCAAACAGATCAGCTTTAGTTGATTATTTTAGCTTTGCTTTAACACTTCACTTGAACTTGTTGACTCACAGCATTTCATTCACACAGTTCGCTTAAGTTGATTATTCTTTATTGACTAATCTGTCATTTGATATGGGCAGTCAATGGTAGTATATTCGCCCTAGTTTTCTGCAAATGTTGTATTGAACAGGATGATTAGCTCAAAAGTTAATATAATCTATAAAAAAAAGTGCAACAAGTTCAAGCAGTTCATTCTAGCTATTCAAGTTGGCAATTCAATCAAGTTCTGTCAAAATTTTACAAGTGTTCAAGTCCTGTTCATTTCTTAGGTCGCAAGAACGACTTAAGTTAGTTCGGGATTCTTTAGGTCGCCCAAATTGTGCTCAAATGACTTAACATAAGTCGAACCCTCTTAAGTCGCATTGTTCAAGTCAAAGAGTTCAAGGCATAAGACTTTAGGACAAGGCAGCGCAAATTTGGCTAAGTACTAGGTCGTTTGAGTGCACGTGCGACCTAGAGCTTAAGTCATAGAAAGTTAAGTCGTAGAGGATAATGCCATGAGAAGTTAGGTCGCGAAGGTTGTTAGGTCGGCCAGATATGTTAGGTCGTAAAGATCTGTTAGGTCGTAAAGGTCTTTAGGTCGCTTGGATTCACTAGGTCGTTTCTGAAGTAACGCAGCGATCTCAAACTATCTCCTGCTAAAACCCTAAGGCCTGCTCTCCACTCGCACGTTGCCACGCGTCCACCGCCCTTGCACTACCAGAAGCATCACGGCTTAACCTAAAATCCACTAACACATTAACCAAATATCCCATCGTCTCCTCCAAATTTCCAAAAACCATCAATAATCTCCACAAATTCAAAATACTCGCCAAACAACTCTGTGAAATCCTAGGCTCACTCAATTTTAAAGCGATTACCAACGATTCAACAGTAATCGAAAAACGAATCAGACGGTAATCTTATAGCGGAGTAACGAAAATTGTGTGAAAATGGCTATGGAGAAATCGATGGTAAAACACAATGGATGAATCATCGGTTTACCTAAGTTTGTTGTTGATGATGATCGAAAGCAACGAGGAAGGGAATTTCTCTTTGGAGTTCTTGAGCTCAAATTCGGCAATGGCAGCAAAGTATAGGCAATAAGGTGAAGACGATGAAGCAGTTTAACGGCTTATATAGGAGAAAGAAGAGAAGACGAATAGGCACCCGAGTTAACGAGCTACTTGAGTCGCTCATGACTTAACAGAGTTAGATCGAAGCACACGACCTATAACATAGGCGTATACTTCGAGGGGCAAATGTTAACCCCTTTCTGAACGACGATTCAACTACTCGAAGGAAACCAGCGACCTAACAAATTAAAGTGCAAGCGAGCTAACAAGGATGAAGTTCTACAGCGACCTAACGTCATCCGCGACCTGGCGACCTAAGTATGTAACGACCTAGTAATTAGCATCATGTCACAGTAAGGAGACTCAACGACTTAACGAGCTAAAGACTCTAGAGGTTCTACGAGTTAACGACCTAATGGTTCCATGAAGGCAACGACTTACTACGCTAAAAGCAGAACGACCTAAGCAACCTAGCAGACAAACGACCTAAGCAACCTAGTAGACAAACGACCTAAGCGACCTTGCAAACTAACGACCTAGCGAGCTACAAGCCTCATGTCCTTATGTCGCTTGGTTATAGGTCGGACCAGCACTAGATCGCTGCTACTCCTCAGCCCAGCCTATGTCGTTTCACTTGATGCCTCGACATGTTTAACTTGCCTACCATTCTTCCAAAGGTCGCTATGACCTACTAGCCCGCTCAGTTGACCAAGTGCGACCTTGATAAGCCATAACCCGTGCTCTCTAGGTCGTTCGTGACCTACGACCTACTCCTAGGTCGTTCGCGACCTACGACTTAGCCCAGAAATTCCCTATAAATACTGCACCTGCTCCAACTGAGAGGGGACTTTTTTTCCAGACTTTGAAGCGCCGAAACTCTCTTGCATTCGCGACTTCTACAACACTTCTATTTATAAAAAACATCTCAAACTACCTAAAGAGAAGATCATCTGCATTCAAGATGGGATTCAAAAGTTTCTTTTGCATTGAAGTGTTGATTACTTATATCGATTGTTGAATGATCGAAGGAATTCTTGTAAAACTTGTAATCAAACTTGTGATAAAGAAGATAAAGTGGACGTAGGCTTGATTCTGAGCCGAACCACTATAAATCTACTGTCTCTTTACTTTTCTGCTATTCTCTGCTTATTTTTAGTTCCCGTACCAACGGGTGGTGCTTTCACTTTACTAATACTCACACCGGGGTGTTAAAAACCCATCATCATAAATTTTTGATTCATGGTTATAACTTGAATCTATTTTGAAAATGAGGATTTTTAAAACAAGAATTATAATTTTTAATTGGGTATAGAGGGTGCATTTCAGTGATGATTGGAATTTGGTTCTCGAGTATTTGCTGATGGTCAAGGGATTTTGGGTGATCGGAAATTGGTCTGGAGGTGGAGGAAGGACTGGGGGTTTAGGCACAAATGGTTGGAGGCAGTATAGATCGTCGTGGCGTCAATGGCGAAGTGATTTAGGTTTCTAAACCAAATTTGGTCGAGCTGGGTTAATGGATCCGTGATTCGTCTCTGGTGGTTCGAGCTTCACCGGACCAAGGGGAATAGGTTCGGGAATGGAAGGAGATGGCGAGGCCAGAATGGCAGCGATTCTGGTGGTCGGAGACTTGAGTTCGTGGGGCTTTTTCTGGTAATGTCGAGTTCCAGGGTTGAACTGGATTGCTCAATTTCGATTTTTGGTCACGTGTTTTGGAATCGATGATTGGAATCGATAGTCGAGTCGATTTGTGGCTTGCCGGAGGTGGTGAGGTACGCCGGAGCGCTGGCGAACGTTGGTGCACGTGCACGACGATGATTTCGTGTCTGGGTTTCGGTTCGTGAGTGACTCGAAGTGATGCTCGGGATAGTAGAGGGCGGGCTCGAGTTTTTGTTCGTGTACGTGAGCGAGTGTTTATGCATAATGGTTTTAAAATTTAATCTGTTTTTTTTATAAAAAAAAAGAGAGTAGAAGAAGGGAAGAACTCGAGACAGTCTCGAGTAAGAAGCGGGATTAACCCGAGGCAGGGAATAGGAAGCTTTTAATCATGTTTTAAAAAGTTTTAAAATGCAAAGTTTTGAAATTTTAAATGAAATTTGTTTAAATCTTTTCTAAATAAATTCTTTACTTTATAAATGTTTCCTAAACCTTTAATTAAGGAAATTATATGTTTGTTCAATTTAAGTTTGTTAAATTAAACTTTAAGATATTTTAAACTTAATTATTTTTATAACTATAATTAAGTGTTAATTAAAGGTTATATGTTTTTGAATAATATGATTAAGTAATTAATAAAGATGATTATTTATCTTAAAGGTAATTAAGATTTTGATAACTAAATGATGTAATTAAGAGTAATTAATTGATTTAATTAATTTATTAATTAATAATTAAGTGTTATAAGTTAATTAATTTGAGATTAATTAATTAAGTAATTGAGGTTGATTAAATAGTAATTAGAAGATTTATTAACTTATAATTGAAAAGTACTTAATTTGTAATTAAGTTGTATTAATTAATAATTAGGCTTTATTAATTAATAATTAAGAAATAATTAATCTAAAGATTATTTAGGGCTAATTAATTGAAATTAAGGATTGATTAACTGATTAATTAAGAATTAATTAATTTGTTATTAAGTTTTATTAATTAATAATTAATATTTATTAATTAATAATTAAAGGATAATTATTCTATAATTAAAGATTAATTAATTTTTTTAAAGGTAATTAAGGGATAAATTACCAATTGTAATCAAGGAAGTGAATGTGATAAATTTTAGTTAATTAATTTGTAATTTATTAAAGATAATCACTTGATAAGGAATTAAGTATGAATACTTAATAAGATTGATAAGTATAATTACTTAGTGAAGTAATTAATGTATAATTAGTGGATGTAATTAATTAAAAAGGAAAATTACTTAATAGGAAGTAATTAAAGGGTAATTACTTGGGAGAAGTAATTAAGGATTTATTATTTGGTGTAATTAATCAAAAGATTTATATAATTAATTAGGAAGTTAATTAATTAGGTAAATAATTACAGGATGGAAATTACTGTTTATGATTAAGGTTGATTAATGGAAATGATTAATTAAAGTTTAATTAATTAATGTAATTAATTAAGGATTAATGTAATTAATTTTTGGTTAATTAATTAATGGAAGTAATTAATTAAGGATCATTAATTAATATAATTAATGAAGTAATTAATGGTTAATTACTACGAATGGTTAAGGATAATTAATTTGTGAAATTAATTAAAGGCTAATTACTTAAGGTAATTAAGAATAGCTAATCAGGATGATTAATTAAGATGGATAATTAGAGAATGATCAATAAATTGATTTGTAATTAATAAATGATTAAGTAAGCAAGATTTATGTGATGAAAGTAATTAATTAAATTTATTTAAATTAATTAGAGACGGAAGTAATTAACTTAATTCACTTTAAATTAATTATAAATAGTGATTAATAAATCATTGCTTATGGATGTTCAATGATATTGATTGCCTTGAATGATTTGAGATCTCAGATATGAGATAAGTGATGTTGTATGATATGGATGCTTTGGTTGAAATGTGACGATAATGTGAATTATCTATAACGACCCTGAATTTTTGACATTTTAAATTTGAATATTTAATTGATTTTAAATATTTGAATGTTAGTTTAATTTAAATTTCAAATATCAGAGTTTGTTTGGTAATTAAATTAGTGAATTTAATTGTTAGAATTGGGTAAAAAATTTGAATCTTCAATTTTAAGCTGATTAAAAATATTTTCAAGGATTAGAAAATTTGTATTGATAATTCTGAAGGTATTGGAACTTTCAGAATTGGATTTGAAACTGTTTTGATCAGTTTTGAATTTTTATCGTTTAAATTGAATTTAAAAATAGCGTTCCGGGGCACAGTCTCGTAATTGTACGAAACAAGTTCCATTGGATCCGTAATATTGTATTATTATCGGATTTCAATTTTTGTAGTGATTGGAGTTGTTGTGTGAGCGTGCGATAAGTAAACGCGCTGAAATTAAATCGAAAATTTAATATTATAACTGGTCCAAAAAGCTATCTCCTCCATACGATCAAATTTGGACTCGAAATCTTTTCCATTGTGTTCGGAATAGGCGTATAACATTACGAACGCCTAGCGGCACGCCTCGATGCGAGGTCGGTAATTTTATCTGCTAATTCGAGACAATTTCAAATTATAATAATACATATATTCATAGACGTGACAACTTCTTTTACGTCAACCTTATTTCTTTTAAAAGCCATCGTACCCTAGCTTATTCAAACACGCAACCTCTCTTTCTTTTCCCAGGTCGAATCTGAGAAAATATAATGGCCGAACTATTTATAAAAAAAATCAAACAAAGATACATGGCCGAAACAAAATCCCTCCTTTTCTCCACTTTCTGTTAATCGAGACCTTACCCCTTTCCTTCTAAAAAGAAAGAAAGAAAGTATCGAAGCCAATCTCGCATATGATTAGACCGGGTTTCATCAACGTACGTAGGGAGACAGCTCGATCTCGAGCTATGGGAAGTCGTTAGGGATGGCATTCGAAGAGCGGTGAGGAGTAGGCGCTTGGCGTCGCGTGTGAGCCTTGGGGCTGCAATCTGGGTGGCGCAAGCTCGCATGAAGACACGACGCGATTGGTGATGGGCAGGTTTGTCGCGACTGCGAAGAGAAGTACGCGGCTGTGAGGAGGCGCCGAAAACTGTAGTAACTCGATCTGGGATGGTTGGTCGGCCTCGCGCAGGTGATCGGATAGCTCGGCAATTTGGGTCGATGGTTTGGAGTGGCCTTCGATCGATTTGCAGGTATTTGAGAGTAGTAATTTCTGTTATTTAATGAACATTTAGGTTTCAGGAGATTATAGAATTTTGAAATTTGTTTTCACAAATTTTTATGGGCCATGTTAGATTTAAATGATAGCAAATTTGTCTGGCATGTATTGGGTATAGCAGTTAGTTAATAAATTTATAATTAGAAAAGGAAGAAAAGAGAAAATATATATGGTTTTAAAAATTACAGTTTGTTTAAAATTTACAGTAGACAGAAAATTAATATAAGAATTTATAGAAGATTAGATTTTTAATATAGTTTATTTTTATAAGAGTATATATATGGTTCAAAAAGAAAATAATACACATGCATGTTTGAAACTTATATGGAAATGGGATATTAGTTTAAATAAAATCATTGGTTAATTAAAATTATTAAATGGAAATTTAATTTATTCGATTGATTCGAATATTAATAAAATTGTATAAAATTGTTTATACAAGGTCTATAAATCGAGAAAACGAACTAGAATGGAAATGGACTACAAAATAAAAAGAAAAGGTGAGATCTTCTCACTCAAACAAAGGGATTTGTTTAATTTTAAATAGTTATATTTAAAATTATTGATTGTGTTGATTGTGTGCTCGAATGATAGTGTTAACGCTAAAAAGTGAACGCTAACACCCAGTGTGTGTAGTAGTAATGTGAAAGCACCACCCGTTGGTACGGGAACAAAATATAAGCAGAAAATAGCAGAAAACAGTAAAAGACAACGATTTTATAGTGGTTTGGCTCGTAATTAAGCCTACGTCCACTTTATATTCTTTTATTGCTGATTTGGTTACAAGTTGATACAATGCACTTCAAAACACAATACACTTCGGTTCCAAAACACTTCAGACTAATAGCTCAAACTTCGACGATGAGACTCGTTGAATCCATGTCGGATGTGCAAGATCTCTTTTGAAGCTTGTTGTAGTGTCTTTGGTGTTGGAGTTCTTCAAGTGTTGGATGAGTTAAGAATTCTGCAGAGTAACAGCGCTTGAGAGAATGATCGAAAAAGTCCCCCTCTAATTGGAGTTAAGGCCTTCTTTATAGGGGAGATTCTGGGCAAGATTTTATATCCAAGTCTTAGGTCGTGAACGACCTAAGTTAGGTCGTAGGTCGCGAGCGACCTAAGATAGGTCGTGGGTCTTGTCTGAACTACACTGGGTTTTGTCTGAACGAGTCAGTAGGTCGTGAGCGACCTAAGATAGGTCGTGAACGACCTAAGAAAGGTCGTGAAACTTTTCTCTGCTTTAGCTCGCTAGGTCGTTACATTGCTAGGACGTTGGGTCGTGAACTCCTTAAGTCGTTAGCTTCTTAGGTCGGTGGGTCGCAGCATATCTTAGGTTGCATATGCTTTAGGTCGCTGAGGACTGGAGCCACTAGGTCGCTAACCCCTTAGGTCGTTAAGTCTTCTCTGTAGTTAGGTCGTTAGCCTCCTTAGGTCGTTTAGTTCTTTCTGTAGCTAGGTCGCGGAATGCCTGAGCCATTAGGTCGCTATCTTCGTAAGTCGTTAGGTCGCTGCTCCCCATAGGTCGCTAGATCGCGAACCAAAATAGGGTTAACAGATAGTATATATAGTAATATATACCAATATATATATATATATTGGAATATGTTTACATTGGAGTTGTTGATTTTCCCATATTATATAGCGGATGAAACCCTATGCGCCGCATAATAGCGGATGATATTTTATAAATCTCATATACCGCGATATTCCACCTCGAAGTGGAATTGGTATTGTGCTAACATCTGTGGATGCAGGGAAATAGGTTGGAGGGATCCAACTGGATTCCTCAAATTATATGAATTTATTTCATATGTTGTATGAATTTGTTTCATATGCTGTGTGATTATTTATTTATAATCTGTGAATGATTATATTGACGATTGAATGTGTTGAAGGCTATAATTTAGCCGAATGTAATTTTGGTATCGTTGGATACCAGAAATAAATAAAATTGGATTTTTGAAATTAAAGTTGGAAATTTTAAGTAAATTCTTTTGAAAGAATTGGTTGAATTAGAAGGAAGGAATTTAAAAGCATAAAGTTGATTTTTATAATCGTGTTGAATTATTTCCAAAATATGGGAAAGAATTTTAATAAAAGGATTTTGAATAATATTGTTTAAAAGCAAAAGAATTTATTGGAAATGGAATTTTGAAAAATTTGGAAGGAATAAAGGAATTTATTTTAAAAGGTGATAAATTGGTTTGAAATCCAAAATTGATAATTGATTTGGTATTTGAAAATAAATCTTTGAGAAATCGATATGAAAATTTATTTGAGGTTGAATGAAAATTGATTTGTGTTGAAATAAATTAGAAATCGATTTGTAAAATGATTTGGGATTTGAAATAAACTTAGAAATCAATTTGTAATTGATTTGGGGTTGAAATAAATTTAGAAATAAATTTGACTTGTATGGATGTGTGTCTAACATTACACTTTGAGATGTAAAGCTGGTTTCTATCAAATACATTTCTGTTGGTGGCGGAGAATTTATTCTCTTAGCTTAACACCCTTCTCTGAGACGTACGAGCTCAGAGGTTATGTAGTTGATGGTTACTAGTGATACATTCCCAATTTGGTAATGTGGCATACGAAGTGCTATTGATCAAAGCATGGCTTTGTGAAAAAGCGTAGCTTTGTGGACGAGACTTCGTCGAGCCTCACAACCCGGAAATGGTCGAAATAGGAATGTTGCGGCAAGGTTTTTAGGGGTCGCGCCCCTAGGGTATGTCATTTCCTTCTGGATAATAGGTGATATCATGGTATGGAGCCCAGATATTTTACCTTTGTTGATGCTGCAAATTTATTATACTTTGTGGTTATTGCTTTGTGGTTGAGGATCCTTGGATAAAGGTCGGTAACGACCGGGGGATGGCATAGCTCGTGTGTTAGCTACCGAGTTACAGTTGTACAGCGTGAGGTAGCGTCGACCTTGTGTTTGCAGAGAGCAGGTTGACTCTCGGGGCATCTTTCCAGAGGCGTTTCCATTTTGGTGTAAGGAAGTTCCTTTGCCTGACCATTTGTTGGAAATCCAAAGCAACAATACGAACCCTGTACGGTTTTATTTGTAGAACCTGCCATTTACTTATGGTGGTCACCACTGTTTAGATGGTAGCTATAGTAGGCATACAATAATGATTGTATGCTGGCTAAGATTAATATTATACTTTCGAAATGTTTTCGACGCTATGCACTAGTAATAATATCCAATGATTTTGCAAAGTAAGCATGTTTGACTATCATAAGAAGAAATCTCCTCCAATTCTGCATTTGCATTGTGTGTGTGGTGGGAGGTCTTATGGTAGTTTCATTTTCCAAAAGCATTTCGAATCTATTTTATTTTCTTTGTGAAAATAACTGTTTTACGATCTCACACCAGTCACCATGACTGACTCGGAGTTTATTGTTCCCTATCTAAACTCTGGGTGCCCATAATTTTCCACATGGACAGCCTAGAGTTATGTTATCATGATATTCTGGAGCTTTGGAGGCAAGCTGGATGGCGAGACGTACTCCCGTACTTGTTTATTTATTCCGCTGTGTATTCTGTATGAGGCAAGTTTATGTAACTGTCCATTGTTGTATTGAGTTGTATATTGACTCTGATTGATGTATGTATAAACTGATATAGTTCTTTGTTTAAAAGACTAGTGTTTATCTATTATATATTGTTCCGCTGCGAATGTGAGATTCTGTTGTTGTTTCTGTTCTTTCTTTTCTTCTGTCTTCTTTTACATCTTCTTTTTAACCATAATTGTTCGGTTTTCCGGCATTCGATTGCGCGGCATTCGATAGAGTGGACGTATTAATGTCGACTTTCGAGCATCGAAAGATCGTGATCGTTACATGTGGTATCAGAGCAGCCGGTTAAGCGATAACCCTGGCTCTGTTGGGTGTTACTCATTAGAGATATAGTCAGTAGTACTCTAGAATGAGTGTGAGTATAATAATATATATGAGCGCGTATTTGTTAGTGAATAAAAAATTTGTTTTGTATTGTGTTGACTTATCGGTTGATTGTTTATAGATTCTGGTCGGTGCATTCTGGCCAACTGTAATCGATAGGGGTTTCTAAACTCTTAAACAAGATAAACTGACACAGTATTTTTTAAATAGGGTAAATGAAATAATTTTTCCCAAAACTATTTTTGTATAGAAAAGAAATGATTTTCTATGAATTATTATAGTATATGGATGCTTGGTTGTTAAGAAGTGATAGTATTGAAATATTATCATTGTTGTATAGAAATTGAATAAGAAATAATGGTATAACCAAAGATTTGGAGATAAATTCATTTAACAAATGAAATTTATAAATATGAATTGAAAGTATAAGGAAATGAATTCATATATGAATGAGATTTGTAAATGTAATTGTAAATGTGATTTATAATTTGAAATAGAATTCCAGAGATATTTGAAATAAATTCATAAATGGAATGAAATTGGTAATGTGAATTTATAAATGAGTTTATAAAATGTAATGAGATTTGATTTGAATCGTGTTGAATAAAAATCCAAACTTTGAAAAAATAAAATAAAATGGATTGAATTCAAGTAAACTAACTTGATAAATTGTTAATTCATGAAGTAATGAATTGGAAGTTAGTTAAATTAAAGTTGAGTTGTGAACTAAATTTAAAATGGGTTGAATTTGCATATAAATTCAAGTAAGTAGAAATAAATTGAAATTTTGTCTTGTTATTGATAAAGTGAATTTAGGATGAATTGAATACGGAAATTTGAAATTTAAAATGAATAAGTGAATGTACTAATTGAATTAAATTAGTGAATGGAATAGATTTGATAAATGAAAACCAATCAAAGAAAATAAATTGGAAACTGGTTATGATGGAGAAAAAAATAAATGATAAACTTGAGTTTTGAATTGAAATAGCTTAAGTAAATATTGGACAATAACTCGATTTAAGTGAAACTTTTGAAATGGTTTGAATGATAACTTAGTTGATTAATGAGTTGAAAATGTGAAATTGAATAGTGATAAATATATAACTTCAGCAATGAAGTGAAAATAAATACAAGAAGTGTATATAAATATTTGCATTGTTGTTGTCGAGTTTAGTACAATGGTTTTAAACAAATCGAATGGTTTTGTGAATTTGAAATGTAAATTGAATTAAATGGAAATGGTATGTGAATTGGTCGTAAGCGACTAAAGTTGTATTGAAACCATATGAATTGCTAATGGAAATTATTTTGAATGTATTGATTATGAAAACTATGTGTTTGCTATTGAAAATAAATGAAATGTTAATGGAATTTTGTATATTTGTCACTTACATGTTTAAATTAAGTAAGTGCAGATTTTTGGAAGCCGTTTGGCTGCATTTTGGTCACGCAAATGCTAATAAATAAGCCGCTTTGCTTAAAAATGCTAATAAAGGTACGCCCACGCAATAAAAATAGGAAATATAAACTGTTTTTGCTTTTTCGACCGAGTGGGTCGATGTATATATATTTATATCCTTTGTCAAATTGCAAAAGCTCCTCCGTACAAAGGAGACTCAGCCAAAATTTTCTAAATATTTTTGGGAGCTAGAAAAATTTTGAAAAATTTGGAAAAATTTTGTTAACAGAAAAATTGATTTTCAAATTGTAAGGGAAACGTAGGAATTGAACTAGAAAAGGGATTTTTGGTTTCTGAAGATAAAATGAATTCAAATAGAATTGAAATTTTAAATTGAATTCAAATGGGATTAAAAATGCAAAGTTGAAAGGAAATGAATATATAACTTTGGTAGTGAAGTGAAAATAAACATAAGAAGTATGTAAATACTTATATTGAACTTAAGAAAGGAATGGAGAAAATTCTTAAGAAAAATTTAGAATTGAGAAATATTCTAAGTTAATAAGTGAATGAAAATTTAACTGGAATGTGTAATTGGACATTATTGTCAAGTAAAATATACAGGGGGTATAAAGGAAAATGAAATTGGATTTTATTTCGAAGGTAAATTTGGAATTGTTCGACAATAAGGTATGTATTTAAAATTTCAGTATGAAATTTGATGAATTTCTGATTTTGCAACTTTGCATTTTGTTTTCTATTGGAATTTGAGAGTCAATAGGGACATTTTGTAGTCGTACCGAGTTAGCCGCGCTAAGGAGACGCTGGCGAAATTTCTTAGAAATTTATAGAGTTAGAAAATTTTGAGAAAATTTTGAATTCAAAATTTGAATTTGAAATGAAATTTGAATTGTTAAGAAAACTATATTATTGGAACTTATGGTTGATTGTGGAAAATCAGTTAAAGTGATAACGAATCTTTAATAAAAAGATTTGTTTTGAAAATTTGATAAAAACTATTTGGATTTGAGGAAATAGTGAACGGGGATTGGATCATTCTTCTTAACTTGTAATTTCGGGACGAAATTCTTTTAAGGGGGGAAGATTGTAATGAACCTGAATTTTTGACATTTGAAATTATAATATTTAATTGATTTTAAATATTTGAATGTTAGTTTAATTTAAATTTCAAATATCAGAGTTTGTTTGGTAATTAAATTAGTGAATTTAATTGTTAAAATTGGGTAAAAAATTTGAATCTTCAATTTTAAGCTGATTAAAAATATTTTCATGGCTTAGAAAATTTGTATTGATAATTCTGAAGGTATTGGCACTTTCAGAATTGGATTTGAAACTGTTTTGATCAGATTTGAATTTTTATCGTTTAAATTGAATTTAAAAATAGCGTTCAGGGGCACAGTCTCGGAATTTTACGAAACCAGTTCCATTGGATCCGTAATATTGTATTATTATCGGATTTCAATTTTTGTAGTGATTGGAGTTGTTGTGTGAGCATGCGATAAGTAAACACGCTGAAATTAAATCGAAAATTTAATATTATAACTGGTCCAAAAAGCTATCTCCTCAAACGATCGAATTTGGACTCGAAACCTTTTCCATTGTGTTCGGAATAGGCGTATAACATTACGAACGAATAGCGGTACGCCACGATGCGAGGTCGGTAATTTTATCTGCTAATTAGAGACAATTTCAAATTATAATAATACATATATTCATAGATGTGACAACTTCTTTTACGTCAACCTTATTTCTTTTAAAAGCCATCGTACCCTAGCATATTCAAACACGCAACCTCTCTTTCTTTTCCCATGTCGAATCTGAGAAAATATAATGGCCGAATTATTTATAAAAAAAATCAAATAAAGATATCATGGCCGAAACAAAATCCCTCCTTTTCTCCACTTTCTGTTAATCGAGACCTTACCCCTTTCCTTCTGAAAGAAAAAAGAAAGTATCGAAGCCAATCTCGCATATAATTAGACCGAGTTTCGTCAATGTACGTAGGGAGACAGCTCGATCTCGAGCTATGGGAAGTCGTTAGGGATGGCGTTCGAAGAGCGGTGAGGAGTAGGTGCTCGGGGTCGCGTATGAGCCTTGGGGCTGCAGTCTGGGTGGCGCGAGCTCGCGTGAAGACACGACGCGATGGTGATTGGTGATGGGCAGGCTTGTCGCGACTGCGAAGAGAAGTATGCGGTTGTGAGGAGGCGCCGACGACTGCAGTAACTCGATTTGGGATGGTTGGTCGGCCTCGCGCAGGTGATCGGATAGCTCGGCAATTTGGGCCGATGGTTTGAGGTGGCCTTCGATCGATTTGCAGGTATTTGAGAGTAGTAATTTCTGTTATTTAATGAACATTTAGGTTTCAGGAGATTATAGAATTTTGAAATTAGTTTTCACAAATTTTTATGGGCCATGTTAGATTTAAATGATAGCAAATTTGTCTGGCAAGTATTGGGTATAGCAGTTAGTTAATTTATTTATAATTAGAAAAGGAAGAAAAGAGAAAATATATATGGTTTTAAAAATTACAGTTTGTTTAAAATTTACAGTAGACCGAAAATTAATATAAGAATTTATAGAAGATTAGATTTTTAATATAGTTTATTTTTATAAGAGTATATATATGGTTCAAAAAGAAAATAATACACATGCATGTTTGAAACTTATATGGAAATGGGATATTAGTTTAAATAAAATCATTGGTCAATTAAAATTATTAAATGGAAATTTAATTTGTTTGATTGATTCGAATATTAATAAAATTGTATAAAATTGTTTATACAAGGTCTATAAATCGATAAAACGAACTGGAATGGAAATGGACTACAAAATAAAAAGCAAAGGTGAGATCTTCTCACTCAAATAAATGGTTTTGTTTAATTTTAAATATAAATATTTAAAATTATTGATTGTGTTGATTATGTGCTCGAATGATAGTATATATAGTAATATATACCAATATATATAAATATTGGAATATGTATATATTGGAGTTGTTGATTTTCCCGCATTATATAGCGGATGAGACCCTATGCGCCGCATAATAGCGGATGATATTTTATAAATCCCGTATACCGTTATATTCCACCTCGAAGTGGAATTGGTATTGTGTTAACATCTGTGGATGCAGGGAAACAAGTTGGAGGGATCCAACTAGATTCCTCAAATTATATGAATTTGTTTCATATGTTGTATGAATTTGTTTCATATGGTGTGATTATTTATTTATAATCTGTAACAATTATATTGACGATTGAATGTGTTGAAGGCTATAATTTAGTCGAATGTATTTTTGGTATCGTTGGATACCAGAAATAAATAAAATTGGATTTTTTTGAAATTAAATTGGAAATTTTAAGTAAATTCTTTTGAAAGAATTGGTTGAATTTAAAGGAAGGAATTTAAAAGCATAAAGTTGATTTTTATAATCGTGTTGAATTATTTCAAAATTATGGGAAAGAATTTTAATAAAAGGATTTTGAATAATGTTAACTCCCTTTTAGCAACGACTTACGAGTTAAAAAGTTTAAAACCTGCGTACTCAACGACTTACAACTTAGTTGCTGAAAAGGAATCCACGGCTTGAACGACTTACGACCTACCGGGATAAGCAGCTTGCGACCTGAGGGAGTCTACGACCCAACTATCTCAAGAGCTTCGCGACCTAGCAGCTTGCGACCTAAAGGAACTTCGCGACCTAGCAGCTTGCGACCTAAAGGAACTTCGCGACCTAGCAGCTTGCGACCTAACAGCAGGAAAAGGTTGCGAGTTAGTAAGGGCTTCCGAGTTAACAAATTGCCGACTTAAGATTGTGAGTTAACTCTGCTCCGACCTAACAACACCGAGTTATGAAATGCTCCGAGTTAAGAAGAACTACGACTTAAGGGTCTACGGGAGAAGGATCTTAAGTCGTCACCGACCTACGACTTATACTAAGTCGTGTACAATCTCAGAACACCTTATACGCCTTTACCTTGTCACCGACTTAAGGGAACGAAAACAGTATTGCATCTTTTAGGTCGTTACCGACTTATAACTTAAACTAAGTCGCTCACGACTTACTAACTCGTTCTGGAAGTACTAACTGGTACAAGTGCTTTATCTCGTTGTCGACCTACGACCTAAGACTTCTATAAGTCGGCCACGACTTAAAGACTTAGAGAAATTTCCTAAGTCCAAATCAGCTCCTATAAATACCCCACCACTTCCAACATAACGGGGACTTTTGGCCATTCATTTCTTCAAGCGCCGCTACGCTGTCAAAGTCTCCTCTCATTCAGCAATCAAAGATCTTCAAGCATTCAAGACACTACAACAATCTTCAAGAGAAGAACTCCTTACATCCAACACGGATTCGTCGAGTTTCATCATCAAAGATCGAGCTAGTAGTCAAGAGTGCTTTCATGATCAAGTTGTATTGTATTTTGAAGGATATTGTATCAAATTGTAACCGAATCAGCAATAAAAGTTTATAAAGTGGACGTAGGCTTAATTACGGGCCGAACCACTATAAACATGTTGTTCATTTACTGCTTTTCTGCTATTTTCAGCTTATATTCTGTTCCCGTACCAACGGGTGGTGCTTTCACGATTCAATTACACACACCGGGTGTTAGCGTTCACTTTTTACCGTTAACATTTTGGTGCTTTCACTGAGAACCCAACTCAGGCGATCATCCACCGTTGCTTCGCAAAGATTCATAAAAAGAACCTCTCTTAAAAACCAGATCCAAAATAATGGCTCCTGGAAGAAGAGGTAGACCTATCAGATCCGGAAATGCTCACGAAGGAACTTCTGCTTCCCCAACGACAAACCAAGCAACTCCAACCGTTGGAGTCACCAGGGCTGAATTGGACGATGCAGTTTCTGGATTATACCAACGAATTGAAACTCAAAACGCTTTGATGATGGATAGATTAACTGCTTTGCTCGGGGCAAATCGTCAACCAGAAAACCATCAAACTACTCTTCCTGAAATGCCACCTTTCTAAGCTGATGGTTCTATGCCGCAACCAACTTGTCATGAACATATGCCCGGGCAAACTTCCGATGGAAGAACTGATGCTTGCCCGGGGGTGTCTTTAAACAATAAAGAGTACCTGTCTGAAATGGTTGGCCGCATCATGAAAGAGAGCATGCAAAGGGAAGAAGATGAGGCTGACTGGGGATTCGCGCCAAGCAGAACTCCGTTTACCGAGAGGATCCTGAGAGAAGAGTTTCCAAGGAAATTTGCACCTCCTACTATCCAAGCCTATAGGGGAACCAGTGACCCTAATCATTTCCTATACAAATACGATTGGCATATGACCGGTGCAAGAGCATCAGACGAGATCAAGTGTCGATACTTTCCGGTATACCTGGAAGGTGTGGCTTTACTTTAGTTCACAAAGCTTCCAGTTCGGTCTGTAGATAAGTTCTCCGATTTAACGCAAAAGTTTAAAGAACAGTTCAGATTGTATGCTTCAAAGGCTAAGGATATAATGTCACTGTCTAACCTTGAACAAGCGCCCGGAGAATCAATCAAATCTTTCTTGAGCCGTTTCAATATAGCTTTAGCCAAAGTAGAAAATGCGGAACCACGCATGATCCTGACTTATTTGGTGCGAGCCATTGATAAATCGAGTAAATTTGGAATATGGCTAAAGATGAAAGAACCGAACTCACTTGATAAATTTTATAAAAAGGCCGACGAGTTCATTCGCCTTGAAAGCCTTTCTACGACATCGAAAGTGGTTGCTGCCCAAACTAATAATAACAATGTCCCATCTAATAAAAGAGAATCTGAAAGTCAGAAAAGGGAGAATGAAGGAGGAAAGAGCCAGGGAAATGAAAAGAAACCTCGCCGCTTTAATCCTTCGGATTATACTCCTTTAACTGATACACCAAGAAATATCTTTTTTGCAACAAAAGACGTTGTCCGGTATCCTAAGCCACCTGAGATGACGAAAGGTGCAAAGCGTAATGGAAAATTCTGCCAATTTCACAATCAACCTGGCCATGACACTGACCAATGTCGCCAGTTAAAGAAGGTGATTGAGGAATTGCTGGAGCAAGGTAAACTCCAACAATACGTTAAGAGAAGCAGAGTCGATCCAACCTCATCCACTCGGGATCAACAACGTCCTACCCATCAATCTGATTCTCTCGACAACACTGCAGCACAAGATTCAGAAAAGCTTGTCATTAATGTTGTCACAGGAGGTCCACACCCAGCAGGCAGAAGTTGGGACGACTGTTAATTGTCCACAAAACTTCAACTGGGGCATCTTTCACTTTCTCTGGCATATAAATCCGAAGCTGCAAATCTAGCACAAATGGATAATCAGTCCGGAAATTCTGAAACAATAATAACTAGCATCCATCTTTTACTTAGCAACATTGCTTGAATTTGTAAAAATGATAATAGATGTATAACTTCTGCATTGTAAACCGCTGAGAAATCAGTGTGACTGAATAATGAAAAACTATGCATTCTGTGTTTTCTATTATAAAATGCCTGTTATATTTCGATGTTTAAATACTCTAAATGTATGGCTAAAATGTCGATCTAATATTGCAGGTCATTAAAGCAAAGCTAACCCATCGCAAAGCTAAGCGAGCCTTACAAATCATTCATTAAAGCAAATACCAAGCAGCAAAAAATTCCATATTCAAATCCTATACAAGAAGAACCTCACATAAAAAGTTGGCAACTTCACTGGGGCAAGCCTTCGTTAACCAGTTGTGATTGTCAATATTAACAAACATCCAACTAGGTAACTCGCGTTTGTCCCATGAAGTTATTCAACAGTCAAGTCCACTTCTTCGGATGAGGCAATTTACTTACAAAAGGAACGAAGACACGCTTGGAAATGATAATAAAAGGTCACTAATGGGCAGATGATGGGAGAACATGGCCAAGCAAGCACGGAAGCAACCAAAAGGAATCTTGCTCCTCAATAAAAGGGCCGGTAGAACCACCAAAGGGCACTTGCTAACTGATCATGATGCATCCGATCAGGCAGCTTATGTCCGTCCCGTGGATCTATTCGCCCCTGAGAAGCAACCTTCCTGGTACACCAACCAACCGATGCTCCTTCCCAAAGTTCAACAAAGACCTCTAACGAGGCACGCCAATAAATGGGAGAGCTTTCCTCAATCAAAAAGATCGGTGGGACTGCCAAAGGGGCACTTTGTTAGTTAATTGCGATCGTTTGTGCAAACGAACATCCAATCAAGCAACTTACGCCTGTCCCGTGGACCCCTCCGACCATGAGAAAGTAACTTCCAGGCAATCAAAAGCCCTTTTCGGAGGCACAAGCCCTCTTCGGAGGCACAAGCCCTCTTCGGAGGCACAAGCCCTCTTCAGAGGCAAAAGCCCTCTTCGGAGGCACAAGCCCTCTACGGAGGCACAAGCCCTCTTCGGAGGCACAAGCCCTCTTCGGAGGCACAAGCCATCTTCGGAGGCAAAAGCCCTTTTCGGAGGCACAAGCCCTCTTCGGAGGCACAAGCCCTCTTCGGAGGCACAAGCCATCTTCGGAGGCAAAAGCCCTTTTCGGAGGCACATTTCACCCGTGTAGAAGTGCAAAAATTGCTTCTCTTCAGAGACCAAAATTGCTTCTCTTCGGAGACCAAAATTGCTTCTCTTCAGAGACTAAAAGACCTCTTCAGAGGCGTACTTCACCTTGCTTGAAGTATCAAAAATGAACCCTTTACTGGGGCACAAAAATCAAAACCTTCTTCAGAAGTTCATTTCATTATGCGGGAAAATTCATTTTTAAACAAATAAAAGTGATCATCCCCAAAAGTCGAAGTGTTCTTCTGATAGAAAGAGAGAGTAAAAATTTCTCCAAAAACGAGATATACTCTATTAAAAGCAGAATGATTCCTGCCTCAAAAATGGAATAGTTATTCTCTAATATAAGAGTATCAGTCTTGTAAAAGCGAGAAATATTGCAATGCACTTGTGGTATGGGGGCAACATTGTACAATTCAGTTACATTAATAAAAGTAATGTACAAGCGACACACCACAAGTTCATTGCGATATCACATAAAGAAGATGTGGAATAAATGCGTTCTTGAAACACAGACGAAAGTTTGTACAAGTAAAAAGAATCGTTTACTCTACACTTCAAATGAGAAACAGATATATTCCTACATACACTAGAATTTGTACAAGTAAAATAGTCATTTTATTCAATACTATGGAAAATTTTTACATTGTACAGATTACAAAAAGGAGCGGAGACCGGTATCCGCACAATCTCCGGTCATTTCTCCTTCTTCCCACCCTTGGAGCCTTTACCCGGCCTGGTAATTAGTTTCGTAGGCCGTATCGGAGAAGAAGGAGAAAGAGACTCAGCCGGATTGATCTCTGCTTCATCCCCAGCAGCAGAAGAACTCTTCATTCTTTTCTTCGAAACCGCATGCTTTCCCTTCTTCTTGGAAGAAGACTCACTCCCCGGAGCAAGAAATGTAGAAAGCTTTGTGTCGTAGTCAAAAGACCGCTCCGGGGTCTTCTCGCTATCTTCCAGACCTTCTGCCTTCTGTTCTTCGGAAGCAGGTGGTTCGTCCAAACCTTGAAGGGCTGCTATTGGTTCTTCCTGTGAACCTGGTTGAGAAGCTGGAAGAGGTATAACTTGAGAAGGAGGAGGAACGGCAGCTGAAGAAGGAAGAATTGGTGCAGTTTCCGGCACGACTGCTGCATAATAAAAGAAATCAAAATCAGTATTCTCCGAGAAAAAAGAAGACCATGAATCGTCAAAGTTACCTGGAGAAGCCGGTTTAGCGAGATCAATCTCAAATTCCCGAGCTTGGAAGTCCTTCATTGCCTCTTCCTCTGTAGGGGTGGTTACAGTTTCTTTGTCAACCTTAGCGGGAGGCGTGGAATGAGAACTAGAGCCAGTAATATCCGCGTAAGCTAAAGCTGTTGGGTGTGTTTTCAACCCCATCGAACCAAAAGAAAAAAGGGAGCCAAGCCTCTCCTCCTCGATGCCGAACCAAAGGCAAAGCCATTGCTACCAGTCCAATCACCAGACCGAACCATGCCAAACCACGACACCAACAACCCACTGCCGAACCAACTATCCCCACTCGCTGCCGAACCATCCATCACCGGACCGAACCCACCACCGAACCAAGTATCCCCACTCGCTGCCGAACCATCCATCGCCGGACCGAACCATGCCGAACCAACCACTCCAAGCACGGCCGAACCAAGCTCCGCCGAACCAGATGTGCCAGGCCAGATTGCTTCAGCCCAGGCCCACCAGCAGCTATACACATCCAAGACCCCTGCCCCCAACCTCACTCTATAAATAGAGGGGCAGGGGTACAACAATGGGGACAAGTTTTGAGAGCTCAAACACGGAAGGAACTCTTCAAACAACTTTCTTTTACTCGTATCAAAGCTTTGTACTTGTAACCAAAACTAGAGAAGTGAAATAACATATAAAGTGGACGTAGGCACATTCTGGCTGAACCACTATAAACTTGCGTGTCTTTTTACAGTTTAGTCCCTACTTTTCATATATTTGCATAAACCTCCAAAATCGCTAAGAACAACATAAGCTCTACTAAATCACACGACTTTGAGGTGTTTGTCCATTTTTTGTGCAAACATTTTTGGTTCTTTCACCGAGAATAAGGCTCGAAGCTTCAGCTTCATCCGCTTAACAAGTTTTCCTGACAGCATCGTTCGCCACTTGGAAAACATGCCTCCCAAACAGAGAAAAGATGTTAACAAAGGAAAAAACATCGCATCCAGCAGTCTTCCTGATCCAGCTGCCGCGAATCAAGTAAATCGTCCTCCTCCAGCAACGGTAACAAATGAAGGACAGGCTAACCCAACCACTCCTGCCACAGAACAGCCTGCAGCAATTACTAAGGCAGATTTGGACAGAGTTGTTGTTGAAGTGACTAACCGCTTCACGTCCCAGCAGGAAGCCTTGGTGGACCATCTCATGTCACGCTTGAGGGACGCTGAAGAATCCAACCGCAACACTGAATCATGGGGCGAGTCCTAATCTGGAGGATCTCAGAGACAGCAAAGATCTTCCTTCTTCGAAGGAGCTAACGGCAGAAGTAGCCGTGGTAGGAGCCGAGACCGAGCACAGCCCTAAGTTAGGCCGGAGGAAACATTTGGTACCGAACCCAACAGGGAAGGTACCGGACGAAGGTCAACTGTAGCTGAGCCTGTCATGCTGCCTAACCACAGAAACACCAGTGAACGGGGCCGAGCTAGAGTTCAGCCCGAAGTTGGACCCGAGGAAGTGCTTAGATCAGAACCCAACAGGGGGAGATCAAGGCAAGGGCCAACTGTAGCTGACCCAAGCATGCTCCCAGAAGATCAAAGGCAGCCACTGGAAAATATGAGGAATGAGAGACGATACCATCTCTACAGGTTATCTGGACGGAATCAATCCCACAGAACAGAACCAAACTCATTTCTATCTGCTCCAAGTTCTGATGAAAGGATGGCACGCTTATTCAGAGAGTGTGTCCAACGGGAGCAGAGAGATCGAGGGATAGGCGCTAGGGTAACCAGCCCTTTCGCCCGCAATATCGAGATCGCTATCACCCCCCGAGAATGGAAGATGCCGACAATGGAACCCTACAAAGGAACCTCCGATCCCGTTGTACACTTACAGAGGTACACACAGCATATGCTCATGAGTGGAGCAATAGAGGGAGTACTGTGCAAATGCTTTTCGCTCTTCTTAGCAGATCTTGCTACCTCCTAGTTCTGTCATCTACCCCAAGGATCCATCAGCTCATGGGAAATGTTGAAAGAAAAATTCATCAGTCAGTTCCGCATTCATGTGGAGCAACCTAAGGACGCTTATTCCTTATCCAGCGTCAAACAGAAACCTGGAGAAAAGCTGCAGCAATACCTAACCAGATTCAACGCCGCAGCAGCCGCAGTTCAAGATGCCGATGAGAAGCTTATCCTAATGGCCCTCTGCAGTGGGGTGCATCCGGACACTAAATTTGCTAGAAGATTGACAAAAGAAAAACCAGCTACTTTACCCGATTTCTTCCATGAGGCCGGGAAATACATGAGACTTGAGGATGCTGCCATTGAGGGGCAGTCAGGACAGCAAAGTAAGACGACCCATGGCAACGCCCCTGTTGTGGCAAGGGACGTTCGAAGAAATGATTCCAGAGACAATGCTGGGGGCAAGAAAGTATAAAAACGCCTATATCGGCCAGGACCAAGATTCGACTCTTACACCCCTTTGAACGAGACCGTCGAAAATATCTTCCTTGCCACCCAAGGCGAAGTTAGATACAAACGCCCACCATACAAGAAGGAACCAGATAATGCACAGAAGTCTGGAAAATTCTGCCGCTTCCACGAATCTCACGGACATGATACCAACGAATGCTATCATCTCCGAGATCTGATTGAGGAACACATCAGAAGGAAGAAACTGGAACGCTATGTAAAAAGTCAAGACAGGACTCTAGCTCCTGCCAATGAAAATCCAAGGCTACCCTCACCAGGAACCGGCAGAGGCGACCGCAACGCTAGCAGCTCTAGTCAAGAGAAGATAGTGGTCCATACCATCTCAGGAGGTCCGCACATCGCAGACAGAAGTTGGAAAGAGATGGAAAGATATGGGAGGTCGCTTAGAGACAATAGGGACTGTGTCAATACAGTTATAGAAGAGCGCCACCCAAAACGGAAAGAAAGTGATGACATCGCATTCAGTAAACGCGACCTAGAAGGAAGACAGTATCCTCACATGGATCCCATGGTTATCTCTGCTCGACTCGGTCCCGCCGAAGTTTACCGAATCCTGGTAGACACTGGGAGCTCTGTAAATATCCTGTTCAAACACGCATTCGACAAAATGAAACTATCAATGAAGGATGTATCTCCCTGCGATAAACCACTACACGGTTTCACTGGAGATGCGAAGATGCCCCTCGGGCAGCTGAACCTCTTTGTTGAGATTGGAAGCCATCCCCGCTCCGTTGTAAGGAAACAGACGTTTGTGCTGATAGAAAACCATTCGGCCTACAACGCCTTCTTAGGAAGACCAGCTTTGTCTGACTTCCAGATTGTCCTAGCCCCATGGTGCCTGAAAATGAAGTTTCCAACAGACAATGGGGAAGGGTAAGTGGAAGGAGACCAGGATATTGCACGAGACTGCTATGTAACCGAACTTCGCAACAACCACAGGAAAGATAAAGGGAAAGGTGTAGAGATTGCCCTCTGCACAAAAAGCCTTGAAGCATAGCAACTAAAGAAAGCCCCTCCTCTTCGATACACCAGCGACCCTTTCAATGAATTAGACCCTAGGGACAAAGAGGAGGAGGCCACCGCCGAGCCTGCAGAGGCTATGGAGTTTATATCTGTAGACAAGCACGACTCAAGTAGGCTACTGAAAATTGGGTCGCAGCTGAAAGCTGAATTGAAGGAACAACTCATTGATTTTCTCCGCTACAACTTGGATGTGTTCGCTTGGTCACACGCTGACATGACCGGAATCTCCCCCGACATAGCGTGCCACGTATTAAAAATTGATCCTACCAAGGCGCCTGTAAAACAAAAAAAGAGAAGTATGGGGGCAGAGCGATCAGCAGCCCTCGATGAAGAAGTAAAGAATCTACTCGCTAATGACTTCATACGAGAAGCTATTTACCCAGAATGGATCGCCAACCCGGTACTAGTAAAGAAGGCTAATGGGAAGTGGCGGACCTGCATTGACTTCTCCAACCTAAAGGACGCCTGCCCAAAGGATTGCTTCCCGCTTCCCAGAATCGATCAACTTGTAGACAGCACAGCCGGGCACGAACTCCTGTCTTTTATGGATGCATACTCAGGATATAACCAAATTCCTATGCATGCTCCCGACCAAGACCACACTAGTTTCATCACCGACCGGGGTTTATACTGCTACAAAGTGATGCCCTTCGGACTTAAAAATGCAGGAGCCACCTACCAGCGCCTCGTCAACAAAATGTTTGTAGGGCTAATAGGACGAACAATGGAAGTATATGTAGACGACATGCTGGTAAAATCACGGAAAGCCAAAGATCACGTAAGCCACCTAGGCGAAATGTTCCAGGTACTTCGACAGTATGGAATGAAGTTGAATCCACTAAAGTGCTCCTTCGGAGTGTCATCGGGAAAATTCTTAGGATTCATCGTCCATGCCCGAGGGATAGAAGCAAACCCTGAACAAGTCCGAGCATTAAGGGACATCAAGATACCTTCCACCCGAAAGGAAATGCAAAGCCTAAATGGAAAAGTGGCTGCCCTAAGCCGATTCATCTCCAAAGCAACGGACAAGTGCGTCCCCTTTTTCGAAGCTCTAAAGAAAGATAAAGGAAAGTTCGAATGGACGGACGAATGCTTAACCGCTTTCCTTAACCTAATCGAACACCTCCAGAAACCACCGGTACTCTCGACCCCAAGCGAAGGCGAAGAATTATACCTATACCTTGCTGTATCATCTCACGCTTTAAGCGCTGCCTTGGTAAGGGAAGACAACCGCACGCAACGACCAGTTTACTTCATCAGTAAAAGGTTTACTGGGGCAGAAGTCAGATATCCTAAGCTTGAAAAGTTAGC
Organism: Allium fistulosum; assembly: GCA_030737815.1. Lineage (NCBI taxonomy): Eukaryota > Viridiplantae > Streptophyta > Magnoliopsida > Asparagales > Amaryllidaceae > Allium > Allium fistulosum. Next base: position 597,591,354 of record CM060904.1, read on the forward strand.
ATACTGTTTACTAATCACTTCACGAAAGCTACGTCACTACTTCCAATCCCATTCTATCAAAGTTCTGACCGATCAACCACTGAGGCAGGTACTCCATCGTCCCGACACTTCCGGGCGACTACTTAAATGGTGTATTGAGCTGAGTCAATATGATATCACCTATCACCCTCGCACCGCCATCAAGGGACAAGCCATGGCTGATTTCATTGCGGAATTCACTACCAACGAGGATAAGGAGCAACTGGAAATAACAGAAGATATCAAGTGGAATCTCTTTGTGGACGGTGCATCTAACGAACAAGGCTCGGGGGCAGGTGTGGTAATAATCACTCCCTGGGGAAATAAACTGCACTATGCTATAAGGTTGGAGTTCACTGCCACCAACAACGATGCAGAATATGAAGCAGTAATAGCCGGATTAGAAATTGCTATCGAGATCGGAGCCAATTCTTTGTGTCTTCACAGCGATTCTCAGCTTATTGTTAATCAAATACTAGGGGAATTCCAAGCTCGAGAAGAACGACTCATAGCATATCTAAAGAAGACCAAGTTACTTCTCAGCCGATTGGACCACTACTTAGTCAAACACATCCCTCGGGAAGAGAACCAAGAGGCCGACGAATTGGCAAAGCAAGCAAGTATGAGAGACGTCGCCATCTTCGGGGCAGTAACTGCCTCAAATCAAACGATCCCAAGTTTTGAGCAAATGAATCTGATAGCTGCAACCGAAGAAGCAACTTGGATGACTCCCATCCGAGACTACCTACAAAATGGCACACTACCCGACGGGCGTAACGAAGTCAAGAAAATCTTGAGGAAAGCGTCCCGCTACACAATACAAGGAGACATCCTCTATCGGCGCGGGTTCTCTAACCCATTGTTAAGGTGTGTCGCCGAAAGGGAAGCCAAGGAAATCTTATCCAACATTCATCAAGGAAGCTGCGGAGATCACACCGGAGGGCAAACGTTAGCAAAAAAGATACTCCGATACGGATATTTCTGGCCCACCTTAAGCAAGGACGCCTTAGATTTCGTCAAGAAGTGTGACAGATGCCAAAAATTTGCTAAGATCCCTCGGCTACCAACAACCGAGATTACTCAGATGACCAGCCCTTGGCCCTTTGCAGTATGGGGAATTGACTTAATCAGTGAACTGCCAATGGGTCGAGGCGGCGCCAAATATGCTATAGTAGCAGTCGACTATTTCACCAAATGGGTGGAAGAAGAACCTCTAAATAAAGTATCTTCAGCGAAAGTTATCAACTTCTTAATCAAAAATGTTTTGTGCAGGTACGGAGTCCCACTAAAAATCATATCAGACAATGGACTTCAGTTTGACAGCGAGGAATTCGCCAACTGGTGCCAAGAACACGGAATTCACAAAAGCTTCTCATCCGTAGCATATCCCAAAGCAAACGGACAAGTCGAAGCAGTCAACAAAATTCTGAAAACTCTGATCAAAAAGAAGCTCGAAAAGTCAAAGGGCGCTTGGGTGGATGAACTCCCTACGGTACTATGGGCCTACCGCACATCTTTCAGAACATCAACAGGGCACACTCCTTTCTCTTTGGCATACGGATCGGAGGCTATGCTCCCAGTTGAAACCATTGTGCCTTCCCACCGTAGGATCCACTATAACGCAGAAGAGAATGAAAAGCTCCTCAACATGTCTTTGGATCTAGTCGAGGAGAGAAGGAATGATGCAGTCCTAAAAACAGCAGCCCACAAGCAAAAGGTGGTAGCACAATACAACTCCAAAGTCAAGCATCGTACCTTACGAGAAGGGGATCTTGTCCTCAAGCGAATCTTCCCTCGCCCCGGAGCACTAGACCCAATCTGGGATGGACCATATGTAATTCATAAAGATCTCCACAACGGAGCCTATATTTTGTCAACAGTGGACGGAGAGGTGTTCCAGAGGGCATGGAACATCCAACACCTCCGTCGATACTTTTCTTAACTTGTATTGCCCATATGAAGTGAATTAACAAAGAGAATCAGTGGACGTAGGCATTTTTTCGTGCCGAACCACTTTAAAAAAGCCTTGTCTCTTTTTTAACTTGTTCCTTTGTATCTTGGCTGCTTGTTAACTTTATCCTTTTCTGTTGAACAAAATCCTGAGCATATAACATTTCTATTCAAAGCACTCCACAATGCAACTTCACATGGACAAGACCCAACAGGTACTATGCGAATCTATGCCCTCGCCAATGAGACACTTTTGCTCCAGCATCCCTCTGCTGCGGGTTAACTCATTGCTCGCGACGGCCCTTAAAGCCAACTGTAATGAGCCGATTATAAGCCACCGAGAAGGCCGACTATAGCCGAGGCAGCTCATTACGGCGTTAGGCTCGCCGGCAACTGTGAACCGATTATAAGCCCCAACATAAGGTGTGGCCAGCCAGGGGCAGTTCACAGTTGACGATCGGCACCCACGCTAGCCGGCCACAGTAAGTCGAATAATACCCATGAGTACGGGCCATAATGGCCCGGGTAGTTACTGTGCGCGATCTCGGCTCCGGTGTGTCTTAAGTGCGGCTGTGGTAAAAAAGAATTAACTCCCCGCGGAGGCGTAAGATGGGTGACAAATGTCTCCAAGACCCACAGCTAGGGAAAGTGACTACAAAACCCGTTTGCCACGAACTTAAGCACATCGAAGGCCTTCCATGACTGGATGTTTTACTATTTCACATATTTCAATTTTACTTAAAAAACTTTCCTCCTATCCTCTATAACAAACCATAAAGTACAGGATGCAGGGTAAGAGATACCCGCCAATGGAGGCAGAGATTCACAATCAGATGGCAGGGCATTCAACCGCTTTCCATGCTTGGTCATACAAGATATTCGAAGCTGCCATTTACAAACAGAACATGAAAGGCGGTATTTTCTTCCTTTATGTGCAGATGCATGACTGTAATTTAATTTTTTCACACCACACGCTAACATTGCAAGTCATGAGATTATGATCTGAAACCAGAATCTGACATCAAACACAATTTAATTACGAGAATATACACAGCTATATTTCCCATACGACATGTTAAAACAGCAACAAACATTCAAGAAACGACAAAATCAGCTTAAGTTAAAAAATTACACGTCAAGAATAATGTTGATTATTACAAGTAGCAAGAATTACAACTTAGAAGTTACTCTACTGTCTTAAGACTAACAGATACAACAATGCCAAACCTACAAAAAGAATTTTCCAGGTCTAATCAGGGAGCCGGTTGCGTCAAAGTCTTGTCCTTGCTCTTTTGCCCGCCTGTCCGGTCATAAAAAGGATTCATTAGTGATAAGTAACCAAGTTAACGGAAAGACTAGAAAGGAAGACTTACCAGCACCTGCTTCTTGACCGTCCTGGTCGTCATCCTCTACCTGCACACCTGCCTCTTCAGCAGCAAGCAGCCGCATACCCTCCTTTACCGCCGCTTTCTCCTCCTTGGTGAACTGGGCAGTGACCACATCCATACTGAAGACCGTTCCACCCTCTTTATCTGCATCAGCCTTAGCCTCCTCCAAAGCCCGAAGATAGATCTTGGCCATGACCCTGGGATAATCATCCATCCAAGAGAGATTGCCCTGCTTCCAAGTTCGGAAATACATGTCCTGGAGCATGTCATCCATCATTCCCTCATTCTCCTCAAACTCCCTCATCCGGGCATCGGAAGCCGACAACCTTTCGACGGCAGCATCTCTCTCCAATCTGTATCTCGAGCAATCAGCCTGAAGGGACCTCCGCATCACCTCCATCTCTTCCCTCAACTTAGCTTGAGCAAGCTCTGCAGCCTCAAGTTTCTCGGACAATTCCTCCACCTGCTCGAGATCCGCTCTCCGAACCTCATCCACCGTGGCAATAGCCATGTCAATCCGCTCTTTGCAAGCAGCTTCCATTTTCCGCAGTTCAGCCCGACTGGCCTCTTCCATGGTTTTCCTTAGTCGCCCAGTAGCAGCCTCATGCTGAGAAATCTGGATAGCCTGATCTGCAAGCTGTTTGGCCTGATCCGAAACCACCAATCGAAGTCGGATATTGGCGCTCCCAATCTCCTCTCCGGCCTTAACCAGCCGAGCATGATGCCCCATCAGCTTCTTGGTCTCCTCTGCCACCCGATCAATTTTAGCCTTGGCCTCGTCTCCCATAGTGACTATACGAGTAGTGAGTAGATCGAGATCTAAGGCCTTGGCTTCGTCAAGTACTCGTACCATGGTGTTACGGGGGAGAAGATGTTCACCAGTGACTTCGTCAAAAGTAATATCATGAGAACTGGGATCCAGATCAGGATGACCCGCAAATGGATTACGGGCCAAGTCGGGACGGTCGATATGAATAACAGAAGGGTTTCCGGACGGGTGCGGAGAAGGTGCAAACTCGCTACCCTCCTCAGTAATGTCATGAATAGGCTGAGCCGGAGGCTGAGGACCGGGCGAAGTTTCGGATAAAGGATGACTCCTCTTCCTCTGTTGAATACCCTCTTCGATGACCCCAAGAAGAGGACGGTATCCGACTACATCCCCGGAGCGTTGGGTTGAGGGCTTCGGCTTAGCAGAAATTTTGGAAAGTTTATATTGCTCAAGCCTGTGTCGAAGGTCTAAAGCTTTGGACGTCTTGCCTGCTCCTAATATAAAGAACAAATGTCACAATCTTACATCACTATACGATTCGAGAAACGCGGTAAATTACAAGTTAAAAAAATACAGCTGTGATTGTACAAACCCTGGGGAGGAGTGGGATACTGCAATAAGTCCTGGATTTCATTCCAGGACGGGAGAGGGTCATAAAATATTCCTAAATCCCTATCATTAGTGAAGCATGCAGGGGTCAAGAGTTCACCTTGAGTCGTCAGAGCCACCTTGGCCGGAATGGTCGGAGAAGACTCACTTGCACCAGTCCCGGCTTTGTCCGCCTTCCCGGTCTTCTCTACCAAAGCCGGATCATCATCCAACTCCTCAAAAGCTTGGCGGAAAGCATCATCCGTCCACTCTTGCATTTCACCTACTTGCCCAGAAGACAGAGCCCTGGAACCATCACCACCCTGTCCATCGCCACCATCATCACCAAGACGCTCAACGTCACTTCCGCCCTCAGCCTCACCTCTTTCTTCCTCCGCATCTATCTCCCCCTTAGTAAGTGGACAATTGCTGGGAGAAGGACCGTCCGACCTCTTAAGTTTCTTACCTCCGACGGCTGGAGGTTTCGTGAATGGTTTTCTCTTTCCACCCTCTGCCGCAACGCCTCCCTTAGCCTGAGCAGCCGCCCTCTCTTCTGCCGTTTCCCTCAACTTAACTACAGACTGCTGCGGAAGGATTAAGTTATATTCCAGAAGAATCGCATTTCTAATCAAGAAGGCAGATGATCTATATTTCCCAAGAATGGCTTCTATCTCAGCCGCCGTCTGAACCAGGCGGTCAGTCTCCACAACCGGAAAGCCACCTGTCGCTAGCAAAAATGAGAAAGTGTGAGAAGAAGCATCGCAATCGGAATAGAAATTATAAGTAAAAGCATCAACTTACATCCAGAGGTAAAGCGCCGGATTGAAACAGAGTCGTCCCTAACAAAGAACCACTCCTTCTTGAACATGCTGAATTTAGAGTACAGATCCAAGACCGGTTTGAAGGTCACGGCTGACTCCAAGCTAATGTACGGGGATCCTTTCTTGTAGCCTCTCAAATTATATAAGTACCGGATCTCCCGGTTTGAAGGAGGGCGCCCGTACTTCCTCTGAAAGATGACGAAAAGGCTCGCCAGTATGGCATAAGAGTTGGGCTGAAGTTGGAATGGGGCCACCTTTAGATACGTGAGGAAGCTGACTACCCAAGCATTGAGAGGCGGGATAGCACCACACATACAATGGTACCTACTATAAGCAAAGTACCCTTCGGGAGGATTGTATGGCATGACTCCTGGGCCCGGCAACAGCATGAGGGCTCTATCGATCCCAAAGGAACGAGATATAACATCGAGCTGCTCCTCTTTGAGAGAGCTAGGAAAGCAGTCAGGCGGGGAATCCAGCAGCTCCTGGGGACCATGTCCATCCACTAATGACCTTGGGGCGGGCCCATGACGCTCCGACCCTGATTGAACTGGGGGCACGGCCGAGGACTCTCCTTCGCCCCCAGACTTCTTCTTATCTGACCTGGTTTCAACTCTTCGAGACATTTATCTGCGGCACAAGAAAAGCACACTATTAGAACGAGAGGTACAGAAATATAAGCAAGCAAGTGTGTAAAGCGACCAAGCATGTACAAGCCAGAAATTTCTCTCATGATTCAAAAATAAATGCCCATTCGGTATTAAAGGTGCAAAGCTCCATTTGGCACTCATGTTCATTCGGTATTCGGACCCTCTATTTCATTCGGTAGCCCAACATAGAGTCGTTCGGCACGCCGAATATGAAGAAACATTCGGCATTAACAACCTTTCGGGTTCATTCGGCAAGAGGAGACATACCTGATTCGGCACAAGATTGATTCGGTACAAGGTTGATTCGGTACAAGATTGATTCGGTACAAGGTTGATTCGGTACAAGGTTGATTCGGTACAAGGTTGATTCGGCGCTCAACTGATTCAGTAAGGGATATTGAAGGGAATATAGCTCCTATTTATAGACGTACACAAGATAGCCGGACCAACCGGTCCAGAACCTGAAACCAAATAAAGCTATACCCATTCAAAGAAAAAACAAAGCGCGTCATACGCCGGCATATGCCCCACTTTGGGGGGCAAATGTTGGGTGTGTTTTCAACCCCATCGAACCAAAAGAAAAAAGGGAGCCAAGCCTCTCCTCCTCGATGCCGAACCAAAGGCAAAGCCATTGCTACCGGTCCAATCACCAGACCGAACCATGCCGAACCACGACACCAACAACCCACTGCCGAACCAACTATCCCCACTCGCTGCCGAACCATCCATCACCGGACCGAACCCACCGCCGAACCAAGTATCCCCACTCGCTGCCGAACCATCCATCGCCGGACCGAACCATGCCGAACCAACCACTCCAAGCACGGCCGAACCAAGCTCCGCCGAACCAGATGTGCCAGGCCAGATTGCTTCAGCCCAGTCCCACCAGCAGCTATACACATCCAAGACCCCTGCCCCCAACCTCACTCTATAAATAGAGGGGCAGGGGTACAACAATGGGGACAAGTTTTGAGAGCTCAAACACGGAAGGAACTCTTCAAACAACTTTCTTTTACTCGTATCAAAGCTTTGTACTTGTAACCAAAACTAGAGAAGTGAAATAACATATAAAGTGGACGTAGGCACATTCTGGCTGAACCACTATAAACTTGCGTGTCTTTTTACAGTTTAGTCCCTACTTTTCATATATTTGCATAAACCTCCAAAATCGCTAAGAACAACATAAGCTCTACTAAATCACACGACTTTGAGGTGTTTGTCCATTTTTTGTGCAAACAAAAGCCGAAGTATAAGCAGGAGCAATAGGAGGTATTTCTTTCTCAGGAAGCTTCTCTACCGTCGCCTCGGCCCGCACTCGGATAAGCTGCTCTTTTCCTTTGGCAAGGGCAGCGCGGTCGGTCTCACCTAAGTAGGTAGCTTGAAGATCTGCTTCAGCATAACCGGCACCGCCAAACAAGTCAATGATTGCCTCCCATACTTCCGCCAAGGAGACTTCATATTCTGGCCCCAAAAATGAAAGGCTCCCATGCCCCAGGACACAATGCATATAAAAGTCGAATAGAGTCGCGTCAATGGTGGCTATGGTTGCCTTATGCATATAAAAGGCGAATCGACACATCCGACTTACGACTTATACTAAGTCGTTCGCGACCTACGACTCATCTTAAGTCGATCGTGATCTAGCGCACTCATCAAGAAGCGAGCTAAGGAAATCAAAGCACACGACTTACGACTTAAGACGTATACTTCGAGGGGCAAATGTTAACTCCCTTTTAGCAACGACTTACGAGTTAAAAAGTCTAAAACCTGCGTACTCAACGACTTACAACTTAGTTGCTGAAAAGGAATCCACGGCTTGAACGACTTACGACTTACCGGGATAAGCAGCTTGCGACCTGAGGGAGTCTACGACCCAACTATCTCAAGAGCTTCACGACCTAGCAGCTTGCGACCTAAAGGAACTTCGCGACCTAGCAGCTTGCGACCTAAAGGAACTTCGCGACCTAGCAGCTTGCGACCTAACAGCAGGAAAAGGTTGCGAGTTAGTAAGGGCTTCTGAGTTAACAAATTGCCGACTTAAGATTGTGAGTTAACTCTGCTCCGACCTAACAACACCGAGTTATGAAATGCTCCAAGTTAAGAAGAACTACGACTTAAGGGTCTACGGGAGAAGGATCTTAAGTCGTCACCGACCTACGACTTATACTAAGTCGTGTACAATCTCAGAACACCTTATACGCCTTTACCTTGTCACCGACTTAAGGGAACGAAAACAGTATTGCATCTTTTAGGTCGTTACCGACTTATAACTTAAACTAAGTCGCTCACGACTTACTAACTCGTTCTGGAAATACTAACTGGTACAAGTGCTTTATCTCGTTGCCGACCTACGACCTAAGACTTCTATAAGTCGGCCACGACTTAAAGACTTAGAGAAACTTCCTGAGTCCAAATCAGCTCCTATAAATACCCCACCACTTCCAACATAACGGGGACTTTTGGCCATTCATTTCTTCAAGCGCCGCTACGCTGTCAAAGTCTCCTCTCATTCAGCAATCAAAGATCTTCAAGCATTCAAGACACTACAACAATCTTCAAGAGAAGAACTCCTTACATCCAACACGGATTCGTCGAGTTTCATCATCAAAGATCGAGCTAGTAGTCAAGAGTGCTTTCATGATCAAGTTGTATTGTATTTTGAAGGATATTGTATCAAACTGTAACCGAATCAGCAATAAAAGATTATAAAGTGGACGTAGGCTTAATTACGGGCCGAACCACTATAAACCTGTTGTTCATTTACTGCTTTTCTGCTATTTTCTGCTTATATTTTGTTCCCGTACCAACGGGTGGTGCTTTCACGATTCTATTACACACACCGGGTGTTAGCGTTCACTTTTTACCGTTAACAAATAATATTGTTTAAAAGCAGAAGAATTTATTGGAAATGGAATTTTGAATAATTTGGAAGGAATAAAGGAATTTATTTTAAAAGGTGATAAATCGGTTTGAAATTCAAAATTGATAATTGATTTGGTATTTGAAAATAAATCTTTGAGAAATCGATATGAAAATTTATATGAGGTTGAATGAAAATTGATTTGTGTTGAAATAAATTGGAAATCGATTTGTAAAATGATTTGGGATTTGAAATAAACTTAGAAATCAATTTGTAATTGATTTGGGGTTGAAATAAATTTAGAAATAAATTTGTAGTTGATTTGGTGTTTGAAAGTGAATATTTGGAAAACGATTTGAAAATCGTGTATAATTGAATATTTGGAAATTTAAATTCATAGTGGGAATTTATTAAGAAAAAGGAAAATTTGTTTTCAAAGTGATGAAGTGTGAAAATATGATTTGAAATTGGTTTTCGAATGTTAAAGTGTGGAAATTATATATCTTGCGAAGATATTTGAAATTTAATAATTTGGGAAAAATGATTTAAATTTGTTGATTGTTGTGAATGTTGTTGACAGTTAAATCACCGACTATCAAGTGTTTGGCTTTGAAATGACACTTGAATTTGTTTTTAAAACAAACGATTATTATTCGGTTTAGCCGGAAAAGGACCTTTGTGTCAGATAACCCATTCCAAATAGTGATACGTCGTGAATGGACATTATTTGAAGACCGGTGTGAAGACCGGGTATTTTCGAAAATGAAAGGACAACCAGTCGAATGTCTCTGCACCGACTTGCTCCGGTATAGAGATTTATATCACTCTTCTTGTGATGGGAAGTCCGAACGTGATTAGTGAATATTCGGATTGCAAGGGCTTCTTTGGAAGTGCCTTCGATTCTGTTCGAACCCGGAATGGACTTGTATGGATGTGTGTATGACGTTACACTTTAAGATGTAAAGCTAGTTTCTATCAAATACATTTCTGTTGGAGGCGGAGAATTTATTCTCTTGACTTAACACCCTTCTCTAAGACGTACGAGCTCAGAGGTTATGTAGTTGATAGTTACTAGTGATACATTACCAATTTGGTAATGTGGCATACGAAGTGCTGTTGATCATTTGTTGATCAAAGCATGGCTTTGTGAAAAAGCGTAACTTTGTGGACGAGACTTCGTCGAGCCTCACAACCCGGAAATGGTCGAAACAGGAACGTTGCGGCAAGGTTTTTAGGGGTCGCGCCCCTAGGGTATGTCATTTCATTCTGGATAAAAGGTGATATCATAGTATGGAGCCCAGATATTTTACCTATGTTGATGCTGCAAATTTATTATACTTTGTGGTTGTTGCTTTGTGGTTGAGGATCCTCAGATAAAGGTCGGTAACGACCGGGGGATGGCATAGCTCGTGTGTTAGCTACCTAGTTACACTTGTACAGCGTGAGGTAGCGTCATCCTAGTGTATGCAAAGAGCAGGTTGACTCTCGGGGTGTCTTTCCAGAGGCGTTTCCATTTCGGTGTAAGGAAGTTCCTTTGCCTGACCATTTGTTGGAAATCCAAAGAAACAATATGAACCCTGTACGGTTTTATTTGTAGAACCTTCCATTTACTTATGGTGGTCACCACTGTTTAGATGGTAGCTATAGTAGGCATACAATAATGATTATATGCTGGCTAAGATTAATATTATACTTTCGAAATGTTTTCGACACTATGCACTAGTTATAATATCCAATGATTTTGCGTAGTAATCATGTTTGACTATCATAAAAAGAAATCTCCTCCAATTCTGCGTTTGCATTGTGTGTGTGGTGGGAGGTCTTATGGTAGTTTCATTTTCCAAAAGCATTACGAATCTATTTTATTTTCTTTGTGAAAATAACTGTTTTACGATCTCACGCCAGTCACCATGACTCACTCGGAGTTTATTGTTCCCTTTCTAAACTTTGGGTGCCCATAATTTTCCACACGGGCAGCCTGGAGTTATGTTATCAGGATATTCTGGAGCTTTGGAGGCAAGCTGGATGGCGAGACGTACTCCCGTACTTGTTTATTTATTCCGCTGTGTATTCTGTATGAGGACAAGTTTATGTAACCGTCCATTGCTGTATTGAGTTGTATATTGACTCTGATTGATGTATGTATAAACTGATATAGTTCTTTGTTTAAAAGACTATTGATTATCTACTATATATTGTTCCGCTGTGAATGTGAGATTTTGTTGTTGTTTCTGTTCTTTATTTTCTTCTGTCTTCTTCTACCTCTTCTTTTTAACCATAATGGTTCGGTTTTCCGGCATTCGATTGCACGGCATTAGATACAGTGGACATATTAATGTCGACTTTCGAGCGTCGAAAGATCGTGATCGTTACATTATCTGTTTATGATGATAATGTGAATTATCTGTTGTGGTGATAATATGAATTATCTATCTGTGTGCATATAGATAATAGAATTGAATTGTTTTAACTTTAAAACAACTTGGACCTAAAAGATGGCGATTTGGATTTCGATGGGACCGGGATTGGGTTTCTAGATTTGGATATCCGAAAACCACATCGATCCAAATTAACGATAGGTCATGAATCTCAAGTGAAGATGAAGATTCGGAGTGCAAGGATTATTATCGTTAACTCTGAGGGTGATTCCAAAATGAGTGTAACGAGATAATGCCTTCGGTTTCGTTCGAACCGGAATGAACTTGTATGGGTTGAATGCTTTCAACACATCGTCAGGTGGACGATGAACATTCTAAGATAGGTGTGTTCTGATAAGGTAATCGTAGCTTCAAGCCTTATCAACTGGGAATGGCTAAAACAGGGGAGGTGCAGCAAGGTTAGTGGGAGCACCCAAGTAGGATAAGATTTCCCCTATCTAGAGTCCCTTTTTATTCGGCTATATGGGCGGTTGCTAGCTACAACCACGGGGTTGTCTTGTTCGGGAATTATCCAGTAAGGGATGGTTCCGGCCTTGTGTTGCAGGGGGTCGGGCGTGATCCTCGGTACGGTGATCTAGGCCATGTACTGTGACGGGCGATACCCCAGTAGCCCTGCCATTGTATGGAATCCAAACTCCAATAAGCACCGTACGATTTAGTTGTGCCAACTATGTTGGAACGTGAGATGTAAGCATTCCAGCTATTTCTGTATATTACTTGAAAACCCTAGACCCTATTATTATATCATTGGATTTCCTATCAAATGTTTTGGTTAGCGTAAGGTAAAAACTTACCCATGTTTATGTGTGGGAAGTCTTACGTGATACCTTTGTTTCAAAAGGTTTTTAAAGTTAAACAACTTTAACCGTTTACTCATACCAATCCCATGTCTGACCTGGAGTTTATTTCTGTTTTTCTTAAACTCTTGGGTACTCAAATTTTTACGAGTAGCCAAGGGATTCAGGTTTGCTTTGACAAATTCTGGAGGAGCAATGGAGCAGGAGGCTTCAGCGTATAGATATATATATTGGTTCCACTGTGTTATTGTTTATCTGTATCTCTGTGTTGTATTGAATTGTAAAAACTAGACAAGTGTTTATAACTGTCTAGTTTGTGTTTGAATAATTTGTGTAACTGTGATAGTTGTTGTATACTATGTAATATCTTATGGGACTAATATAATTTATTCGTTCCGCTGTGAGATTCTGATGTTTTTTAGTTCTTTCTTCTCTATCTTTTCTCTTTTCTATCCCTTTCTTTCTTATTGATGATGCGTCTTTCTGTGGATAGAAAGGCGGGTCGTCACACTAAAGACCTTAGAGTCCACTTCGTCATCATCAAAGGATCACCGACGTACTTTTTCGAACCTCAAAGAAGCAAACACTGAGCAAGAGCCTCCCTTTTCCTTAGAAGGTCAGCCCGGTTCCATTCCATACCTCACCAAAGCCAAAGATATTCCTCTCGTCCTCGATTTACTCATGAAACGATCAAAACTCGTGCTTATTTGGCCAGGTATGGGTGGAAGAAAGGCATGGAAATTGGAAGGAAGAACAAAGAGTCTCCGCCCTAGGTATATTATGTTTTGACCTTAATACTTCATAAATTAAATATTAGAATTCCTTTCTTCTTCTTTACACGTCTTTCAACATATGAGTTAGCATACAGAATTTTTCCTATTTTTTAATGTCATAAAGGATGACCTTAATACCACTTTTGTTACATGACATCTCCAAGACCATATATTGACTGATAAACACCAAATATTATAACAAACCATTATAATATGTTTTCCAAAATCTATATCATTACCAACCATATCCATAAAATCTATCTTCTTAAGAAGAGCCGTCTAGTGCAATCTAGAATAATATTCAAATCAGCAAATCGATTTAAATTATTTTTATTAGCAACTCTAAGTGTTTCAACCTTATGGTTTGGTATTAGCAACTTAACATGATTTATAAAGTTAATAACAATACATTTATTAAATGTGCATTAAGTTAGCTTAGTCGCATGTGAATGATGCGCATGTGATATTTGTTATAAGTATGTCCTTAAATAAGTCACAAGCATCCTTAGTTAAGATTACTTTCCTCAATTTGTGTACAACATACAAAAATAATACCGTTTCTTCGATAAATGACAATGCCACCATGTATGATCTTAGCAATCACATAAAGGGTGCAACTAGAGTTGCTTAATGATGCACACATAGTGGCTCTATACCTTTTCTTATGCAACATCTCGATCAATGAAATTGCTAAAGATGTACTTTTAAATTCTCAACCTGCTCCATTGACTACTAGACAACCAAAGGGGAAAATAAAAATATTTACTCCAATATAAGCCCGGTATCGGTAGTAGTAATACGCTATATGTAGTTATATTGTACAAAGCAGGCCCATGCCACATTTCATAAATGCAAGAGTAGCTTGTATTGATGTCATCTTTTAGAGCTATAAATCCTAGAATTAGCAAAAGCATTCCGAAAATGTTGTCAACCTGCAAAACTACGCTATGAAACGAATTTTATGACTCTTGTATTAAAAGCTAAAATTTTGGAATCTTAAAACAACCTAGAGAGCATTTTGCAACATTGAAAAATTCTTAAAATCATTAACCTTCAGAATTGAGGAATGAGTAATCAACATAAGCTATGAATCTTTTATCAAACCATAAGGTTGAAACACCAAGAATTTCTAAAAAAGCTATTTAAGTTGATTTGCTAATCTGAATACTATTCGAAATTGTACTAGGCCGCTGCCTGAGAAGATTGATTTTGTTGATATGATTGTTAATGATATAGATTTTGGAAAACATATTATAATAGTTGGTATAATATTAGGTTTTCGTCACTCAATATATGATCATGGATATGTGGTGTAGCAAAATAGTATAAAGGTCATCCTTTTATACAAGTAAAAGTAAGGAAAAATTTAGCATACTAACTCATATGTTGAAAGTCATGTAAAGAAGAAAGAAAATCTATGAAGTATTAAGGTCAAAACATGTATATACCTAGGGCTGAGACTCCATATTCTTTCTTCCAATTTCGAAGCCTTTCTTCCACCAGTACCATGCCGTATAAGTAGTAGTTTTGCGCCTTTCGTGGGTAGCATTGTGGACATGAGGAATATTTTTGGTTTTGATGAGGTCTTAAAAGGAACCAGGGTATCCTTTTGAAAGAAATGGAGTCTTTTGCTCAACCGTTGCTTCTTTGTGGTCCGAAAAAGAATGTGGGTGATCTTTTGATGACGATGAGGAGGACTTCGAGGTCTTTAGCCCAGCCATTGTTCGTTATTTTAGGTTTAGTTCTAAAATGAAGAAGATGTATATAGGTGTTAATTTTAACATAATTTAATTGTAATGGAAAAAAATTGAAAACAACAATAAATGTTTCCCAATTGATTTTGCACTATTAATGATAATACTGGTGCTGCGTATATGCAAATAAATAAAATAAATTTTTAAGGTTCACTCGTAAAAACCTAATTTAGATAGGTAATGCATTTGTTTAAGCTAATAACCCTAACCCAAATATATGTAAAATAAATGATATCAGATGTGGGAGCGTATATGTATTTTCGGTAATTCATTATCCTATTGCTTAACCCATGCATGTTAATTATGACAAATATAGTATCTATAAATTTAAATTTAAATTTTAAAAATAGATTTCCCTTATTCAATGCATCATATATACATAGAATTAAATATACCACTATTAATTTAAATCGGCATAGTTAGATGGTTCCTTTTTTGGATGATTTAGGCTATTCAAACCCTAAAAACGCTGAGTTGCCCTACTATTTTCCCAAAAATTTCATGGACAAAAATAACCCTTTGATTACTTTTTTCTATTTTTTTTTTCTTTTTTGAATTAGAAGTACAAGAATCAGGGTGTAAATTGGGCATTATTAAGAGGATATTCAAAAGTATGTGTTATTTTCAAGATACGTTAAAATATACTGTATTTTTTGTGTACTTAGCATCGCTCTAAATAAAAGTAAGTATTATATGTATGTAGTAAATGATGATGGACTACAATTTAAAAATATTATTAACTTGATCAGGAAATAAAAGCTAACAGCAAGTGGTTTATACAATTTCAGTAATTGCAACCTACAAATTCAACAAGCGGGACCAAAATCCTCTAAGAGTGTAACTACCCATAATTTTATCACTTTTAAATGGAATATTTAATGAACTTTAATATTAAAATATAAAATTATCAAAGTTAAATAATCAAGTTTTATGAGATAAATAGTAATGATAAACTTATTTTTAGAATTACAAAAATAAGAGATTTTGAAGTATTACCATAAAATTGGTAAAAGCCGATTTTCGATAAAATTTAATATACATTTGAATTATTGTTGTAAATAGTAAATCCCTCTTTTAACAGTTATATAATGATATGATGATAATATAAATTTTATTAAATTTTATTTATAATGGCTTTATAAGCATATATACCTGTTTTATAAATGTATACAAACTTCATCGCACTTCGACCAATTAGCGTCGTATTCTACAATTGAATTTAATATTACCAAATATGATATTATAAATAAAATAAACTTCTTTTAATTTTTAAAGATATTATGAAAACTATATTTAGGACTTGTTTAAATAAATAAATAGTTTAACAAAAACGTCAACATTTAACCGTAAAACATTTTGTTGAAAATCAACGTTTTGTTCAATATAAGTTATCGCAACGTTGTTGCACCTTTGTTAACATGTTTAACACACATATATGTTAATTTTACAACTAGTCAAGTTTAATTTTACTAAGTATCATTAGGAAATTTTAGAATGTCATTAGTAAAAGTAAGGTGATTTAAAAAAGCCATAAAGTAAACATAAATCAACGTTCACCAAAAAAGGGCAAATCTTCACTTTAATCCTCTTTTCCATCCAAATACTTTCCTTAAGTAGTAAGTAAAAATGACATAAAGTAATGAAGTGATGGACGATGGTATGTGTTGAAAAAAGTAAGTTTGCTTTAAAGTTAATAAATTGTATTTTGGTAATTATTTGGTGAGTGATAAATTTGGTAACTTACCACTTCATTCTTTTCCTATAAATACACAAATTTTCCTCTCATTTTATCACACACATTTTCTTCTTCTTCTTCCTTTAAGCTATTTTAATGGCTTCGTTTTCACTTCTTCTTTCTTACTAACTTTCTTCAAATCATAACAAACTAACACTAAACTCCACCAAACTTTGTCAAACACCATCAAATACCATTAGAACATGGTTTAGCATCTAAAAAGTTGGATGGTAATGGAGGAAAGGGTAGAGCATCATAAGGCCAAACTATTTAAGAGGAAGGAGAAAGTTTGGAAAGCTCCTGTGCAAGAAAAAGAGTAGGAAGTGTCGTCGCTTTCATTCCAAGGAAATAGGAGAAAGTTTAAAGTACCGCGGGAGCACTACTGGATTACTGGAGCTTGGGGCGGAGTTGATGATGATTAGTTGAAGTAAAAAATGGTTAAGTGAAGTGTTGTTGGATAAGAATGTTAGTGGAAGAATTAGTTAGAGACAAAGGTGAGTACTCATATTTTAATTTACAAATTAGTCTCTAAATTATTTCAAGTATAATGATTTCAAAGTTTAAATATATTATATCATTAAATGTTTGATTTCTTAGTTGATTACTTGTTTGACCATATGGATGTTAATATGGATGATTACTTGGTTTGATAAATGATAAGAGAAATTGTTAGTAACTAACCATTGTTATTTAAATGTGAATTAAATTCATATAAAGGTGCTTATGGAAATTGTTTAGCCTCTTAATGATTTTAAAATATCTAAAAAGTTTGAAAATGAATATTAATTATAGTATGATAATACAGTCAAGCAACATTGTCCCAGTGGTTAAGTGATTTGACTTTGGCGTGAGAGGTCATAAGTTCGAAACTTGTGTAGTGTGATTCGAAAATATACACTGACGTGTGATTTATGATATGTTATCCCAATATATGTTGTACCTAAGTACCAATTCATAAAAATATATTATAATACGAAATGTAATGGAAAATGAGTTTGAAATTTAAAATGTATTTGTTTAAAATGAGTTTAACCCGATTTATAAACTTTTTATAATCATTTAAAAGTGTTTCCATAAGGTTTGAAAAGAAATTAAAAAAAATTAAAACTAGGCACGTCGCGTAACGGTAGTTCGTGATTTCGTACTGAAGAATTCATATGAGTATATGAAATGGAACATAGCTCGGAATTCTTCAAGGAAAGAAGTTTCCAGACCGCTGTATCCATTGTTTTTAAAAGAAGAAAGACAATCAAGATTTCATTAAGTAGACTTTGAAATATAAGTGGCAATTCGGTGGCCATAGTAGCAAATGTTATATATATATATATATATTCTTAATGTTTGAATATATGAAATAAATTTTATAAATTTTTTAAAAAAGATTTAAGTTATAAAAATGAATTTCTAAATGATGGAAATGTCATTTTTATCAAATAAGCCTTTAGAGCACTATTTGAAGAACTTTTTGCAGTAGTTTTTAATAACTTTTGAAATATGGCTTTAAACTTAAGTGTTTTTCCCAAATCTTTTATTAATGTTTTTAAATAAATAATTTAGTGTATTAAAGATGATTTGAGGATTTTATAATTTATTTTAGAGGGTTTAAATAAATGATTTAAAGAAAAACTGTCAAAATTAAGTGTTTAAATCTTGGCTCTAAAAGCCGACTTGTAGACTAGATTTTTCTATTTGTGAGATCCGGGTGAGGTGCTTAAACAAGGAGATGTTCAAGAGCAACCAGTGCCCTTGCCTCTCCTAGGGAAGGGTAGATAAGGTCGAAATTCCGAAGACGAGTTAAGTAAAAAATTGAATTTTCCAAATTTAAAAAACTTGGATTGCATAGAGATAATCTTCTTATACTTGGTGTTAAATTCCTAGGAGGGAAGTCGCACTATCCATATGAATTTAATTGCCGATTACATCGCCATTCGATGGATAGTAAGTAAAAGGGAGGCTTTTGCTTGGCCTTTGCTTCTTTATGGTCTGAAAAAAACTTAGGTGATCTTTTGATGATGATGATGAGGGCATCGAGGTCTTTAGCTCAACCATTGTTCTTTTAGGTCTGCTTCAAAAACGGAGATGATGATTTTTATTTTTTCCCCTAGTATATATGCAAGTCTTCTATCTTCTTTTCATAAATAAAGGAACTCAATAACATTTCTTTTTTTCTCCATAAATTTAATTTATTTTGATTTATTTCTGTACATATAGGTGTTAATTTGAACATAATTTAATTGTAATGGAACAAATTGAAAACAATAATAAATGTTGCCCGATTGATTTCAAACATTAATGCTAATATTGGTACTGCGTATATGCCAATAAGTAAAATAAAATTTTAAGGTTCACTCATAAAACCCTAGTTTAAATAGTAATGCATTTGTCTAAGCTAATAAGCTAAACCCAAATATATGTAAAAAATAAATCAGATATGGAAGGTATTTTTGGTAATTCCTATAGTAATTTATGACACATATTGAGTAATAAAATACAATTACTTTTTCCTATTGTTTAGCCCATGCGTACTAATTATGATAAATATAATATTTACACATTTAAATTTAAATTTTAAAAATAGGATTCCTTATGTAATGCATAATAAATTTATTAAAATAAATTTACTACTATTATTTTAAATCGGCATGATTAGATGGTTCCTTTTTTGGATGATTTGGTGTAAGGACTCGTTTCTTCGACTCCTAGAAATCGACACTAACATATCCTCTGTATTCACGTGCCATAAATCCAAGTACCGGAGAAGTGGATTCTTAAGGTTAAGAAAGAAAATAAGACAGAACAGAATCTCACAAATGTTATTTCAACATCAAATCTTTACAGTGGAAATTAGAATAACTTTATCAGAGTTAAAAACATGAACAGTTATAAATCTTGTCCTTACAAATGTGGAATACCATAGTACAAGAGTGTGGAGGCACTATTTTTTGGGTGCAAAGTTTGAGTTATATACGGATCACAAGTCATTAAAGTATCTTTTTACCCAATAGGATTTGAACTTAAGGCAACAAAGATGGATGGGGTTTCTCGCATCTTATGACTTAGAGATTCTTTACACCCTTGGAAAAAAAGCAAAGGCCATTGCATCCAAAGTGGTATATAACACCGTTGCGTTATATACGGATCACAACGGAGATGTATTCGTTGGATCAAAGTGGTTTTCGGATCACTTATCCGATCTCGGACTCTTCGAAACAACGTTCGATATTTCTGGTAAACTCAACCCCGATTCTTTAGGAAATAAACAGACGAAAACAAGATCGGAGATCATTTCCTAAACGTTAGTGGATGGATTTCCTTATCATCATTTAGAAGAATGAAACGATTTTATACGTATAGTATAGCACCTTCCGATGGTAACTGAACCATATAATCCCCAAGTTTCTCTTAGATATTTCCAAAGTTATGCTTTGGGTCCATATTTTATAGTCGGTTATTTAACTATCAAATAAACAATCATTCAACCAAATATTTTCATTTCCTGCTGAAATCACTAAGTCTTATTTAATTTATATTTTAATAATTTAAATCTCTTTATCAAAAGGGTATATACTTATCTTATCGAAATAAGTATGTTCACGAACCATCCTTTTCAAAAATATTTGAAAACTTTTTAAAATAAATATGGAAAGCACCACTGCGGTATCTACCATGGATTCACAGCTCAATGATTGCGTCTCTATCTCAAAGAAATCCAAACTTAACTGTAGGAAATCTCTGCCTCTCGATTTCGCCATAAAAGTATAACATTACTTTCTGAAAACCTATTTTTTTAATAATTATCTCAAAATAATATTTTATAAGTTTCTATAATAACTTCCGAAATTATCTTCAGCAAATACTTTATAATAAAAGTTGTTATATAAAACAATGTTAATATTGAATAATTTATCCTTTTAAAATAATAATACAGATTAATTCTTAAATAATATAATTAACTTTAAAACAAATCATTATAAGATAACTTTAATTAATAATTAAATATACTTTTAAACGATTTAAAATCATTACTTAACTTTGAAACACCAATTTTTTTATGCTAAAACATTTTTAAGATTGCCTAGTTCAATAATTAAAAACCCTCCTTTTAAACAAACTCTGCTACTCGATAATTTTTTTTTTCAATTCCAATATAATCAATCAAATATTTATAAATCTCTCTCTCGATTTATCACCAATCAATTTACGTCCCCAATTTCATAAATGCCTTTTTCACATTTCTAAAAGAAAAAATATGTCATTCCTTTTTAAACCGACTTAACCATCTCATTATAAATTCTCACCATGAATTTATAACTTCAATCTATCAATTGAAAATCATTTCACTTTATTTATAAACATCGTTTATAAATTCCACATTCTCAATTCCAGTTTACAACGGTCTCACATCACTTAAATCCATTATAAATCGATTTCTAATTTAAATTCCATTTATAAATCAATTTTCCTAAATATTCCAAACTATATTCCAAAACCAACCAAATCTCGATTCTACTTTCATTTCGCAAATTTAAGAATCTTATTTAAGATCCACTATAACCAATTTTATATTTTAATTCAAAAATTCCCTTTTATTTTCCCAATCTATTTTAAATCTCGATTTTTAAAGCCTTCTATATTTAAACAAGTATCACTTAAGAATTATAATTTTAAATCCTTTATATACTTTTTCCCAAATTTATATTTACAATAACACGAAATGGTTAAGTACGAATTTAAAGTCAAAACATTTATTTTATCCCAATCAATTTCCTTTAACTAGTTCAAAACTCTATATAAACACTTCACTTTCAAAATCACTTTTAAATTTCTTTTCAAATTCAAGACTTATATTATTGGTATTTAAAAATACCAAAATCTAAGCCAAAACTACCATAGCATCCAATAAATTCAAATCACACTATAATCTACCACAAATTATTCAAACATATCATATATCATTATATATGAAATTAAATCCAACATTTTTAGGAATCTAGTTGGATCCCTTCAACCTGTTTTCCCTGCAACCACAGAAGTAAATACAACATAAAATTACCAATCCTGCTTCAAGGCGGGATATCGCGGTAATATAGGGTCATCCGCTATTATGCGGGGCGCATAGGGTCTCATCCGCTCCAGTAGGTGGGAAAATCAATCCAACTACTATATATATTATAACATCCTACTGATAATAATAATTATCAAATCATCCAATCAACCAATAATTAGATTTTCAACATTTTAAAAATATACTAGCAATCCAGAAATGAGTGAGATTTACTGACATTGATTTTTATTGTCGCTTTCGTATTCTGGTTCCGATTAAATTCAAATGCGTTTGAATTTATCTGAAAATTCCAGAAGCTCAAAATCGACCCAATCCAATTTTATTTCAAAGCTCTCGTCATCACGACCACAATGCAAGAAATCTAGTCCGAAGTGGACCTCGTGTGTAGAAGTTATACAATTGATAAGTTCCTCGATTTGAATATAATTAAATTAAAACATTAATTTATATTTAACACCCATACCCATTTTCTTCAAACCCGACCCACTAACTATAGTGCTTCTCCCCCAATTCAAATGCGCACCCTCCTCTAGTATGCCATTTCCGCGGTTGCTTACCACCCCATCTCGCGCTGGGATTGAGGATAACCCAAATGAACATCGCCATCGTTCATCCCTCCATGAGCTCGCCCTGTCCACACCCTCGCATCCCTCTCCGACACCCCAGTTTTCGAGCATGACCTAACATTTCATTTCTACTGTAGCGGCGATGCACTTCACCACCGAGCATCACCTCCTTCGGCCTGCAGCTGCCCTCCGACCTCACGAATATCAAAACAACCTCCATTACACGAATCAATGGCAGAGACCCAATAATTTGCTAACTGTAGTCGAACGCCCAAAACCATGGCCTCTGTCGAACTCATGAACCCAAAATCGCACTCTCTCAGACCCATACCAAGTGAAGATAAACCTAATAGCAACTCAAAGAAACCCCTTTTGCATTTTTGTAAACTTTATTTGCATTTGTTCTTCTGAAGTTTTCATTTGCTTATCTTTTTTTTTCTTTTTATAAGTTTGGCCATATTTTTTTTGCTTTTCATTGTACTATTGCATGATGTTTTTATAAATAAGAGGGATTGTGTGAGGTAGAAGAGAAAGGCACATCTGATTGGAGAGAATACGGCTGTGATAGACCTTAAACAATTTAAATTATTATTTAATTATAAATATCTCAATTTACACAGCTCAAATTTCGAACCACTATCGAGGTGTGCCGATAGGCATTTATACTAATATACCCCTATTTTGAACGTAATGGAAAAGGTTTCAAGTCCTAATTCGATCGTATAGAGGAGATAGCTTTTTGGACCCAATTATTATATTGAATTTTCAATATCAATTTCAACGTGTTTCTATCCAGTACGACCAAACGATAACTCCAAACACTACAAAATTTGAAATCCGATAATAATGCACTATTATGAATCCAATGGAATTGTTTTCGTTAAATTCCGAGACTGTGCCTCGGAAGGCGATTTTTAACATCGAACAAATCACTTTTAAATTCAATATAGAAGTTCTATTATCTTTATTCTTATTAATATAAATTTAATAAGCCTTTAAATTATTTTGAACAAGATTAAAACTCAAGATTCAATATTTTAACCAATTTTCAATTATTAAATTCAATAATTAAATCATCCAATAAATCGTCATATTTGAAATTCAAGTTAACTTTTAAATATTTAAAATCTATTAAATATTCTAATTTCAATTATCCAAAATTCTGGGTCGTTATATTCCTACCCCTTAAAAGAATTTTTCCTCGAAATTGCTAAGGTAAGAAGAATGGTCCATAACCCATTAACTTTTCCCAAAACTAATCAGTTGAAACAACTTCCCAAAAACAATTTGTTGAGACCACATTGTCACTTCTACTAATTTCCAAATTCATCCATAGATTCCAAATAATATTATTTCCTTAATTATTTCAAGCTATAATCCAAACCAGATTTTAGTTATCAAATATTTCTTCAAAATTTTCTAACTCCTTAAATTTTCGAAAAATTTTGCTAGCGTCTCCTTTGCGCGGCTAGATCCAGACAACTACAAATCGCTACTGCAGCCCAACTCATCAAAACAAAACAAAAGCTAAGTGGTTCAAACATAAAATCATCAATTTCAGACAACAATTTAAACATGTACCTTTTAGTCGGGCAATCCAATTTTCACTTATGAACCCAAAGGTATCAATTTAACTCTTGCTTTTAAATACCTACATCTTATCTACCCATGATATCCAATCATATAATTCAAAATCATTTTATTCAACATTTTCAATTTCCAATATTTATTTCACCAAAACCAGTACGATGTGTACATATATCATACGTTCGCAATATCAACTCCGACCGCTTGCTCGATCACACAATTTCACTTCCAAACTAGTATCATTCACACGATTCTCTAGTGCGGACTCAGATCTGGTTTCTTGATCGGAAACCGTCATTCTCCTTGGATAGCCGTATACTATGATAGAGAATCCTAGAATCAATCAAAAATCCATATCCAATGTTCGCCGTTGAAAATCGAGTGAAAAATCCTAACTCAGATCGATATAAATTATCTCGAAATTCTGTGCTCGAATCTGGATCAAATCATTATGCGAATAAAATAATATATGTATTACTTACGTATTTATTTCCAATTGATTCTTAGTTGTTCTAAGTTCTCTTATTCACATTTATTTCATTCACTTCCAATTTTTTCACTTTCAGTTATTCACCTTTATTAGATCTACATTCAATTATTTACTTGGTATATTTTTCAATACCATTTATCTCTTAATAATTTCCTAGGAAAATTTTCTTAAGTCCAATATAAACATTTATACAAACTTCTTAGATTAATTACCACTTCATAACTCAATTCCTTACCCATTTTTATCAAATTCAATTTCAATTTTCCAATTTCAATTTTCCAATTTCACTTTTGATTTTCATCAATCAACATTCCAAACCATATCCAAATAACTAATCGATTTAATTAGTTCATTTATTCATTTATCCCAAATCTCGACTGATTACATTTCCAATAATTATTTCATTTAGTCAACTTAAGCAAAATTTTCAAATTTCACTTTATTTAACTTAATTCAAGTTAAATTTCATTCCATAGTTAAATTTTAAAATTTTACCTTCTTGCATTCATATTCAACACTTTTAATCATTGTTTTACTTGCAATTTACCAATTCTTATAAGTTATCATTTATTCCCCCATATTTCCAAATACACATATATACACACACACACACAACCCCTTGGTATATCAAATTATTCCTTTGAATTTCAAAACCAAAACCAGTTTTCCAAAAACAAACTCCAATTGTAGCAATCCCTCCTTTGGAAACTCTAAAATGAACGTCGATGATGCTGCAGTCATCACCGAAATTATTTTCCAACGACCGAAGTGAGTTCAGTGCCTTTATTTCTTCTAAAATTCCTTTTAAAAATATTTCAATTCAAAAATATCTCCAAAGAATACTATTATTATTCTCTAAGACTATGAAAAACATTTCAAAACCAACGTGAATTAAATTCCCAAATTCCCAGCCTTCAAACCCTTTTAACAAATCATATTTAAATATACTTCTGGAATTTCATTTCATTTCAAATTATACATCACATTTACAAAATCATAATTCCATTTTGTTATGTGAAATTATTCCTTAACTTTTGATTAGAATATCAACCTTTATTCAATCACCACAACAACAAATGATATTAGTTTAATATTATCGTTTCCTAACAACCAAGCAAACCATATATAATAATTTTTGAAAATTATTACTTTATGTATAAAAATAATCTGGGTAATTTATTTTCATTTACCCCATTTTAAAATAACACCATGTCGAATTGCTTTGTACAATTGTTTAGAGATCCCTATCAATAACGTCAATTACTCGTATTGACTAGAATCCATAAGCCACTCAATAAATCAACCAACACAATATAAAACAATTTTATATCACTAAAAAATATGCTCATATCTATTAATACAATTAAACTCATTCTAGGGTACTACTGATCCTATCTCTAATGAGTAACCCCATCAAAGCCAAGGTTCTCGCCTATCCTTCGGCTCTGATACCAACTGTAACGGCTGGGATTTTCGACCCTCGAAAATCGACATCAATATGTCCATTGTATTACATGCCGAGCAATCGAATGTCGGAAAACTCGATAGTTAGGGGAAAATAAAAGGAAGAGGCAGAAGAAAAAGGAAACAAAAACACAAAATCTCACAATTGTAGCAGAACAATATATAATTGATAATAACATGTCCTTATACAAAAGAAACTATAACTGTTTTTATACATAACATCATCAGAGTACAAATCAACAACTCAATATTGGATAGTTATAATAACTTGTCCTCACAAGTGTTGAATATATAGCCTACAATACACAGCAGAATATAATCAAGTACATGTAATACGTCTTCGTCATCCGGCTCGTCTCCTGAGCTCCATAGCATCCTAACCTAAACCTGTAATACTAGGTCTGACCCAAGAATTATAATAAAATAACACCCGAGTCAATCTGGAAAACCAGCGTGAAAAAACACACTCAATTTAAATTATTAAAGTTATCAAAATCCTTTGAAAAAAAGGTATCTCGTAAGACCACGCCATACATAAACACGACGGGGTTTTACCTTACGATAACAAAAACATTTTATATCAAAATCAACTGATATTATAAAGTGTGTAAGTACAAATACTTATTCAAATAGCCAAAAATTTTACATTCATTAAAGTGGAAATTAGCCACAAGAGCCTCTTTAGCAAGTGAAATTAGTTTCTAGGACACCCAACTGAAATAATTATTTTCAAGGACAAAACGTAAAATAATTAGTTTCTAGGGCCTAAAAAACTATGAAATTATGTCCTTAAAAGTAATTGGACTACTGACTTTGACCTTGAAAGTAATTATTCTGCTGACTTTGGCCTTGAAAGTAATTTCTTTAAATGTGTGTCATAGAAACTAATTGGACTACAAAATTTGTCCTTCAGGTAAAATGCCCCTTCATTAAATTCTAGCATACTAGGCTCTACAACTAAAACCGTAAAGGCACGTATTGGAGATGGATTTCCATATGGTGATTAGGCACTAGGGTACCATCTATCACGATACACACCGAGAAAAATGTACCGAGGACCTCGCCGGGATCCCCTACAACACAAGACCGGCCCTACCCCTAACCCGGATTGAACCGAATATGTTACACCCCAGATGTTCCCACCCTTATCGAGCTCCTACGAATGCACCGTATTTATAATATCCGAGGGTATCTAGATTGGTGATAACATACTCTAATTGGGTGCGACCCTTATCACGACCGCAATGCAAGAAAACTAGTCCAAATTGGACTTCGTGTGTAGAAGTTATACAATTTATAAGTTCCTCGATTCGAATATAATTAAATTAAAACATTAACTTATATTTAAAACCCATACGCATTTTCTTCAAACCCGACACAATAACTACTGTGCTTCTCCCCCAATTCAAATGCGCACCCTCCTCTAGTACACCATTTCCACCATTGCTGACGCAGCGGATTAAACAAAACAATCTTCAATCGGTGAAAGTAGTAATCGGTGGATTGGAAGATACTGAAATGCCCAAATTCGTTGATCCGAAGATACCGAATTCTAGCTATCCCGAACTCGTTGATCGCGCACGATACCGGGTTCAAAGATCTTCAATTCTTCAAGCATTGATCAAGCGCACTTGATTCCACGAATCGGCTTCTATAATCGTTGAAT
Source organism: Allium fistulosum (assembly GCA_030737815.1). Taxonomy (NCBI): domain Eukaryota; kingdom Viridiplantae; phylum Streptophyta; class Magnoliopsida; order Asparagales; family Amaryllidaceae; genus Allium; species Allium fistulosum. The sequence continues at coordinate 597,618,733 of CM060904.1, forward strand.
CGAGCGCACTCGATTAACCGAAAGAGGAGATAGGAGATTACACTCAACTACCAATTTAGATGAAAGCACACAGCAATCAAAAGAGAATTTTATTCAAAAATCAACAACCTTTACAAATGAACCACACGACCTATTTATAGGCATTTTACAACTCACACGAAATTACAACAAAATTACACCATCTCCTAAGTCGGTTCCGACTTACCACCTTTCCGACTTACGACTCATCACACCTTCCGACTTAGCCACGCACACGACTTACGAGTTACAACACAGAAAGAAAACTCTGCGACTTACCCCTTAAGTACAAACGACTCACGACTTATCACATTTATACAACACAACCGACTTACGACTTATAAACGACACGTATGTACAAAGAAACAATACAACACGTTACAACACAAACCCTTACCTCGGCTCCGACTTAAGATATCCTCCGATTTAGTATATATACCGACTTACCCAGTACACGAGTTACGACTCAAACAACAAACGACTTAACCTAGTTCAGGCGACTTATCTTAAGTCGTAACTCGGCGGCGACTCATCCCTTCACTTAAGTCGTAGACGACTTATACCTTGTTTGTTCTCAACTCGTGCTGCTCCTCCTAAATCCTTCTTCTTAAATCGTGGACGACTCATGTCAGTTTTGTTAAGTCGGTCACGACTTAGACCTTCAATTTCCTTAAGTCGGTAATGACTTAGTACTTGGCCTGCATCATCCTCCCCAGGTTGAGAAATATTCGTCCTCGAATTTGCGCCATCCTCTTCCACTATAAGTTCATCCCCCTGATATGGTACGATATGCTTAACATTGAATACGTCTGACGTGTACACATCATCTCCCAGCTTCAATTTATAAGCATTTTCATTGATTCTCTTTAAAATTTCCACTGGACCAATCTTTCGCGCTTTCAATTTATTGTACGTTCCCATCGGAAAACGATCTTTTGTTAACACTGCATAAACCAAATCACCTTCATGAAATTCCACACTTCTTCGTTTCAAATCTGCAGATTGTTTGTACTTCTCATTTGCTTTCTTCAATCGTTCCTGAACGATTTTATGACATTCCGTCAACCCGTCAACAAAATCAGCAGCTTTCTTAACTGTCCCCCTTGAATGTGGCATTACCGTTAAATCCAACGGTCCTTTTGGCATACTAGAATATACAATCTGGAATGGACTGAACCTAGTACTTCGATTTACAGCATGATTATGGGCAAACTCCGCCTGGCATAACTTCACATCCCAGCTCTTCAGATTATATTGTACAAGACATCTCAGCAAATTTCCCAATGATCTGTTAACAACTTCGGTCTGTCCATCCGTTTGTGGATGATAAGCACTACTAAACTTCAGCTTCGTTCCAATCATTTTCCAAAAACTCAACCAAAAATGACTCAGAAATCGAGTATCTCTATCCGACACAATAGATTCTGGCAATCCATGAAGTCGATAGATCTCCTTGAAAAACAACTGAGCAACATGAACAGCATCTGTCGTCTTCTTACAAGCAATAAAATGTGCCATCTTCGAAAATCTATCCACCACAACGAATATAGAATCATTTCCCCTTTGAGTTCTAGGCAAACCCAAAACAAAATCCATACTGATATCCACCCATGGTTTTACAGGCACGGGTAACGGCATATATAAACATGCATTAGTCGCAGTTCCTTTCGAAACCTGACAAGTATGACAACGTTCCACAAACTTCTCTACCTCTTTCCTCATTGATGGCCAAAAGTAAAACTGTGAAATCAACTGTAAGGTACGGTCTCTCCCAACATGTCCCTCTTCGTGTAACTCCTTGATAATCTTCATTCTCAGACTACCCTCCGGTATGCACAATCGATTTCCTTTAAAAAGAAAACCATCAACCATCACGAACTCATCCGTCTCTCCCTCCTTGACTTTATCAACAAACTTTGCAAAGTAAGGATCATCGGTAAATAATTCTGGTAGTACATCAAACCCTGTCACCTCAACTTTCATTGTAGTCAACAAATGACTCCTCCTACTTAAAGCATCAGCCACTCGATTCGTCACCCCTGACTTGTGTTTAACAACGAAAGTAAACTGTTGTAGATATGCAATCCACGATGCATGTCTCGCTGAAATCTTGTCTTGCCCTTGCAAATGCTTCAATGCTTCATGATCAGTATACAGAACAAACTCTTACTGAAATAGATAATGTCTCCAGTGTTTAATAGCTTGCACAACAGCATAAAACTCCACATCATATGTACTGTATCGCATCTTTGCTCCTGACAACTTCTCACTGAAATAGGCAATAGGACGACCCCTTTGACTCAACACTCCTCCAATCCCAACCTTTGACGCATCAGTATGTAATTCAAACAACAACTGAAAATCAGGTAATGCTAGGATTGGTGCTGTCGTCAACAACTCCTTGATTCGTTCAAAAGCAACTCCTGCTTCCTCCGTCCATGTAAACTGTTTACTCTTCATACAATCAGTCACAGGCGCCATCACACTACTAAAGTGTGGAATAAACCTTCGATAAAATGAAGCCAACCCGTGAAAACTACGAACTTCCGTTATCGTCTTGGGCTGTGGCCAATCTCTAATCGCTTCAACTTTACTTTGGTCAACCTGTATTCCTTCTTCCCACACAACATACCCCAGAAATAAAACGCTATGCGTCATGAACACGCATTTCTTCGTTGCAGCATAAAATTGTTCTTGTCACAATACCATCAGTACTTCCCTCAGATGATTCAAATGTTCCTCAGGACTTCCACTAAATATCAGAATATCATCGAAATACACCACCACAAACTTCCCAATGAATGGTCGAAAAATCTGGTTCATCACCCTCATGAATGTACTTGGTGCATTTGATAAGCCAAATGGCATAACCAACCATTCGTATAGACCCTCCCTGGTTTTAAAAGCAGTCTTCCACTCATCACCTAGTCTGATACGAATTTGATGATATCCGCTCTTCAAATCAATCTTCGAAAATATAGTGGCTCCGCTTATTTGATCTAGTAAATCATCCAACCTTGGCATTGGAAATCTATATCTCACAGTAATCTTATTCAATGCTCGACTGTCAGTGCACATCCTCCACGTTCCATCCTTTTTGGGTACCAATAAAGCTGGTACATCACAAGGACTTAAACTCTCCTGCACATGCCCCTGTTCAAGCAATTCTTCCACTTGCCTCCTCAATTCTTCATGTTCATTTGGACTCATTCGATAATGTGGTCTGTGTGGCAACATAGCACCTGGAACAAGATCTATCTGATGTTGTATATCCCTCAACGGTGGCAACTCCGTTGGTAACTCCTCTGGAAATACATCGTCAAATTCTTTCAGTACTGGTTTTACTTCTTCTGGTATTTCCACCACTTCCCGACTCTCCCGTCCGATCAACAAAAACACTTCAGGCTCCTCCTCTACTTCCTTCACAAACTCCTTCAAAGATAACAAAGTTTTGAGCTCTTCAGTCTCCTCCAACTTGTTTTCCTCCTGTTGTCGCTTCTTTGGAACTAGAGTAATCTTTGTACCTTCAAACATGAAACTGTAACTGTTGGTACGCCCATCATGTTGCACCGCCCTATCATAATACCACGGTCTCCCCAGCAACAAATGACAAACGTCCATATCTACCACATCGCACCAGATTTCGTCTTTATATTTCTTTCCAATTGAAAAATTCACACGAGCCCTTCGTCCAACCTTCACCTCCCCGCCTTTCCTCAACCAAGCTAGCTTGTAAGGCTTCGAATGTTTCTCAGTCTTCAATGCCAACTTCTTCACAGCCTCTGAAGAAATTATATTATCACAGCTTCCAGCATCAATAACAAATTTACAAACTTTCCCCAGAATAGTACATGTTGACTGAAAAATATTGCTCCTCAACCAACTACAATCCTCCTCTTGCTTTGGTGTTAAACAGGACCTCTTCATCATCAGATTATAACCTTCGTCTCCAAACACTTCTTCTTCCTCCTCATCAGGTGGTGAATTGGAACATTCAGCTTCTTCATCCTCAACCTCTGCTATCATCGCTCTCTTCTTCGGTTTTGGACATTCATTACTTTTGTGGCCCAACTCTTGGCAATTGTAACATTTGAAACCATTATTGACTTTTGCCTTCCCAACCTCATTCACAACTGGTTTCGCAACAGCTTTTGAAACATTAGAACTCCCACTAACTCCCTTCACTGGATTGTTGGAATTTGTAAACAAACCTCCTCGTCTTCCCTGTTTCTCCCAAGCCAACGCTTTCTGGTGTGCTTCCGCTACAGATCTGGGATCAAACATATTGACCATATCCTGAATCTGCATTCGCAATCCTCCAACAAATCTGGCTGTTAACTATTCTTCTGTCTCCATAATATCGTTCCTTGCTATCAGTTGATAAAATTCATCAACATAGTCATTCACAGATTTCGTTCCTTGTCTCAAGTTTTGCAAACGTTGATACATCAAAGATTGATAATTGTAAGGTAAGAATGTCGCTTTCATCAATTTCTTCATCTTCTCCCAATATTCAACTTTTGACTTTCCCATCCGCTCACGTGTAAGTTTGGTTTGCTGCCACCATGCCAAAGCTCTACCCCTCAGCCTCGTAGCAACCAACTTCACTCTACGATGTTCTGGAACTTCTTTGAAGTCAAAAATCTCCTCAACATTAGCCATCCAATCTAGAAATTCCTCCGCTTGCATACCACCTTTGAATTCAGGAATTTTAGTCTTCATCCCCGACTCCCACTTGTGATCATACTCAGAGTGATTTCTTCCTTGCCCTCGAACACTACCACCATCGTACTCCTCTTCAAAATCAGATGTGTATCGTTGTCTATCTCGTCCACCCACATCTCTACTACCATCACGCCTACCACCATCATCCCTTCTATCTACATTCCTCCGTTCACGATCATCCACGTTCCTCCTACGCCTTTGATCATCGTCAACACTTCTGTCTCGATTGGAATGTGGCGAGACTCTACTTCCCCCATGGTTAGATTCAGGTGAAACCCTTCTCCGATTTTGATTCATCTCCATCATAAGCTTCTCTAACCGGCCAATTCCTTCGTTAAGCTTTTCACTAAAGTTTTCATTGATTCTTTGCTCCATCTCATCAGCCTCTTCTCTTCGATACAAAGCTTCAACGTTTTGATGTCGATTAGCTCTCCTTGGCGGCATACTTGAACTTTACAAACTCTTCAAATTCAAACATAATTCGAACTTTGATCCAAAATGAAATGAATCGGAAACTTCCACTTTGTTGCAACTTCGCGATGAACACGATGAACAACAATTCTCGGCTAGACAATGAAATGATGCTCGATCTACACTCTTCTTAGCTCGGCTCCTCTTTAAACTTCAAATTATTCAAAATGATTAGGTTCCAAGTCTCGATCTAGCTATGATTGGCTAGAACAAGCTCTAATACCAAAACTGACGCAGCGGATTAAACAAAACAATCTTCAATCGGTTAAAGTAGTAATCGGTGGATTGGAAGATACTGAAATGCCCAAATTCGTTGATCCGAAGATACCGAATTCTAGCTATCCCGAACTCGTTGATCGCGCACGATACCGGGTTCAAAGATCTTCAATTCTTCAAGCGTTGATCAAGCGCACTTGATTCCGCGAATCGGCTTCTACAATCGTTGAATCGAGCGCACTCGATTAACCGAAAGAGGAGATAGGATATTACATTCAACTACCAATTTAGATGAAAGCACACAGCAATCAAAAGAGAATTTTATTCAAAAATCAACAACCTTTACAAATGAACCACACGACCTATTTATAGGCGTTTTACAACTCACACGAAATTACAACAAAATTACACCGTCTCCTAAGTCGGTTCTGACTTACCACCTTTCCGACTTACGACTCATCACACCTTCCGACTTAGCCACGCACACGACTTACGAGTTACAACACAGAAAGAAAACTCTGCGACTTACCCCTTAAGTACAAACGACTCACGACTTATCACATTTATACAACACAACCGACTTACGACTTATAAACGACACGTCTGTACAAAGAAACAATACAACACGTTACAACACAAACCCTTACCTCGGCTCCGACTTAAGATATCCTCCGATTTAGTATATATACCGACTTACCCAGTACACGAGTTACGACTCAAACAACAAACGAGTTAACCCAGTTCAGGCGACTTATCTTAAGTCGTAACTCGGCAGCGACTCATCCCTTCTCTTAAGTCGTAGACGACTTATCCCTTGTTTGTTTTTAACTCGTGCTGCTCCTCCTGAATCCTTCTTCTTAAGTCGTGGACGACTCATGTCAGTTTTGTTAAGTCGGTCACGACTTAGACCTTCAATTTCCTTAAGTCGGTAACGACTTAGTACTTGGCCTGCATCAATTGCTCACCACCCCATCTCACGCTAGGACTGAGGATAACCCAAACGAACATGGTCATCGTTCATCCCTCCTCGAGCTCGTCCTGTCCACACCCTCACATCCCTCTCTGACACCGCAGTTTTCGAGCGTGACCTAACGTTTCATTTCTACTATAGCGGCGACGCACTCCACCACCCACCACCGAGTTTCACCTCCTTCGGCCTGCAGCTGCAGCCCGACCTCACGAATATCAAAACAACCTCCATTACACTAGTCAATGGCCGAGACCCAATAATTTGCTAACCCTAGTCGAACGCCCAAAAACATGGCCTCAGTCGAACTCATGAACCTAAATCGCACCCTCTCAGACCTATACCAAGTGAAGATAAACCTACTAGCAACTCCAGGAAACCCCTTCTGCATTTTTGTAAACTTTATTTGCATTTATACTTCGGACATTTGCTTATCTTTTTTTTCTTTTTATAATTTCGGCCATATTTTTTTCTTGCCTTTCACTATACTGTTGCATGATGTTTTTAAAAAGAAGAGGGATTCACTACACCAGAAAAGACTTTTGGTAGCGTTGAAAAAACGCTACCATAACTTATGGTAGCGTTTTAGAGAACGCTGCTATACGACATGCAACTAAAAGTCTAAAACTTTTTGTTGCGTTGTAGTAAACGCTACCAAAAGTCACTTTTAAATGCAACTATAGGTATTTTTTGTAGGATTTAAAAAACGCTAACAAAAGTCACTTTTAAATGCAACTATAGGTATTTTCTGTAGGATTTAAAAAACGCTACCAAAAGTCACTTTTAAATGCTACTATTTACGGTTGATGGTTTATACCATTTCCAGCAATCGCTTATATACTATTCATATTAAAACGAACGATCAATCGCATAATTTTCATATATTCAAACAAACAATTAAATCACATAATTAGCATATACAAACAATCAATCATATGATCATCATATTCAAATAATTGCAAAAACATGCTAATGTCACAATCAAATATAATATCCATAATCAATTCGATAGTAGTTTTTCAACAAAATAAGTCACATACTACAAGCATTCACAGACAAGTTTCCACAAATGGTACTAACAAAATACGACAACATATATAACAATTAAATTCATGTTCGTTGCTTGATTACCAATAGTTCTTTGTTGTCGACAGTCTTCGCTTCGAAATAGCTAATTACCTGCAAACGAGTTTAACAATCAACAATATATGTATATATATATATATATGAAAATCATGTAATCTATAACTCGATATTCTATATTAACGCATATTAACAAAAATTGTTCTATTTTTATATGCATCCTATATAGTTCCCCAACGAATACACAATTTTCAATTTACACAGATATTTAGATCAAAACTGGATTAGAAGTCTGACTGGATTTCATTCTATGTGCAGATTGTGTATTCAGTACTATGGGCAGATTGTGTATTCAGTACTATGGTCAAGTTAAATCTTATAAAATATGAAAAAGTATCTAGAATGTCCGTAATCCATATGATGCATCCATCCACTAATTGAAATGTACAATTTTCTTTACCCTTGTCGTTTTTTATCAATTGGGTTCTCTAAAACAAAAATATTCCCTAAATTTACATTGTCGTAACTGTATTAGGCAACAACTGTAGTGTCAGTTACTTCAATTTATTTGTGTTAGCCCTCTTGTATAACTACATTTGTGTAATACATGTGCAATGACAGAACGATTAATCTGAGTAGACAGTTTTAGGAAAAATAGTTTATTTAAGTTTTAGTTTCAAGTGTATCAATTGTTGTGGCTCTGCAGATAAACACGTTTACCATAGAGGATATGTACTGAAATGTTGTGGCTTTGCAGATAAAAACTTAAATGTTGTGATACAGATTTGTACTTACATTATCTAGTTCTGCATTTTCATCAATCCATCCATCAAATATTTGACCACTGACTGGGCAAACTAAGGTATTGCCGGTTGGATCAAGAACAGCTTCGGAACAAATACCACCACCAATTTGTTCACATACTACATTTATGAAAATAAATGAGCTTAGTAAAATAAAATGATATTCATATGATACCAAAGTAATGCAATCAAGGTGTGTATTGCTCTTACCATGCACACGACCGGTTTTCTCACAGATATAAACATCTCCAATTTGGGTATAAGTGCAGGTATGTCCAGTGCACGCGTGGCCAGTCACTGCCTCCTCGCTGAACCCCCTGCTACTTTTCCATGAAGAAACTTGATCGCTTAATGTTTTATCAAGAATTGCTTGATCGTCACATACCTTTACATTGAAAGCTTTTGTTATTTATGTTTATTCATACAACATTTCAATAGAATAAAAAAATACCACTTATAAACAAACATATCATATGATGTTTACTAAATCGGCCAAAGTAGAAAAAATTCGGGGAAGAATGCATCAAATGAAATGTTTTTATCGTATAATGCTTACTTCTGAAGGAAGAGGTGCTAGACTTCTCTTTGCAGCCTGCATTTGTATGTAATAATCCCTAATTTCCTGTGGTGTGTTCCTTGCAAATTCAGCCATGTCATCTTGATCACGCTTCATAAAGAATAAGTGTCAAAAGACCAAAAATCCCAAGTGAAAATATAAACTCAAGAAGAAAAGTAAAGTTGAATAAAGCTAACTGTGAAAGTAGTTTGAAAACTAAACATAAGAACAGAATTCTGATCAATTGGCATGTTAGTGTCTATATTTACATTGCTGAGTGGGGAAAAAGATGTCATCATGGAATTATTATAAAGCTGAATGTAATAGCAGTTGAAAAAATTAGGACTAAAGGAACCTGCAGAAATTTATCCAGTGTGCTTAAAGGAATAATTCAATTATATTATATTTACATGATATGGCTACAAACCATGCATGTTAACATTTAAGGAAAAAAAGGCTTCTAAATGATCTATGTTGTTTAGGAATTTGATTAAAGGATTTCAATCCCAGAATGGGAAAAATGAAATGCATTGAAACAAGGTAACTTCTTGTGACACAAAGAGACATGAACATGACACTGATGCAAACTATTGTCTGTATCATCATGATTTTTAGGAAAATTGAAAGAAAGAGAAAATAAAATAGTAAATTGTTTACAAAAAGATAATAACAAAGGCATGCTGTAAGCGACAACCAAATAGTAACTAGGCATATCTTTACTCTATAGGTGATGCATAATTTAGGTTCGAATCCTTAGCATTACTTGGAAAACACTTTTCATGGTGTAAAGATGTTTAGTATATTTCTCAGCAGAAATCCTTTTGGGCTAACTAGAGAAGTTACAACGCTCTCGTCGAATCACCTTTCTAAAACATATAAAATTATGTTGATGAACAAAGTTAACAAACTGGGAAGCAAAACCCCAATTTTCCCACCAACACCGAGTTTTCAAAGATAATATTTTAGAATTGATAAGCAAAAATTATATTTCTCGAGCTTAACATTATATGATTGTACATATTCATTCCCAGACTAATTGAGAAATATTTTATACAAGAATCAGTATGCGTTTTACATAGGTAAACTCTTTTATTAGATCAAAAATTAAGACTGACACTTAGTAGAAAGTTTTGAATGATCCGCCCACTTTTACCCATAGTACAGGAAGTTTTAAGTAAAACATATATTATTTTATGTTGATCTGAATGTGAGATTGAGACTACTACTTACGCAGTATCTGAGACCATCACGGGGATGGTCATTGTCCTATTAATATTAACTTAATAAGTGATGATAAAGGGAAAGTACTCAAACCTGTAGATTTAACAATCCTTGGTCTTCTGTTGCTTAATATTTTGAGGCGATTCACAATGGTTTGCAGTTCAACTGTGAAGGTAATCCTTTATATATTTTCCTATACAAACTGAAAAAAACAAATATGGTTATTAACGTGCTAGAATAAATGTAATGTTATTATAAAAGAAAATTGTGATTACATCAGGTAGAAAAACAATGCTCTATATCTGAAGATTATTGAAAATCCAACCGAAGAAGCAATTATTCAAGAGTAGGAAAATCTATATGAGTTACAGTTTATACTTCATAGTCATGAAATGGAAAACTATCAAATATGAGTTAAAAGTAACAAACGGACAAGTCATAACCATTTAAGTTTTTTTATTATAATTGCAGTATGAGTGGAAATGTAATAAACTAATTTTTAGATGAGAATAGCTCATACCAGGCCATGATATTGAGAGCAATTCAGTTTTGGCTCACATGTTCTGCCTAGAACATGCTGGTCCTCTCTACTGCACTCTGCCATGACCATTCAGAACCGACTTGCAAAGCAGATTCCCCAAGCTTAACCTCTCAACCTCAACTACGTTGTTTTAGTTTAGAAAGCTTTCAGTCTAGTTCAAGTCTTTTGATTCTCGTTGTTTCTACCTAGCTACTAAGTCTAGTTTTGGTCCCTATATGTTGGAGCACAAAAGACTTATTAAGTGAGCCTTTATCCATTCAGCACATGCCTTATCATACCTCAGCTTAGGCTATTTCGGCAATGTTATAGCTCTTACACAACAATTATTAGTTATTTGTTTTCCATTAAATAGCGCTTTTGTGTTTAGTTTATATAATATAGTATGGGATAAAATAAAAAGGGAGAAAAATAAAAAAAAATAGCTTTTCTATTTTATTTTTTATTTTAGTTAAATGACATAAGGACAATAAAATGTGCATTATTTTACCAACATTTATGTGAATTAAACAACCATGAAGCTTGCAGAAATGGAAAAGACAACAAAAACATCATGATGTTCACTCACCAACTTTTATTTCCTACAAACCACATTTAAATTTTCACATTCACTCAGAAGGGGATGATCCAAATGTCATATGATAAGAAAAAGGACACTAATTCTACCTCAAGACCAAGCTCACAAGTCTTCTTTGCAACCACTACAGCTCCAACCATTACATTAGGATTTAGATTGTTAGTACAACTAGTGATTGTGGCAATAACAACATCGACATGTCTTAACTGAGCATATTTCCCATGAAAGTTGAAATATACAACTTTACTTTGAGCTTCTTTGGGAAAAACTAACCCCTAAATCACATAGGAATATATTATATAAATGATAGTACAATGTCATTAAGTATTAAACTTGCATGATAATAAAACAGAAAAAAATAATGTTGTCGCACCTTGATCCTACTTTGTTGTCTAAACAAGCAAGCCAGTCGGCTTTCATTTCCCTTAGGGCAATCTTGTCACGAAGCCTAAGCCAAATAAAAAATGCTTGATTGTATGGATTATATGTAGGCAGTAGCACTAATCATGACACAAAAAAATATGGTAAACCCGTTACCTTTTAGATCCAGAAAGGCATGGTTCGACATCCTCCAAATTCAACTCCAAACAAGATGAATATGCCCTTTCTATTTAGGGCTGAGATTAATATTGAAAAGAACATCAAAAAGGTAGTTAACATGAGAATACAAATAAAACCATCCCATGAAATTGTACTGGTATTGAAAAATAATAACCTGACTGTAGTTCACGAACTTGTTATTAGAACGTAAATAAGACTCTATCATAGGCACCTACATAGTTATTCATAATAAGTACATATCTCATCATCTATAATAGAAGTTGTTTATGACGATAATAGATGCATGCTTACGGTTTCATTACTTCTACCAGTGAGCTTTAGGTACTTTAGTGTAACATGATCGACTGGCAAAAATCCCATGGTCGCTCCATATTCAGGGGACTTGTTCGCAATAGTGGCATGGGTTGCTAGTGATAGCTCACTTGCCCCTTCTTTTGTATATGCAATGAATGAGGCATCATGGTAACTTTTTAAAACAATAAAAAAACATGAATTAATACCAGAACAATAACTAGTTTAAATTTAAATTTGATACCATAGAATTCAACAAATTTCTGACAATGTCGTGTTTCCGGAGGATCTATGTAACTCTCAAAACTAAGCCTGTGGCAGTAATTCCATTTTTTACATTTCCTTGCAATTTGAATCCAACTACTCTAGGAAACACCATGTTCATAGGCTATATGAAAGATGGAACTATTAGAAAAAAGAAATATTTGGAGAAGAAATTATTAAGGGACACCTACAAACACTAAATATAAATACTCGAGAGCATTAGTAATTGTAGAAAGTTTCTACTCGAACCAACTTCTGTAGCTCTTAGCAAAAATAGATCACATTTTAAAAACCTTTTGGAACTTCATGCTAGTCATTTGCAATTCAGTTCTACAGCTATCTTTTTTTTCCACGTATATAAACGTACAAGTCTGAATTGCTCTAATATAAAAACGTATTGATGTTATAATCAATTGAACTAATACAAGAAGAACAAGAACGATAAATCAAGTTAAATTTGATACCTAAGCTGAGTCCATCTATTGAGAAGCCTGTCGGTGCTAGAGAAATGATGATTTAGGGTTTGTGACTAAAAAGGAGATGACGCTTGTCGCTGTAGGCGAGTTTCGAATGCCTTAGTAGATCGACTATTTAGGGCTTCTAGTGTGTTAGTAGATTGATGATGATTTGGTGTTTCGAAGGTAGAGTAGACCAACGAAGTGGTTTTTGGCGGTGGAGTAAAGAGATGGCGATGTAGGGTTTTCTGAGAGCGCTATTGTGAAGAGGAAGTAAAAGAAATGAATAATGAACGGTACTGGGAATATTTTTCACCAAAATTTTAAGCGGGACAAGCAAAAATTAACCATAGAGTCTTTGGCAGCACTTGATCTACAAACGCTACTAATATTTGCAACTAAAAGTAGATTTTCTTGTAGTGATTGCATGAGGTAGAAGAGAAAGTAACATCTGATTGGAGAGAATACGGCTGTGATTGACCTTAAACAATTTAAATTATTATTTAATTACAAATATCTCGATTTACGCAACTCAAAATTACGAACCCCTATTGAGGCATGCCGCTAGATACCCCTATTTCCAACGCAATGGAAAAGGTTTCGAGTCCTAATTCGATCGTATGGAGAAGATAGCTTTTTGGACCCTTTTATTATATTCAATTTTCGATATTAATTTCCACGCGTTTCTATCCCGTACGACCAAACGATAACTCCAACAATACAAAATTTGAAATCCGATAATAATACACTATCACAGATCCAATGGAACTGGTTTCGTCGAATTCCGAGACTGTGCCCCAAAATGCTATTTTTATACGTTAATTTCAAACGAGCTATTTTTAAAATCAAACAAATCACATTAAAATTCAATATAAAAGTTCTATTATCTTCATTCTTATTAACATAAATTTAATACGTCTTTAAATTATTTTTAACAAGCTTAAAACTCCAGATTCAATGTTTTAACCAATTTACAATTATTAAATTCAATAATTAAATCATCCAATAAATCATCATATATGAAATTCAAGTTAAAAATTAAATTTTAAATATTAAAAATCAATTAAATATTCCAATTTCAATTATCCTAAATTCTGGGTCATTACAAGTGATCATAATACTGTTTCGAAGCGAGCTAAGGCTTCTAAACAACAAATTTCATAGAGTAAAGATATGAAACATTCTCCATCAAAATAGCTTGAAAGCCACTAATGTGTTTGCAAAAAATTTATACAAAGATTGTCCTAAGTTTGGTAATATGGGTATTCACTAATAATGAAATCAATTTTTAATTTAGCATATTTGAATATTATTTGAATATTGTTATTTAGCATTTTGTCTGATCTGTTGTATATTGTCCTACGTCCTAAATAATCTTCAAACGTAGGAAAATTTCGTTGCCATTTTTAATTTAGCATTTTGTTGGTAATAATGAATTTAAAACAAATATACATCAGATCAGAAAATCATATGTTGCCATTTGTCGATAGGTGATGGAATAGGAGTTAATGCTCTTATTGATATTAGTGTTGGGAAATCAAATTTGTTCCATCTTTGTTTTACAACATAGAATATTAGTTAGCATAAAAGAATATCTTGTTTTAATGATCTACAAACTGTTTGTGCTACAAGCCTTCAAATTATTGCAAGTTATAAGCATGAAGTTGCAAGCAAGCTTGCAACTACAAGTTGCCTGCAACTTAGAAGCTTCCAACTGGAATTTGCTTCCAAGTTGCAAGCAAGCTTGCAACTGTAAGTTCCTTGCAAGTTGCATGCTTACAGTTGGAAGTAGCATGTTCCCTATTGCAAGCAAGCTTGCAACTTCAAGTTTCTTGTTTGTAGTGGCAAGCAAGCTTACTACTGCATGAGAACAGAGACGGGGCACCAAGCTCCACCAAACGAAGCAGTGCGCAATAAGCAATAAATAATTTCTAGGTTGCTCGACTTTTTGATATGGAGAGGAAGTTTCCTTTTGTGATTAGGAGTTTTAAGAAGAGGAATCCAAGACAACTTCCTCTTGGAATCGTTCTGGTATTTCCATATATTATCTTTATCATGCTATTCTGCTCCCATTAAATTATTGCAATGGTTAATATAAATGGTTCTTATAACATCAATAATAGTTCACCAATAGTTATATTACGTTTGATAGCAGTTTATTATGGTATGGCAACCTGTACTTTTGTTCCACTGAGCTTTAATTTACATTTAAGCATTAACTCGGTTTATGTGAGATCTTTTTTGAGAATGAAAAATAGAAATTGATTTTGTACCAATAATTATTAGAGATGTTTGTAAAGATTTGATATTTTAAGTATACGTGTTAGTATTATTAATGGAAATAACGGGAATCCACATATTAATAATCTGACAATGTGGGGTAATATGTCGTTGGGAATTAGTCATCACTCAACTGGTGTAGACATGTGGGCTGTAGGATGCATTTTTGGTACGTATCAATTGCTTTTATTTTAGTATACAATATACAATGATAATTGTGTTATATCAACTCATCCATATCCCCATGTTGATAGCTAGTTACAATATTTATAACATCAGTTAAGCATATCAAATTATGAACTTATTCTAGTTATTATGGTTCTTACATTAAAATTTGTTCTTGTAAATTATGGCTGTAGCTAAAATGGTGAGAATGCGAGTTTTATTATTCGACGAGTCTGAGTTGCATAACTTGCTTTGCATTTTTAGGTATTTCTTCAAATAAACGCTTTGGCGGTTGCTTCACATTTCCAGGTATTTCTTTAAATAAACACATTTTTATATATTTCTTTAAATAAACACATTTTCAGCTATTTCTATAAGTATACCTGCTAATCTGGAGTAGGATATAAGAACTACGTGTCTATGTATTACATAGTGTGCAAGCTTTTCAAAACTAAAATCATTTCTTTCAACTGCGTGTAAAATCTGGAAAATAAGCACATGCATACACACACACATAGATGCGTACGTGTGTATATCCATTGGTTTCTCCTTAGGTACCTATAATTTTAAAACTACATGACTTTGTAGGCGTGATTTACATTTTATTTGTATCCCTCAACTCTAATCTGTTCTTCTTCTTCTTTTTTCCTTTCTAAACGCGCATGCATACAAACATAGATGTCTGGTATCATTCACATTCTGAATTTGAGTGTTGGCTTTGTACTGTTTATGAGAATAAATACCCCCAACAGGTTTTCTCCATCCTTGTTAATGTATTTTACAAAGTTTATATAGAAACATTTGATTTCAAACTTTTGCTACAAAATCTTGTACTACAGCTATGTTGAATTTGATTGCAACTTGGTATGTGAAATTGTAGTACATGTTATGTTTTGCCCTGTTTCCTTCAAAAATTTCTGCGTAGAGATTGCAATCATTATTAAGGTTCACTTTATATGAAAACCAAACTTGGTATTGTTTTTATCAGGATATAATAACGTTATTCTTTGATTTTTGGGTAGTAGTACATAGGATATTTTTCGGTTGTGCACATGCATATGAAATGCTTCAGTTTGTAGAACATAATACGATAATAGCTTTTAATGGACGAGCTTTCTCTGATTATATTTGCAGAACATAACAAAATTAGATTTTTGTCAACCTTTAATTTGAATTTTCACGGTACATGCATTTCGCAGATGCAAAGGTATTACAAGGCAAATAGTAAGGATCAATGTAACGATCCCAGTTAATGACGAATTCAAATTTATAATTTAATTGAAATTTTGGATTTAATTATGGATTTGTTTGAAATTTTCAAATTTAATAAGAAATGTATATTTATTTATTTTATAAATTGAATTTGAAACTCAAAGTAAATATTTTCAATTGAATAGAATTATAAACAAAAGTTTGATTTGGAAGCTCAAAATGAATTTTCTTTAAAAAGTATAAAATAAAATATAAGTTATAAATTAATATTTGGTAATCAAACTATAAAATAATAACAAATGAAATGTATACTATAACAATTTTGTATGAAGCACAAAGGCAAGCAAGGAATAAACAAAACAAATCTGTACATACATATTAACAAATAATATGAGCTTGTAAACAAATTAGAAGACATGCATTTATTAACATGATCTCAAGTACACCAAACTTGTCTCTTAGCCGAAAAAAGATTATTTCATATCAGTAAACAAAGAAAAATAAATGCAAGAAATCAAATCAAAAGTACATACAAAAAGGGTATGATGTAACTAAGCAAGGGGGAACATGCCTTTATTTCCATCATCTCAGCAGCACGAATAGGTAAATTCGAATTGTTTAAAATATAATGCAGCCCATAACTTTAGTACAAGGGATTGTGAAGGATGATGATTCATGTATAATGGTCAGCCGAAAACAAGGAAACATCTCAAGCCACCATATTTAGAAAATATCTTTGTATTGTACAAAACATTATATCACCCAGTATAAACTCAATTCGTATATCTCAGTTCCTCCATTAAAACTGCGAAACAAAAAAATGTGAAATAAAAACATCATCTTAAACAAATTTGAACAACTCAAATAAATTCAACCAGAAGTTAATCAACTCAGCAATACAAAGATTCAAGATTTAGTTTTAATGTGAAACAAACAACCTGGAACTCCATGCAAAGAAGACCCAACTCAGTGTAGATCAGATTTCAGTGTTGAAATATTCAAGTTTCAAACTTCAACCTGATCAAGTTTTGAATCTGGAAAAAAAATAAAAGCTCGGACCAAATCGAAACAACATGCTCTGTCCTTCTTCCAAAAATATAGGTGAGCAAACCAACCTCATAATCTCTTAAAAGTTATATATATATATATATATATATATATTTTTATATATATATATATATTTGATTTGCCTGTGATGGTATTGAAGTCTGCTATGAAATATGAGGTGCATGTTGGGTTTATGTATTTGTGTACAGAGATATATCTCTAACTTTAAGTTACAGTGTTTCGAACTTAAGCCAAAAAAATTCAAATACTTTTTGTAAAGACCAATATTAGGCTAAGAAACTTGAAGAGGAAATGATGATAACCATATACTTTCCTTTTTAAAAAGAACTACAAGTAGAAATACTAGGTAAATATTTCAAAAATAAAAGATTACATTAAAATAAATCAAAGACTCAAAATTTGATGTTCGCAAATTCTTGTTTTGAATTCATATCCTGATTGGAGTTGCAAATTTCTGAATTTTAATGATGATATCATGATTTTTAACTTTGGAAATCGCTTGGAAATTAGAGTTGAACTGAATTATGAGAAACATCAATTTCCGATGATCTAGGTGAAATCGAACTTCGAGATTAAGTCCAATGGGAGATGACGTGATGTAGATTGTAGGAAAAATGATCGTAGATTTTCTTATCAATTATGGTGGTCGAAATTGATCGGGGTAGGGTTAGTAACAGGTTGAGTTCTCGTGATGGCTGCGTGGTCGTGGATGGATCGAGTGCCACCGCACTAGTGCCAAACGTGGCGTTGAACATTGGGACGTTCGTGGGTATTCGCGTGATCTACGATGGCCTGAGGTGATGGCGCCGGGCAATTTCCTGATGATGCTTCGCTGGGGTTATTTGGTCGAGACGACTCGAATTCGATTTCATAATCATATCTCAGTCCTGGGCAATGGAGTTCATCGGCGTGGTTAGGAGTGACTTGGGGGTGGTAAGAGTTCTGATCAGAGATGATCAGAAAGCATGTGCACATGCACGGAGCATTTACCTGACGATCTGGAGCTGATGTTGTTTTGTTGGGGATGGAAGTAATTTTTCTCATATTGCCTCGAGCGTTTACTCGGGGAAAACTTCGTGACGAACTCGAAGAACATGTAGGGGGACTCGAGTATTGTTGTTCTGTTGTTTTTAAAGAGAACCTGTCCAGTTTGGTTTAAGCAAAATTTCAAATTATAACAAAGCTCAATTTCTGGTTAACATCAGAAGTTTAAATACAACTTCGAGTTTAGTTTGTGAACTTAGATTTTTAATAAATAAATTTTGGGTTTTTTATTTAAAACATGTTTGATGATTTTAAGGTGTTAATTGAAGGAAAGTAAGTCAAATTTTTATAGCCTGGGTTTAGGTTTAAATTTAAATTCCAGATTGTGAAAAGAAAGAGAGTTTATAAATTTAAGTCTTTTAAATAAGTAAATATTTTAAATTTAAAGGGAATTTGATTTAAAATCCTTTCATAACAAAAGAATTGTTTTAATTTATAATTTAAAGGTTTTATAAGTAGATAAAAAAAATTGATTTAAAAGATCAATTAGTATTCATTTTAAACTTGAAATTTAAAATGAAATTTCAAAGGTAAATTTGAAATAAATGTTTTCAAACATATTGAAAGTTAAAATTTAATCAATAATAAAAATGATTTACTTTAAGTAATGAAGATTAAGGATTTATATTCATTAACCATTAAGATAAATAGGATGGATAATTGATGATTTATATTAATTAAATTAGTAATTATAAGTTTAAATGTATTAATTAAAGTTTAAATAATGAATTAAGTAATTAATATGTAATTAAGAACCATAGATTATATTTTTATTTAATTAATGGATTATTAATGGTTAATCAATTTTTATAAATAACAATTAAAGTTAATTAATCAAGTGATTAAGATATAATTACATTTAATGTAATTAAATGTTGATTTGTTTATAAAGGTAATTAATTACTTAAAGATAATTATCTAATGAAATTAATTAAGATTAAATGATTATGTAATTAACTTAGAATTAATTTAATTAATTTATTAATTAAGAATAATTAATTAAGATGATTGATTGATTAATTAATATCAAATGATTCGTAATTAATCAGGATTGGGTAATTAATTCATAAGTAATTAATTAGAAATTTAAATTGGTTTAATTAGGGATTGAAGAATTAATTAATCCTACTTATAAATGATTATTAAATGCATGGATTGCTTATGAATGCTTAAATTGATTGTTATCCCTGATCTGTAATATCCTGTGATGTGAAATTGTTTTGAATTGAGTTGTGTGTGTAAATCATTTATCTGTGTTGAATTTATATATCTATTTGTGAATCTATGAATAAAGATAAGCATTATAGGATTATATCACTTATCAAATATATTGTCATATTCTGATCTATGATGATTAAATGATGTTGCACTATTGTGTGAAACCCCTGGACCACACTTATACACACACAAATATGGATTTCACGAGAAAATCGATAAAGTCACAGATATTTAAAATAATTTTGAATAGAAGATTTGAATTCAAATGTTTTGGAAATGGATTGGGTTTAAAATGAAAAGCTTTTGAAATGGAATTTCAAAGATGAAATTAATTTTGAGTAACTTGATCGAGTTTTGAAATTTAAATATTTTGATTTAAATTTGAATTCAATATTTGAAATTGAATTCTATGATTTGGAAACCAAGGTTTAGAAAGGCTGTAACGACCCGACTTTCTTTGCCCAGAAAGACGCATCGTTATGAAGAAAGAAAGGGATAGAAGAAGAAAAGAAAAGAAGAGAGAACAACAATACATCAGAAATCTCACAGCGGAACGAGAAATATATTATCCCATAAGATATTACATAGTATCATATACATCAGAGTACACAATTTATACATCACAGAATAGACAGTTATAAACTTCTGTCTATTATACAACACAAATATACCATTACAATACAGACTAATACAAACACAGCGGAAACTCTAAATATCTAATCGCTGAAGCCTCCTGCTCCTCAGCTCCTCCAGTATTCGTCAAGACTAACCTGAATCCCTTGGCTACTCGTAAAAATTGAGTACCCAAGGTTTAATAAAACAGAAAATAAACACTTGGGTCAGACATGGGTCTGGTGTGAGTAAACGGGTTAAAATTGTTTAACTTCAAAACCTTTTGAAAACAAAGGTATCACGTAAGACTTCCCACACATAAACGTGGAAAAGTTTTTACCTTACGCTAACCAAATCATTTGATAGGAAATCCAGTTATATTATAATAGGGTCTAGGGTTTTCAAATAAATATGAAATAGCCGAAATTGTTACATTCATTAAATTCCAGCATACATAGGTATACAATCAAGTCCGTTGGCACTTATTGGATTTTGGATTCCATACAATGGCAGGGCTACTGGGGTACCGCCCGTCACAGTACGTGGCCTAGATCACCGTACCGAGGAGTACGCCCGCTCCCCTGCAACACAAAGCCGGAACCATCCCTAACTGGATAATCCCGAACAAGACAACCCCGTAGTTGGCTGCAGTTCCAACTACCCACTAAGCCGAAATATAGAAAGGGACCTCTAGACAGGGATCTATCTTGCTCTCAGTGGGCGCTACCCACGAAGCCTTGCTGCACCTCCCCTGTTTTAGCCATTCCCGGTTGATGAGGCTTGAGGTTACGATTACCTTTAATCAGAACATATCACTTAGAATGCTCATCGTCCGCCTGACGATGTGTTGAAAGCATTCAATCCATACAAGTTCGTTCCGGGTTCGAACGAAACCGAAGGCATTATCTCGTTACACTCGTTTTGGAATCACCCTCAGAGTTAACGACAATAACCCTTGCACTCTGAATCTTCATCTTCACTTGAGATTCACGACCTATCGTTAATTTGGATCGATGTGGTATTCGGGTCTCCAGACCTGGAATACCGGTATACGGAAACCCGATCCCGGTCTCATCGAAATCCAAAACGTATCTTTTAAGGCCAAGTTGTTTAAAGGTTTAAACAATTTAACTTATCTATATTCATACAGATAGATAATTCACAATTCACAATTGATAATCACATTATCAATTAAACAGATGATTCATAACAAAATAGGTAATCCATATCAACATCACAATAGTCAATCTATATTACCATCATAATGCAACCAAGCATTCATACTATACAACATCTTATCTTATTTCTGAGATACATTCATTCAAGACAATCAATGTCGTTCATTCTTATATAAGAAATGATTTACTTAATCACGACATAGTTAATTTAAAATGAATTAAATTAACTATCTCTATCTTTAATTAATTTAAAGTGAATTAAATTAATTATTTCATTATCAACCTTACTTATATAATTATTAATTAATTACAAATAAATTAATTAATCATTCTCTAATTATCCACTTTAATTAATCACTTTGATTAATTATACTTTAATTACATTTAAGTAATTAATTTCACAAATTAATTATTCTTTAACCAAATACAGTAATTAACCTTTAATTACTTAATTAATTAATTAATTATAATCAGTTACTTTAATCCTTAATTAATTATAATTAATCACTTATCATTTGATTAATTAATCTTAATTAATCAACTCTTAATTATATCATTAATTAATTATAAACTAATGATTTCTAATTACCTCTTTAATTATTCTATTAATTACATTAAGTAATTATTCTTAATTAATCCATAATTATTAATCATCTTGATTAATATAATCCAGTAATTAACTTCCTTAATTACTTCCTTTTAAATTAATTACTTTTTAATTAATTATCTTAACCAACAATTAATTACCTTAATCAACAATTAATTACCTTAATCAACAATTAATTACCTTAATCCCTTAATTAACTTTATTAACTAAATTATTTAATTAATAACACTAGGTAATTAACTCTTAATCACTTTCTAACTAATTACTTTTATAAAATAATTATCCTCTAAATACTTTATTAAATAATCTACCTTTACTTAATTACATCCAGTAATTATTCCTTAATTACTTCAACAAGTAGTTATACTAAATTTATTTATAAATGATTATCTCTAATAAATCACAAATTAATTAATTTAACTTAATCATTTAAATTTAATTAAATGATTCTTAACTTACTATATTAAAGGTTCTTAATTAAGAAACTATTATCTTAATTAAATCAATTATTTACCAATAACACTTGATAATTAAAATAATTTAATTATCTAAATTTCCTTTTCAAATTTAATTAACTTTAATTAAATCAACATTCTGAATACTTAAGACAATTCTTATTTTAATTGATTACTAAATCTTAATCATTAAACCTTAATTAATTTAAAATATAAGATTTTAGAAATCAATTAATAATCAACACATTTTAGATTAAACCTTTAAATCTTTAAACTTTTCCAAAGTTATTAAATATAATTAAATACAAATTTATTTCAAAATCTACTTATTTTATTTTGAAACTTAATATTATAAAATATATAAACTTGTTTAACTTTTGTTTAAACTCAGAAAATATTACGAAACAAAATTTCTTTTGTTTCAAATTTAAAAACATTTCCTGGATTTTCTTAAAATCTGCTTTTACTAACAACCCGAGTGAAAGTTTAGAAAACTCGAAGTAATACTCGAGCAAAAACTTCAGAAACCCGAAGGTTCTCTCGCGTCAAAACCTACTTCACCCTGCTTCGAGAAAAACTCGATAAATCACGAACAAACACCCGAGCACCAGCTTTCTCTTTCCCCAAACCCATTTCCAGATGCACGCGATTGTGCCTGTGCACGTGCACCGTCACGCCGATCATCAGCGATCTCCACGATGGCCTCCAACACGTCTCTCTCGATCCCTACTACGCATCGCGCCACCCAGAAACCCAAACACGATCGAAAGTCGATTTCTGACCATCGAACCCAACAGTTCGAAACCACCTTCGCCAGGAAATTCAACCACCACAGCAACCCCCGACCTCGAACAAACCCACCATCTTCACCGTAGCTCCATCATGACCCCTGGCATCCACGGCAACCCCTGCGATCGCCTCTGGTAGCCACTAGTCGACGCGGAAACCAGAAGAACAGGACGTCTAAACTACAGGGGTTAAACCCTACATTCTCGAATTCCGACCAACCTCCACAACAATAAATTCCAAAATTATTTTTCCTATGATCTCCACCTTCCCTTCCACCTTCGAGCTCAGCCGCGACTCCCAGATCGTCGCCGTTCACCTCCGATTGGTCGAATTGCCCAAATCAGATAAACCCAAAATTCTCTTCAATTACCAATCTAAAAATCTTGATATATACACTAAAATTCATGGTTTCCACTCACGAATTCAAACATGTAATTCAAACTCAAATTTGATTTAATAAATTTTTGACCCAAATTGAAAATTTACTGTAAACTCAAAATTTCAGAGCCAATTATTCACTTTTAAATCCTGTAATTATTTTTAGTTGATAGATTACTTGATTGTAAACAACTCCTATTTATAAATCATTAACCAATTCACAATCAACTTCAAGTTATTGATTTTATTATGAAATGAATACTGCTATTATCACACAGAGATCATGAAAACTTCACAGGCATTCAAATGTAACTATACAGGCATGCATACAGACATTTCAAACACTAATATACAAACATGCATTCATTACAACATTTCAGATGATAAATCATCACATAAACAAAACATAGATCTGTTTTTAAAATAATATTTACTCACCATAAACTTTGAACAGAGAACAGATTTGTTCCAGGCTTGTTTTCCAGACTGATGTTTGGTTTTAAACTTGCTTTTTCTTTTGCTTAGTTGAATTTGAAACTTTGCTGTTTGATTAATTCCTCTGATTGCATGTCTTCAGATTCAATTGAAGATTTGAAGCTGCTTATTGAATTGCCTCCATTTTCTTTTGATTTGCATTTGAATTCCAGATTTTATTTTGCTTCTTTGCATTTGATTCCCAGTTTTTCTTTTTTTTTTTAAATTTTGATTTCCAGACTTTTATTTGATTTAGATTCGAATTTAGTTTTTTAGTAGAGAAAAGAATAGCTCAGCTGATAGTAAAAATCTTTCTTCTTTAAATTTTGATTTATTTATTTTAATTATTAAGAAGAATATTGACATTTGTCCTTCTTAAGAGTTAATTTGCTTACACCTATACATTTAAATTTACAAATGTCTCTAAACTACCTTTATATGCTTACAAGTGTAAATCTTGTTTTTAATTAATTTATTTAAGTCATTTATATGTATTTAAGAAATATTTACATGTATATAAAAATGTATTTATCTTTTTATAAATAAGCTTTTAGATTTTAATAAATATACAAATGTGAAAAACTATTATTTAAAACAACTTATGTTTTGATAAATTATTTATAACATATTTTTATATGCTTGAGAAATTGAGTTTAACTCTATATATATTTTTTTACAAACCCATTTTGACTTATATTTGAATATTAAAAGAGAAAAGATTATTAAAACAAATAAACTTCTTAATTTAAACCTTATTTAAACTTAAGCTTACATATATATTTTTAAATAAGAAATTATTCTTGTTATTTAAATTATAAATATCATTTTCAAAAGTATTAAGTCAAATTACAAATTTCCAAGTTACAAATTATATAAAGATTAAAGTTTGGAAATACTTTATTAAATTCAAATTCAATATTCTTTTCATTCCAATATATGCAAATATATATATTCTAAATGAAAAATACTTTTAACATTAGCTTGATAATTATCATATTGAATTTAATACATAACTTCAAATAACAATATATATATACATATATATTATAATTTGATAACTTATCCTTTTATTAAATTAAAGACTCCCTATTTATAATATATATACCTATATATATACATTATAAATATAAACACTTATATTAGTTTTAGAAAGATAAATCTTCCCAATTTTAAATTGTTAGAAAAGATATTAATACATATTGCCAATTAAAATATTATTAGCCTTTTAAAATGAATAAACTTGTCAATTTTATAAAATAAAATCATCAAATCAATTTAATTATTAATAAAGATTATTAAATTGATATTGCCAAATTCCCGGGATATCACATTCCTCCCCCCTTAAAATAATTTCGTCCCCGAAATTTAAAAGCAAAGATAATTTAATAACCCAGCAAAATTTCAATTTTAATTTCAAACAGCAACCATACATATCAATCATATTCTAACAATCATAGCAAACAATTTAATCAAACAAATTTAACTATCCAGACAAAATTCTAGATAGAATTTCCTCGAGTTTCCCCAAGTGTATATATATACCGGAATACTCGCTCTACAGGATCTTAACTAACTATCTACAATAATCTAGAACTCCTTCCTATCTAGATTACAAATCTGAACAAAATATCAGACTAAACTCAAAACCATCCCAACTACCAAATCCTTCTGAACTGCTGATTTCACAACCAGTGACAGATCAAACACGTATTCCCTTAGAGATACGTGAAATAAAATGAATTCCAGTTATCCGAACTGGCCATTTAATCCTATAGATCAAAGAACTAATCCTTTTGAGAACACAGAAAAATCTCATAATACTTCCGGAGCTAGCTCTCCAGTCTTACCAAATCTTATATCTCCTTTGATCGGAGAAAACTTAAACAATATCCAAATTTCAACTTCAAATTCCAAATTCCATCAATTCTTAACTGCATAACTCTCCTGACGATCCTGAGTCACTTCATCCTTCCGGATCAGCTTAACCCTTGCGGATGCTTCTTGAAATAATCTAGACCAATATCAAACCAATTTCCGGATCCTACTCAACAAAATGGTTTCCAAAAATACGCCAAAATCCAGAACACAACTCTACTCCACAATCATTAGAGCACTTCGAACTACTTCTCTTATCTGAAATAGCCAAACAGTTGCACTTGACAACCTTACCTCCAAATCCTGAAAAATCCTTCATACTTAGAGATATACTTGAATTTCCTATAGAAATCCTTTACTCCAAGAAAATTACAACTTCTGGTTGCTTCCACTCTAGAATAGCTGCTATCTTGCTTTCGCTGCACAACTCTGATCTGGAGTAGATGAGAATGCTGTCGAAGAAACTCGAGCACACACTTGATCATCCACAGTTCACCATACCATAAAATCTTAGTGAACCACTCCACTTGGTCAAAACATCCCAGAAGAATTCCCTCCAGAAAATTAGGACTGATCAATCCCTCTCCAAAGAATCCTGAGCTGCTTCACCAAATTATTCTCTAGGAGACATCCTTCTATTAAGCTGAACCACCGGTAACTCCACAAATCAAGTCGATACGGAATCTCAATCTCCAATAATCCATGAGAACACTCGAACAATCGCAAGTCTCTTTTGCGATCAACTCGACCTAACTTCCACAGATACTGTTCTCTCTTCATAAATTAGAACAGCTCATACTTAACTATCCAATTCATCGAAGAAATGGATCCACTCTGCTGCTTTTGGATTCCTCCTCTAGAAAAACTTCTCAGCTAGAAAACTTCCTGCCAACACAGAACACTTCCGAGTTGCACTGCTGACACTGACGCCAAAGACTTCCTAATCCAAAACTCTTCGAGAAACTCGGACCTCAAATCAAACAAAAACACCCCGCTGGACCCAGCCACAACACCGAAGCAGATATACTTCCTAAAACTTGCTCCATAAGAAACATCTTCGGAAACATCCATAGTCACTGCGTCTCACCACACAGCTACTTCTTTCAGAAGTTACCAAGATATCATCATTCGCTTTTGCTCATCCAATTTCAAAGATAAACTCCAAACCTTAACAGGTTTCCTTCAGAGATCGATGAAATCCTTACACCACAACAAAGCTCACTCGAGACGATATTAGGTCTACAGTCTCGACAAATACACTTCCAAACTCAACACTCAGACTCTAACTATTGGTAATTGTGTTACACACACTACCATCTTATCTACCTTTATAACTCATATTGGAAAACCCGAACAGGTAACCCAATAAATAGGTAGAATAAATATATATATAGTTATATAAAAATTACAAATACGCGCTCTCAAGATAGACACCACTCCAGAGCCTAGGTATTCACTCAACCTACCGCTCTGATACCAACTGTAACGACCCGACTTTCTTTGCCCAGAAAGACGCATCGTTATGAAGAAAGAAAGGGATAGAAGAAGAAAAGAAAAGAAGAGAGAACAACAATACATCAGAAATCTCACAGCGGAACGAGAAATATATTATCCCATAAGATATTACATAGTATCATATACATCAGAGTACACAATTTATACATCACAGAATAGACAGAAGTTTATAACTGTCTATTCTGTGATGTATAAATTGTGTACTCTGATGTATATGATACTATGTAATATCTTATGGGATAATATATTTCTCGTTCCGCTGTGAGATTTCTGATGTATTGTTGTTCTCTCTTCTTTTCTTTTCTTCTTCTATCCCTTTCTTTCTTCATAACGATGCGTCTTTCTAGGCAAAGAAAGTCGGGTCGTTACAAAGGCTATTCAACTTATAAATGAGTTTATATGTGTTAAACTATTTTAAAGGTATTGATTTGGAAATTTGAATTTAAATTCAAAGGCTTTAACTCGTGTAAATAAAATTGGATCTTTTTGGAATGAAACTATTCTGTTTCAAATAATAAAAGCTTTCATATAAGAAGTGAACTTCCAAATTGTGTTAAAAGGAATTTTAAGATTTAAATGAAAATGATTTCCAAGTTATGGAAACAGTTTGAAAGCTATGAATTGAATCTGTTTATCTTTAACAGATTTAAAATGGTGATTTATTTAAACCATTCGAAATGAAATTGTTTTGAAAGCTATAAGTTAAATCTTTGATTTAAAGATTTAACGAGTTAAATTTAAATGGAAATTGATTTGGAAAATCTGTGAATGAATCTTTTGTTTAAAAGATAAAAATGTGGAAATAGTTTAAACCATTGTAGGTTGTTAAAATGAATCTTTTTGTTTAAAGATTTGAAAATGGTAATTTGTTAAACTATTTGAAAAGAGAAGTTTGGGTAATAAGTTGTGACTTAATTGAAATCCCAATATCCATATATTTTTAAATATTACACTCACTAATCGGGTTAGCCTGGAAAAGACAATGGAGTCATATAACCCATTCCGAATAGTGATACGTCGTATATGGATAGTATTTGAAGACCAGTGGTGAAGACCGGATATTCACGAGAATGAAAGGATAACTCGTCGATTGTCTCTGCACTGAGTCGCGCCGGTATAGAGATCCCCTAAGTGATGGGAAATCCGATCGAGATTGTGAATACCCGGAATTGCAAGGGCTTCGTAAGAAGTGCCTTCGGTTCTGTTCGAACCCGGAACAGACTTGTATGGTTACATGTCTGACATTACACTTTGAGATATAAAGCCGATTTCTTTCAAATACATTTCTGTTTGGTGGCGGAGAATTTATTCTCTTAGCTTAACACCCTTCTCTGAGACGTACGAGCTCAGAGGTTATGTAGTTGAAGGTTATCGGCGATATATTCCCAATTTGGTAATGTGACATGCTGAGTGTTGTTGTGTGATGATCATTGTTTGACCATTTGTGATATGATCATTTGTTTGATCATTTATCTTGGTGATCATTACTTTGATCATCTCTTGACCCAAAGCATGTGTCACGACCCTAGATTTTTAATAAATTTAAATTGATAATTAATTGGATTTTTGGATTAAAATTGTAAAATCAATCGGTTAAAGTGATGCGAGTTTCCCCAAACTAAAATAAATTTTGTATAAATCATTTAAATTTAAAAATATTGTAAATATTGTATATATATGTGGATATATGTATTTGGGCATATATGAGTGAATTTGAAAATAATAAATATATATAAAGATATATATTTGACTTGAATTTTAAATTATAAATATTTGAGTTAGAGTTTGAAATAGAAATGTATACAAGATAAATTTTATAGTTTGTAAAATAGAGAATAAACACGTTAACAAAGATTTTAACAACATAGAAATTCATCTATATTTTGAAAAGAATATAAATGTACAAACTAAAGTGGATCATTAAAACAAAATAATAAGACAAAAGAAAGGAAAATAAAATATATAAAGTATGAAAATAATAAAAGTAAAATAAAATACAAGTAAATACATTAAGTGAAATCTTATAACTTTAAACTATCTATACAACATATAGGCAAGTAAAAGAATAAAGAAGCAACTTCAATTCTTTATAGAAGCAAATCAAATAAAGAAAAAGGAAAATATCTATGAATAAAGGAATAAAGTAAGTATAGAGAACATAAAGGACAGGCATTAAATGCTGGCAACATCTTTTGTCACTTTGAATTGTTTTCTAAAGCAAGATATCAGCCGAGTTACCTTCAACCATGCCTAGTATTATACAAACAAACATACCCTATTTTATAAACAAACAATGGTATCATTTCAGCCACCCTATGAAGATATCACTGATCTCATTTGTACAAACTTATTTTTTTCACCCTGTACACTTCTTTTCTCATATATCAACTTATCTCCATTTCAGTTCGTATATTCCAAACAAAGGAAATGTCATTTCATATTTAAGCAAACTTCAACTTAAAAACATCTCAGTTCCTTCATTAAAACTGAGAAACAAAAGTAAGTCTCAGACCTAAGTTTTCAAGTTCCAGTTCAAAGCTTAAAACATCTGAAGTAATCACCACCTTGAAACTAAAACAAATTCGAGTTCTCAAAGCAAGTTCAACCAGAGAATCAAACTAGGAAGTTTCAACTTGCAAATCTTTACAACTGCTTCAATTTGAAATCTGTTTGTTCTTCAAAACAACTATGAGTAAACAATTAAAACTAAATATATGTGTTTATCTGTTGCTTATGATGCCTGAGTTTGAAGTTGCCTTGTTATGCATATATACATATATATGAATTCCTCTGCGTATAAATATTTGTAGAAGTGAATGCTTGGTTATGTGGAAAGTACCTCTATCTTCTCATTTCAGAGCATCCAGCTTGATCAAAAATAAAATAAAATTCAATATATCTCTTCCTAATTTTTGTTAAACCTAGATGTATAAATCAAACTTGATCTTAATGAAAGGTATTTGATTTAAAACATTTCCAGTGAAAATCTGATAATAGTTTTGATAAGAAGAAAGAAGAACAGTAAGAGTTTAAATATATCAAAATCTCAACTTTAATAACTTGTTGTTTCAAATATATATTTTGATTCGTCATTAAAAGATATGATTTTTAAAAATAAAATGAGGATTTTTAAGTTGATATTTTGGGAGGAATTGAATGTTGAACGGAATTCGCGTTTTCGTAAATCGCCGTCGAACGGCGATAAATCAAGCGAGGTGATTGGGACTGGAGAAGGCCTGAGTGATGGGGAGTGCAGGAAAAATGCAAGTGAATTTTCTTATTGGCCGAGGTGATCGGAATTGAAGGTAGTAGGGTTTCGACATTAATATGGGTGGTCTTTGTTTTCGAGGTTGTTGCATAGTCGATCGATCACCGGAGTGAATCGCGAGTGTGGAAACTAGTTCATTGAGGTCAGGCGAAGCTCTGACCAGAATTTCGAGGCCTCTGGTGGTCTGAGGCGATAGTACGAGGCGTTTGTTGACGATCGCGTTTGTTCCAGGATGGGTCAGATTTCTCTTTTGCAAGTTCGTCGTTGTTTTGGGTTCCTAGATGGTCTGGAGGTTAGGGCAGGTTGTCGCTGATGTGTGGAAGATAGTGGCGATGGCCAGAACGTAGGCGAACTCGTGTGCAGGTGCACGGCGTCATATCCGTGTCTAAGCGTTCGCGTTCGTGAGTGACTCGAAGAGATACTCGAGTGGGGAAGGAGATAGACTCGGGATCGAGCTCGAGTTTGCAAGGGAGTTCACGTAGCAGTTTTATACTTGAACTTTAAACTGAAAAGAGAGTAGAAGGAGTATACGGGAAGAAAGAGAGGGGTACTCGGGAAAAGTTAGTGGGAGACTCGAGTGATACTCAAGTAAACTAGGAATCTTTCTCGGGTTTTCATTTTAAGTGACAAACTATTACAGGTTGGGGGTTAATCATCTCAACCAATTTTCTTAGTATAGGTGATTTAATAAAGGCTTAATAAATTAAGCTAAGATATTTTGACAAGTGAAATCAATCAAGTAAATACTTAACAAAGTTTTAAAATCTTAATATTTTAATTAAGTAGTTAGTATAAGTCATGTTTTAAATTTAATTTAAATTAAAGTTTTCAAGTTGGGGATAATTTAATTTTCAAAGTTTAAGGAAGACTTTAAAAGGTTAATTAAAATAAATAATTTTTTATAAATTAATTGCTTTGAAAAGTGATGAAGAATGATTAATTTGTAATTGAATTAAATATTGGTTAATTAACAATTAAGTATTTAATTTATTTGTAATTAAGAATCGTTAATTAAAGTAATTAGTAGTTAATTAAGATAATTGATGATTAAGAAATAATTAATTAAGATTGAATTAATTTATATTTAACCATTGATTTAAATAAATTAATAAAAATAGTTATGTGGTTAATTCTTTTGAATCACCTTCACCTTAAATTGAAGATGATGGACTGTCATCAAACATTGTGTACTGGATTAATATTTCTGTTTGTGATTATGATACTGTATGATGTGACTTGCCTTATGTTGGACTGTGATTTGTAGTTGTTTCTGTATATATGTGAAAACCCACGGCCCGTAAAATGGCATTTGAATTTCGATGCGATAGGGAGTCGGATTCCAGTTGGTTATTCGAAAACCCACATCGAATTGTAATAATGAATCTTTGTGTCCGATAAATTTATTTTACCTATGAATCTGTGAATGAAGATAAGCGTTATCGATTTTACCGCTTATCGATATATCTGTGATGATTGATGTTGCACTATTGTGTGTGAAACCCCTGGACCACACTTTTACACACACAAATATGGATTTCACGTGGAAATCGGTTAAGTCACAGATAACTTAAATTTGATGTTTTTGAAATTGAAATTTTAATTTCAATTGATTTTGAAATTGAAAATTTGGGTTTAAAGTGAAAAACTTTTGAAATAGAATTTCAAAGATAAAAGTTATTTTGAATAACTTAATCGAGTTTTGAAAATTTAAATAATTTGATTTAAATTTGAATTCGAGTTTGAAATTGAATTCTAAGATTTGAAACTAGGGATTAAAGATGATATAAATGTGTTTATATGAAGTTAAACCATTTAAAAAGTAAAATTTTGAGAATTTGAATTTAACCCAAGGATTTCAACTCGTATAAATGAATCAGATTTCCAAAATGAAAACTGTTTGGTTTCAAATGATAAAAGCTTTCAGATAAGAAATGAAATTCCAATTTAATTAAAGGAATTTCAAGATTGAATTGAAAAATGGTTTTCCAAGTTATGAATGAATTCTTTTTGAAAGCTATGTAATAAATCTGTTATTTTTAACAGATTTAAAATGGTGATTTATTTAAACCATTCGAAATGAATTTTTTTTGAAAGTTATAAGTTAAATATTTGATTTAAAGATTTAACGAGTTGATTAAATTGAAATGGAAATTAATTTGGAAAATCTATGAATGAATCTTTTGTTTAAAAGATTAAAGTGTGGAAATTGTTTTAAACCATTGAAGGTTGTTAAAATGAATCTTTTTTTAAAAGATTTGAAAATGGTAATTTGTTAAACCATTTGAAAGAAAGTTGGGTTTAAGTTGTGACTTAACTGAAATCCCAATATCCATTTATTTTAAATATTTCGCTCACTATTCGGGTTAGCCGGGAAAGGACCTTTGGGTCGTATAACCCATTCCGAATATGTGATACGTCGTATATGGATAGCATTTGAAGACCGGTGGTGAAGACCGGATATCCACGAGAACGAAAGGATAACTCGTCGATTGTCTCTGCACTGAGTCGCGCCGGTATAGAGATTTCCTAAGTGATGGGAAGTCCAATCGAGATTGTGGATACCCGGATTGCAAGGGCTTTGTAAGAAGTGCCTTCGGTTCTGTTCGAACCCAGAACAGACTTGTATGGATTGTATGTCTGACATTACACTTTGAGATATAAAGCCGATTTCTTTCAAATACATATTTGTTTGGTGGCAGAGAATTTATTCTCTTAGCTTAACACCCTTCTTTGAGACGTACGAGCTCAGAGGTTATGTAGTTGAAATTTATCAGCGATATATTCCCAATTTGGTAATGTGACATGCTGAGTGTTGCTGTGTGATGATTAGTGTTTGATCATTTGTGATATGATCATTTGTTTGATCATTTATCTTTGTGATCATAGGTTGATCATCTGTTGACCCAAAGCATGGCTTTGTGACAAAGTGTAGCTTTGTGGACGAGACTTCGTCGAGCCTCACAACCCGGTAATGGTCGAAACAGTAATTGTGCGGCAAGGTTTTAGGGGTAGCTTCCCTAGGGTATGACCATTCCTTCTGGAAAAGGGTAGTATCATGGTATGGATCCCAGATACTTACTCATGTGGACACACTTTATTTATTATGTGTGATGTTGGTTTCGAGGCGCCTCGGTTAAAGGTCCCAAAGGACCGGGGGTGGCATATCTGAGGTTTTGTATATCCCTTTGGAAAGGGGGTAGCCGACCTTGTTTGGCAGAGAACGGTTTGGTTCTCGGAGCGTCCCGCCAGAGGCGTTTCATTCGTGGAATAGGAAGTTTCTTAGCCTGACCATTTGTTGGAAATCCATCTTCCAAATACGAACTTTGTACGGTATTAGTTGTAGAACCTGCCATCTACTTATGGTGGCGCCCCACTGTTTGGATGGTAGCTATAGTAGGCATAGTTCGAAATGTCTATGCTGGCTAAGATTGATATTCTATTTTCGAAATACTTTTTCCACTATGCACTAATAATAATATAAAAAATGATTTGATTTTGCGTAGTAAGCATCTTTGACTATCATAAGGAGAAATCTCCTCCAATTCTGCGTTTGCATTGTGTGTGTGGCGGGAGGCCTTATGGTAGTTTCATTTTCCAAAAACATTGCGAATTGACTTTAAAATTCTCTGCTATTTGTTTTTAAAGATAAACTGTTTTTGTTGCTCACACCAGTCCCATGACTGATCCGTAGTTTATTGTTTCTTTCCTAAACTCTGGATGCTCAAAATTTTTCTACACGAGCAGTCTAGAGTTGGGTTTTTCAGATAGTCAGGTTTAGTAGATTATCTGGAGCTAGTTCAGTTCTTGGATATGGACTGCACTTGCTTATCTTTGTGCATCGTTATTGAGAGTTCAAGCTATTTCTGGATTTGTGCTTTGAAGATGGAGATTGTCCGCTGCTGATGTTATCGTTTTCTTCTCCGCTGCTATTTCTTGTATCACATCTCTGATGTATATTTATATCTGTTGTATCATTCTGTTGTATCATATTGTATCAGATTTTGTATCTGTCATTGTATCAATGTTATATATAGTGATATATTCTTTTTCTACCGCTGTGTTATTTACTTAATGTTGTTATAAGCTCCGGCGACTTGGATTTGAACGGTCGAATCTACGGCATTCGAGTACGATGTAAAGTATGGATGTCGATTTTCGAGCGGGCAAAATCCGCTTCGTTATAGCATGGCTTTGTGACAAAGCGTAGCTTTGTGGACGAGACTTCGTCGAACCTCACGACCCGGTATGGTCGAAACAGGAATCGTGGCAGCAAGGTTATTAGGGGATAGCGACCCCTTAGTGTATGTCATTTCCTTCTGGATTATGAGTGGTATCATGGTATGGAGCCCAGATACTTACTTTGTGGTTGCTGCAAATTTATTACTTGTGGTTGTTGGAATCGAGGATCCTCGGGAAAAAGGTCACAAACGACCGGGTAATGACATATTCGTGTCAGTAGTTACCCAGCTAGGGATAACCCGGCCTTGTGTAGCAGAGATCCGGTTAGGATCCGGGAACGTCGCTCTAGAGGCATTCTATTTTACTTGGGAAGTTCCTTTGCCTGACCATTTGTTGGAAATCCATCTTCCAATACGAACTTTGTATGGTATTAGTTGTAGATCCTGCCATTTACGTACGGTGGTCACCACTGTTTAGATGGTAGCTATAGTAGGCATATGATAATGGTCGTATGTTGGCTAAGATTGATATTATATTTTCGAAATACTTTTCTACACTATGCACTAATAATAATATCAAAAAAATGATTGGATTTTGCGTAGTAAGCATCTTTGACTATCATAAGAAGAAATCTCCTCCAATTCTGCGTTTGCATTGTGTGTGTGGCGGGAGGTCTTATGGTAGTTTCATTTTCTAAAAGCATTGCGAATTGACTTTAAAATTCTCTGCTATTTGTTTTTAAAGATAAACTGTTTTTGTTGCTCACACCAGTCCCATGACTGATCCGGAATTTATTGTTTCTTTCCTAAACTCTAGGTGCTCAAATTTTTTCTACACGAGCAGTCTAGAGTTGGGTTTTTCAGATAGTCAGGTTTAGTAGATTATCTGGAGCTAGTTCAGTCTTTGGATATGGACTGCACTTGCTTATCTTTGTGCATCGTTATTTGGAGTTCGAGCTATTTCTGGATTGGTGCTTTGGAGATGGAGATTATCCGCTGCTGGTGTTATCGTTTTCTTTTCCGCTGCTATTTCTTGTATCATATCTCTGATGTATATTGATATTCATTGTATCACTCTGTTGTATCATATATTGTATCAGATATTGTATATCAATGTATTATTATTGTTCTTCCGCTGTGTTGTTTACTTAATTGTGTTATAAGCTCCGGCGACTCGGATTTGAACGGTCGAATCTATGGCATTCGAGTACGATGTAAAGTATGGATGTCGATTTTCGAACGCGAAAATCTGGGACGTTACAATCAATAGCCGAGCTTTCTTTGATTTGTTAGTATGGTCAGATTTAATCTCTTACTTTAGTGATTTGAATCAGTTTCTGTCATTTGTTGTCCGCATTTTGCATATTTTTGCCAGATAAACCATCTTTCTCCCTTTAATTTTAGCTATGCAATATTTTAGTACTCAAAATTTGAATAAAGGGGAAAATACTACACAATTAATTTTTTCATTCATAAAAAATAATATTCAAGTAGAGAACTATAAATATAACTAACAAATGTTGTCGAGTATTCAAGGATTATAACATAAACAAATAAAAATTATGATTCCTTTTGACCCGATCTGGAAGGTGCTTTAACGGGCCTATTGATGTTGGCAAGAAAAGTTCATGGCGCGATCTGCAAGGTGCTTTCAACATTTCCAATAAGTTCAAGGAGATGGAGTATTCGAAGCCCATTACTTATAGGGCATGGAAAAAGTTCTGCATGGTTGTGTCATAGAACATATACCCTAATTGGGTGCGACCCACTTAGCCATGCTGCATCTTCCCTGCTTTTCAGTCATTCCCGGTTGATTAGGCTGGAGGTTACGATTACCTTTTAAGGAATTTTCACTTAAAATGCTCATTGTCCTCCAATGACAATGTACAGATAGCATTCATCCATACAAGTCCGTTTTGGGTCCGAACGAAACCGATGGCACTATTCCTACTACATCAGTTTTTGGAATCATCCTCGGGATTAGTAGCTATTAGCCCTTGCACTTCACTGCTCCATCTACGACTCCATGCTCCTGTCTTCATTTCGAAATCATACTCGTTGGATCGAAGTGGTTTTCGGATAACTTATCAGATCCTGGTATCTTCGAAACAACATTCGATATTACCCGGTAAATTCAACCCCGGTTCTTTCAGAAATAAACAGACGGAATAAGATCGAAGATCACCTCATAACCGTTAGTTGACGGATTTCCTTGTAAACGTCCTAGAAGAACGAAACGAGTTTATACATACAGTATAGCACCTCGAACGGTAACTGTACCATATAATTCTCGTGTTTGTTCTAGATATTCCCAAAGTTATATTTTTGGTCCAGATTTTGATACTCGGTTATTTAACTATCAAATAAACAATAATTCAACCAAATATTTCCTTTTCCACTGAAAACATTAAGTCTTATTTTATTTAATTTTTAATAAATTAAATCTCTTTATACAAAATATATACTTATCCTGCCGAATTTAGTATATTCACAAACTATCCTTTTCAAAAATATTTTGAAAACCTTTTCTTTAAATAATATGGAAAGTACCACTGCGGTATCAACCATTGATTCACAACTCAATGATTACGTCTCTATCCTAGAGAAATTCAAAACTTAATTGTAGGCACTCATTGCCTCCGATTTCGCCATGAAAGTATACCATTACTTTCTGAAACTTTATTTAATAATCTTCTCAAAAATACTCTTTAAATAAAAGTTAAATTTTAGGCAAATACTCTTTAAATAAAAGTTATCATATAATATAAATATTGAATAATTTATCTTTTAAAAATAATAAGGTTGATTAATTGTTAAATAATAATTGACTTAATATAAACTAACTTAATTAATAATTAAATATACTTAAAACAATTTAAAAGAATTACTTAATTAATTTTCCGAAATATCCTTAAACACTTTTTAAAATTACATAGTAATAATTAAAAATCCTCCTTTTTAAAACAAACTCAATTTCTCGATAAAAATATATTTTCCAATTTCAATATAACCAGTCTAACATTTATAAATCTCTCTCGATTTATTCCCAATTTGATTTACGTCCTAATTTCGTAAATCCCCATTCAAATTTCTAAAAATAAATCTACCATTTATTTTTAAACTAATTTATCCACCTCCTTAAAAATCCTTACCGTGAATTTATAACTTCCATTTATCCACTGATAATCACTTTCTTTATTTATAAACCTTGTTTATAAATTCCATAGTCTAATTTCTCGTTTATAACGATTTCACAATACTTAATCGATTTTAAATCGATTTCTAAATTAAATTCCATTTTTAAATTAATTTTTCAAATAACCCAACTATATTCCAAAACTCAACTAATTTTACATTTCACTTCCTTTTTTTATAATTTAAAATCTTATTTAAATCTAGAACAACAATTTCATATTTTATTTTCAAGTTTCCTTTTTATTTTTCCAAACTATTTTAAATCTCGATTTTAAAATTTATTCACACTTAAACAAATATCGCTTAAGTTTTATTATCTAAAATCCTTTTATTTACATTATTCTGAAATCTCTATTTTCCCATATTCTGAAATTATTAAGTACGAATTTTAAAATCAAACTATTTATTTTACCCAAAATTCATTTCTTTTAATAAATCCAAAT
This sequence comes from Allium fistulosum, assembly GCA_030737815.1. Lineage (NCBI taxonomy): Eukaryota > Viridiplantae > Streptophyta > Magnoliopsida > Asparagales > Amaryllidaceae > Allium > Allium fistulosum. The sequence goes on from CM060904.1 coordinate 597,657,433, forward strand.
TCCGCTATAAATAATTTACTTCCAATTTTCTTTTTGATTTCTTTCTAAATTAAACACATATTTATGGTATATTTTAGAAATGCCAAAATCTAAACCAGTAATACCATAACATCCAATAAATTCAAATCATACTATAATCTACCATGGATTTTTTAACCAGTTCATATATCAATATATATGAAAATAAATTCAATATTTTTGAGGAATCCAGTTGGATGCCTCCAACATGTTTCCCTGCATCCACAAATGTTAAACAACATAAAAATACCCATCCCACTTCGAGGGGGATATCGTGGTATATTGGGTCGTCCGCTATTATGTGGGGCGTATAGGGTCTCATCCGCTATATATATGCGATCAATCACTCCAATATATATACTACTATATATAATATCACATTCAACTTATAAAAATATATCAATTCAACCAATCAATCAATAATTAATTTTTACTATTTAAAATTAATCGCAGTAATCCAAAATTGAGTGAGATTAACTCACTTTGCTTGTAGTCATTGCGATAGTGATTTATTTCAAATAAACTAAACAAGCGTTTAATTTTAACTAAAATTTTCACTAGCTCCAATCAACTCCAATCCAGCTCTAAAATATAGTGCTTGACAAAACGGACCCAATGCAATTTGTTTCGTATGATTTCGACCTTGTATGGCAAAGTTATACAATTTATAAGATTACTAATTATTGCTGAAATTAGTTTTACTAATCACAGTTAATATTTTAATTAACCTCGTTCAAAATAAATTAGCCACCTAAATCTTCTTCTTTCCTAAGTCGAGTTGACCAGTCTGCTCCTCCTTTTCCCACGCCTCATCACCGCCACATGCCTCCAGAGGTCGCCGCTCCCACTATACCAATTCCCTAGACCTCGACGAATCCAATGAAGCTAGCGCGGCCTCCCATCTCTCCCTCTTTCTCTACGAAAACCCTAAAACCTTATCTCTATTCATACCCTGCTCGCCGTTGCCACGGTCGACGTTGTACCACCAGACACTAGCTGAAGGTGCGCCTGGCCTTCCCCTACATTTTCCCTTCAGACATCATTCCCCCAAACTTCACCAAAATGCCGCAATCGATTGAAGAAACACTCGCCTTTCATCACCAGACTTCTGCCACCCTAGTGATCGGCCATCAATCTCCACCATTCGGTGTCTACATTGCGTCGACGTGCACACTTCTCCTTTAGGAATCAAAGGCAAGATCGGCCTGTGGTGGCGCGTTGAAATGGTGGCCGTTGGACGGTGGTTGATGTTCACCAGAGAAGAAAATGTCTTCATTCCCTTTTTTTACTCATTTGAATGCACTATTGCTTGTGCTTTTAAAAAGAAGGAGGGAACGATGTTTACATATTGGATGTTGTCTATAGTGACTCTGAAGTGATATGAAAAGGGTTGATAGAAATATTGTCAAGTCAAACAAAATATAAATTTGTTTAAATTTCTAAACCGTCTCGATTATGCAACTAAAAATCTCAAACCCCTATAGCGGTGTGCCGCTAGGCATTTATAATGTTATACCCCTGTACAGAACGCAATGGAAAAGGTTTCGGGTCCTAATTTGATCGTATGGAGAAGATAGCTTTTTGGGCCCAATTATTATATTGAATTTTCGATACAAATTTCAGCGTGTTTATATCCCGTACGACCAAACAATAACCCCCAAAGTTACAAAATTTGAAATTCGATAATAATACACTATTACGGATCTAATGGAACTGGTTTTGTCGAATTCCGAGACCGTGCCCCGGAAGCCTATTTTTAATGTAAATTTAGACGATATATTTTTAAAACTGAACAAATCACTTTTAAATTCAATTTAAAAAGTTTTATTATCTTCGTTATTATTAATATAAATTTTATAAGCCTTTAAATTATTTTAACAAGCTTAAAACTCCAGATTCAATATTTTAACTAATTTTCAATTATTAAATTCGATAATTAAATTATCCAATAAATAGTTATATTTGAAATTCAAGTTAAGAATTAACTTTTAAATATTTAAAATCATTTAAATAAACCAATTTCAAATAACCAAATTCTGGGTCGTTACATTCCTCCCCCCTTAAAAGAATTTCATCCCTGAAATTGCTAGAAGAATGGTCCAAACCCAATTAACTATTTCAAAACCAAACAGTTTAAACAACTATCCGAAATCCATTTATCGAGCCCATACTATAACTTTTACTAATTCCCAAACCCCTCCATAGATTCCAAATAATATTATTCACTCAACCATTTCAACTTATAATCTAAAATAACATTTTAGTTATCAAGAAAAAAATTTCTACAAAATTTTTTAATTCCTTAAAATTTCGAAATATTTCACCAGCGTCTCCTTTCCGCGGCTAGATCTGAAAAACTACAAAATGCCACTGCGGGCCCAAATCATCAAAAGAAAACAAAAGCCAAGTGGCTTAATCATAAAATCATCGAATTTCAAACATCAATTTAAACATGTACCTTTTTTGTCGGGCAATCAAATTTTACTCCTGAAATCGAAGACATCAATTTAGCTTTTGCTTTTAAATATCTGCATCTTACTTACCAGTAATATCCAATCTCATAATTCAAATTATTTTATTCAGTAGTTTTCTCCAATATTTATTTCACCAAAACCCGTATTATGTACATATATCATTCGTATGCAAAATCAACTCTGATCGCTCACTCGACCACATAATTTCACTTCCAAACTAGTATCGTTCACATGACTCTCTAGTGCAGACTCGGATCTGGTTTCTTGATTAGAAACCGTCATTATCCTTGCATAGCCATAACTATGATAGAGAATTCCAGAATCAATCAAAAATCCACATCCAGGGTTCGCCGTCGAAAATCGAGTGAAAAATCCTAGCTCGGACCGATATAAATTATATCGAAATTCTGTGCTCGAATCTGGATCAAATCGTCATACGAAATAAATGATATACGTACAACTTACATATTAATTTCCAATTGATAATTAGTCATATCCAATTCTTTTTATTCACATTTACTTTCATTTCCATTCAATTATTCTCAAACCATTATTCACATTCCTTATTCAATCTGTATTCAAATATTTTCTTAGTATATACCTCAAATACCAATTTCCACTTAAGAACTTCTTTTTTAAATTTCTTAATTCAATTTAATCTTTTTATACAAAAGTTCTTATGCTTATTACCACCTTCCACATAAGTCCACATCCACTTTAACTCAACCAATTTACATTTTAAATTTTATTTTATTTAGTCCCACTCAAACTAAATTTTCAATTTCACTTTATTTAACATAATCCAAGTTAAATATCATTCCCATAATCAATTTCAATTCCATTAACTTACTAATTAAATTAATTAGTTCATCCATACATTTATTTTCAATCTTAATAAATTCTATTTCCAAACTTTATTTTATTTAGTCCAACTTAGGCTAAATTTTCAAAATTCACCTTATACTTAACTCAAGTTAAGTTTAATCCCATTCCAACATCAGATTCCAAATTTTATGAGTTTTCTAACTTATTTATATTCCACTCACCAATTTCTTCCAATTCACTTCATTTATTTGGTTTACTTTACTAGTTTATTCCATTATCACACTTGCTTTCGTTTAACTCTTCTTAAGTTAGATTTCATTCCAAACAAATTTAAAATTCTTATAAGTTATCAAACTATTTTATCATATTTCCCAAATAACATTTTAAATGAAAATCGAAGAGTTTAACTCCTTATTCCCAATTTATTTCAAATCACTTTTGAAATCAAGTACATATACATAATCCTTTGTATACCAAATTATTCCTTTGCATTTCAAAACCAAATCAGTTTTACCAACCCAAAACTTCAATGCAGATCATTAAGGTAGCAATTCTCCCTTGGAAACTCAAAAACGAAAGTCGATGATGTTGTAGTCATCACCAAAATTATTTTCCAACGAACAAACTGAGTTCATTGCTTTTATTTCTTTTTAAAAATAAATAATTTTTACATAATTTCAATTTAAAAATATTTTCTCCAAAAAAATATCACTTTTATTTTTCCGATACTTTGAAAAACATTTCAAAAACCAACGGGAATTAAATTCCTAAATTTCCATCTTTTAAATCCTTTATAAATCTATATTTAAATATTCCTCTGGAATTTTCATTCCATTTCAAATTATAAATCAAATTTATAAACCCATATTTACAAATTTCAATTTATTATATGAATTACTTTCTTAACTTTTGACTATAATATCAACTTTTTATTTAATCACCATAACAACAATGATAATAATTTAATATTATCATTTCTAACAACGAAGCAAACCATATATAACTATAATAAATTATGAAAACTATTCCTTTTATATATATAAATAATTTGGGTAAAATTATTTCATTTACCCCATTTCAAAACAATACCGTGTCGAATTGCTTTGTTCAAGTGTTTAGAGATCCCTATCAATAACGTTAATTCCTCGTATTGACCAGAATCCATAAGCCACTCAACAAACCAATCAACACAATATAAAACAACGTTATATTCACTAACAAATACGCGCTCATATGTATTAATACACTCGAACTCATTCTAGGGTACTACTGACCCTATCTCTAATGAGTAATTCCCACCAGAGCCAAGGTTCTCGCTTATATACCAAGTGCGACGGCGCGAATTTTTTTGACTCTCAAAAATTAACATCAATACGTTCACTGTATTACATGCCGAGCAATCGAATGCCAAAAATACCAAATCGTAAGAGAAAGAAGAAATGGTAGAAGAAGAAAATAGAAACAACAACACAAAATCCTAGAATCACAGCCGAACAACATATAATATATAATAACATGTCTTTATACAAAAAGAAACTATTACTGTTATTTACTGTAACGACCCATATTTTTACGAATCGAAACATCGTAAAACAGTTGTTATTAGACTGTTAGTATTGATAAGTCGTCCATAGTCTAAGTCCTAGGTCGTATAGTAGTTAGGTCGGAGTAGACGACCTAAGAAAGTGGAGCGACCTAAGGTAGTTGGCGACCTAAGGATTTTGGCATAGGTCGTATAGGAGATGAGTCGTGTGGTGGCTTTCGGATGAGCGACTTAAGAGGTTGGAGCGACCTAAGAGAGTGAACGACCTAAGAATTAGCGACCTATAGGAGTTAGCGACCTAAGGAAGTGGACGTCCTATTAGTTAGCGACTTAAGAGCTAACGGTATAAGAGTTAGCGAGTTAGCGTAGTTAGGTCTTGAGCGACCTAAGTTCGGTAGTGGAGTAGTTAGGTCGTTAGACGACCTAAGATGTTAAGTCGTTTCCTAGCTAAGTTAGTTAGGTCGTGAGCTTCTGTGTTGAGTTAGGTCGTAGGCGACTTAAGTTAGTTAGGTCGTGAGCTTCTGTGTGTATTAGGTCGCGCACGAGATAGTTAGGTCGTATGTTGCGCACTAGTGTTGGGCTTAGGTCATTGGGTCACTAAGTCGCGTCTAATTGTTAGGTCGCGATCTGTGTTAGGTCGCTAAGCGCACATGTGGTAGGTCGTTAGGTCGTAGAAGCGCATGTGTTAGGTCGTAGGTCGTGGATGCGCATATCTGTTAGGTCGTAGGGTTTAGGTCGTGGGATCTTAGGTCGTGGACGACCTAATTGCGAGTGAATGACCTAAGGATTCAGCCTATAAATAGGAGGGTTCTTCTTCATTTTTTTGGATCCGGATTTTGAAGCGACGAAGTGCTGCCATTTTGAGAGCTCGAGTTCTACACTTCTTCACTTCTTTTCTCCACTTTCATTTAGTACTTCCTTCCATCCCAGATCGAAGATCCAAGAGCTAAAGTTGAAGATCTACATTCTTCGAAGAGTGATTTCATCGTTTGAAGCGGGATTTTGGAGAATCGAGTTAGATCCTTCGCTGTCCAGATCTGTAGTGTGTTGCTTTTGTGGTGTTTAGGCGATTTGGTGAGTGGTGGTTATCTCTCACACGGATCCAAAGGAGTATATCGGATTGTTGGCTTGATTTGGTGTTAAAATAGTGATTTCCATGCATTTTCATAAACTTAAGTGTAGATCTATTGTTCATGATGATTTGACATCCATTTTACTACATGTTAACCTATGCAAGTTCATTCATCAAGTTATAGAGATATTGTTCATGTTTCACGCTTGTTAGATTTCGACTCTTTATTTACGAAATTGCCATTATTGTTATTTAGATTATGTTTGAATGCTTGATTACTTGGATTAATGATTGAATTGATTGATTGTTGTAAATTAGTTGATTGATGATTTGATTTGGACAAGTTAGTCGAGGATGATTCAAAAGCTAAGAGAAAGGCTCTTGAATTGGAAAAAGCTGCTTGTGGCATATGTGGCGGATGATGAAGCTCATATGGATAGATTTGATGATGTTGATGTTGAGATGAGCTTTGCTATGATGAGATGAAGCGAGGCATGGTATGAGATAGCCTTGGTTTAATCCAGACGGGATCATTCCAAGCATGTTGATAACTCGGTGAAATGGTTCGAGTTGAGGATAATGGTTTGCTCGAGAGGCGCTTGAGCTAGTATGGAAATAGTCGTCGAGGAGGATGACTAGAAGGCTGAGATTTCATCGTTGTTGAAGGTTCTAGCAGGCTCAAAGCAAGAGTACGTTGGGCAGATTCGATAGTCCCTGAAGACTATGATTGTAGTCGAGTACTCTGGGCAGATTCGATAGTCCTAGGCACGGGCTGCGACGATGTGCGGAGTTATGTCTAGAACCGGGGTTTCCATTAGCCCTTGATGGACGGCTGAAAGAATGTGCCGGTCATTCAATTAACGGCGGTATCGAAGCAATGATAACAGTGATAGCCAGAGTCATGGATGTTTGGTTGTATCGTCATTCGGTCTCAAGAGCAGTGTTTTCTAGGTGCTTATCTGATCTTGGTTTAGGCCTTGGGGGTTTGTACTTGGAAAACATCGCCCTTGACTCGAGTGATAGTTGCTTTACTTTAAATGTCTGCTTTGCTATGTTTACTTCTGCTTAGTGTGAGTCTGGGGGCTATCACTGTAGAAAGAGGTGGAGTGGGAGGGTTGGATTCCTATTCCTTTTCCTTTATGCTCTTTTGGTTTGTTGTTAGTTAATTTACCGCTCACTAAGACTGTTGTCTGACTCAAGGCTTTATGTTTTAACTCTTATTGCCTTGGGCTGTTCGTCCATTTTGGGACGAGCAGACTAGGTAGCAGGTGACAGGTGCTGTTCTTAGTGACCGACGATGCTGATGACGAAGACGAGCTGGAGGCTTGCATATTATTTTCCTACTATATGTACTGGATGTTCCGCTGCTTGTATATTCTCTGAGTGATATGTAGTGAGGCTTGATGTATTGACGATTCAGATGTTTGTAACAAACTATTATGAAGTTTAATTGGGATTCTGTTCTGTAAAGCTTCACTATATATACTTTCTATTGTATTTTATCCATGCGCTGTGAGTTATACGATAGATTCTGCTGTTTTAACTTAACCTTGGCAACCGTCCATGGCTGCCTGGCACACTTTACAGCGCACTATGTCTATGTTCGGTGCGGGGGTCATGGGCGGTCGTCACATTTACATATCACGTCATCATAGTACAACACATCAATAACACAATACCGGACATTTATAATAGCTTGTCCTTACAAAAGCAGAATATATAGCCTACAATACACAGCGGAATAAAATCAAATACGTATAATACGTCTTCGTCACCCAGCTCGTCTCCTGAGCTCCATAGCATCCTATCTTGTATCTGTGATACTCGATCTGACCCGAACATTATAATAAAATAACACCCGAGTCAGTTTGGAAAACCAGCGTGAGAAAACACACTCATTTTGAATTATTAAATTTATCAAAATCCTTTGAAAACAAAGGTATCTCGTAAGACCACGCCACACATAAACATGACAGGTTTTTACCTTATGATGACCAAAAAATTTCATATCAAATCCTCTGATTTTATAGTCGTGTCTAAGTACAAATACTTATTCAAATAGCTGAAATTGTTACATTAATTAAATTTCAGCATACTAGGCTCTACAACCAAAACCTTAAAGGCACGTATTAGGTAATTGATTCCATATAAATGACTAGGTACTGGGGTATCACCTGTACACGTCTAGAAAAATGAACCGAGGACCACGCCGGGATACCCTGCAACACAAGACCAGAGTATCCTAACCTGGATAGACCGAATATGCTATCACCTCGGGTGTTCCCACCCCTTTCGAGCTTGTAACGACCTACCTTTTTGGACGTTTTAAGCAGACACACACGTCAAACTCAAACCATTCAAAAGGGCAGATTGTTATGGGGTAAATAAGAAAAAAATGAAAGAAATAAAAAAAATACAGAATCTCGCAGCGGAATGACAAAATATAATAATCAAACAACAGTTAATGAAGCTGTTTTATAAATACATTTGATTATTCTTTACAACACAACCATCAGAGTTACATAAACAGGAATAAATAAATAATAAATGCAGCGGAACAACATGATGCAGTGGAATAAATATAATAATAGTAGTAGTACAAATCTTCGTCTTCGTCCTCCAGAAATAAGGTCTTCACCCCAGAAATGCTCAGGCTGACCCGAGCGAATTGAAAAGACAAAACACTCGAGTTCAAACTAAATGATCTTATGTAAGTTAAATCAACGGTAAATAAATATGAGTGTAAATGACGTCGGAGATGCTTACGGGGTTTGACATCTCCTATCCAGTGTCTAACATGAGTGCAATAAACTAAGAGATGTTCGGGATTCAAATCTCCCAACGATCCATTAAACTATCTACTATGTAGTACAATACGCTATTATAATATGTCTACAGTAAAGTAAAAGTATGAAAATAGCATTAAGGCGTTACCCATATCTCACTTAACACATTTTATATATTCCCATAGTCTATACAGTACCGTAAGCTCCTCCGTAAACTGGAGGTTTACCCAGAGGGCACCCCATAGGTATGGTACAAAACAAACTCGTAGAAGGCGCTCTAGGGCACGTGAACACGGCACATGAGGAAATGCTAGGGTAGATATACCATTTGTGTATCCAGACTGGTGGTAACGCATAGTAGCTACTACCGCCCACCTCGGAACACACTCCCATATCAAAAATAAAGGATGGCCACCAAATCAATCACAAATTCAGAATATAGTATCGAAGAAGTGTGCCCGATCAGAGGAATGACCTCACTTGACCCGTCGTGGCTCCTGATTTTAGTCACATCTAAGCTGACTCACGGGAGTCAGGGTCACGTCATACCTCATACGGAAATCGTTTTCCAAATCATCCTACTTCATTTCTGCAATCTCCACCACACACACAGTTGTTATAGTGGTTTTCGGTATTGGCAGAGAGTTTGACAATATCCGATCCCGGTCTCTTTAACAATCAAACGCTTATTTCACACCGGATGGTTCTTTTACATTTCAAAAGTCAATTCACAATTTATATCAAAATATCATATTCTCAAAAACATAACACTTTCGAAATTATATTCACTTTGAAATCATATTCACCTTTGAAAACATATCGTTTTCAGAATCATAATTTCTTTCAAAATCATATTTCCAATTACGTTAAATTCTTGCTTCAAAATCATCATATTCAATTAATTTTAAAATTTAAATCCCAACTTAGGTTATAACATCATTTAGCTATATTTGCTTTTAAATCAATGAATTTGAATATAAATACATCAACTTTACTTAGTTTGAATTTTTGAAAAATCATTTAGGTAATTAAAAAGGTTTAAATAGATTTTTAAATAGTTAAAATACTCTAAGATATTAAAAATTGATTTAAAATATTTTTAAATTGATTAAGATAGTTAAAAAGAATTCAAATAGATTAAATATAATTAAAATAGAATAAATAGCTTTAAAATAGATTGATTAGATTTAAAATGAATTAAAATGGTTTTAGTTTAAAATAAATTAAATTGGTTTAAAATAGGTAATAATAATTTATATAGTATATTGTTTAAATAGTTTAATAAATTTGAAAGTCTTAATAATTAGAAATTTTAAAATAATATATTTTTAAAATAGTTTAAAATAAATTATGAATTTGGAATTAATATCAGATTTAACTATTCATTTCATTTCAACATATTTGGACCATTTTCAATTTTCAAATCAACAAACCAAATTTCAAACCTTTCAATTTTAAGTTTCAATAAACTATTGTATTTCATATCGTTTTCAATCCATGTTCAAACATCAATTCGAATTACTCCAATTTCAAAATATTTCAAAGTTATATTTCAACCAAGTTCAATAGCTTAATTCCAATAGAATTTCATTTATACTTAAAATTTAACTTTAAACTTTCAATTAAATTTCTTAAAGCAATTCCTTTAAACCAATTCACATTTCACCAAAAACTTGATTTTCCAATAATAATTCAATTTACATAAATCAAATTTTATTTCAAAATATCATTTAATTAAATTCAAAAATTAAGGAATTTAAAATCATTTAATTTAACCAATCCGGTGTCCGTATATAATTCTCTACCCTTGGGTCAAGTGATACGAATATTTATCATTTCAATCCGCAATTTAAAATTTTACGGTTATATATCCTTTCAAACAACAATCCCGAATAAAATAATAAAATCCATAAAATCGCTCGAGTCTTCATTTCAACCCATAACGATTTTTTCTTAATCTATAGATCATTCGGGTATATATCAATCCAACCCATTGTGATTTTTCAAATAAAAATTTAGGGAACTTGCAGAGTGATAACTTTATATAAATCAACCATAACATCAAATCATCCAATATTAGAAATCATACATCGATCACAATGATCATCCAATTCAACCAACTAAATTCAACAAATAACTGATTATTATTCAAAGGAAAATAACTGGCAATTTTACATTCAATAATAAATTAAATGACAATTTAATTCGAATAATTCAAATTAACAGGAATAGAAATTTTAAAATTACCAAACAGCCATAAATAAATTCCAAATCACCTCACAAATTTAATTTAACTAACATAAGAAGTTATAAGTTGTGAGTGGGTCAAAACACTCACCTTTGAATTTAAATTGAATTTAAGTCCAATTTAAACCCAAAATTCAAACAGTCTCAGAATTCGTCCAAACCAGAGTCAAAATGTCCGAAATGTCGATACGATCCCAGCGCAAGAAACCGCTTGTTAATTAGACCTCGTATGAGAAAGTTAAGCAAATTTGAACGACATACGATTTATAATATAATTAAGTAAATAATAAAAGTCAAGTATTACACGTCATCAAATCGCACCAAATACGGATAGCTCATATTTCTTCTTCCCGTACACGTCAAAACCGTGTCGCCTCCGATTAAAGCTAGTTGCGCCGCCAACTTCTGACCAGAACCCACCACTACACGGCCACCGACCTCTTCTCCATTACCACGTGAACCAATCACGCCCACAATTTGGGCCAAGGATGACGCAGCCACCGCCTAGGGTTCAAACACAAATTGTATTTTCCACCACGATCTAGCCATAGAAACCATGAATGAACCATGCTGATGGATAGCGCGTGACACTCTCCACCCGACGGTATCACCGATTTGATGATCCGTCGCTGTTGATCGACGCGCGATGGACGACTGAGAATTATTCCTCGAATTCCGGCTACACAACAACCCATATTGAAAAACAAACCACAAATCTGACTTGCGCTCGTCGAAGGTTTCAAATCGATATATAATTTGATATATTTTGAGGAGTTTGAATTTTGGATATGGTTATGAAATTGAAGCTTAGGGTTTGGGAATTGGAATTTGATTCTGCCATTGGAAAGGAGTGGAGAAGGAAATGTACGTATAGACAAATGAAAATAAGAAGTAGCTAGGGTTTATAACAGGTTATTTATAGGCAGATCCAAAATAAAAATGAATGGATCAGATATGATTTGGAAGTAAATGTTTTTGATGATTTTAAACTCAATGGAACAGGTTTCAAGTCCTAATTCATCGTATGAAGAAGTTAGCTTAAAATCAGCTTATTTCAAATTGATTTCAATTGATTTCAATTAAATTAATCACTACGCGTTTCAAGTCCGTATGATCAAATGATAAGTCTGATTGCTACGAAACTTGAAATTCTACAATAATTCACCTTAACGCATCCGATGAAACTGGTTTCGTTGAAATCCGAGTCGGTTGCCAAAATGGCTATATTTCTAGTTAATTAAATAAATTAATATTAAATTGATTAAATCAGATTTTCAATTCAAATTTAGTAACTAACCATTTTTATCATTTTTGATTTCATAGACATTTATAATAAATTAAAACAAGTTTACATATAATCCAGTGTTAAATAATTTACTAATTACAGTGTTCAATTTCAACCGTAATTAAATCCAATTAATTAAAATTTAATTCCAAATAAATTGTTTTAATTTGATTTCGAACTTTATATCAAATCAATTATTACTCAAATAACATAGTTAATATTTGTTTGTCGTTTATTACATTAATATCCTCCAATTTCCTTCTTTATTTGTATTAACAATTATATTTCCATTACATTGAAACTTGTCAATTTTACACATTAATTATAATTTAAATCCCAATTAATTTATTTATCTTGGTTTCATTCTTTTAATTTCATCAATTTTTGTTGTCTAAATATAATTAAAATTCCCACACATTTTATTATATTCAAAATTTGCAGTCATCGTATTAACTTACATTACTGTAACATTTATTTACATTTTATTGCAATTGGTTACTTAAATTGGTAAAAAATAACAATTGTAACCATTTTCACCTTTTAATAACATTTGTAGGTTTATTAATTACAAGCCAATGTTATAACCACCCTTATTACACAATTTTATTCAATTTCCATTTATTACACAATATTCTATTTATTAATCAATACTTAATTTATTAATTTCTCCTTTAATCCAATTCCCATTAACACATACATTAATATCATTTATTTACAATCTATATCAACTGTAACCTTTTAATCAATTAGAATTTTCATTTAAATCGGTTATCAACTACCTTAATTAATAGTATCACACTTTTATTCCAGTTATATTCTTATTATTATCACAAATTTTTTTATTTCTTCCAACTTTAAATCACAATATCTTATTAAATTAACAATTTTTAATTATCGAAAATTACGGGTCGTTACAGAGCTCCTTCCATGTATCGTAGTAATAATATCCGAGGGTATCTAGAAAGGTGATAAACATACCCTAATTGGGTGCGACCCACTTAGCCTTGCTACATCTCCCTGCTTTTCAGTCATTCCCGACTGATGAGGCTAGAGGCTACATTACCTTTTTAAGGAATTTTCACTTAGAATGCTCATTGTCCTCCAATGACAATGTACTGATAGCATTCATCCATACAAGTCCGTTCTGGGTCCGAACGGAACCGAAGGCACTACTCCTACTACATCCATTTTTGGAATCATCCTCAGGATTAGCAGCGATTAGCCCTTGCACTTCACTGCTCCATCTTCGACTCCATGCTCTCGTCTTGTTTCGAAAACGTACTCGTTGGATCGAAGTGGTTTTCGAATAACTTATCCCATCCCGGTCTCTTTGAAACAACATTCGATATTTCCTGGTAAACTCAACCTCGGTTCTTTAGGAAATAAACAAATAGAATAAGATCGGAGATCACCTCCTAACAATTAGTGGACGGATTTCCTTATAAACGTCCTAGAAGAATGAAACGAGTTTATACGTATAGTATAGAACCTTGATCGGTAACTGTACCATATAATTCTCGTGTTTCTTCTAGATATTCCCAAAGTTATATTTTGGGTCGAGATTTTGATACTCGGTTATTTAACTATCAAATAAACAAACATTCAACCAAATATTTCCTTTTCCACTGAAAACACAAAGTCTTATTTTATTTATTTTTTAATAAATTAAATCTCTTTATCTAAAATATATACTTATTCTGTTGAATTTAGTATATTAACAAACTATCCATTTCAAAAATATTTTGAAAACCTTTTATTTAAATAATATGGAAAGTACCACTGCGGTATCAACCATGGATTCTGTAACGACCTGGTATTTCGAACCATCGCATCAACACATTTCAGACTTGAATTGCTCAAAACAACAGATTGTTAATTTTATATTTGGCAAAACTCAGCATATACAGTAAATAAATCAATCACAGAATCATAGACATAGAGTAATATAACAAGGAGCAGCGGAATAGATAAATAGTAGTCCATGAAGCTACTATAAAACATTAGAGTATGAAATAAAATACAACAAAATATCTCAAATACAAATGAATCTCTAATACAAATAGAATACAAGTTTAACCAAAACAACTGGATAGCTAAAAAATGAATAGATATAGATGGATCTCCAAGTGAAGCTCCAACTCCAAAGTTGAGTCTCAAATGTTGTGACACTAAGTCTAACCCGAGCATAAAGCAAAATACAAAACACTCGAGCCAGGATTAGCATTCTTATATTAATAAATTAACCTCGACTGAAGTGTCAACTGAAATACATGTAACTTAAAGGATGTTTGGGATTTCCTTCCTCTAAGGATCCGTGGAACTATCTACTATGTAGTAATACATGCTATTATAATATGTCTATAGTAAAGTAAACTATTAAAATAGCGTTAAGGCGTTACCCATATCCCCCTTAACACATATTATATATTCCCATAGTTTATATAGTACCGTAACCTCCCCCCATAAACTAGAGGGCTATCAGAGGGCACTCCATAGGTATGGTACAAACTAAACTCGTAGAAGGCGTGATAGGGCATGCGACAAGGCACTCGAGGCAATTCCAGGGTAGATATACCATTTGCACTCCCGGACTGGTGGTAACGCATAGCAGCTACTACCGCCCACCTCTGACACACTACCAAATAAAGGGTGCACCCAATCAAATCACAAAAGCAATAGAATGGTATCGAAGAAATGTGCCCGATCGGGGGAATGACCCCACTTGGCCCGGTATAGTTCCTGTTTTAGCCACATCAAGTTGACTCATGGAGTCGAGGCTACGTAAATACCATATAGAATCGTCACCAAATCATCCTACTTCATTCTGGAATCTCCACCACGTACACAGTTATTAAAGTAGTTTTCAGTATTGGCAGAGAGTATTACAATATCCGATCCTAGTCTCTTTAACAAACAAACGCTTATATTACACCATGGTCATTTCTTTTCAAATAGTTCATACTTCATATCAAAATATCATATTCATTTCAAAACCATATCAATCCAATATCATTATTCACTTTAAATAATATTCATTTCGAAAAATCATAACACTTTCAAATTTATAACACTTCAAAATCATGATACTTTTGAAATCATAGCACTTTTGAAATCATAGCACTTTGAAATCGTAACGCTTTGAAATCATAGCGCATTGAAATCATAGCACCTCCGTATAACAGTTTTGAGATCATAACACTTTCAACTGAAACAGTTTAAATTTTGAAATAATATATATATTAAAATAGTTATAAATTAAAATATCTCATATATTAAAATAATTTATATAATAATTTTTTCCTCCAATTTCGCAAGTCAATTCAAATAATCTTAAACTCCAAAATCCAATTTGAATCAATTCCAGTTTAACCATTTCAATTTAAAGGTCAAAGATTCAATTCAAATTCTAAATAAACTATTTCAATTCTTATTGATATCAAATCCATGTTTGAACTATCACTTCAATACCAATAAAATTCAAGTTTAAATATTCGACATTTACAATATAAATTTCATTTCGATTTCGTATTTAACTTTAATTTTATTCAAAATTAAAAATATACACTTAATCATTTTAGTAACAATTAAATAAAATCTCAATTTATAAATTTAAACCAATATTAAATATTTGGTCTCAGTTTTATTTAAAATTGAGAATATTTATTTAATATCTTTTTATCAAAATCAAGTTATCAATCATACCTTCCAAAATCTCAAATTCAATAAGTCAAATCAATTCTTATTTAAATTCAATTATTAACCAATTTAAATTCCAAGTCAACATTAGTTTATCTTCCCAACCTTTATTATTAAAGTTAAAAAAATACATTTTTAAAATGTTAATATAAATTTAAATAGATACTTAAACATATTATATACAAATTAAATTAAATTTTTATTAAATTAAATCTTATTATTAAATGCATAATTTATATTAAATATTATTTTACATATTTTTAAAAATAAAATTATAAGAAACTCTTAAAATTTATATTTTTTCAAAACTAACTTATAAATTAAAATTTCCAAAACATATTATTTTAAAGATTTTATACATATATAAAAATAGCCTATATATTATAATTTAAAATCAATATTTGTTAAACCATATATTTCCTTTCAAAACTTTGGAAATCATTTTTTTCAAAATATAGACCAATGGTGTTCGTATATAATTTTCTATCCTATGGTCAAGTGATACAAATATTTATCATTTCAATCCGCAATTTAAATATCTACGGGTACATATCATTTCAACCCGCAATCCCAAAATTTAAAATCAATGAAAATCGCTTGGGTTTATCATTTCAACCCATAAAGATTTTCCCCTATGCTACAAATTGTTCGGGTATGTATCATTTCAACCCATAGGGAATTCTAAACTAACATGGAACTTGCGGAGTGGGAACAAATATGATAATAATATAATATATAAAAAAAGACATATGTCATCAATAACAGATTAAACATAATATATGCAGCAGGATATGGTGTCATATATCACAGGTGAACAATTGCAGATAATGGCATATCATATTTAAAAATTAAATAACTAACAACTCAAATTTTAAAGCATATTTCAATTGTCATTTCAAGTGAAATCAAATTTACTAACTATAAGAATGTTAATCGTGAGTGATTGCTCATCTTTCGAGGCTACAGAAATTTAATAACGGACTGAGTTGCGAATCCGAGCCAATGTAACAACCCGCAACTCGTACCCCTTGAATCGACACTATTTTCCAACATATCGACTCAAAGTGAATGGTAATACGAACCAATAGGGTTAAAGAAGAAAGAGGTAGAAGAAGAGAAAGCAAAACAACATCAGAATCTCACAAACGCAGCGGAATAATATATAATAATTAATATCTGATCCTTTACACAAAAGAATCTATATCTGTTTTATAATTACATTATCAGAGTACAGTACAATCAAAATCAAATGATGGACAGTTATATTAACTTGTCCCACAACAGAATACACAGTACAAAACACATCGGAATATACATCAAGTACGAGTGATACGTCTCGCCATCCAGCTCGTCTCCTGAGCTCTACAGCATCACATTCTGTATCTGTAATACTCGGTCTGACCCGAGCATTATAATAAAATAACACCGAGTCAGTTTGGAAAACCAGCGTGAGAAAACACACTCAGTTGGATTATTAAAGTTTTCCAAAACCCTTTAAAATCAAAAGCATCTCGTAAGACCACGCCACAAATAACATGTCGGGTTTTTACCTTACGATAGCCAAAACACTTTTATCAAATTCATCTGATATTATAATAGTGTCTATAGAAAGTAAAATAGAATCTAGCTGAAATGCTTGCATCTCACGTTTCAGCAATAGTTGGGCACAATCAAAACCGTATAGGCGCGTAGGCAGAATGGATTTCCAACTAATGACTATGCACTGGGGTACCACCTGTCACAGTACCTGGCCTAGATCAGTGTACCGAGGACCACGCCCGATCCCCTGCAACACAAGGCCGGAACTACCCCTTACTAGATAATTCCGAGTAAGATCACCCCACAGTTGGGATCAGCAACCGCACCACTAAGCCGAAATAAAAAGCGACATCTAGACAGGGATGGCCTCACCCTAATGGGCACTACCCACATAGCCTTGCTGCATAACCCCTGAATTTTAGTCATTCCCGGTTGATGAGGCTCGAGGCTAAGCGTTACCTTTATAGAACATATCCCTTAGAATGCCCATCGTCCACCTGACGATGTTCCGAAAGCATTCATCCATACAAGTCCGTTCCGGGTCCGAACGGAACCAAAGGCACTACTCCTCCTACATCCATTTTGGAATCACCCTCAGGATTAGTAGCGACTATTTGTACCAAAATTGGTCACAAACACCCGATAGTCGTTGAAAACACCATTACGCAATCACAATTCACAGATAGCAAATATGTAGAGAAATAAAAATGAAGAACACGCAGAAAATTGAAAAGAATGGTAGTAAACAACACATATTTTATAGTGGTTCGGCGATCTTGCCTACGTCCACTCTGAAGCTTATGATTTTATTGATTCACTTGATAACTTCAATCTGTTACAGTAGGTTACAATTGATGATAGCTCTGAAATTCGAATACAACAGTGATCATAAGACGTAGAATCGAATCCGACAGAGTCTGTACGTTGAATTGCCCAAAAGATCCTTTTTTCTGTAGGCTTCAGCGGGCTATTTATAGGCATAGGAGGCTGAGATTGTGCTCAAACTTTGGGAGACTTCTTCTGGCACGTGAGTGGGCCCACACGACTGGTCCCACCAAGTTTCGACTCGATCTATGATCGATACTAATTGATTTTGTATCCATCAAGAATTAGTCCAATCGAGCTGAAACTTGGCAGGAACATTCTTTACCTTGTGTGCAAGCTTCTGTGAAAATTTCGTAGTAGTTGGACCAGATATTTGTGAGATATGATCGATACGAGGTTAAAGTTCCGTGTGCGCTGCCCTGTTCGAATCCACGGTTTCGTATCGATGGCTTTCACATCGATCGGAAGCGCGTGCGCGCGGTGACATGGAGCGAGTTTCCTGGATCGATCCAATTTTAGTGGCACATTGACCGATTCGTATCCACAAACTTTGCCTCGTTTGTATCGAGTACTGTTATCCAGTTTGAATCAATCAACTTCGTGCATCTCGTATCAGCTTTCAACGTCTAGTTTGAATCGAGATAGGCGGCTTAGCTCGTACCGATGGTGATGTCTCCATTCAATGGATACGATTGTGATGGATACGAACTGAAGTTGCCTGATGGATTCAAATGAACGCCTCGTTCATCGATTCGAACTAATCATTGGTCAACCGATACGAAGTTCATGGTTACGAAGGCCTGGCCATTCCGATCGATACGAATCCAATGGATACGAACCAAGGTGTGGTGATGGATACGCACGGATGGATTCTAACTGTGCACATGGATCGTTACGAAGCTGATGGGTTCGAACAGTGGTTCTCCGATGGATTCGAACATCACATCTTCCCTAACTCATATTGATCATATCTCATTCATACGAACTCCGATTGACCTGAAATTTGGAACGCTGGTTCCCATGACTTTGCTCGCTTTGTTCTATCAATTGTGGCCTAATCCGGGCTCGGACAAAATTCATCGATATCCATCGTTAAACAGTGTATAACGAACTTTTACGACGAACTGTCTTTAGTTTTCCAGTCAATTTTTTGGTGTCACGGCCTTGCCAAAAGGCGGGATAACAGCGACTAGCCCTTGCACTTCATTGCTCCATCTTCGACTCTGAACTCGTTTCCACGAAACGTACAAAATCAGATCGAAGTGGTTTTCGAGAATTTAATCCCGATCCCGATCTCTTCGAAACGATCAACGCATTGTCCAATAATGATAATCGGTGATTTAACTATCAATTAACATCCACAAGCATCCATCTAACAATAAATAATTACCCAAATTATTTATTAATCTCAAGATATTTTCACAAGATATATTCCCAATTTCACCCTTGAAATAGTTTTTCAAATCATCTTCCTTTACGGAATAAATTTCCCAAATATTGGTTTTCCACTGAAAATAACCAAGTCCAAACATTTTAGATTTTAAAATAATTTAAATCACTTTATTCTAAAATATACTTTTAAACATTTAAATTAAACTACTTAAACACTTATTCAAAAATATGTATTTTAAAAATATTTAAAGTAAAACTACTTTATGAAATATAAAACTAATTTTAAAATAAAAGTTAAGTCACACTAAATTTTAAAATAAGAGTTATGAAATTCTATACAAGTTTTCAAATAAAACTATAACTAAACCATCTTTAAAATAAAACTATTTATAAATATAGATATTTATAATTATCTTTTTTTTAACGTAATACCCATTTACCCTTTAAAAATAATTACCACTAAAACTAACTTAATTAATCTTTACCTTTAAAAATTTAACAACTTAATAATTATTTCTAAAAAACATTCCTTTAAACATTCCATTCATCCAATCCGTCGTATTTATCAAGGACCCATTTACGCACTTGTTGAAATTGCACTTGAGTAAACGTTATATCTTTACCATTATCTAGTGCTATTTCATCAGCAAACTCATCATCCTCGTCTAAAAATGCTTCACGGGTATGTTTATGAGTGCCAGCACCTCCTTTTGGCATATACTCCATGCAGTAAAGACTAGCTTCTTGTACAATATATCCTTCTGCAATACACCCTTCAATATATCTTTTGTTGCGCACATATCCTTTATATGTTTTCATCAACCTATGAAGATGAATAATTGTAAAATGTAGACATCAATAGCTATTTAAATCGAATAATTATGTACATAACTAAAATTAGTAATTTACCGTTCAAATGGGTACAACCACCTATATCTAATAGGACCAGAAATCAATGCTTCATCGGCTAAATGAACCATAAGGTGAATACTGATATCAAAAAATGCAGGCGGAAAATGTTTTTCAATAACACACATTGCTTCTACCAAACTAGCCTTTGCTTTTAGAAGATGTTCCCTGTTGATCACCTTTGAGCACAAAATGTTATAAAAGAGACTAATGCGGTGAATAGCATTCCGTAGATCCTTATGTTGCGGAAAACAATGCTGAAGCAATACCGGAAGTAAATGTTGCATTATGACGTGGTAATCATGTGACTTCATATTTTTTAGTTTAGGAGGGTTGATGCTCACATTGTTATGGAAGTTCGAAGAGAATTTGCTCGACACTTTCAAAATTTTCAAAATGGTGCAAACCCGTATCTTTTCTTCTTTGCTCAAAGTGAAAGTCGAATTTGGTATGGTTACTTTACTTGTTTCAGGATCTTCTATCACCCACAACTTTTGTTTTATACCCATGATTTTCAAATCCTTCCGTTCATTGATCCCATCTTTTGACATGTCTTTATGGTTCATAATTGTGTTGATCAAATGTTTCGTGACATTCATCTCCGTATGCATAACATCAATATTATGTCGGGTCAAATTTGTTTTCCAATATGGCAAATCAAAGAACTTCGACCTCCTATACCATGCAGGAACTTCTTCATCGATTGTCTTTTTCCGTTTTCGACCAATTTCCGGTATGTTTTTACCAACTTTCATTTTTATATTCACTACCTTTTTTTCAACTTGATAACCAGTCAGTGGTTTTGGAGGACGCTTAAGTTCTTGCTCGTTGTTGAAATTTGTCTTAACATATCGAAACTTATGTCCGGACGGAAGAAATCTACGATGTCCCATGTAACAAATCTTCTTACTTTCAGGGAGATAAACAGATGTAGTTTCTTCTCCACAAAGAGGACATGCAAAGTAGCCGTGAGTTGTACATCCCGATAAAGTCCCAAGAGCGGGATGATCATGGATTGCCCACAACACTCTAGCTCTCATTATGAACTCAGATTTCATAAATGAATCAAATGTAACGACTCCTTCCCATAACTGCTTTAACTCGTCTATCAAAGGTTCTAAATAAACATCAATATCCTTCCCCGGTTGTTTTGGCCCATAAATCAACAGTGTTAACATTGAGAACTCTCTTTTCATGCACAAAGACGGAGGAAGGTTATATGGTACTACAATTACTGGCCAACAGCTGTTAGGGTTAGTTAAAGAAGCATTCGGACAGAAACCATCTATTGCTATTCCAAGCGTGATATTTCGTGGTTCAGCAGCAAACGAAGAATCAAAAGAATCTGTAGTTTTCCATTGAGAAGTATCACGCGGATGACGCATTACGGTTGTACCGGACTTGGCACGATCATGCCAGGTCATCGCTTCTGCTATCCATGGTACAGTATATAGTCTTCTCAATCTAGAAATTAAAGGAAAATGTATTAAGGTCTTTTGAGGTACTGTGGTAGCTTTTCTCTCTTCGTCGAATGATGTCTTATATCTTGGTGTGTTGCAATTTGTACATGAAACTTTGTTCGCATTATCTTTCTAGTACAAGGTGCAGTCATTAATGCATGCATCATAAGTTATGTAATTCATCCCAACTTGCTTAATGATCTTCTTCACGTCGGGGTACTTTGAAGGTAGCGTGTTACCTTCGGGGAGTAACTCCTTTATGAATTCGAGTACTGCAGTCACACCATTGTCTGAAAAGCCGTATTGGGTC
Organism: Allium fistulosum; assembly: GCA_030737815.1. Taxonomy (NCBI): domain Eukaryota; kingdom Viridiplantae; phylum Streptophyta; class Magnoliopsida; order Asparagales; family Amaryllidaceae; genus Allium; species Allium fistulosum. The sequence goes on from CM060904.1 coordinate 597,679,814, forward strand.
TTCAAGCTATTCAGTTTCATAATGGCATACAACTTTGTAATCTCTTTTGGACAAGAAGGATACAATGGCTCTGTTGCAGTTGCACTATCAAAAAATGATTTATCCGTAAACTGCTCACCAATATTAGCATTATCATGCAACTGACTTGTAGGTTGAAAATGATGGAATCTATCTGCATCATTGATCAAATCCTCCATCCTAATATGTTCGGACTCATCAGTATTTGTGGCATGAATAACCGGTTGTTGTTTTGGCTTCTCCGGTATTCTTTCCCCATGAAAACACCACACGGTATATGATTGAACAATACCATATCTAAGCAAATGAAAATGAATGTCATTTAATTTGAATGTATCTTCATTTTTGCACCGCGTGCAAGGGCACGAATACTTTTCCTTATTTCCACCGTTTTCAGCAACAAATTTAACGAAATTTCTCACACCTTCCACATATTCTGTATTTCTTCGATTAGATTGATTCATCCATTGTTAGTCTATACTAAAAGACATACTGAAAGAAAATAACAAGAGCTAATAAGAAATCATGGGTAACAATATCTTATGGCTTTCCACCAAGTTCAACTCTGATATTAACTAAACGGATGAATATTCTTTTGATTTCACTTGAAATTTAACATTAGCATCAAACTGTTTCCAAAAAATTTGCCATTACAACGGCGCCATTTTGTAGCACCAGAGTAATGTCTATGCATTACCCCTGTCCTGATACTTGGCTTGCGTCATTAACAACAATTTTATCAACTTACTAAATATGGTCTCATATTTAGTAAAACAAAATTCAGTGCATCAACTTATACCCTAACAGTCACTATAAGCAGCTATGTCTAACTAGCATGCAGTACAGTACAACAATTAGGCTTTAGTAAATATGAGAATGCACACTACAACACTACTTCTCTTCCATGTTGCAATGTTTGGCTGATGATACACCAAACGTACAATTTGTAAAACAAATCATATATAAAGTGTAATTAATAAAAAATAAGCTTCTATTGTAGGGCTGCTAGAAAGTAAAATTTCCAAATGTAAAATTAGAAACGCAGGTAGACAAATCAACAAAGATTGGAACTTCAATTTCAATAAGGATCACCATGATACAAGTAGAATTCTGATTCTTTAGGATGATAATATTTGGTCTGTTTTGACAATTCACAATAATGAACAATACATCACATGCTTAACCCAAAATAAATTGGGTTTGACATTCTACTATACTTTCGTGTATGCTCATAACCAACTAAAAAGAAGAACGGAACTTTGGGATTATATCAAACAATAATTTAACTCATTCAATTTATGGATACTAACAGGCTGCTTCAATGCTAGTTTTTGTTGTAAAGATTAAATTAACAATGGTAATCTAAGCTCCAATCCGAACAAAGACTTGGTTGAATTTATTGAGGCATCAATTTTGAGCCACCAAGCATAGGAAATTACTATACTTGGAAGGGTGAGCTAACATAACAATCCATAGTATAATTGACAGACTTCTCATTAATAAGGATTGTCTAGATAAGTATCCTAACTTTTTAGTCAATTTTACCAATCGGTAAAACTGGCGATCACACACCTATCGTTTTTAATCTGGCCATCTCGACATTTTACAGGAAAGGTACCCCTTTTAGATATAACAACTTATGGCATCCCAAGGCAGATTATCATGATCTAGTACGCATAAAATGGGAAAGTGTATGCCATGGGAATCCACTTTTTCAACTAATAACAAAGCTAAAGAAAGTAAAAGAGAGACCGCACCATTAGAATAAAGAACTTAATAATAAGGAAAAATCCACTAAAGCTCTTAGGACGGAATTGGTTGTTATCTACACCAATATAATAAAACAGCTTAATCACGCCCAAATTCTAGATCTCTACAATCAAAAAGTGGATCAATAATCTGAGACTCGGCATAAGCAGGCCATAGAAAACTTGCAACACTAAAAAATAAAATGACTAACTGAAGGAGACAAAACATCCCAATTTTTTCGTGATGTTGGAGGAGATTAAGGGCTTGAAAATGATAGATCTGGTTAGGTAAGTGGTAATGGGTACGAAGCTGAAGGAAGTTGAAATTAACGAAATAAATAAAAACTTGCAGCAGTAGGGAAACCTGTACAAGATGAGAAGCGATATGAAGATGCTGAAACAAATGAAAGATGCCCTAGCTTTGAATCCGCCGGAGCGTCGGCTGCTGCTGTTGGAGGCTGGAGATGTTAATTCGCGGCTGCCACTACTGGAGGAGCCGATCGACGAGGACGAAATCGCGGCTGAGAGAATCAGAGATCTGCATTTTTTTTACTGTATGCTCGGTAAATTTTGTGCCCCAGAGTAAACAACACAAGTACTGTGATATTTGGCACAAAATTAGCTGCCACAACATTTACCACGGTTACAAACCGTTGCTAATTAGCCACGGTTGAAAACCGTTGCTAGTTGGAACGAAGTGCGCCAAAAATTATGGCGCGAAAGGATGAAATTCACCGCCATCATTTGTCTCCAAAGAAGCTACGGTTAGTAATTGTTCCCAATTAGCAACGATAAAAAACCGTTGCTAACGGAACCAAGATGGTTATTAACCGTTTCAAAATGGCAACGGTTAATAACCGTTGCCAAATGCGCGGATGGTTAGTTGCAAATCTCAGTATTTGGTGTAGTGTATGGAATCGTTCGCCAAACCATCCTACTTCATTTATGGAATCTCCACCACATACATTTTTCTTAAAGTGGTTTTCGGTATTGGCAGAGAGTATGACAATATCCGATCCCGGTCTCTTTAACAAACAAATGCTTATTTCACACCGTGGTCATTTGTAAAATTACTTTATAAATATTTACGTAGAGTCTCAAGTATAAATTTAAATCGGAAAAAAATATTTGATAAATTTTTTCCATTTAACCACCTATATTTAAAACAAATTATAATTCGTTTCCAAAATTATTAAATTCCGAATAAATCCTTATTTAAATTCATTCATAAATCAAGCGAACTCAAATTTACCCTTCCAACCTTCTTAATTTCTTTACAGTAAAAATCTGTTTAAAAATGTAAATTAAATAAACCCTTTTTGAAATATTATATATTAAACAAAACTTATTTTATACAATTTTAAATTAAATTAAACCTTTTACTTATCTATTTAAAAACTTATTTTATAATTCTTAGAAATAAAACTATAAGTAAAATTTTATAAATTATCCTTTAACTAAACTCATACGTCTTTACGTTTCAAAATCAACATTTTAAAATTTTAAATTTCATACTAATAAGGCAGAATGCTTATTATATTTAAATCCAAAACTCACATATTTCCTTTCAAAGTATTTGGAAATCATTTTTCAAAATAGACCGAACGGCGTCCGTATATAATTTTCTACCCTATGGTGAAATGGTACGGATAATTGTTATTTCAATTTGTAATAGTTTAAATTTACGGGTTTACGTCATTAAACCCGCAATCCTAAAATTTCAAGAATAACTGACAAACGCTTGGGTTTATCATTTCACTCATAACGAAATTTCTCCTATTCTAAAGTCCGTTCGGGTATGTATCATTTCAATCCATAGTGATTTCTAGAACTAAGGGAACTTGTATAGTGAGAACCATAATAATAATAACATAACGTAACAATTCTAGCATATGTGATCAATAAAAATTTTAAATAAATAATTAGTTAACATATACCAGTTTCAATTTACTTCAGTGGTCAATTTAAAATAACAGCATGTCATATTAATAGTTAAAAATTTACAGTCAAATTTAACCACACATTTAAAATTGTCATTTCCTATGAAAATCAATTTAATAAGCATAAGAACATTAATCGTGAGTGATTGCTCACCTTCCGTGGCTAATGAAGGATGGAATTTGAAGAATACTGACATAGATATGGACACGGACCGATACTTCAAATAGCTGCGACAAACACAACAAATTAAGCATGAGAATTCGATGACAAACAAATATATATAGATGCAGAATATACATACATTTTTTATAGATATTTGAAAGGACACTTGTATATGCATACAACACATATCATTTCAGTGGACAGTGGCATATGTGTATTATATATATAACATATAGGCTTAGATTAAACAAATGAACTCTCTCTTCCAACAAGCCATATACATATGTTCGTATATGATAGCAAAATAAACATATTGTGACGCCCCACCTCTATACCCACGCTAACCAAGAACACTACGGTGTAGTGCTGTCAATTAGCACGGAGAATAAGGCTGTTGAGGAGCGACCATCCATGTAACTTCTTTGTGCGAGCACCGATATGTCAGATAGAATAGAATGCATATCTTTTAAGGAGGAAATCCGACATACCGATACAAACACAAAGCTATCACACGGTGGCTATATATAATCTTCGGAAACAAATATAGAAATAAACGTAACATAAATCAGTCACAGACAATTCATATCACAGAGGCGGAAATAGATATGAATAAATATACAACACATGAAAGTGTACATCAGAGTAGTGGTCAAATAAGATCCACAATAACACAAAATAAAAGATACAAGTGCAAGACAACAGAATATGTATACATCAAGGAGTCTAATCTCAAATGTATACAAACAAAAAAACTACTAAACTAGAGTAGTTAGCCAAAAGTCAGATGATGGCTCCAGATAGGAAGTCATGAGAAAGCACCTGTAAAATCTCAGTCTGACCCGAGTATTATTTAAGAAGAAAATAATAAACGGATCAGTCTAGCTATAATTATCAGATAAAATGAGATAGAATATGAGATATGATAATAGAACGTATGATAACAAAAAGGTGTCATACTATAAAAAGTATACATTAGAAATCCCACAAAAGTCATACAATATCTCAATAATCTCAAAACAGATAAAAGAATGTCATATTCTTAATCTAATTCACCAAGCCACAATAAAATGACATACTCATCAATGTCAATGGTAAAAGCTGGTGAAACATAAAAATCCAGAAATCAATAATTAGAAATCCAGAAATCACAAGAAAGAGGATGGCCAATCCCATAAACTGAACATCGACGCACCTAGAAAGATATGCCCCATGTAAAGTCTAGCATCGATACACCTAGAAAGATGCACCCCATGCAAAGTCGAACATCGACGCACCTAGAAAGATACGACCCATGCTCTAGCATTGACGCACCTAGAAAGATACGCCCCATGCATAAATAAACATCGACGCATCTAGAAAGATACGCCCCATGTAATGTCTAACATCGATGCACCTAGAAAGATACATCCCATGAAAAGTCGAACATCGACGCACCTAGAAAGATACGACCCATGCATAGACGAACATCGACGCACCTAAATAGGTACGACCCATGCGAGAAATAAACATCGACGCACCTAAATAGATACGACCCATGCGAGAAGTAAACATCGACGCACCTAAATAGATACGACCCATGCGAGAAGTAAACATCGACGCACCTAAATAGATACGACCCATGCGAGAAGTAAACATCGACGCACCTAAATAGATACGACCCATGCGAGAAGTAAACATCGACGCACCTAAATAGATACGACCCATGCGAGAAGTAAACATCGACGCACCTAAATAGATACGACCCATGCGAGAAGTAAACATCGACGCACCTAAATAGATACGACCCATGCGAGAAGTAAACATCGACGCACCTAAATAGATACGACCCATGCGTCTAAACCATAAAATGATCGTCATCGATCATAAAGAATTTCAAAATGTGTGAATCGGAATCACACCAATGAGGCATAGACTAACCTTGAAGATAAAGAGATATGTGTGAATCGAAATCACACAAATGGTGTCTAGTCTAACCTCGCAAACAAAGAGACATCGCACAATCGCTAGTCTAAATCACAAGAATGATCATCATGATCATAATGAAGTGTCGATTACATTAAGCTAGTAAATATAAGAGTTTAGCTTCATGTCCCATAACCACTTGCTTAACTCAAATATTTACGAACAAATTGTAGATCTGCACTAGAAAATTGTCACAAGAGATTCAATCGAACAAGTCCATAAATTAACCGACGAAGTAAACGCAAGCGTTTCATACCACTTGTTTTGCTAAGCCGTTTAATTATATTTTCTCATACGAATGAGGTAAGGTTTGTATATACTAGTAGATTGGAAAACAGTTTTATAAACGAGTTTGATATTGAAAATAGAGTTGAAATCGTTTTGATGATAGAGTTTTGATATTTACTACTAGTATTGAAACCTTTGTATTTTTAAAGTGACAAGTCATAGAAGTGATTGTAGAAACAATCAATTATAAAAGTTCACATTCGAAGACGTGAATAAAATCCAAAGAAATCAATTCCCAAAACCATCAAAGTAAGAAGTTCGGTTGAATGGTTTTCGGATAAGATTGCCTACGCAGAGTTATACGGGGTTCGACCTGCCCGGTCAGGTCGCGGGGGTCCAGGGGGCAGCGCCCACGGCGGGGTGCGGGGCAGCGCCCCGTCAAAACGGTACGACTTAGTGAAGACAAGCGACCTAAGTTTTAAAAGGCGGGCGACTTAACAAAGTGGCCGATAATAAATGATAACAACTAAAAGGGAATCAACCCGACTTGATTAGAGTTGGATATTCAAGCTAAAAAGGCAAATAGGCAAAACACAGCAGATTCAGACGTCTGAGATCAAGAATTCAGACGTCTGAATCTGGAAAATAAACTATTTTCCAGAACAGAATTCAGACGTCTGAATCCTAGACTTCAGACGTCTGAAATAGGCACTTTTTAGCCTATTTCTTTTCTGGTCCAAAACGAACCAATTCAGACGTCTGAAATTTTGATTCAGACGTCTGAATGCTGGGAGAAGAAAATTCCCAGTATTCCATTCAGACGTCTGAACCATACGTTCAGACGGCTGAAACTGTTATTCAGGGCATTCCCTGAACCTAGGCCAAAAAATGGCCAAACGACATCGATAACGATCGGTCGAGCAACAACGACTAAGGAATTGCACAAGGATAAGTGTTAAGAATTCATACCTAACAATCGAAGATAATTAAAGACTAAGATGTGAGATAAAAATCTCACCTTTTCACAAAATCAATGAAGAAGGAGCTTTGAAGCAATGGCAAGAGCAATCACTCTTCAATTCCAACTTAACAAGCTTGAATCTAAGCTAAAAGAGAAACATTTCCCGAATTTAGGTTTAGGAAATTTCTGAGATTGAAAGGAGAAAGAGTTGGAGAAGGAGAAGAAGATGCTTACCAATGGCTTCAACTTGGATTTGGAGGTAGGAGCTTGAATTTGCAATTGAAGCTAGGGCTTAGGAATTTCCATTTCCAATCTCTTCCCCCATTATTCTCTTGAGCTTGAGGGTGTTAAGAAATGAGGAATGAATGAAGAGAAGTGGAGTGGAGAGGGGTAATGATATAACCAGATTTGGGCAAGTGGGCTGAATCCAAACCCAAACCCAAAGTCCAATAGAAAATAGCAAAATTCGACTTTCTCCAAACATATCGAAGCTTATACTTAAAAAGGTCGCAAACGGCATTTTGAACTCAATGGAAGTGGTCTCGAGTCCTAATTCGACTGTTTGCAAAAAGTAGCTTTTCGGACTAAAATCCGACGAACGATGTTATATTTAAATAAAATATTTAAATATAAAATCGACAAATGTGCGGGTTGTTACACATATCCTACATAATATATATTTGGAGAAGTATGTATACATATAAATGTCATATCAACTCGCGCATCACAACACAAATGCAATGTAATGATAGAAATGTGCACGGCATATAGATGAACGTATATATATGTGTCGTATATATATACATCAATATACATATTGTTAACTCCTATCTTCAAGCGACCTAAAACTGTACGACCTAAAACTGCACGACCTAAAAAGCAAACGACCTTAGAGAAGTCGCGACCTAAGGAAGCCTGCGACCTAAGAGGCTCTGCGACCTAAGGGAGTCTACGACCTAACTGTTAAAGGAAGTCTGCGACCTAACTATCTTAAGAACCTGGCGACCTAAAGACATAACGACCTAACTGCTAAAGGAAGTCTGCGACCTAACTATCTTAAGAACTTAGCGACCTAAATACATAGCGACCTAACTGCTAAAGGAAGTCTGCGACCTAACTATCTTAAGAACCTTGCGACCTAAAGACATAGCGACCTACCAGGATAAGAAGTTAGCGACCTAACTTCTCCACGAGCTAAAAGTCAGCCACCTTGCATCATAGGAGACTTAGCAACCTGACTGGTTATAAAGGTAATATGGCACGCGACCTAACTTAGGTCGCTCGCGACCTAATTCCTTGCCGCTTCATGTAAGTTGCTTGCGACCCACCAGCCCACTAGGTCGCCAACGACCTAGTACCCTCCTTAAACCGCTTACGACTTATCACTTAGAGAAAACCACGAACAACTCCATCAGACTGCACTTCTTAAGTCGCGTATAGACCGTGATCTATCTTAGGTCGTTCGCGACCTACGACCTAGCTTAGGTCGAACACGACCTAAGACTTAAAGCAATATTTCTGCCCAGAATTCAGCTCCTATAAATACACCATCATCTCCAACAAGTAGAGGACTTTTGGCCGATCATTTCTTCAAGCGTCGTTACTCTGTCGAACTCTCAACTCATTCAACAATTGAAGATCTTCAAACATTCGAGACACTACAACAAGCTTCAAGAGGAATTCCCTACATCCAACACGGATTCATCGAGTTCCATCATCGAAGTTTGAGCTAGTAGTCGAGATTGTCTTTGTAATCAAATTGTATTGTTTTCATAAGAGAATTGTATCGATTTGTAACCAAGTTCAGTAATAAAGAGATTCAAAATGGACGTAGGCTCGATCTCAAGCCGAACCACTATAAACTGCTGTCTTTTACTGCTTTTCTGCTATTTTACCGCTTAATTTCTGTTCCCGTCACACGGGTGGTGCTTTCACAATTCTACTACACACACTGGGTGTTAGCGTTCACTTTTTAGCGTTAACATTTTGGTGCTTTCACTGAGAACCCAACTCAGGTGATCATTCACCATTGCTTCACGGAAGTTTGTTGAAAGAAAACGCAAGTCCGTCCGATCTGATGATGACCGTGACAATACTGCCACTTCTCTTTCTCCAAGTTAGGCAGCTCCAAGCATCGGGGTGACGCGAGAAGAGTTGGATGCTGCTGTGTTCGGACTGTACCAGCAGATTGAAACTCAGAATAATCTGATGATGGAAAAGTTGAATGCTCTGCTCGGAGCTAATCAAAGACCAGTGAATAATGAAGAAAACTTTGCTGATGTTGCTCCCAACTCCAAAGGGAGAAATATTCCTCAGGATAGATCTGGTGCCGCTGAAAGAGTACCTCCCCAAGCGGAAGGATCCAGGCCATCGCCAGCTCTCCCCGAACGTTTGCCCGGACAAACTTCTGAGAAAATGGCCGAAGCCTATTCCGCAAGGTCACTAAACAATGAGGAGTATATCTCTGGCATGATCCGGCAGATAATGAAAGAAAGTATGCAGAGAAATGAAGATGAAAATGATTGGGGATTCGCTCCAAGTAAGACCCCATTTACAGAAAGGATTCTAAAGGCTGAGTTTCCCAGGAAATTCGTTCCTCCTACCATTCCTGCCTATCGAGAAACAAGTGACCCTAATCAATTCCTATACAAATATGATTGGCACATGACTGGCGCTAGAGCAACTAATGAGATCAAATGCCGATATTTCCCGGTGTACTTGGAAGGAGTGGCGTTACTTTGGTTTACCAAGCTTCCTGTGCGATCTGTTGACCAGTTTTCTGATCTGACCCAAAAGTTCAAGGAACAATTCAGATTGTACATTTCAAGAGCAAAGGATATAATGTCTCTATCAAGTCTTGAACAGAATCCTGGAGAGCCCATCAAATCCTTTCTGAATCGCTTTAATTTAGCCCTAGCAGAAGTTGATAACGCGGAACTGCGAATGATCTTGACCTACTTAATGCGGGCTATTGACAAGTCAAGCGAGTTTGGGAAATGGTTAAAAATGAAGGAACCAAATTCGCTCGAAAAGTTCTACAAAAAGGCTGATGAGTTCATGCGCCTAGAGAATCTTTCCGCGTCAGCTAAAGTTGTGGCAACAGTGGTGGAAAATAATGCTACAGGTCAGAACAAGAAAGAACCCGCAAATCAGAAAAGGGAAAGTAATGGTGGAAAGAAGCAGAAAGATCTCAAAAAGCCCCGCTTCTTCAAACCTTTGGATTTTACCCCCCTGACTGATACACCGGAGAATATTTTCATCGCCACTAAAAGATGCTGTTGAATTTCCAAAACCACCGGTAGTAAAAGTTGGGAAAAACGCTGCTCAAAGCGAAAGATTTTGCAAGTTTCATAACCAACCAGGCCATGATACCAACGAGTGCCGCCACTTGAAAAGCCTGATTGAAGAATTGTTAAGAGAGAATAAGTTGCAGCAGTACATTAAAAGGAATAGAAAAGACCCGTCTTCATCTAACCAGGGGTAACTACCCCCAGCTCATTCATCTGGTTTAGGAGAGAGTCCTGCTAAAAAGGAAAGACCTGTTATCAATGTGATCACAGGAGGACCTCATCCGGCTGGCAGGAGTTGGGGTGAGATGGAAAGGTATGCTAGAGCCTTGAAATATGCCCCAACTGAAGAAAGTGTCTTAATCTTAGAAGATGCTGTACCTCTAAAGCAGCAAAAGACTTTTTATGATGATATTATGTTCAGAACCAGGGATTCTATTGATGTGGAAGCTCCTACTGAGGACCCTTTAGTCGTCTCTATCGGTATTGGGCCGGCTATTGTCAGAAGAGTGTTAGTCGATAGTGGCGCTTCATGCAACATACTCTTTAAAAAGACATTTGACCAAATGAAAATTCCAATGACAGATGTACAAGCTTCTTCACACAAGATTGCTGGATTTACAAGAGAACTGAAACAGCCAATTGGAACGGTGGACTTGTTTGTTGAAATGGGCGAAGGACATAAGAAGTTGGTTCGGAAGCAAACTTTTGTAATTGTTGATGGATTCTCCGCCTATAATGCTTTCTTGGGTCGGCCTACTCTTGCTGCTTTCAGGGCCGTCCTCGCTCCATGGTGCTTACAATGAAATTTCCTACTGACAATGGGATTGCTGTCATTAAGGGAGATCAGAACGCAGGGCGAGAATGTTATCTTGTAGAACTCCGAGAGGCCAGGAAAAGAGAAATGGGGAAAAATGCGGCAGCTTCGCTCCGCATCAAGGAACCAACCCTGTAGCAACTACGGAGTGGCCCCTGTATTGGCGAACACAGCAATGCAAGGAAAGAAATGGATCCCAAGAAAGCCAGTACAAGGGAGAATAGAGTGGTACCCGTGGAGGTGACGGTACCAATATCTGTTGACTCGAAAGACCCGAACAAAGTACTCAATGTGGGTTCACAACTGAGCAAAGCAGTTCAAAACACGCTGATATCATTCTTAAAAGCCAATCTGGATGTGTTCGCCTGGTGTCATGCGGATATGTGTGGGATCTCCTCGGAAATTGCTGTACATACTCTGAACATTGATCCAAAATTCACGCAGTGAAACAGAAAAGAAGAACTCAAGGTCCAGAAAGGTCGACAACACTAAAGGAAGAAGTCGACCGGCTCATGGAAAACGGCTTCATCAGAAACTTCACTTATCCAAATTGGGTTTCAAATCCAGTACTGGTTAAGAAGGCAATGGAAAGTGGAGAGTATGCATCGATTTTTCGGATCTAAACAAAGCTTGCCCCAAAGATTGCTTCCCACTGCCCAAAATCGATTAATTGGTGGATGGAACGGCTGGGCATGAGTTGTTATCATTTATGGATGCTTACTCCGGATACAATCAGATTATGATGCATGAGCGAGATCAGGAAGATACAAGCTTTATCACAGATGTGGGTCTCTACTACTACAAAGTTATGCCTTTCGGATTGAAGAATGCTGGGGCAACCTACCAAAGGCTCGTCAATGCGATGTTCAAACCTCAGATTGGTAGAACCATGGAAGTTTATGTTGATGATATGTTGGTAAAGTCAAAGAAAGCTGTAGACCACAAGGGTCACTTGGAGGAAATGTTTGCAGTTCTTCGGAAGTACGAAATGAAGCTCAATCCATTGAAATGTTCGTTCGGAGTAGAATCTGGGAAATTCTTAGGTTTCATTGTGAGCGCCAGGGGCATTGAAGCCAATCCTACTCAAATCACAGCTCTAAGGGAGGTCAAAGCCCCTAAAACAAAGAAAGAAATGCAAAGTCTCAATGGAAAAGTCGCTGCTCTGAGTCGTTTCATTTCCAAGGCCACAGACCAATGCATTCCTTTCTTTGACGCTCTAAAGAAAGGAAAGAAAATTTTTGAATGGACTCCCGAATGCCAGAATGCTTTCGATGAACTAATTCGTCATATGGAAACACCTCCGGTTCTTTCCAAGCCTACTGATGGTGAAGACCTTTTCATCTATTTAGCAATTTCATCTCACGCCCTTAGTGCAGCACTTGTACGGGAAGATATGAAAATACAACGTCCAGTCTATTACATCAGCAAACGATTCACTGGGCCAGAGATGAACTATTCGAAGATAGAAAAGCTCGCCTATTGTTTGATAATTTCTTCTAGGAAGTTGAGGCCATACTTTCAAGCTCATCCTATCAAGGTCCTTACCGATCAACCTCTAAAGCAAGTCCTGTTTCGTCCTGAAACTTCGGGCCGTCTTTTGAAATGGAACATTGAACTCAGCCAATATGATATCACTTACCATCCCCGGAGAGCAATCAACGGACAAGCTTTAGCAGATTTCATCGCAGAATCTACTGACAAAGGTGATAGTGAGAATGAAATAACTGATGACATTCCAATCCAGTGGAAGTTGTATGCTGACGGATCGAGAAATGATTACAGTTCTGGGGCAGGGGTTGTGCTCGAAACCCCCGAAGGACGATCGTTGTGTTATGCATTAAGACTGGAATTTCCTTCAACAAACAATGAAGCAGAGTATGAATCTCTTATTGCTGGCTTGAAAATTGCCAAGGAACTAAATATCAAAGTGTTGCAGATCTTCAGCGACTCTCAACTTATTGTTTGCCAGGAGAAGAAAGAGTTTCAAGCTAAAGGTGGAAATCTGCCCGTATACTTGTCAAAGGCGTGTGAACTTCTCGAAGATTTCGATCATTATACGATAAGTCATATTCCTTGGGTAGAAAACATGAAAGCGGATTCTCTTGCAAAGTACTCGAGTTCTGGAGAAGCTCAATTACTGGGATTAGTTCCTGTAGAAGTTCCGTCAGCTCCAAGCATTGATGAAATGGATGTTGATTGGATTATGGCTACGTCTCAAGAGCATGAATCATGGATGACTCCAATCAAAGAATACCTACTCAATGGTTCCCTGCCAGAAAGTTCTAAAGAACGCCGAAAACTATTGATGGCCGATTATATAGACGGGGATTCTCAATGCCATTACTTCGATGTGTAACCAAGGAAGAAGCCAAGACAATTCTAGCCAAGGTACACGGAGGAGAATGTGGGGATCATTCAGGTGGCCAGATTCTAGACAAGAAAGTTCTTCGATATGGGTATTTCTGGCCTGACATTAATCGAGATGCTGCCATTTACTCCCGAAAGTGCGACAAATGTCAGAGATTTGCAAGAATCCCAAAAGCACCTTCCACCGAACTCACACAAATGGTCAGCCCATGGCCATTCGCTATTTGGGGAATAGACTTGATTGGACCCTTACCGATCGCTAAATCTGGAATCAAATATGCTATTGTTGCCATTGATTATTTCACAAAATGGGCTGAAGCTGAACCCTTAGCCACCATTACCTCTAAAAAGATGATAAATTTCGTAACTAAAAATATCATTTGCAGATATGGTGTGCCACAGAAGATAATCACAGACCACGGTACCCAGTTTGAAGTGAAGAATTCCAGGATTTTTGCAAACGGTTCAGAATTCGAAAAAGCTTCTCAGCAGTGGCTCATCCGTAGGCAAATGGGCAAGTGGAAGCGGTGAACAAAATTATCAAATCAACCATCAAAAAGCAACTCGAAAAAGAAAAAGGTGGTTGGGTCGATAAGCTTCCATTAGCACTATGGGCATATAGAACTACTCACAAAACTGAGACTGGGCACACTCCATTTTCACTGGCATACGGATCAGAAGCAATGATTCCAGTGGAAGTAGAAGTTCCCTCACACAGGAGAATTCATTTCAATGAAGCCGAAAATGAAAAGCTGCAACTTGAAGCACTTGATTTTCTTGATGAAAAAAGAGAAGAAGCAAGGCTCAGAGTTTCAGCTTATCAGCAAAGGATAGCCAGGCATTTCAACTCTAAAGTTCGCCAGCGCAGCTTTGAGGTCGGAGACTTAGTTTTGAAAAGAATCATGACAGCAACTGGTGTGTTTGGGCCAAACTGGGAAGGACCATATGTCATAGGCAATAAACTTCTTGATGGCACTTTCAAACTCATAAATGTTGAAGGAGATACAATTCCAAGAGCCTGGAACAGCAACCACTTGCGTCCTTATTTTACTTGAAAAAAGCTTTGGTCAAAATTGTAAAATAGTGATGAATGTATCATTTGTATTGAAAGACATTGTAAATCAGTGTAAATGAATGAAAGCTATAAAGTGGATGTAGGCCCGATTCTTGGCCGAACCACTATAAATCTTGTGTTCTTTACTACTTCATAATGCCTATTTCATTTCGATATATAAATACTTTAAATGTATTGCTAAAATGTTGATTCAAAATTGCAGGACATTAAAACAAGGCTTGCTCGTCACAAAGCCAAGCGACCCCTATATATCACTTATTAAGCAAATTCCAAGCGACAAAAAATTCCAGATTTAAATCCTATACAAGAAGAACTTCACATAAAAAGTTGGCAACTCCACTGTGGCAAGCCTTCGTTAACTGGTTGAGATTGTCGATATGAACAGACATCCAACTAGGTAACTCACGTTTGTCCCGTGAAGTTGTTCAACAGTGAAGTCCACTTCTTCGGATAAGACGATTTACTTACAAAAAGGAAAGAAGATGCGCTTGGAAATGATAATAAAAGATCGTTAATGAACGGAAGATGAGAGAACATGGCCAAGCAAACACAGAAGCAGCCAAAAGGAATTATGCCTCTCAATAAAAGGGTCGGTAGAACCACCGAAGGGACACCTTCCCAAATAGAAGGAACAGGGCCCTTGCTAACTGATTGTGATGCATCCAATCAGGCAGCTTGCGTCCGTCCCGTGTATCTGCTCGCCCCTGAGACGCAACCTTCCTGGCACACCTACTAACCGATGCTCCTTCTCAAAGGTCAACAAAGCCCTCTAACGAGGCACGCCAATAAATGGAAATGCTTCTCTCAAAAAAAAAAAGATTGGTGGAACCACCAGAGGGCCACCTTTCCAAGCTGAAGGAACAGGGCCCTCGTTAATTGATTGCGATCGTTTATGCAAATGAACATCCAATCAAACAACTTGCGTCCGCCCCGTGGATCCATCCAACCATGAGAAACTAACTTCCAGGCAATTAAAAAGCCCTCTTCGGAGGCACAAGCCCTCTTCGAAGGCACACGCCCTCTTCGGAGGCACACGCCCTCTTCGGAGGCAAAAGCCCTCTCCCGAGGCACCACAAGCCCTCTTTGGAGGCACATGCCCTCTTCGGAGGCAAAAGCCCTCTCCTGAGGCACCGCAAGCCCTCTTCGGAGGCACAAGCCCTCTTCGGAGGCACAACTCTTTAAGAGGAGCCCTCTTCGGAGGCATGTCCCAAAACAGAATGCTCAAACAAAAGAGTCTTCTTCGGAAGCACATCTCAACTCTCAAAGGAAGGTTAACTTATTCGTCTCGAAAAGTTCTTCCTAAAAAGTCGAAATGCTGCAAAAAGACCTCTTCGGAGGCACACTTCACCGTGCTCGAAGTACCAAAAATAAGCCCTTTACTGGGGCACAAAATCAAAACTTTTTTCAGAAAGTTCATTTCACTGCATAGGGAAATCTACTTTCTTTTTTGACAAATGAAAGTGATCATACCCGAAAGTTGAAGTGTTCTTCAGAAAGAAAGAGAAAGTAAAAATTTCTCCAAAAACGAGATATGATCTATTAAAAGCAGAATAATTCTTACCTTAAAAGAGGAATAGTTATTCTCTGAAATAAGAGTATCAGTCTTGTAAAAGTTAGAAATGTTGCAGTGCACTTGTGGTATGGGGGCAACACTACACAATTCAGTTACATTAATAAAAGGAATATGCAAGCAACATACCGCAAGTTCATTGCAATATCATGAAAAATAGATGTGGAATAAATGCATTCTCAAACACAGACCAGAAAGTTTGTACAAGTAAAAAGAATCGTTTATTCTACACTAAAATGAGAAACAGATGCATTCTCACATACACAAGAATTTGTACAAGTAAAATAGCTATTTTATTCAATACTATGAAAACTTTTTACATTGTGCAGATCACAAAAAGAAGCGGGGACCGGTACCCGCACAATCTCCGGTCGATACATGCGAAAAGCAAAAATAAGATGTAGAAAATCCAGCTTGTTATTCGTTCTTCCCGCCACCTTTGGAGCCTTTACCCGGCCTAATGATTAGTTTCTGAAGCCGTTGTGGACGGGTCGGGGGGGAAGGAGAAAGAGGCACGGCTGGATCAACTTCTGCTTCCTCTCCAGCGGAAATATTCTTCTTCTTCTTCTTTATGGCACGCTTCCCCTTTCTCTTCGAAGAAGATTCGCTCCCCGGAGTAGCGAGCAGTGTAGAATGCTTTGTGTCATCGTCAAGAGACTGCTCTGGGGTCTTCTCAGTGTCGTCAAGATCCTCAGCCTTCTGCTCTTGCGAAGCGGCCGGATCATCCAGGCCCTGAATAGCTTCAATTTTCTCTGCCTGTGATCCCGGTTGGGAAGCAGAAGGAGGAGTAATTTGCGAAGATGGAGGAACGGCAACTAAATGAGTGGAAGTTTGTGCAGTATTCAGTACTCCGCTGTAGAAGAAAAGAAGTTAAAATCGGTATTCTTCGAGAAAAGAGAAGGTATCGGTTCACCAAAGTTTAAGTAATAAGTAAGAAGGTCATCAAACTCAGTTAAATCAAATAAATGATTCACTGGACCTAGATCGACGCCAAAATTACCTGGAGAAGTCGGTTTTGACTAGACAATTTCAAATTTGTCAGCCTCAGTGTCTTCTTGGCTCTGCTCCTTGATTTGAGTAAGGGGAGACTCGGTTGTGACGGGCTTAGCCTCGACGTTTTTTGCGAGAGAAGAAAGTTGAGAGCTGGAACCAACGATATCGACGTCGGTTGAAGTCGAAGTGTGGACAGGGGCAGTTAAAGATATTTTCTTCTCTGGATGTTCTTCTGCCACTATTCCAGCTCTAGCTTTAGCGAGTTGCTCTTTTCCCTTGGCAAGAGCAGCACGAGCTTCTTCGTCAAGATAGCGTGCCTCAAGCTCCGCCTCATCATAGCCGGCCCCGCCAAGCATGTCAACTGCTGCTTCCCATACTTCAGCCAGGGTAACCTCATAGTCAGGACCCAGAAAAGAAAGGCTCCCATGACCCAGAACGTTGTGCAGATAAAAGTCAAATAAGGTGGAGCTGATGTTAGCTTTTGTTGTCTCATGCGATTGCTCGACCGCCTCTTTTTCGGCGACAGCTGCAGCTCGACCAGCAACAGCCTCATCACGCTCTTTCTCAGCGTTAGCAAGTTGGGACTTTAGCAATTCAATCTCCATGTTCTGGGAATTAACTGTTTCCCGCAACTGAGTGTTATTTTTGCGATATTCTTCAACAACGAATTGCTCAGCTGCAAATTTCATCTCAGCATCCCTCTGAGCAGCGTGCGCATCCCGTACTTGTTTCTGAAACACTTCTTCTTTTTGAGATTGTGCAGCGGAAAAGGCGGCGAGATCTTCCTTGATTTTTTTAACCTCGGACTCAAGTCTCGCATTATCATCAGCAATGCTCATCATCTCGGCATCATGCTGTTTGCAAATTTTATCCCACTCGGATTTATCATTCTCCATGGTTAGCATGGCCTCAAGATTTGCACGGTTGACTCTTTGCAGCTCATCGACAAGCTTTTGCCATCCGGACACCCTTTCAATGTTAAGTTTGACGGCCTCAAGGCTACGCAGCATATCTAATTTATCAATTGGAACCAAATCAAGGTCAAAACGCACCCGTTTTAAGCACCAATTCGGAAATCGGCTTTGAAGAATAAGAGGGGCGTCTTTGACCTGATACTGAGGTCTGCTGATGATCGCCTGGATGTCAAATTTCTTTAAAGCAGGAGAGCCGGATGGAATATTATGAGAGATGGGAGCATCAGTCTTCTCAGAAATTGCAGACGCGTCACTTGGCTTGGACCGCTTGCTCGATTCGTCAGCGATATGAGTCTTCCCCTTGTCATCATAAGACTTTCGCTTATGGGAATCGTCACTTCTGTGAGAAGAATCATATCGCTCAGCATCTTTTCTTCTCTGCCACTGCTCATAATCCCGCCTTTCTTGAGCCTTCCTTCGAGCCCTTTCTTCATCTGTCTCTCTCGGGGCATCGAGGTATTTCCTAAAGTCATAAGATCCACGGCCCCCACGGTGCCGAAATGAGTCATAGTATGAGCCAGTACGCCCCATCGGAGAATCTGAAAATGGAAAAGAAGTAAAGTTTAGAAATTTCCAGGAAAAAAGGATAAGTGCTTATAAGTGCTGAGAAATCCTAAGTGTGTGCGACGTGCAAACTACGTGCATCAAACTACAAACCACGCTTTAATGTGGAAACTGAAACGACTGGTGGTGTAGAAGGTGTCAAAGCTTGTTTCAAAGAAGAAGTCGCTTCAACAACGGGAGAGATCGCTTTTGAAATATCATCTTTGAAAAGTTCCTGAGAAGTTATCATTATATCGCTCAAATCATCAAAGGTATCATCGCCATGATGCCCGGCAGAACTCTCATTTTCAATGTCCACGTCAGCCATCATTTCAGAAATGTGAGGATTTTCCTCCTCTTCAATAACTGGAGAAAGCTTCAATTTGTTGGACGACTCCACAATGTCAGTAGGAGTAGAACACTTGACCAATGAAGTCTCAATGGTAAGTCCTTTCGGTGAAATTTCTCCAGCATGGACTGGGGCATCCGGTGTTTTTTCTGGAGAATTAGGGACCTCATAAGGCTAGGTAGATCGGGAAGAGTGTAAAAGTCCATACTGATGCAAAAATTCATCTTTCAATAGAAATTTGGCGCTTCTTTCTTCCGCCGCCACAGCATTTAAGGTTTCAAGGATTGACTTGAGGCTGGGATTTCTTAACGGGGGAGGAAGTGCTGGAAAAAGAAAAAGAATGAAGTTAAGCATTTGATAATTCGGGTTTCGAAAAGCTCATGAGATGAATGGAAAAAGACAATCTTACTTCCGATTCTCCAGACAGCATAGAACCCTGGAGGACATCGGACAAAGAAAAATTGACTTAGAAATCCGTGAGCACTTTCGGGCAAATCCAAAATCAATTTCCGGTTTCTGGCACTTCTCACGAGCACGAATGAAGGATGGTCTTTGTTCTTTGAAAAAGTGCATAAGTAGCAAATTTCATCGAAGCTCGAGAGACGGTCAAGCGTCCTCCTAAACAGAACACACAACCCTATCAAAACAACGTAACCGTTGGGGTGTAGCTGGAAGGGAGAGATAGCTAATCGAAGCAAGAGTTCACGAAGAAATTCGTTGAAAGGCGGAATGGCTCCGCTTAAACACATCTGGCGGTTCACTGCAATAAAACCATGGGGTGGCCTGTCAGCTGTGTCGCTTGCTCCAGGGAATATAGCGTCTGATTCGGCAATACCGAATTGGGTACATAGTTGTCTAAAAACTTTGTGGCTTAGAGTAGTCGGAGTTATCTCCGGAGGATCGATTAGTGGGTTGGCTATCGGAAAAGCTTCTCCGACCGGTCCTGAATCTTCTTGTTGAGATGTCATTCTACATAATCAACTGGATATTTAAATATGAAGGTGCACGTTTCCTAAAAAGTGTGAAGTGTTGTGCAAAACTAAAACGATGACAAGCAAGTATAACAGAAATTGAAATAGTTGGCATTTGTCGATTACAAAGTTTCAAGACTTGTCATTTTAAGTTCAAATACAATGTTCTGTTGATGCGAACAAATCAGCGTATGTTGATTATTTCATCTTTGCTTTAATACTTCATTTGAATTTATCGTTTCACAACGTTTCATTCACAAAATTCATGTAAGTTAATTGTTCTTTGTCTACTAATCTGTCATGCGATGCGGGCAGTCAATGGCAGTATATTTGTCCCATTTTCTCTGCAAATGTTGTATTTAAGCAGGTTATCAGCATTAAAGTCAAGACAGTTTGAAAGGAAATGCAACACAGTTCAAATTCAAAGATTCAGTCAAATTCTGCTCAAATTTCCAAGTGTTAGGTCGCTCACGACCTAACATAAGTCGCAGCATTCTTAAGTCGTGTTGTTCAAATTAAAAGTGTTCAGGACTATGCAAAATCGTTTCAAGTGCTAGGTCGTTCAGCGACCTATAATAGGTCAAGGCGTCTTTAGGTCGCACAATTTAACTGAGTGGATCAAGGCAGTGCAATTTTCTCTAAGTCCTAGGTCGTTCACGACTTGGCATAGGTCTTAAACTCTTTAGGTCGGATAAAAGGTTGTTCGATATTGTTTAAGTCACGGATATTCTTAGATCGCAAGGCTTGGGTCGCCAAGAATCCCATCACGACCTAACTTTTAAGTCGTCCAGGTCTGGTAGGTCACTGGCTTCCTCTCCAAGCAACATCTTACTGGATCCAATAGTCCAATACCGCAATTTCAGAGGAATTCGTCTTCCCCTTCATTCCATCTCAACATACCACCAAATCAACCAGCAAATCGATTGCAAACCCCGCCGATCCATAGTGAAAATTTCCATACGATCATGAATCACCACAACGTGTCAAACGACAAACAAAAGTCAATCGAAACCACCATTCAAAAAATAAAGTATGGCGCATGAAATTAAGCTTAGGTCAGGAAACGAGGATTCGTGATCGAACAGTGATTATGGATGAGTAGAGGTTGATCCACTTACGTAATATGCTGATAGGAATGAATCGATTGTTAGTTGGATTGAATTCGCCTTCGAAAAATCAAAAATTCGCCAATGGCAATGGAATTTCAGAGCAGTAAGGTGAGGAGGAAGGAGCGACCTAACTTATTTATACGAGGCTGAGGGAAGAAGGCGAACAGACGTACGGGTTAGCACAAGCTTTAGGTCGTTCACGACCTAGCGAGGTTAAGTCGAAGCACACGACCTATAGCATAGGCATATGCTTCGAGGGGCAAATGTTAACTCCTATCTTCAAGCGACCTAAAACTGTACGACCTAAAACTGCACGACCTAAAAAGCAAACGACCTAAGAGAAGTCGCGACCTAAGGAAGCCTGCGACCTAAGAGGCTCTGCGACCTAAGGGAGTCTATGACCTAACTGTTAAAGGAAGTCTGCGACCTAACTATCTTAAGAACCTGGCGACCTAAAGACATAGCGACCTAACTGCTAAAGGAAGTCTGCGACCTAACTATCATAAGAACCTGGCGACCTAAAGACATAGCGACCTAACTGCTAAAGGAAGTCTGCGACCTAACTATCTTAAGAACCTTCCGACCTAAAGACATAGCGATCTACCAGGATAAGAAGTTAGCGACCTAACTTCTCCACGAGCTAAAAGTCAGCGACCTTGCATCACAGGAGACTTAGCAACCTGACCGGTTATAAAGGTAATATGGCACGCGACCTAACTTAGGTCGCTCGCGACCTAATTCCTTGCCGCTTCATGTAAGTTTCTGGCGACCCACCAGCCCACTAGGTCGCCAACGACCTAGTACCCTCCTTAAACCGCTTACGACTTACCACTTAGAGAAAACCACGAACAACGCCATCAGACTGCACTTCTTAAGTCGCATTTAGACCGCGATCTATCTTAGGTCGTTCGCGACCTACGACCTAGCTTAGGTCGAACACGACCTAAGATTTAAAGCAATATTTCTGCCCAGAATTCAGCTCCTATAAATAAACCATCATCTCCAACAAGTAGAGGACTTTTGGCCGATCATTTCTTCAAGCGTCGTTACTCTGCCGAACTCTCAACTCATTCAACAATTGAAGATCTTCAAACATTCGAGACACTACAACAATCTTCGAGAGGAATTCCCTACATCCAACACGGATTCATCGAGTTCCATCATCGAAGTTTGAGCTAGTAGTCGAGATTGTCTTTGTAATCAAATTGTATTGTTTTCATAAGAGAATTGTATCGATTTGTAACCGGGTTCAGTAATAAAGAGATTCAAAGTGGACGTAGGCTCGATCTCAAGCCGAACCACAATTAACTGCTGTCTTTTACTGCTTTTCTGCTATTTTACCGCTTAATTTCTGTTCCCGTCACACGGGTGGTGCTGTCACAATTCTACTACACACACCGGGTGTTAGCGTTCACTTTTTAGCGTTAACACATATTCAATTGGATCACCACAGCACAAGATGTAATGAAATGAGCCTAGATGAATGCAAATAGAAATATACACAGCATATATATAAATGTGTATATATATGTGCCGTATATACACATCAATCTACATATTTCAGTTGAATCACCATAGCACAAAGTGTAATGTAATGAGCAGCATATATATAAACACAACATATAAATAAACGCAAATAGAAATATACACAACATATACATAAACATATATATATATATGCCATATATTTATGCGTCACCGAGCATGGCATATGAGTAACGGCTTAGCCAAGAAAGGTGTTGGTGGGGATAACAGAACTGGGATGGTGGTTTCGGCAGTTTTGTTTGATCGGGCTCGGGAAGTGGGGAGGCAGGCGATGCGTGATAGGTTTTGGGTTTGAAATGGGACTGTTGGACCAAGGAAGCTCGGCAAATTTATAAAAGAGAAAGGTAGGATCTGGAGTTTGGCTACTTGGGTCAGTGGGGAGCCAACTCGGAGTTGGCTTTGGAAGGTTTTTTTTATAGGTACGAGTAGAGAGGGAGAAGGGTGGGTGAACACAGAGGAGAGAGGAGAGGCGGCATGCAGTTTGAATTGGAAACAAATATCTAAAATACCGAGGCTACGAGTATTTTGTGAAAGGGCATGACATTGGAGGGAAGAGGTGCAGATCTAAAATACAGAGGAGAAGAAGAAAACTTATTCTGTTGTTGTTTTTTCTCTCGAATGCCTAAGGTCCCAAAAAAACATACCATATAATATATAATAAATGAAAAGCAACGGAAAACCCCTTTGATTCACGCAAATAATTAATTTAATTGATGATTGCTTGGGTTCCACGGCTACAGTTTGAAAGGGAAAAGGGAAATAAAAAGTCACGAATACGGTACCGGTACGGCGAACTGCTCAATTGTCTCCGTCGCGTATCAGACTTCAAAATACAGAGATGAATATATTGTAGAGATCGGCATGACGATGCGAATAGAATGGCACACAAATATCTGCGATACGATCAAATTATAAAACTCGAATTTTCCGCTACCGAAAATGCTGCTAAAACGCAGAAAATAAGATGAACGGAGCTATAGAAGTCCAAACTTGGCGAAACGAATTACGGTGTCTTTCTCAGAAAATGTTTTACATTTTTATTATATAAAAATATTAAGATTTCAAAAATATTTAATTTTCAACAAATAAACTAATTAAATTTATATTTTAAAATTTCACAAATAAATTAACTTTCAAATTTTTCAACAAAATTTTACCAATTACTATAATTAACTAGAGCATTTCAAATGTCAAATTTTATTTCTAATTTTATTGTTTAAAGTTTCCAGTAAAATTAGTTGATTACGTTATAAAATTAGTTAAAATTTCAGGTCGTTACAGTTTAAATTGACAATAAACCACACATGTCAGACCCAAACCATTCAAAACGGAGGATTGTTATGGGGTAAATAAGAAACTAAAAGCAAAGAAACGAAAAACAAAACACAGAACTCACAATGGAATAGCAAAATATAATAATCAAATAAACAGTTCATGAAGCTGATTTACAAATAACATTTGATTACACTTTTACAAATCAAAGTTTCACATACAACAGGAATAAATTAATAATGCAGCGGAACAACATGATGTAGTGGAATAAATATAATAAATAGTAATAATATACCGAATCTTCGACTTCGTCCTCCAGAAGAATAGTCTTCAATACACTGAAAAGCTCAGACTGACCCGAGCGTAAAGGAAAGACAAAAAATTCAAGTTAGAACAAAAAGATCTTATGTAAGTTAAATCAACAATAAATAAATATGAGTCTAACGGCGTCAGAGATGTTTATGGGGTTTGACATCTCCTATCTAGTGTCTAACATGCGTGTAATAACTTAAGAGATGTTCGGGATTCCATCTCCTAAGTATCTGTTAAACATCAACATACATAGTACAATACGCTATTATAAAATGTCTACATTAAAGTAAAGTATTAAAATACCATCAAGGCATTATCCATACCCCCCTTAACACATTTTTATATAATTTCCGTCGTCTATACAGTACCGGAATTCCTCTATAAACTGGAGGGCTATTAGAGGGCACTCCATAGGTATGGTACAAACCAAACTCGTAATGGGCTTGATAAGGTATGTGACAAGGCACGCGAGGCAATGCCAGGGTATGATTCTACCATTTGCCTTCCTGAACTTATGGTAACGCATAACAGCTATTATCGCCCACCTCGGAACACACACCCATAGTCAAACCGAGGGGTGGCCACCAAATCAGTCACAAAGTAATAAACATGGCATCGAAGAAGCATGTCCGATAGGAGGAGTGACCTCACTTGGCCCGGTATAGCTAGTATTTTAGTCACATCAAGCTGACTCGAGGGAGTAAGGGCTACGGTAATACCTCATACAGAATCGGTCTCCAAACCATCCTACTTCGTTCTGGAATCTCCACCACGTGCACATTTGTTAAAGTGGTTTTCGGTATTGGCGGAAAGTATTAGAATCCGATTATGGTCTCTTTAACAACCAAACGCTTTTCACACCGGATGGTTCTTTTACATTTCAAAAACCGATAAATAATTGATATCAAAATATCATATTCACTTAAAAGTCATATTACTCTCGAAATCATTATTACTTTTGAAATCATTATCACTTTTGAAATCATATTCAAAAAATAAGCTAAACCCTCATTTCAAAATCTTCATATTTACTCAAATATGTCATTTCACTAGAAAATATCATTTCAAATTCCAACGTAAGTTAACATCAATTAACCATATTCTCTTTTATATCAAGGATTTAAATATAACCAATTCAACCTTGCACCGTTTGAAATTTTGAAATATAGTTTAGATAGTCATAAATAGTTTAAATATTTTGAAAATAGCTTAAAATAGTTAAAATAATTTAAAATAGTTTAAATGGTTTAAAATAGTTTAAAATAGATTAAAGTAGTTTAAAATAGATTAAAATAGTTTAAATAGGTTAAAATAGATTAAATTAGATTAAGTAGTTTAAAATAAATTTAATATAGTTTAAATAGTTTAAATGGTTTAATAGTTTAAAATAGCTTAAATAATTTAAAATATAGCTTTGTTATAGTTGAAGATAGGTTAAAACAGTTAAAATAGTGTAACGACCTGGTATTTCAAACCATTCGCATCCGCACATGTCATACTTGAATTGTACAAAACAACAAATTGTTAATTTATATTTGGAAAAACTCAGCATATACAGTAAATAAATCAATCACAAAATCACAAACACGGAGTATTACAACAATAAGCAGCGGAATAGATAAATAGTAGTCCATGAGGCTACTATAAAACATAAGAGTCTGAAACAAGATACAACGGAATCTCAACTACAAATGAATCTCAAATACATAAGCAAGTGACGAGTCTAAACATAAATGACTGGAATAAATTGAAATAACTGAAAGCTGGATAGATAGATCTTCAAACAAAGCTCCAATCTCTAAAGGTGAGTCTCAAATGCTGTGACACTCAGTCTGACCCGAGCATAAAGCAAAACACGAAACACTCGAGTCAGGATTAACATTCTTATATCGGTAAATTTAACTCAAGTGAAATGTCAACTGAAATACAAGTAACTCAAAGGATGTTTGGGATTTCCATCCTCTAAGGGTCCGTGGAACTATCTACTATGTAGTAATATACGCTACTATAATAATGTCTACGGTAAAGTAAAGTATTAAAATAGCGTTAAGGCATTACTCATATCCCTCTTAACATATTTTTATATATTCCCATAGTCTATATAGTACCGTAATTCCTCCATAAACTAGAGGGCTATAAGAGGGAACTCCATAGGTATGGTACAAACCAAACTCGTAGAAGGCGCTCTAGGGCATGTGAACACGGCACTCGAGGCAATGTGGTGCAGCAGCGGAATAACAAAATGATGATTCTATGAAAGTAGCGGTCGGTGAATTGATGAATACTAAAATGCCCAAATTCATTGATCCGAAGATACCGAATTCTATCTATCTCTGACACGTTGATCGCGCACGATACCGTGAGGAGAGATCTTCAATTCTTTGAGCGTTGATCAAGCGCACTTGATTCCGCGAATCGGCTTCAACAATCGAAGATTCGAGCGCACTCGAATGTCGAAAGTGGAGATAGGAGATTACACTCAACTACATATTTGGTGAAAGCACAAAGCTAACAAAACAAAAGTTTTTATTCAAATCAACTAAACTATTACAAATGGCACCACCGGCCTATTTATAGAAGTTACAAATCTCAACACAAATCTGTACAACTCTTAAGTCGTGTACGACCTAACAAACATCACGACTTAAAACATCATGACCTAAAAGATTACAACATAACGTTTTTGCATCCCATAGGTCGGCAACGACCTAAACAACACGACCTAAAATACATGCGACTCAAGAAAATACAACATATTACAACACAACATTTTGATACACGACTTACGACCTAAAATGAACGGCATCTGGATTGAGAGACCTAAGCATGAACGACATCCCTTCAACAGCGACCTAAAAGAAGCGGCTTCCGAAAAACTGCGCGACTTAAGTCTTCGCGACCTAAGGCCTCATGACCTAAGTCTTCACGACCTAAGTCCTCGCGACTTATAGCGAGCAACCTATCTCTCCTCATCTTCTCGCGACCTAACATAGGTCGTTCCATTTTCCTACGACCTATCATAAGTCATTTTCTTTTAGGTTGTAGCACTTTTTCCTTCATCTCGTTAGCTCGCATACGACTTAACAGTATGTTAGGTCGTTCCAGTGTCTTTCCCTTTAACTCGTTAGGTCGTAGACGACTTAAGCCTTCACTTTCCTTAGGTCGTAGACCGCTTGAGTTAGGTCGTAAACTTTCCTTAGGTCGTAGCCCTTTATTTCTTGCCTTGTTAGGTCGTTCCAGCGACCTATGCCTTTGCTTTAGCTCTCTATTCTGAAACCCGTTAGGTCGTCCACGACTCAACAACAAGTTAGGTCTTACACGACTTATGACTTCACGTCTCTGGGCTGCATCATCCTCCTTGGGTTGAGAAAAATTCGCCCTCGAATTTGTAATTTCTCCCACATCAGATTGTTCATTCCCATAATACGGTACGAGATGCTTAACATTGAACACGTCAGAAGTGTATACATTCTCCGGAAGCTTCAATTTATAAGCATTTTCATTAATCTGTTTCACGACTTCTATAGGACCAATTTTCCTGGCTTTCAACTTGTTATAAGCGCCCACTGGAAAACGATCTTTTGTTAACACAGCATATACCAAATCTCCTTCATTAAACTCAACATTTCTTCGCTTCAGATCTACAAATTGTTTGTACTTCTCATTCGCCTTTTCCAATCGTTCTTGAACGATTCTATGACACTCTGTCAATCCTTCAACAAAATCAGCAGCTCGCTTGACTGTCTTCTTTGGTTGTGGTATGACCGTTAACACCAACGGCCCCTTTGGCAAACTAGAATATACAATCTGAAATGGACTGAAACCCGTACTCTGGTTCACTGCATGATTATGAGCAAATTCTGCTTGACATAGTTTCATATCCCAACTCTTCATATTATCTTGCACAAGACACCTCAACAAATTCCCCAACGATCTGTTCACGACCTCGGTCTGTCCATCCGTTTGCGGATGATAAGCGCTGCTAAAGTTCAACTTCGTTCCCACCATCTTCCACAAACTTAGCCAAAAATGACATAGAAATCTAGTATCCCGATCAGAAACAATGGATTCTGGCAAACCATGTAAATGATATATCTCTTTGAAGAATAACTCAGCAACCCGGACAGCATCAGCTGTCTTCTTACAAGCGATGAAATGTGCCATCTTTGAAAACCTGTCCACTACAACATATATCGAATCATTCCCCCTTTGAGTTCTCGGTAATCCCAAAACAAAGTCCATACTGATACCAACCCTTGGTTTAACCGGCACAGGTAACGGCATATACAATCCTGCATTCGTCGCTGTTCCCTTCGAAAATCGGCAAATATGACATCTCTCCACAAACCTTCCAACTTCCCGCTTCATCGACGGCCAAAAATAAGATTGAGAATATAGCTGTAGTGTATGGTCTCTACCCACGTGGCCTTCTCCGTGTAGCTCCTTTACAATCTTAATTCTCAAACTACAATCAAGTATGCACAATCGATTTCCTTTGAACAGAAAACCATCTACCATCATAAACTCATCCGTCTCTCCCTCCTTGACTTTATCAACAAACTTTGCAAAGTAAGGATCATCGACAAATAATTCTGGCAACATATCAAACCCCGTCACTTCAACCTTCATTGTTGTTAACAAATGATTCCTTCTACTCAAAGCATCAGCCACACGATTCGTCACTCCTGACTTGTGTTTAACAACAAAAGTAAACTGTTGCAGATATGCAATCCATGATGCATGTCTCGCTGAAATCTTGTCTTGCCCTTGTAAATGCTTCAATGCCTCATGATCAGTGTAAAGAACAAACTCTTTCTGAAATAGATAATGTCTCCAGTATTTAATAGCTTGCACAACAGCATAAAATTCCACATCATATGTACTGTATCTCATCTTTGCTCTTGATAACTTCTCGCTAAAGTATGCAATCGGACGTCCCCTCTAACTCAACACTCCTCCAATTCCAACCTTTGACGCATCAGTGTGTAGCTCAAACAACAACTGAAAATCTGGTAATACTAGAATTGGTGCAGACGTCAGCAACTCCTTGATTTTCCTAAAAGCATCCCCTGTTTCCTCTGACCATGAAAACTATTTACCCTTCATACAATCTGTAACAGGCGCCATCACACTACTAAAGTGTGGAATAAATCTTCTGTAAAACGAAGCCAACCCATGAAAACTCCGAACCTCTGTTATCGTCTTGGGCTGTGGCCAATCTCTAATCGCTTCAACTTTACTCCGATCCACCTGTATCCCTTCCTCTGATACAACATACCCCAGAAATAAAACACTATGCGTCATGAACACGCATTTCTTCGTTGCAGCATAAAATTGTTCTTGTCGCAGTAACATCAGCACTTCTCTCAGATGATTCAAATGTTCCTCTGCACTTCCACTGTATATCAGAATATCATCAAAATACACCACCACAAACTTCCCAATGAATGGTCTAAAAACCTGATTCATCACCCGCATAAATGTACTTGGCGCATTTGATAAGCCAAATGGCATTACCAACCATTCATACAATCCTTCCCTCGTCTTGAATGTTGTCTTCCATTCGTCCCCTGGTCTAATGTGAATCTGATGATAACCACTCTTCAAGTCAATCTTAGAAAAGATTACGGACCCACTGATTTGATCAAATAAATCATCAAGCCTCGGCATCGGAAATCTATATATGACTGTGATCTTATTCAATGCTCTACTATCTGTGCACATCCTCCATGTTCCATCCTTTTTGGGTACCAATAAAGCTGGTACAGCACAAGGACATAAACTCTCCTGCACACGCCCCTGTTCAAGCAATTCTTCCACTTGCCTTCGCAACTCCTCATGCTCTTTTGGACTCATTCTGTAGTGTGGTCTATGAGGTAACACAACTCCTGGAACAAGATCAATTTGATGTTGAATGTCACTCAATGGCGGTAACTCCGTTGGCAACTCCTCTGGAAATACATCGTCAAACTCTTCCAGTACTGGTTTTACTTCTTCTGGTATTTCCACCACTTCCTGACTCTCCCGTCCGATCAATAAAAATACTTCAGGCTCCTCCTCTACTTCCTTCACAAACTCCTTCAAAGATAACATAGTTTTAAGCTCTTCAATCTCCTCCAACTTGTTTTCCTCCTGTTGTCGCTTCTTTGGAACTAGAGTAATCTTTGTGCCTTCAAACATGAAACTGTAACTGTTGGTACGCCCATCATGTTGCACCGCCCTATCACACTGCCACGGTCTCCCCAGCAACAAATGACAAACATCCATATCTACCACATCGCACCAGATTTCATCCTTGTATTTCTTTCCAATTGAAAAATTAACACAAGCCCTTCGTCCAACCTTCACCTCCCCGCCTTTTCTCAACCAAGCCAGCTTGTACGGTTTTGGATGTTTCTCAGTCTTCAATGCCAACTTCCTCACAGCCTCTAATGAAATTATATTATCACACCTTCCAGCATCAATAACAAATTTGCAAACTTTCCCCAGAATAGTGCATGTCGACTGAAATATATTGCTCCTCAACCAACTACAATCCTCCTCTAGCTTTGGTGTCAAACAAGACCTCCTCATCATCAGATTACAACCTTTGTCCCCCGACACTTCTTCTTCCTCCTCATCAGGTGGTGAATTGGAACATTCAGCTTCTTCATCCTCATCCTCATCCTCCGCTATCATAGCTCTCTTCTTTGGCTTTGGACATTTGCTACTTTTGTGGCCCATTTCTTGGCAATTATAACACTTGAAACCATTATTGACTTTCGTTTTCCCAACCTCATTCACAACTGTTTTTGCAATAGCTTTTGAAACATTAGAAATTCCACTAACATCCTTCACTGGATTGTTGGAATTTGTAAACACACTACCACCTCGTCTTCCCTGTTTCTCCCAAGCTAACGCCTTCTGGTGTGCTTCAGCTACAGATCTGGGATCAAACATGTTAACCATATCTTGAATCTGCATTTGCAATCCCCCAACAAATCTAGCTATCAATTGTTCTTCTGTCTCCATAATATCATTCCTTGCAATCAGTTGATAAAATTCGTCAGCATAGTCATTCACAGATTTCGTCCCTTGTCTCAAGTTTTGCAACCTCTGATACATAAGCGAGTGATAATTATAAGGTAAGAATGTGGCTTTCATCATTTTCCTCATCTTTTCCAATGATTCAACCTTTGACTTCCCCATCCGTTCTCGTGTAAGTTTGGTTTGCTTCCACCATGCCAAAGCTCTACCCCTCAACCTTGTGACAACCAACTTCACTCTACGATGTTCTGGAACTTCCTTGAAGTCAAAAATCTCCTCCACATTAGACAACCAATCCAAAAACTCCTCAGCTTGCATACCTCCTTTAAATTCTGGTATTTCAGTCTTCATCCCAGATTCCCACTTATGATCATACTCCGATTGATTTCTTCCTTGTCCACGTCCTTGTCCATGAACACTACCACCATCATACTCCTCTTCAAAATCGGATGTATATCGATGTCGATTCTGACCACCAACATCTCTACTCCCTTCTCGTCTTCCACCAACATCCCTTCTATCTACATTCCTCCGTTCTCGATCATTCACATTCCTCCCACGTCTTTGATCATCATCAACACTTCTTTCTCGATTGGAATGTGGTGAGACTCTACTTCCCCCATGGTTAGATTCAGGTGAAACTCTTCTCCGATTCAGATTCATCTCTAACATCATCTTCTCTAATCGTCCAATCCCTTCATTAAGCTTCTCGCTAAAGTTTTCGTTAATTCTTTGCTCCATCTCATCAGCTTCTTCTCTTCTATACAAAGCTTCCATGTTTTGGTGACGATTAGCTCTTCTCGGCGGCATGGTTGATTCTTCAAAACTTTGACTTTCGGCTCCACTCTAAAATTCAAACACCTTTCGAACTTAGATCCAAAATGAAATGGATCGAAAACTCCCACTTTGTTTTGAAAATATGATGAACATGATGAACACAACTTCTCCAAATGATGCAAATTTCAATCTCCAACACTTCGATTTCAACTCGGCTTTGCTTGATGTAGCTCGGCCTCTCTAACTCTTCAAATAAATCGGCTCCAAGACTCGATTTAGCTATGATTGGCTAAAACAAGCTCTGATACCAAATGGTGCAGCAGCGGAATAACAAAATGATGATTCTGTGAAAGTAGCGGTCGGTGAATTGATGAATACTGAAATGTCCAAATTCGTTGATCCGAAGATACCGAATTCTAGCTATCTCTGACACGTTGATCGCGCACGATACCGTGAGGAGAGATCTTCAATTCTTCGAGCGTTGATCAAGAGCACTTGATTCCACGAACCAGCTTCAACAATCGAAGATTCGAGCGCACTCGAATGTCGAAAGTGGAGATAGGAGATTACACTCAACTACCAATTTGGTGAAAGCACAAAGCTAACAAAACAAAAGTTTTTATTCAAATCAACTAAACTATTACAAATGGCACCACCGGCCTATTTATAGAAGTTACAAATCTCAACACAAATCTGTACAACTCTTAAGTCGTGTACGACCTAACAAACATCACGACTTAAAACATCACGACCTAAAAGATTACAACATAACGTTTTTGCAACCCATAGGTCGGCAACGACCTAAACAACACGACCTTAAATACATGCGACTCAAGAAAATACAACATATTACAACACAACATTTCGATACACGACTTACGACCTAAAATGAACGGCATCTGGATTGAGCGACCTAAGCATGAACGACATCCCTTCAGCAGCGACCTAAAAGAAGCGGCTTCCGAAAAACTACGCGACCTAAGTCTTCGCGACCTAAGGCCTCACGACCTAAGTCTTCACGACCTAAGTCCTTGTGACTTATAGCGAGCGACCTACCTCTCCTCATCTTCTCGCGACCTAACTTAGGTCGTTCCATTTTCCTGCGACCTATCATAAGTCGTTTTCTTTTAGGTCATAGCACTTTTTCCTTCAGCTCGTTAGCTCGCATACGACTTAACAGTATATTAGGTCGTTCCAGTGTCTTTCCCTTTAACTCGTTAGGTCATAGACGACTTAAGCCTTCACTTTCCTTAGGTCGTAGACCGCTTGAGTTAGGTCGTAAACTTTCCTTAGGTCGTAGCCCTTTATTTCTTGCCTTGTTAGGTCGTTCCAGCGACCTATGCCTTTGCTTTAGCTCTCTATTCTGAAACCCGTTAGGTCGTCCACGACTCAACAACAAGTTAGGTCGTACACGACTTATGACTTCACGTCTCTGGGCTTCATCACAATGCCAGGGTAGATTTACCTATTGCAGAACCGGGCTGGTGGTAACGCATAGCAGCTACTACCGCCCACCTCGAAACACACTCCCAAATCAAAGGTGCACCCAATCAAATCACAAAGTAATAGAATGGTATCGAAGAAGCATGTCTAATTGGAGGAATGTCCTTACTTGGCCTAGGTATAGCTCCTGTTTTAGTCACATCTAAACTGACTCACGGGCGTCAGGGTCACATCAATACCTTATACAGGAATCATTCACCAAACCATCCTACTTCATTTCTGGAATCTCCACCACGTACACAGTTGTTAAAGTGGTTTTCGGTATTGGCAGAGAGTATGACAATATCTGATCCCTGTCTCTTTAACAACCAAACTCTTATTTCACACCGTGGTCATTTCATTTCAAATAGTTCATACTTCATATCAAAATATCATATTCATTTCAAACCATATCAATTCGATATCATTTTTCATTTTAAATAATATTCATTTCTAGAATCGTAACTGTAAGGACCCGATTCTTCGACTTCCGAATATTGACATCAATACGTCCATTGTATCGACTGCCGAGCCATCGTATGCCGGAAAACCGAATACTTAGGGTTTAAGAAAGAAGAGGTAGAAGAAAACAGAAGAAAAAGAAAGAAGAAACAATAGAAAACACAGAACATAAACAATATCAGAATCTCACATATCGAAGTGGAACAATATATAATAGATAATCACTAGTCTTTTAAAAAAAAGAACTATATCAGTTTATACATACATCAATCAGAGTCAATATACAACTCAATACAACACAGCACATCAATGGACAGTTATATAAACTTGTCCTCATACAGAATACACAGCGGAATAATACAAAGTATAGGTGATACGTTTCGCCATCCAGCTTGCTTCCAAAGCTCCAGAATATCAAGAATATCCTTATAACATAACTCTAGGCTGCCCGTGTAGAAAATAATGGGCACCCAGAGTTTAGAAGGGTAACAATAAACTCCGAGTCAGTCATGGTGAGTGGTGTGAGATCATAAAACAGTTATCTTTACAAAGAAAATAAAATTTATTCGAAATGCTTTTGGAAAATGAAACTACCATAAGACCTCCCGCCATACACACAATGCAAACGCAGAATTGGAGGAGATTTCTTCTTATGATAGTCAAAGATGCTTGATACGCAAAATCAAATCATTTTTGATATTATTATTAGTGCATAGTGTAGAAAAAATTTCGAAAGTAAAATATAAATCTTAGCCGGCATAGGTACCATTATAGTATGCCTACTATAGCTACCATATTAGATGGTAGGTTCTACAACTAAAACCGTACAAGTCACGTATCGTTTCTTTGGATTTCCAACAAATGGTCAGGCTAAGGAACATCCCATTGCCACATGGAAACGCCTCTGGAAAGACGTCTTGAGAAATAACCTAACATTACGGTTAGATCTCTGCCAACACAAGGCCGGGTTACCTCTGCAAAAATAGGAAACTACTCACACGCGTATGTCATCCCCCGATCGTAACCGATCTTCCCGAGGATCCTCGATTTCCAACAACCACATAAGAATAATAATGCAGAAACAACATAGGTTAAGTATCTGGGCTCCATACCATGATACCACCTCTATCCAGAAGGAATGACATACTGTAACGACCCGATATTTTCAACCATTCGCATCCGCACATGTCGGACTTGAATTACTCAAAATACCGCGTTGTAAATAAAATTTGGCAAATCTCAGAATATACAGTAAATAAATATAATCACAGATCACAGACACAGAGTAAAATAATGCAGCGGAAGTAAAAGAAATAGTAGTTCATGAAGCTACTATATAAATATGTCAGAGTTACATAAGATATAACAAAAGAAATAGAGAACAACAAAAGTCTCAATAAAATAACCAAGTACAAGCTGAGTAGGACAACGGAACTGATGTAGATAGGACAAGACAAGCAGATAATCTCCAGCGATTCAAATCTCCAAGAGAGTGGAAATCCTAATCTGTGAATAACTCAGGCTGACCCGAGTGTAAAATGAAACATAAACACTCGGGTCAGGACATACATACTTATACAATGTAAACCAACTCAAGTGAACTGTAATAAGGGTACAAGTAACTTAAAGAATGCTTGGGATCACCCATTCTTTAAGGATCCGTTAAACTATCTACTATGTAGTAATATTAGCTATTATAATAATGTCTAATCGGTAAAGTATAATCATAAATAAAATAGCGTTAAGGGGATGGAGAACCTTAACGTGGTCGGATCTTTAAAACCAAAATCGTAGTGGGCTCGATATTGTAGGTGACACGGCACACAAGGCAAAGCCAGGGTAGATATACCAATTACGCACACGGACTTATGGATACGCATAACAACCACTACCGTTCCACCTCGAACAACACTCTCAAATCAAGGGTGGCCACCAAAAATCACAAAGTAATAGAATGGTATCGAAGAAATGTGTCCGAGAAGAGGTGCTACCTCATTAGTCCGAGATCGCTTCTATTTTAGCCACCTTATGCCAACTCACGGGAGTTGGGTCCACGTATATACCTTAGGATCGTCGCCACCATCCTACTTCATTCTGGAAACTCCACCTGGTACACAGTTGTCAAAGTTGTTTTTGGTATCGACAGAGAGTATGTCCATATCCGATCCCGGTCTCTTTAACAACCAAGCGTTATTATAACCCGTGGTTATAAATTTAAAACAATTTATATCAAAATACTTCAAATTAAACCATTTAAAAACAAAGTCATTATTCTTTTAAATCAAATATTAAATTCCCAAAAATTTAGCCTTTTCTGAGTTCATTTATTCACTTAAAACAATAAAACGTTAAAATTTCAGCTTTCACAGCATTTAAAAAATGCTGCGATAAGTTGTATTTGAAAACAATTTAATTTAGCAAAGACAGCATTTATAAACTGCTATAACAGTTTAGTTTTAAACAAAATCATATTTCAGCCTACTGTAGCTCTTAACAAGTGCTACAGTAGCCCCTTTATTAGTTTCAAGTCAAATTTTAGTTCCTGCTACAACAGCACTTACCAAGTGCTATCATAGCCTTAGTTCATTTTAGTCTTTTGGTTCATTTATATAACCACAGCACTTAACAAGTGCTGCAGATTCTACTTAGTTCAGAATTAGTTCATTTCAGAGATGGTAGCATTTCTGAAGTGCTATAAATTAAATTTCCAGGTTTTAAGTGCAATTCCAGCCATAAATAAACTTCAATTTAAACCATTTAAA
The DNA here is from genome assembly GCA_030737815.1 of Allium fistulosum. Taxonomy (NCBI): domain Eukaryota; kingdom Viridiplantae; phylum Streptophyta; class Magnoliopsida; order Asparagales; family Amaryllidaceae; genus Allium; species Allium fistulosum. The sequence continues at coordinate 597,716,527 of CM060904.1, forward strand.
CTTCTAAAAATCATATTTTTCCACATTAAAAATGTTCATTTAAAACCTTTAACTTATGATTTCTAAAGAGAAGTTTTACAAAAATAAAATCAAAAATTTACAAAGTTCACTTATTAAATTTCAAGTGTGTCAATTCCTATTTTTCGTTTAAATAATTTATTTCAACACTTAAATTTAATTCTCCATTTTTCACCCTTTTAAAACTTAATTTTCATTTTAATTTAATTAACGTAAGTTTCCATCTTTTCTTTTTAGTCAAATTTTCAAATTTAAGTTACACTTTAAAATCAATATTTTTATCCATTTATCACATAGAAAAATCATTTCTACTCTAAATAAATCATTTTAAAAATTCAATTTAAATCAATTTAATATTATTACAAATATTTAAAAATATTTAAAGGTATCCAGAAAAAAATACAGAAAATAACCACAGGTCTGTATAATATTTTCTAGCCTAAGTCAAGTGATACGGATAATATATCATTTCAATCCGTAGTTTACAAAGAAAAATTCGGGTTTTATCATTTCAAACCCGCAATCCCAAGTAAATAAAATTTAATCGAAAATCGCTCAGGCCTATTATTTCAGCCCATAACGATCTTCCCTTATTCTAAAGTCTGTTCGGGTATTTATCATTTCAACCTATAGTGATTCTATTCTACAAGGAACTTGCATTGTGATTTAACAGAATAAAATAACAGTAAAATAAAAACAAAATATAACAGATGATATGTTATGCAATTTAACAAGTTTAACATCATATGTAATCACAGGTAATTATAACATCAATTTCTATTTATTTATTTATTTATTTTCTACACATTCAGTTGAGGTCGTTTCACAATCATATGAGTATGAATATTCGCGTGAGATTTACTCACCTCTACGGAGCTGGAGATTCGATTCAAAAGGAAATACGCTATCTATCGAAAAGCACACGGAAAGCACGATCAGTTGTTAGAGGATGCGCCAACTAGATTCAAATCTAAAGGCAAAAAGAATAAATAAAACAAATCTAAGAATGCAAACGAATAACTATTTTTTTCAATGAAGCAAACAAAACGAAAAGAACAAGTTGAATACTAAAAAGAAATAGCTCGACCACTTCACCATACTCAAGATTTTAAAGGCTCGGAGGGGTTGTAGTCTGACTTCAAAATACAAAGGTGAAAAAGGCAATTTTTTTTGTTCATTTCTTTTTTTTCAAAACAAGGGCTCGGTGGACATATAACTTCAAAATTTACAAAAGCACGACCACTTTTAAAAATAGACTATAACTTCAAAATAAAGGTGACAAAACAAATTTTTGTTCATTTCTTTTTTTTTCTAAAACAAAGGCTAGAGGTAATAGATTATAACTTCAAAACAAAGGCTCTGTGGAAAAACTATAACTTCAAAATACAAGGTGACAAAAGCACTTTTATTTTTTTCCAAACAAGGCTCGGTAGAAATAATACAAGGTGACAAAAGTCGTTTCTTTTTTTCAAAACAGAGGCTCAGCATGGTTATGGTATGGCGTGGGGTTCATGGTGGCGTGGGGTTTGCTTGATGGTGGAGGAAAGTGGAACGGCAAAGGGACGTGGTTGTAGGGATTCGGTCTGGAGGAGTTGGAGCCGTGGGTTTTGTGGTGGTGACTGGGCTGGTCATGGTGAATGGGGTTGGAGCATGGGTTGGAGCAACAACATGATAAAGCAAAAAATGAGGCAGGGGAAACAACAAAACAAAACAACAAAATGAAAAAGAAAGCATGCTGTCTTTACCTTTGAGATGCTCACGAAAATTTTGATAGAAGCTAAAGTGAAATATTGTGGTCTGGGAATTTGGACGTGGTATATATTAACAGCTATTCACTGATTTATGGAGAGAAGGCAATTTAATGTTTTGAACGGTAGAGGCCATCAAAGGAAATTAAGGCATTAAATTATATTAATAGATGGAAACATATGGAAGGCAAAAAGGATGGAATAATCTTTCATGTGCAAGATTTAAGGCAAGATTTTGGGCAAGATTTTGAATTCTCAAAAGAGAATATACGGCTGAAACTTTGCCTTGTTAACGCAAAAAAAAATCAAATAGGCAAAGAAAAGGCAAGAGCAACAAATGAACATATGCCCAAAGTAACGTACAAATTTATTTGTTTCTCTTATTAAATAAATTTAAAAATGATAATGTTTCAATTAGGAAAATAACCCATCACTTTAAACCAAAATTTAATAGCTATTATACCATAATTAATAAAATTTAATTTAGCTTCATCCAATTGATTGTTTAATATAAAGTTAAGAAACAGATGTAAATATACGTAAAGAAATGTAAAGTTAAATTTTCCGTTTCACACTAATTATTACTAACTTTTAAAGGTATACAACAAATATGACCAAAACAAAAGTGAAACAATTGTTACACAATTGTATACAGTTCAAGATGAAAATTTGGCAGTTTAGAATTATAAAATTAAAAATTTTAAAATTTCTATTAAAGTTACACTTTTAATTAAAATCAACATTACAGAACGTTTAATTTAAATAAAAAAATTTAGGGTAATTGATTAACAATCATTACAAGAAAATTTACAAAATTATATTTTTAAGAATTCAAACGCCACAGTTTTTAAATAAATGAATAAAATGCCTGTTAAAATTTTTGGGCTGTTACAATGAATCTTGAAATTTATTACTTATTAAGATATGTTTTGTTTACACTGGGGTTTTATTCATTCATTTATCATTTACCCAAAATCTATTACAAAAGTGTATATAAGTAACGGTATAAATTATTTTATTTTGAAATTGTATAAAATCTATTTTAAAGAACAAAAGTGAAATAAAGGTTGTTGTGAATTTATTCAATTAAACTAACTAATTTGAAAACTAGAAAAAGATTTAGATTCCGATGAACGTAAATTTATAACCAAAATATGCATTTTAGAGTTTAATTATGTATATGGAGGGAGAAACCTTCCATTCTTTCTCTAATCAAATTGATTGATTAATTAAATGTCATTAACAAGCTATTTATTCATGGCATGGAATGTAACTATGTCCAAATGTATTCTACAGTAAATTATGTAAGTGCAATATACTAGATTGTGTACAAAGATGATGTTTCCTTCATATATATCTTTATTGGTCATAGTATTATTATTAAAAACATATACGTAGACGTATATATATATATATACTAGACGTATACATATAAATGTGTTAAAATTAAGTTTCACTATTTTATGAGCCTAAACTTAAAGACAACAATTTTGAACCTAATCTCCAAATTAAAAGGGTTTAAGATTAAAAAGTTAAAACTTTGCATACAAGTCCATCTTATAAATCTTAAGTCAAATTAACGCACACAAATATGTATATAAAAATCACTGTAAAAAATGTCTTAAACTTAATACAACTGTTAACGCTAAAAAGTGAACGCTAACACCCGGTGTGTGTAGTAGAATTGTGAAAGCACCACCCGTGTGACGGGAATAGAAATTAAGCAGTAAAATAGCAGAAAAGCAGTAAAAGACAGCAGTTTATAGTGGTTCGGCTTGAGATCGAGCCTACGTCCACTTTGAATCTCTTTATTACTGAATCCGATTACAAATCGATACAATACACTTATGAAAACAATACAGGTTGATCACAAAGACAATCTCGACTATTAGCTCAAACTTCGATGATGAAACTCGATGAATCCGTGTTGGATGTAGGGAATTCCTCTCGAAGCTTGTTGTAGTGTCTCGAATGTTTGAAGATCTTTGATTGTTGAATGAGTGGAGAGTTCAGTAGAGTAACGACACTTTTAGAAATGATCGGCCAAAAGTCACCTGAATGTTGGAGTTGGGGCTCTATTTATAGGATTGGTTCTGGGCGAATTTTCTGCCCCCAAGTCTTAGGTCGCGTACGACCTAAGTTAGGTCGTAGGTCGCGAACGACCTAAGCTAGGTCGCAGTCTTCTCTTGACTTAGGCAACAAGCCTGAGGCAGCTTTATGCGATTTCATCTGAAGAAGTGGTAGGTCGTGAACGACTTAAAGTAAGTCGTGCTCCTTTCTTTGCCTTTAGCTCGTGAAGTTTTTTAGGTCGTTGGCTCACTTCTCGACTTAAGCAGTTAGCCTGATGGGACTGCTCTCGGTCTTATCTGAATGAGGAGGCATGTAGTAGGTCGCGAACGACCTAAGGAATAGGCCCATAAGAAGTTTCCTGAACTTGTTTAAACTGGGCAAGCTTTAGGTCACGAGCGACCTAAAGTAGGTCGTGAGCGACCTAAGGAATAGTTGCTGAAGCCTTTGGGTCGCTGGAATGCTTTATGAAGCTAAGTCGTGATACTTCATAGGTCGCCAGGACTCTTAGGTCGCAAGGCTCTTATGTCGTGAAGTCTGGAGCCACTAGGTCGCTTTCCTACTGAAAGCGTTAGGTCGTTGAATTTCTTCAGCAGTTAGGTCGAATGGTCTCTTTGATAGTTAGGTCGCAGAGTCTCTTCCGAAGTTAGGTCGCATGCTTTCTTTAGCAGTTAGGTCGCTAATTCCTTAGGTCGTGAAGCCTCTTTCGAAGTTAGGTCGCAGGCTTTCTTTAGCAGTTAGGTCGCTAAGTCCTTAGGTCGCGAAGTCCTTAACTCGCAGTCACTTTAGGTCGTAGAGTCTGCTAACCCGCGAAGCTTGTTAGGTCGTTAAGTTCCTTAAGTCGCAGAGTCTCTTAGGTCGTAAGGTTTTTAGGTCGCGAAGCTCTTAAGTCATGTGGTTTTAGGTCGCCAGAAAAATATGAGTTAACATTTGCCCCTCGAAGTGCAGGCTTATGTCATAGGTCGTGCGCTTCGACTTAACTTCGCTAGGTCGTGAGCGACCTAAAACGCTGGCTAACTTTTGCGCCTGTTCGCCTTCCCTTCTCAGTTCCATATAAATTAGTTAGGTCGCTTCCTTCTCCCCACTTTACTGTTCTGAGCTTCCATCGCCATTGATGATTTTCCAAGCTTCCGAAGACAAATTCAATCCATTCAGTTGTCGATTATTCCTTACCAACATAATTCGTAAGTAAATTTGATCTCCATTCCACCCTAATCATTGTTGAATTACGAATCCCTATTTTTCCAACCTTAACCCAAATCCTTGTATCGTGCTACACTTTGAATTGTTGCAATCGACTTTCGATCGCCATTTGAGTAGGCACGGAGATGTATTGAATGTACGATGGATTGGAAATGCTTTGAATCGCTTTTCAAGTGATTCGTTGATGTATGGAGATGGTGAACTTCACGAAGAGGTTGATGGACTTTTGTGCAGTTGATAGCGAGTTATCAGGTCTGGTGAAGTATTGCGTGGAGAGGAAGTTAGCAACCTAGTGGATTTGAGCATCTTGAGATAATTCGCGATCTAAGGACATTTGCGACCTAAGGAATAGTTTCGACCTACACTAGGTCGCTGAACGACCTAAAACTTGCACGACTTAAGACTTTGCATGAGCTAAGAGTTACTCGAGCTAAAAACTGCACGACCTAACTTTCTTGTGACATAGGCTGTAGGTCGCGGTCGAGCTAACACTTGGACGAATTTGAAATGCCTTATTCTTTACTTTGCACAGCGCGACCTAAGAAGGTTCTGACCTATGTTAGGTCGTTGGACGACCTAGAACTTGTGAAATCCTGAGACAACTTTGACTGAACTGCTTGGACTTGAATTTTGCTGTATTTCTTTGCAGATTATCTCTAACGCTAATAACCTGTTAAACACAATATTTGCAGAAAAATGGGACGAATATACTGCCATTGGCTGCCCACATCGAATGACAGATTAGTCGATAAAAAATAATCAACTTAAATGAACTGAATGATTGAAATGCTGTGGAACAACATTTTCAAGTGAAGTATCAAAGCAAAACTACAATAATCAACCAAAGCTGATATGTTTGCCATAACACTGTACTTGTATTTACCATAACAAATATTGAAACTCAATAATTGACAAGCATTAACTAACTTGTTTATAGTTGTTTGTTATTTTTTCTAGTTTCGCACAACACTTCACACTTTTTAGGAAACGCGCACCTTCATATTTAAATATCCAGTTGATTGTGTAGAATGACATCTCAACCAGAAGATTCAGGACCAGTCGGAGAAGCTTTCCCGATAGCCATCCCACTGATCGATCCTCCGGAGAGAACTCCGACTACTCTGAGCCACAAAGTTTTTAGACAACTATGTTCCCAATTCGGTATTGCCGAATCGGATGCTATATTCCCTGGAGCAAGCGACACAGTTGACAGGCCACCCCTCGGTTCTATTGCAGTGAACCGCCAGATGTGTTTGACCGGAGCTATTTCGCCTTTCAACGAATTTCTTCGTGAACTCTTTCTTCGATTAGCTATCTCGCCCTTCCAGCTACATCCCAACGGCTACGTTGTTCTGATGGGGTTATGTGTTCTGTTTAGGAGGACGCTTGGCCGTCTCCCGAGCTTTGATGAAATTTGCTCCTTATGCACTTTCTCAAAGAACAAAGACCATCCTTCAATCGTGCTTATAAGAGGTGCCAGAAACCGGAAATTGATTTTGGAATTGCCCGAAAGTGCTCACGGATTTCTGAGTCAGTTTTTCTTTGTCCGATGTCCTCCAGGATTCTAAGCTGTCTGGAGAATCGGAAGTAAGATTATCTTTTTCCGTTCATCTCATGAGCTTTTTGAAACCCGAATTATCAAATGCTTAACTTCATTCTTTTTCTTTTTCCAGCATTTCCTCCCCCGCTTAAAAATCCCAGCCTCAAGTCAACCCTTGAAACCTTAAATGTTGTGGCGCCGGAAGAAAGAAGCGCCAAATTTCTGTTGAAAGATGAATTTTTGCATCAGTATGGACTTTTACACTCTTCCCGATCTACCCAGCCTTATGAAGTCCCTAATTCTCCAGAAAAAACACCGGATGCCCCAGTCCATGCTGGAGAACTTTCACCGAAAGGACTTACCATTGAGACTTCATTGGTCAAGTGTTCTACTCCTACTGACATTGACATTGTGGAGTCGTCCAACAAATTGAAGCTTTCTCCAATTATTGAAGAGGAGGAAAATCCTCACATTTCTGAAAAGACGGCTGACGTGGACATTGAAAAAGAGAGTTCTGCTGGGCATCACGGCGATGATACCTTTGATGATCTGAGCGATATAATGATAACTTCTTAGGAACTTTTCAAAGATGATATTTCAAAAGCGATCTCTCCCGTTGTTGAAGCGACTTCTACCTTTAAACAAGCTTCGACACATTCTACACCTGTCGTCTCCGTTCCCACATTAAAGCGTGGTTTGTAGTTTGACGCACGTAGTTCGCACGTCGCACACACTTAGGATTTCTCAGCACTTATAAGCACTTATCCTCTTTTTTTCTGGAAATTTCTAAACTTTACTTCTTTTCCGTTTTCAGATTCTCCGATGGGGCGTACTGGCTCATACTATGACTCATTTCAGCGCCATGGAGGCCGTGGATCTTATGACTTTAGGAAATAACTCGATGCCCCGAGAGAGACAGATGAAGAAAGGGCTCGAAGGAAGGCTCAAGAAAGACGGGATTATGAGTAGTGGCAGAGAAGAAAAGACGCTGAGCGATATGATTCTTCTCACAGAAGTGACGATTCCATAAGCGAAAGTCTTATGATGACAAGGGGAAGACTCATATTGCTGACGAATCGAGCAAGCGGTCCAAGCCAAGTGACACGTCTGCAATTTCTGAGAAGGCTGATGCTCCCATTTCTCCTAATATTCCATCCAGCTCTCCTGCTTTAAAGAAATCTGACATCCAGGCGATCATCAGCAGACCTCAGTATCAGGTCAAAGACGCCCCTCCTATTCTTCAAAGCCGATTTCCGAATTGGTGCTTAAAAGGGGTGCGTTTTGACCTTGATTTGGTTCCGATTGATAAATCGGATATGCTGCGTAGCCTTGAGGCCGTCAAACTTAACATTGAAAGGGTGTCCGGATGGCAAAAGCTTGTCGATGAGCTGCAAAGAGTCAACCGTGCAAATCTTGAGGCCATGCTAACCATGGAAAATGATAAATCCGAGTGGGATAAAATTTGCAAACAGCATGATGCTGAGATGACGAGCATTGCTGATGATAATGTGAGACTTGAGTCCGAGGTTAAAAAACTCAAGGAAGATCTCGCCGCTTCTTCTGCTTCACAATCTCAAAAAGAAGAAGTGTTTCAGAAACAAGTACGGGATGTGCACGCTGCTCAGAGGGATGTTGAGATGAAATTTGCAGCTGAGCAATTCGTTGTTGAAGAATACCGCAAAAATAACACTCAGTTGCGGGAAACAGTTAACTACTAGAACGCGGAGATTGAATTGCTAAAGTCTCGACTTGCTAAAGCTAAGAAAGAGCGTGATGAGGCTGTTGCTGGTCGAGTCGAAGCCATTGCCGAAAAAGAAGCGGCCGAGCAATCACATGAGGCAACAAAAGCTAACGTCGGCTCTACCTTATTCGACTTTTATTTACACAGCGTTCTGGGTCATGGAAGTCTCTCTTTTCTGGGCCCTGAATACGAGATTACTCTGGCCGAGGTGTGGGAAGCCGCAGTTGATATGTTGGGCGGTGCCGGCTATGATGAGGTAGAGATTGAGGCACGCTATCTTGACGATGAAACTCGTGCTGCTCTTGCTAAAGGAAAAGAGCAACTTGCCAGAGCACGAGCTGAGTCTACAGGAGATGAACACCTGAAAGAGGAAGCTCCTTCAACTGCCTATGTTCATACTTCAACTTCAGCTGACGTCAATATTATAGATTCCAGTGCCCATTCTTTGCTTCCTGCTAAAGTAGACACTGAAATTGTGACTACTCCCACTGAGGACGAAGCCCTGGAAGATATCGAGGCCGAGAAATTCGAGATTAATTTTACAAAACCGACTTCTTCAGGTAACTTTGGCATCGACTCGGATCCAGTGAATCACTTATTCGATTTAACCGAGTTTGATGAACTAATAACTTCTCTTTTCTCGGAGAATACCGATTTTAACTTCTTTTCTTCTGCAGCGGAAGTTCCGAAAGCTATACCAACTTCTCCTTCTCCAGCTGTTGTTCCTCCACCTTCCCAAGTTACTCCTCCTTCTGCTTCTCAGCAGGGATCACAGGCAGAGAAAATTGAAGCTCTTCAAGGCCTGGATGATCCGGCCGCTTCACAAGAGCAGAAGGCAGAGGATCTTGATGACACTGAGAAGACCCCAGAGCAGTCTCTTGATGATGACACAAAGCTTTCTACACTGCTTGCTACTCCGGGGAGCGAATCTTCCTCAAAGCGGAAGGGGAAGTGTGCAATGAAGAAGAAGAAGAAGAGCGCTTCGGCTGATGAGAAGAATATTGAAGAAGATCTGACTGCCCCTCCTTCTCCTCCTTCCCCAACTCATCCACAACGGCTTTCAAAACTGATTATCAGGCCGGGAAAGAGTTCCAAGGGTGGTTGGAAGAAGGAATGATAAGCTAGACCTTATGCTTCTTGTTTTGCTTTTTGCATGTATTGACCGGAGATTGTGCGGGTACCGGTCCCTGCTTTTGCTTTTTTGAGATATATGCACATGTAAAGAATTTTCATAGTATTGAATAAAATAGTTCATTTACTTGTACAAATTCTTATGTATGTGTGAGTATATTTATTTCTCATTTTTAGTGTAGAATAAACGATTCTTTTTACTTGTACAAACTTTTTTGTCTGTGTTTGAGAATGCATTTATTCCACATCTACTCTTCGTGATATTGCAATGAACTTGCGGTATGTTGCTTGCACATTACTTTTATTAATGTAACTGAATTGTATAGTGTTGCCCCCATACCACAAGTGCATTGCAACATTTCTAGCTTTTACAAGACTGATATTCCTATTTCAGAGAATAACTATTCCTCTTTTAAGGGAAGAATCATTCTCCTTTTAATAGATTATATCTCATTTTTGGAGAAATTTTCACTTTCTCTTTCTTCCTTGAAGAACACTTCAACTTTCAGAGACGATCACTCTTATTTGTTAAAAAGTGGATTTTCCTATGTAGTGAAGTGAACTTTCTGAAGATTTTTTTTGATTTGTTTAGTGCTTCCGAAGAAGGCTTTGTTTTTGTGCCTCTGAAGAGGGCTTATGTCTGGTACTTTAAGCATGGTGAAGTGTGCCTTCGAAGATGTTTTTTGGTCTTCGAAGAGAAGCGATTTTGGTTTCCGAAGAGAAGCGATTTTGGTCTCCGAAGAGAAGCGATTTTGGTCTCCGAAGAGAAGCAATTTTGGTTTCCGAAGAGAAGCAATTTGGCATTTCAGCTCTGGTGAAGTGGGCCTCCGAAGAGGAGCATTTTGCACTTCTACACCAGTGAAATGTGCCTCCGAAGAGGGCTTTTTAGCATTTCAGCTCTGGTGAAGTGGGCCTCCGAAGAGGAGCATTTTGCACTTCTACAATGGTGAAATGTGCCTCCGAAGAGGGCTTTTTAGCATTTCAGCTCTGGTGAAGTGGGCCTCCGAAGAGGAGCATTTTGCACTTCTACACTGGTGAAATGTGCCTCCGAAGAGGGTTTTTTAGCATTTCAGCTCTGGTGAAGTGGGCCTTCGAAGAGGAGCATTTTGCACTTCTACACTGGTGAAATGTGCCTCCGAAGAGGGCTTTTTAGCATTTCTGCTCTGGTGAAGTGGGCCTCCGAAGAGGAGCATTTTGCACTTCTACACTGGTGAAATGTGCCTCCGAAGAGGGCTTTTTAGCATTTCAGCTCTGGTGAAGTGGGCCTCCGAAAAGGAGCATTTTGCACTTCTACACTGGTGAAATGTGCCTCCGAAGAGGGCTTTTGCCCCCGAAGAGGTCTTGTGATTGCCTGGAAGTTACTTTCTCATGGTTGAATGGATCCACGGGGCGGACGCAAGTTGTTTGATTGGATGTTCGTTTGCACAAACGATCGCAATTAACTAACAAGGGCCCTGTTCCTTCAGCTTGGTAAGGTGCCCCTCCGATGGTTCCACCAATCATTTTTGATTGAGGAAAGCACTTTCATTTTTTGGCGTGCCTCGTTAGAGGGCTTTATCAGCTTCCGGAGAGGAGCCTTGGTGAATTGGTGTGCCAGGAGGGTTGCATCTCAGAGGCGATTGGATCCACGAGACGGACGCAAGCTGTCCGATCGGATGCATCACGACCAGTTAGCAAGGGTCCTGTTCCTTCTACTTGGGAAGGTGTCCCTTTTGTGGATCTACCGGCCTTCTTATTAAGAGGCATACCTCCTTTTGGCTGCTTCTATGTTTGCCGGCCCATGTTTCCTCATCATCTGCCAATCTGCGATCCTTTATTATTGTTTCCAAGCGCGTCTTCCTTTCTTTTGCAAGTAAATTGCTTTATCCGAAGAAGTAGACTTCACTGTTAAGTGACTCCACAGGGTAAACACAAGTTACTTGGTTGGCTGTCTTGACCGCAACCAGTTAACGAGTACTTGACACAGTGGCGTCGCCAACTTTTATGTGAAGTTCTTCTTGTATGGAATTTTAGTCTGGAATTTTTTATTGCTTGGTATTTGCTTAATAATTGATAAGTGATTTGTAGGGCTCGCTTGGTTTTGCGATGGGTGAGCTTTGCTTTAATGACCTGCAATATTAGATCGACATTTTAGCAATACATTTAGAGTATTTACACATCGAAATATAACAGGCATTTTGTAACAGAAAATACAGAATTCATAGTTTTTCATTATTCAATCATACTGATTTCTCAGCGGTTTACAATGCAAAAGTTACACATCCATTATGATTTTACAAATTTAAGCAATGTTGTTAAGTAAAAAATGGATGCTAGTGATTGTTGTTCCAGAATCTCCGGGCTGATTTTCCATTTGCACTAGATTCGCAGCTTCGGATTTATATGCCAAAGAAAGTGAAAGATGCCCCAGTCGCAGTTTTGTGGACAATTAGCAGTCGTCCCAACTTCTGCCTGCTGGGTGTGGACCTCCTGTGACAACATTAATGACAAGCTTTTCTAAATCTTGCACTGTAGTGTTGTTGCGAGAATCAGATTGATGGGTAGAACGTTGTTGACCCCGAGTGGATGAGGTTGGATCGACTCCGCTTCTCTTAACGTATTGTTGGAGTTTACCCTGCTTCAGCAATTCTTCAATCACATTTTTCAACTGGCGACATTGGTCAGTGTCATGGCCAGGTTGATTGTGAAACTGGCAGAATTTTCCATTATGCACTGCACCTCTCTTCATCTCAGGTGGCTTAGGATACCTGACAACATCCTTTGTTGCGAAAAAGATATTTCTTGGTGTATCAGTTAAAGGAGTAAAATCTGAAAGATCGAAGCGGCGGAGTTTCTTCTCATTCCCCTGATTCTTTCCTCTGTCGTTTTCCCTTTTCTGATTCTCAGAATTTCTTCTGTTAGAAGCAAGATCATTATTGTTGTCCTTAGCGACTAATACTTTTGCTGAGGCGGAAAAGTTTTCCAGGCGCATGAATTCATCGGCCTTTTTATAAAACTTCTCAAGGGAATTTGGTTCCTTCATTTTTAGCCATTTTCCAAATTCACTCGATTTATCGATGGCTCGCACCAAGTAGGTCAGGATCATACATGGTTCTACATTATCCACTTTGGCTACAGCTATATTGAAATGGCTTAAGAAAGATTTGATTGATTCTCCGGGAGCTTGTTCAAGACTAGACAGTGACATTATATCCTTAGCTTTTGAAGCATACAATCTGAACTGTTCTTTAAACTTTTGCGTCAAGTCAGAGAACTGATCTATCGACCGAATTGGAAGCTTTGTGAACCAAAGTAAGGCCACACCATCCAAGTACACTGGAAAGTATCGACACTTAATCTCGTCTGACGCTCTTGCACCGGCCATATGCCAATCGTACTTGTATAGGAAATGATTAGGGTCACTCGTTCCCCTATAAGCTTGGATATTAGGAGGTGCAAATTTCCTTGGAAATTCCGCTTTCAGGATCCTTTCAGTAAACGGAGTTCTGCTTGGTGCAAATCCCCAGTCATTCTCATTCTCTTCCCTCTGCATGCTCTCTTTCATGATGCGGCCAACCATTTCGGACAGGTAGTCTTTATTGTTCAAAGACATTTCCGGGTAGGCTTCAGTCCTTCTCTCGGAAGCTTGCCCGGGCACATGTTCACGATAAGTTGGCTGCGGCATAGAACCCTCAACTTGGAAAGGTGACATTTCAGGAAAGGTTGTTTGATGGTTTTCTGGTTGACGATTTGCCCCGAGCAGAGTAGTTAATCTATCCACCATCAAAGCGTTTTGAGCTTCAATTTGTTGGTATAATCCAGAAACTGCGTCATCCAATTCAGCCCTGGTGACTCCAACGGTAGGAGTTGCTTGGTCTGCTGTTGGGGAAGCGGAAGTCCCTTCATGAGCATTTCTGGATCTGATAGGTCTACCTCTTCTCCCAGAAGCCATTATGTCAGATCAACTTCTGGTTTTTAAGAGAGGTTCTTTTTATGAGTCTTTGCGAAGCAACGGTGAAAATCTTCCTAAGTTCAACTCTCAATGAAAGCACCAAAATGTTAACGCTAAAAAGTGAACGCTAACACCCGGTGTGTGTAGTAGAATAGTGAAAGCACCACCCGTGTGACGGGAACAGAAATTAAGCAGTAAAATAGCAGAAAAGCAGTAAAAGACAGCAGTTTATAGTGGTTCGGCTTGAGATCGAGCCTACGTCCACTTTGAATCTCTTTATTATTGAATCCGGTTACAAATCGATACAATACACTTATGAAAACAATACAGGTTGATCACAAAGACAATCTCGACTATTAGCTCAAACTTCGATGATGAAACTCGATGAATCCGTGTTGGATGTAGGGAATTCCTCTCGAAGCTTGTTTTAGTATCTCGAATGTTTGAAGATCTTTGATTGTTGAATGAGTGGAGAGTTCAGCAGAGTAACGACGCTTTTAGAAATGATCGGCCAAAAGTCCCCTGAATGTTGGAGTTGGGGCTCTATTTATAGGATTGGTTCTGGGTGAATTTTCTGCCCCCAAGTCTTAGGTCGCGTACGACCTAAGTTAGGTCATAGGTCGCGAACGACATAAGCTAGGTCGCAGTCTTCTCTTGACTTAGGTAACAAGCCTGAGGCAGCTTTATGCGGTTTCATCTGAAGAAGTGATAGGTCGTGAACGACTTAAAGTAAGTCGTGCTCCTTTCTTTGCCTTTAGCTCGTGAAGTTTTTTAGGTCGTTGGCTCACTTCTCGACTTAAGCAGTTAGCCTGATGGGACTGCTCTCGGTCTTATTTGAACGAGGAGGCATGTAGTAGGTCGCGAACGACCCAAGGAATAGGCCCATAAGAAGTTGCCTGAACTTGTTTAAACTAGGCAAGCTTTTGGTCGCGAGCGACCTAAAGTAGGTCGTGAGCGACCTAAGGAATAGTTGCTGAAGCCTTTGGGTCGCTGGAATGCTTTATGAAGCTAAGTCGTGATACTTCATAGGTCGCTAGGACTCTTAGGTCGCAAGGCTCTTATGTCGTGAAGTCTGGAGCCACTAGGTCGCTTTCCTACTGAAAGCGTTAGGTCGTTGAATTTCTTCAGCAGTTAGGTCGAATGGTCTCTTTGATAGTTAGGTCGCAGAGTCTCTTCCGAAGTTAGGTCGCAGGCTTTCATTAGCAATTAGGTCGCTAAGTCCTTAGGTCGCGAAGCCTCTTCCGAAGTTAGGTCGCAGGCTTTCTTTAGCAGTTAGGTCGCTAAGTCCTTAGGTCGCGAAGTCCTTAACTCGCAGTCACTTTAGGTCGTAGAGTCTGCTAACACGCGAAGCTTGTTAAGTCGTTAAGTTCCTTAAGTCGCAGAGTCTCTTAGATCGTAAGGTTTTTAGGTCGCGAAGTTCTTAAGTCGTATGGTTTTAGGTCGCCAGAAAAATATGAGTTAACAACAACATTTTTATGTTAAAATTTATAACTTAGTAAATTCTTTAATATTAAGCAACAAATTAAGGTCTAACGTTAATTTAAAAGGAAATAAAAGGAATCGTGATATTTTGCAATACATTCAAGTTATTTTTATAAAGAAGCCCCAATTTTTTTTTAACAAAACTTATTAACTTAAAAATTTAATTATTGAAAATTTTACGTGTCGTTACACATACACTAAGGGGCGCTACTCCCTAGAACCTTGCCGCATCCTTCCTATTTTGACCATTTCCGGGGTGTGAGGTCCGACGAAGTCTCGTCCACAAAGCTACGCTTTTCACAAAGCCATGCTACGGGTCAACAAATGATCAAAGTAATGATCACAAAGATAAATTATCAAACAAATGATCATATCACAAATGATCAAACAATGATCATTTCCCAGCAACACTCAGCATGCCACATTACCAAATTGGGAGTATATTACTGATAAATTTCAACTACATAACCTCTGAGCTCGTACGTCTCAGAAATGGTGTTAAGCTAAGAGAATAAATTCTCCACCACTAATAGATATGTATTTGAAAGAAATCAGCTTTATATCTCAATCTGTAACGTCACACACACAATCCATACAAGTCTGTTCCGGGATCGAACAGAACCGAAGGCACCTGTCACGAAGCCCTTTCACATCCGGATAATTTTCTAATCACGTCCGGACTTCCCGTCACTAAGGGTGATAAAACCTCTATATCGGAGATCAGCCGATGCAGAGTAACTCGACTGTAATCCTTCCGTTTTCAAAAATATTCGGTCTTCAACATCGGTCATCAAATGCAATCCATAATGACGTATCACATATTCAGAATGGGTTATACGACCCCACGGTCCTTCCCGGCTAACCCGAACAGTGAGCGCTTATTCAAAAATAAGTGTGGCATTCAAATTCAACAAATCACAACGAATACCCATTCAAAGTAAATATTGATAGTCGGTTATTTAACTATCAATAGGTCTGCACAACATCATCAGATTCCAAATAATTTTCCAAATTATTTATTTTACAAAAATATCTTTACAAGATATATAATTTCCGCACTTTAAAAATAAATCAACGTTTATTTTTAAAACGAATTTCCATTTCTTTTATAAATTCCATAGGGAATTTATATTTCAAATATATACTGATATACGATTTTCAATCGATTTCAAATATTCACTTTCAATTTATCTTTACAAAGATAAATTCTCAAAAACGTTTTTTTCATTTTGGAAAACATTTCCATACTTATTTAAAAATAAGTAATTCACAAATCTTAATTATTTTCAACATTTGAAAATACTCGATATACTTAAATCAAAATTAATTATATATTTCATTTTTTAAGGAAATCATTTACTATAACAACATCTGTTTGAGTCAAAACGAATGTTACGTAAAACATCGTTACGACGACCCAAAATCACTAGTATAGGGATTCGGAATTAAGATAGATATATAAATTCCAATACTATATAAAACATTTCCTTTTGGAAATCATTTACTATAACCACAGTGTTATAGTCCACCATTTCCTTCTTCCTCGAAAACGTCTAATGTTGAAATCTATGATTTCGATATTTAATATATTTTAAAACATCGTTAAAACAATTAACTTCATTTTTAATGTCACTTCTCCAAAACATATCCATTTTACTTAATAATATATTCACTGTCCAAAATCGTGAATATACTTCACTAACCAAATTTCAATATTTTCTACACATTTTATTTAAAGGATCATCCACTGTCTAAAATCGTGGATAAAATTCCCAACCAAACTCTTATTATTACAACATTTAACTTAAAGGATAATTCGCTGTCCAAAATCACGAATATATCTCCTTTAATAACTTTTATGTTTAATTTATCAAATTCAATTGGTTTTAGATTTACAAAACAATGTTTATAAATCCCATTTCTATTTATAAAACTTCGATTTATAAATCTACTTTTAGAATTATAAATCTTCACAAATTATAAATCTTATTACTTACAAGATTTTATTTATAACCTTATTTTCAACATTAACAGAACTCCTTTTAGAATTCCATTATTTAGATTTATAAAATATATATTTTATAAATCTCATCTATAAACCATTTGTCTTTAATCAAAAATCTCAATTAAAATGTCAAATCCCATTTATAAGTTAATTACTCATAAATCTTTTATTTTACAACATCTATTCATTTTATAACCTCACAATTTATACATCTATAAATTTCGTTCACTTATGAAATCCATTTTTTTTCATTTTAACACTTATAAAAAATCGTTTTATAATTCCAGTATTCTTAATTTATAAAATATCAATTTTGTACATCTTTTATATAAACCGTTTATAATAATTCAAAAATCCCAATTTAAACTATTTTATAAATCAATCAACTATATATTTCAAGTATTTATCCACTTTGGTTATATTTCACAAATCTCATAATTTTCATAACTTTAAAATTTGAACGTTTATTTATTTAAAATAAATCAATTCAAAATTTTTAATAAAACGTATAATTTCAAAAATCATTTTAAAAATCTCTTTTAAAATCAACATCGTTATTTTTAAACTTCAAAAATGGATCCGATGATGCAACACACCAAATAGTCAATCACAACATCCAACATCATATATCGATATGATAATCAACAAATATCACAATATCTTTAATCAAATAAATACTGGTGAGGAATCCAGTTGGATCCCTCCAACTTGTTTCCCTGCATCCACAGACGTTAGCACAATACCAATTCCACTTCGAGGTGGAATATCGCGGTATATAGGATTTATAAAAATATCAATCCGCTATTATGTGGTGCAATAGGGTCTCATCCGCTATATAATGCGGGAAATCACAACTGCAATATATACATATGCCAATATATATATATTGCTATATACTACTATATATATACATAGTATCACATCCAAATAGAAATCAATCAATAACTGCAAAATTAAATTTTCCTTCGAGTGAGAAAATCTCACCTTTGCTTTTATTTTTGCAATCCATTTTTGTTCCAGTTTGTTTTCTCCAAATTTTGACCTTGTATAAATAATTATACAATTCGTTAATATCTGAAATAATCGGATAAATTAAATTCCTAATTGATAAATTTCATTTTACCTAATAAGTTAATTTCAAACTAATTTTCTTTTTATAAAATATTTTCCGGTTAAACCAATTTTCTTTAATAAATTCATTTAACTAAAATCTTATATATATATATATATATATATATATATTATAAATAAATTTTACTGTATGAGAACATTCTCATGTATATATATTAACAACAGTAGTGTTTTACTGTTTAATTTCCGGCAACTTAAATTTTAAACCACAAATTTAATTTAAGGTTTCTAATTAACATTAAATTAAAATTAAAATTAAAATAAAACTGAAAAATACCCAACCTTCTTCTAACAGTAATCATCTTCTCCCTCCCTCTCTATTCAAATTTCTGAAGCTCCATTACCCAGCACATGCACGGTCAGACATGGCGATTTCGAGCTCCGGACGACCAACCAACACCACCAACACTCTTCTCTTTGCAAACCAAACTCACTCATACCCGAAACTTGAAGCTCGCCACCCATCTGTCACTCGCGAACGAAATGCCTGGACGCGACTACTACCAGGTCGCGAATTGCCCCTTGCCACCGCGCCTCCCCAAACTCGGCTGCCAACTGCAATTTCCCACCACAAATTCAAATCTAATCTCCAATCAAGTTAATGACTCCTCAAATTCAAGCAATGTCAAACCCTAGCACCCTCATCGCGACTCCCTTGCTTGTCGCCTACAGTTCCGACCATGCGACATCGTACGCGCGCTGCTCGATTCGAGTTCCCAGCCTCTGCCTTCGTCGCCCAAGCGACATCGCCATCGCCAACTCGCCTCTCGAGTGCGCGAGCTTGCTTTTAATCATTGCGACACTTTTTTTTCTTCTTTTTTTTCTTTCGTTTGAATCTGAGAGGGGCTTCGACCTTCGTTTTGAACGTGAGTTGTTTGATTGAGAGGGAGAACGAGATACGGGGAAAAAAAAAGAATGTCGCCATTTATTTTGTTTTGAGATCTGTTTCGATTTTGAATTATACAGAGGGAAGAGGATTATTTAAAATTGAAGACGGCATGGTTTACACGATCTTATTTCGTGATATTAGGCGCGATTTAAGGAGATAACGTGCTGTCATTTGACCAAATTTTAAATTTAAATTTAAATTGAATCCGGTTAAATTTCAACGCGTTCACTCACCGTACGGTCACATAACAACTCCGATCAATACGAAATTTGAAATCCGATAATAATTCAATATTACGGATCCAATGGAACAAGTTTCGTCGAATTCCGAGACCGTCCCCCAGAACGCTATTTTTAAATATCGATTCGAACGATAAATTTTCAAAACTGAACAAATCAATTTCAAATTCGATTCTAAAGCTTCTATTATCTTCAGTGTCATCAATATAAATTTTCCAAGCTCCGAAAATATTTTTAACAAGTCCAAAATTTACAATTCAGCAATTTATTCAATCTCCAATTATTAAATTCAATAATTTAAATTGCTAAATAAACAGATTATTTGAAATCCAAGTTAAATTATCATTCAAATATTTAAAATTAATTAAATATTTCTAATTTAGATTGTTCAAAATTCTGGGTCATTACAATCTTCCCCCCTTAAAAGAATTTCGTCCCGAAATTACAAGTTAGGAAAAATGGTCCTTAACTCGTCTACTATTTTTCACAATTCAATAGTTTTATCAAATTCTCGAAACAAATCTTTCTACTAAAGATTCGTTATCATTTCAACTAACTTTCTAAACACTTTCATAGTTTTCAAACAATATTGTTTTACTTCACAATTCAAATCTAAATTTAAATTCAAATTTTAAACTTTCAAAATTTTCTCAAAAATTTTCTAACATTCGTAATTTTCAAAAAAATTCACCAGCATCTCCTTTGCGCGGCTAACACGGTACGACTACAAAATGGCACAACGGCCCCTCCGATTCAAAAAGAAAAGAAAAAGCCAAGTGGCTAGGCAAGAAAATCATCAAATTTCATATTGAAATTCAAATACTTACCCTTTGTCGAGCAATTCAAATTTATCTTTGAAATCAAAATTCCAATTCCTTTATACACCTGTATATCCTACTAGCCATAATATCCAGCTACAATATTTAAACTATTTTGCCAATTCCATTACAAATTTTCAATACTTACTTCTTATATCATCTTTAGTTTACTATTGAAGTTATATCCATTATCATTCAATTTTACATTTCAAATTTCATTTGAATTCAATTCACAATTTCAATTTAATTTGGATTCAGTTTAACTCCTGAATATTGAATTTTATCGACTATTTTTAATTAGTTCCAATTACTAATTCATCACAAATTCTAGTTCACTTGTTTCAAATTAGTTTTCAACATTCAGTTTCAATTCCAGTTTTATTCTTTTGTTCGTTCCCAAAATTTATTTTCAATTCACTATTTTGGTTTATAACTACTCATATTAAACTAGATTTCCAATTCGAATTCAATTTACCTTTCTTTTATAATCATTGAATTTAATTCGTTTCAAACCTTATTCATTTGGTCAATCTTCAATGAGGTTTACTTACTAATTTTAGTTTAATACTTCACTTTGTTTTCCACAAATCAAATTTAATTCTAGTTCTATTTACTTACAAATTCAAAATGAATTTTAACATTCAATTTCATTTTCTTGCACTTGCAATTGCAAATTTATTTATTCATTCACAAATTCATTCATTTTCAATTTGAATCTCATTTCTATCAAATTTCAAATATTTATAAATCTTCGACTTATTTACATTTTGATTTATAAAATCATTTATACATTCACATTACTAATTTCATTCCATTAATGAATTTTATTTTCAATTATCTTCTTGGAATTCTATTTTCATTTATAAATCACATTTACAATTTATATTCACAATTTTATTCATATATGAATTTATTTCCTTATGCTTCCAATTCATATTTATAAATTTCATTCGTTAAATGAATTTATCTCCAAATCTTTGGTTATTATTCTAATTTCTCATTCCATTTCATATAATAATGATAATAATTCAATGTTATCACTTCCTAACAACCAAGCATCCATATACTATAATAATTCATAGAAAATGATTTCTTTTCTATACAAAAAATAGTTTTGGGCAAAATCCTTGTTTAAGAGTCTAGAAACCCCTATCGATTTCAGTTAGCTAGACTGCACCGACCAGAATCTATAAACAATCAACCGATAAGTCAACACAATACAAAACAATTTATATTCACTAATAAATACGCGCTCAGATCTATTATTACACTCACACTCATTCTAGAGTACTACTGACTCTATCTCTAATAAGTAACACCCAACAGAGCAGGGTTGTCGCTTAACCATATGCTCTGATACCACTTGTAACGAACTACCGTCGGCGGCCACCGTTAGGCTTTGCAACCATCCCAGTCCCACCGTGGCTTACACTGGCACCTCGCATTTACTTTTACGGCCAGCCTCTCGACTGTCACGCCCTTCGCCTAACCAACCCATCCCTCTCAGGGACATGTAGGGGTAAGAGTCCCCCGTTCGCCACCAAACTGCGAAGCGAGAACACCCTATCATGCTGTAATATAGCAAATGCGATCCATAACGACGTATCACATATTCGGAATGGGTTATACGACCCCAAGGTCCTTTCCCGGCTAACCCAAACAGTGAGCGCTAATTCAAAAATAAGCGTGGCATTCAAATTCAACAAATCACAACGAATACCCATTCAAGGTAAATATTGATAGTCGGTTATTTAACTATCAATAGGTCTGCACAACATCATCAGATTCCAAATAATTTTCCAAATTATTTATTTTCCAAAATATCTTTACAAGATATATAATTTCCACACTTTAAAAATAAATCAACGTTTATTTTTAAAATGAATTTCCATTTCTTTTATAAATTCCATAGGGAATTTATATTTCAAATATCTACTGATATACGATTTTCAATCGATTTCAAATATTCACTTTCAATTTATCTTTACAAAGATAAATTCTCAAAAATGTTTTATTTCATTTTGGAAAACATTTCCATACTTATTTAAAAATAAGTAATTCACAAATCTTATTTATTTTCAACATTTGAAAATATTATATATACTTAAATCAAAATTAAGTATATATTTCATTCTTTAAGGAAATCATTTACGATAACAACATCTGTTTGAGTCAAAATGAATGTTACGTAAAACATCGTTACGACGACCCAAAATCACTAGTATAGGGATTCGGAATTAAGATAGATATATAAATCCCAATACTATATAAAACATTTCCTTTCGGAAATCATTTACTATAACAACAGTGTTATAGTCCACCATTTCCTTCTTCCTCGAAAATGTAACGACCCCGAATTTTATAAATATTTAAAATGATAATTTATTGATTTTTGAATAAAATTTGTGAGATTAATCGATAAAATGGGAGCGAGTTTCCCCGATATCCAAGTATATCTGAATAAATTGTTTAATCAATTAGTAATTAATATTGATTTAGTTAAGTTATGGATTAAGTGTGAATTATTGGAAATAATGTATTCGAATTAAAAATTGAATTGGAGTTTAAAAATAACATAAAGGTATTTGAATTCAATCTTAATCTATGGATTTCAGGAGTTGTGTAAATATAACAAAATTCTATTAATAAGTATTTAAGTTAAAAATTGAAATAGAAATATATACATATAAATATAAGATAAACTATATAAAATATAAAGTAAACAAATTTGTAAATTTATAACAAACAAAATAATAAAATAAAATACAAGGTAATAGAAACAAATTAATTAAATTCAAACAACATAATTTAAATAGAAATTCACTTACAATACAAAGTAACAAAACAAATTTCATATGTAAACATGAAACCTGGCAAAAACAAATGTATATGAAGTGAGAAGCTTGAAAAGGAAGAAACAAATAAAATATATTCAGTTAATTATAAAGACAAGTATGCAAGCAAGTGTATAAAACTAAGTATAAAAAGAGAAAAAAATATATATCTGTAAGCTTAGGAATGTAGGCAAGAGATATGTAGCTCTAAGTAATTATGCAAGAACAAGTAAAAGGGAAAATAAGATATGTATGAACATATAGTACATGTGTATATGCAGGCAAGATGTGAAAATATAACACATCTATGAACATAAAGTACTGGAGCATTTAATGCTAACATAAACAAGTCAATTCGATTTGTTTTAAAATCCTTTCAGCCCCCAAAGCAAGAAAGAAATCTCTGAAAAGAAAAGGAAATATCTCTGATCAATTCTTGTACCAGTGAAATAGCCTGTAAACATTTTTATATATCAAATCTACCTCTTCTCGTTTACAAAGACTTAGCATTTTCATTTTTTTAAAACTGAAGCAAGCTACACCACAACTATAACAACAATTCAAATTTTATCAAAAACCCAGTTTAAACATCAATTAAAATCAGAGGTCTAGAGAAGAAGATTTTAGCTTGAAACTACATGCCTGGGTCAAAAATTTGATGGGCTCTGTTCTTTCTTCTTGTCCAAGTGAGCAAACTTACTTATCTTTGTTTTATGTTTTGATGTTTGTGATTGATAATGTTATGGAATGTTGCCTAGCTGTTGAATACACTTGCGTGCTGTGTATATACATATATATAGGTGAGTAAACATAAATTTTAAAGAGTTTAAGTTTATATAAAACAGTTTAAACTTCATTTATAAGTTGTTTGTATATGCTTCAGTTTATATATATATATGATTTGGTATGCTCTGCATTCTCTGAAAACTTGATACAGACTGTATTTTGGTTAGGATACTCAAACTATCCTTATTTAAAGCGTTGTTAAGTTTTGGTTCCTCAACAAGCAAGATCATAAACTTCAAATTTAGATTTTTAAAGGTTGGTTTAAACCATGTTTTATAAGTTGTCATCACTGTATTATGTTCACAGGTATTCAACTAAATTTGATGAAAAATAAATTGTTGAAAAAATATTAATTCGAGTTACTATATTGAATCTATACTAAAAACCAAGAATTTTAAAACAAAGATCAAGATTTTTAGATTAATATTGAAAAGGCAGTTCGTATATAAACAAATTTTGCATTTCTACAAATTTCTGACGACTTAATCAATTTTAAATGCTGAAATTTGTTATACAGCAAGTTTAATCATACACGAATCTAAGAAAAATGCTAAAGAATTTTTCTAATGCGTAGATTTTGAGGTCGAATTCAATTTAGGGTTTTACTTCGAGTCCTTACACTTGTCTGTAATGTGACGAGTTCGATTTCTTCTCGTGATCGAGGTTCGCGATACTTCGGGAAATGGTTGCTTGGGGTGTTGTCGAGGTGTGGTCGGAATTGTGTCGACTCCGGTGGCCTGTGCAGCGAAGACGAGACGGCAACGTGACGATCGTTTGGGGCAGTTTGGTCGCGATGGTTCGAGCTATGCTCGAATTCGATTCCAGGCGAATTAAAGGGAGCTGGGTGGTTGCGAAGCTTGGTTAGGGCGTCGACGATGTGGGGATGGTCGTGGTGTTGGTTGGAGGTGGCCAGTGTGATTGTGCACGTGCACGTGCATTTTTGGGTATCTGGGAAGTATTTTGGGGATGACGAAGTTCCTGTTGCTCGAGTGTTTGAGGAGTTCGACTCGTGAGTGCCTCGGGTGTTTTAGGGGTTTTACTCGAGTTCGTGCTCGAGAAATTTGAGGGTAATAGCCTGTTTGTTTTAAACTGTAGAAAATTTATATAAGTTTTGAAAACAGTGGGGGGAGGAAAAGGAAAAGACTCAGGGATATACCCGAGTATCATTCGGGTAGGACCCGAAGTGGGAGAGATGCCCAGTTTTTGTAAAAGTTTAAAAATGTTATTTTTGAAATTTAAACAAATTTTATTAAAACTTTCTTTAAAAACATTACTTTATAATATCAAAGAGTTTTTAGAATTTATTTAATCTAAAATTTGTTTAAGTTAATTTTAAAGATTTAAAAGGGTTTTAAAATGTAAATGGTAATTAGTGTATTTACAAGATAATGTATATTAAGTTAAAAGGAGTTTTATTATCTTGGAACGTACTTAAGTTAATTAGGAAATTAAGTATAATTAGTTAATTAATTAATTAAAGATAAAGGTTAATTAAGTGATTTATGTAAGAATAATTAAGTAATTTAATTAATTAATGGTTATAATTGATTAACTAATAAATTAGAGATAAATGAATTGGGAATTTATTAATTATGAAAATTTAAGGTTAATTAATTAATGAAGGTGATTAAAGAATGATAATTAATTGAGGAATAATTAATCAAAGAAATTAAAGATAATTAATTAAATGGTGAATTAAATAATTAAAGAGTAATTATTTAATAATTAAAGGTTAATTAATTATTAACGGTTAGTTAATAAATTATTTAAAGGATAATTAATTATATTGGTTTGTAATTAATTAATGATTAATTAACCCGGATTTGAAATTCATAAGTAATTAATCTAATTTGAATAAATCAGATAATTAACTGACCTTACTTATGAATATTTGGATTTGATTGGATGATTGAATTGTTTGATATTCTGATCTATGATGCTTTGTGATATATTCTGATTTGTGTGTAATCTTTACTGTAGTTTATTTATCTGAAATTTATATATATCTGTGATCTGTGAGTAAAAGATAAGCGATATAGTTTATATCGTTTATCAACTATGTTTCTGTATTCTGATATGTGATGATTCATTGTGTTGCACTATTGTGTGAAACCCTTGGACTACACTTTTACACACACAAATATGGATTTCACGTGGAAATCGGTTAAGTCACAGATAATTTAATTTTGACGTTTTTGAAATTGAAATTTTATTTTCAAATGATTTTGAAATTAGAAATTCGGGTTTAAAGTAAAAAGCTTTTGAAATGGAATTTCAAAGATAAAAGTTATTTTGAATAACTTAATCGAGTTTTGAAAATTTAAATAATTTGATTTAAATTTGAATTCAATATTTAGAATTGAATTCAATGATTGGAAATTTTGATTAAAGATGATATAAATGTATTTATCTGAAGTTAAACCATTTAAAAGTATAATTTTGAGAATTTGGATTTAACCCAAGAACCTTAACTCGTATAAATGAATCAGATTTTCTGAAATGAAACTGTTTGTTTTAAAAGAATAAAAGCTTTCAGATAAGAAATGAAATTCCAGTTTAATTAAAGGAATTTCAATATTGAAGTGAAAATGGTTTTCCAAGTTATGAATGAATTGTTTTGAAAGCTATGAATTAAATCTGTTTATTTTTAACAGATTTAAAACGGTGATTGGTTTAAATCATTTGAAATGGAATTGTTTTGAAAGCTATAAGTTAAATCTTGATTTAAAGATTTAACGAGTTAATCAAATTGAAATGGAAATTAATTTGGAAAATCTGTGAATGAATCTTTTGTTTAAAAAGATTTAAATGTGGAAATTGTTTAAACCGTTGAAGGTTGTTTAAAATAAATCTTTTTGTTGAAAAGATTTGAAATGGTAATCGATGGAAACCATTTAAAAAGAAGTTGAATTAATAAGTTGTGACTTAATTGAAATCTCATATCCATATGTTTTTAAATATTTCGCTCACTATTCGGTTTAGCCGGGAGAGGACCTTTGGGTCGTATAACCCATTCCGAATATGTGATACGTCGTATATGGATAGCATTTGAAGACCGGTGTTGAAGACCGGATATTTTTGAAAACGGAAGGATTACCGTCGAGTTACTCTGCATCGGCTGATCCCCGATATAGAGGTTTTATCACCCTTAGTGACGGGAAGTCCGGACGTGATTGGAAATTATCCGGATTTGCAAGGGCTTCGTGAGAAGTGCCTTCGGTTCTGTTCGAACCCGGAACAGACTTGTATGGATTGTATGTCTGACATTACACTTTGAGATATAGAGCCGATTTCTTTCAAATACATCTCTGTTGGTGGCGGAGAATTTATTCTCTTAGCTTAACACCCTTCTCTGAGACGTACGAGCTCAGAGGTTATGTAGTTGAAGTTATCAGCGATATATTCCCAATTTGGTAATGTGGCATGCTGAGTGTTGCTATGTGATGATCAGTGTTTGATCATTTGTGATATGATCATTTGTTTGATCATTTATCTTTGTGATCATAGGTTGATCATCTGTTGACCCAAAGCATGGATTTGTGACAAAGCGTAGCTTTATGGACGAGACTTCGTCAGGGCCTCACAACCCGGAAATGGTCGAAACAGGATCGTTGCGGCAAGGTTATGAGGGTCGCGCCCTTTAGGGTATGTCATTTCCTTCTGGAAAGGGGTGGTATTATGGTATGGAGCCCTGATACTTACTCATGTGGATACACTTATTATGTGTGATGTTGGATATCGAGCGCTCGGATAAAGGTCCCAAAGGACCGGGTGATGACATATTCGTGAGTTACCTGTTACAGGGGTAACCCGGCTTTGTTGGCAGAGAGCAGTTTGTCTCTCGGGACGTCCCGCCAGAGGCGATCCCATGCGGCGGAAGGAAGTTCCTTAGCCTGACCATTTGTTGGAAATCCATCTTCCAAATACGAACCTTGTACGATTTTAGTTGTAGAACCTGCCATTTACGTACGGTGGTCACCACTGTTTAGATGGTAGCTATAGTAGGCATACGATACTGGTCGTATGTTGGCTAAGATTAATATTATACTTTCGAAATGTTTCTGCACTATGCACTAATGATAATATCCAATGATTTTGCGTAGTAAGCATGTTTGACTATCATAAGAAGAAATCTCCTCCAATTCTGCGTTTGCATTGTGTGTGTGGCGGGAGGTCTTATGGTAGTTTCATTTTCCAAAAGCATTGCAGATTTCAATGTTTAAAATCTTTTGTGTTTGTTTAAAGATAAACTGTTTTTGTTGCTCACACCAGTCCCATGACTGATCCGGAGTTTATTGTTCCCTTCCTAAACTCTGGGTGCTCATAATTTTCCACACGAGCAGTCTCGAGTTGGGTTTCTTTTCAGATATTCAGGTTTAGTAGATTATCTGGAGCTAGTTCATTCATCGGAGTTGCTTATCTTGGAGTTGTGGATTCATTCTTGTCTGAAGATCATTTTGGAGTTATCACTTCTATTGATATTGTTCCGCTGCTGTTGTTATCGTTTTCTTTTCCGCTGCTATTTGTTGTATCATATCTCTGATGTATATTGATATTCATTGTATCACTCTATTGTATCAGATATTGTATATCAATGTATTATTCTTTTCTTCCGCTGTGTTATTTACTTAATTGTGTTATAGCTCCGGCGAATCGGATTTGAACGGTCGAATCTGCGGCATTCTAGTACAATGTGAAGTACGGATGTTGATTTTCGAGCGGGCAAAACCCGAGTCGTCACATGTGGTATCAGAGCTAAGGTTGAACTTTAGCTCAGGAGTATAACACGTTAAGTAGCTCATTAGAGATAGAGTGAAGTAAACTCTAGAATGAGTATCCTCAGATATCCGTTCGAATGTCTCTGTAAATTCTCTTGCTATCCACTGATAGTAAGTATGAGTGCGAGAAGAGGATGAGATAGGGGACAGGGGAATACGACTATAAATGGTCGATACTCTGTAACAACGAGGAAACAATCTTTTCTCTATCAATCTCTTTTGTTCAACATCTTTTCTCAATTCTTCGGTAGTTTCTGGTAGATCAAGAAAGAAAATTCGATATGTTAATATGGGACATAAACTCCAGATAGGCCAAATTGTTTGTATGGATGAATTGTTTTCTTTGGTTGCTATGGTTGATAGATATATTTTAGTTTTAAACTAAAAAATTTGAAATCGTATCCATATATCTATCTATTCTTTGGGTCCGGATATATTCTACGAATGGTTAGTTATCATTTCGAACTGACCAATGCCCTTGTATATTTCGTAGATCTAGATAACCCGAGTATCTTGTGAAGTGTCAAACAGATTCGTTCTTGTATCTATTATTGATATTCTGATTTGGTGAGCCAAATGCAGAATAAATATTCAGTTTGACTCAATGAAATATTCTCCATCTATCTTTTTGACTCCTTGGTAATTTCGAGGACGAAATTCTTTTAAGGGGGGAAGTCTGTAACGACCCCGAATTTTATAAATATTTAAAATGATAATTTATTGATTTTTGAATAAAATTTGTGAGATTAATCGATAAAATGGGAGCGAGTTTCCCCGATATCCAAGTATATCTGAATAAATCGTTTAATCAATTAGTAATTAATATTGATTTAGTTAAGTTATGGATTAAGTGTGAATTATTGGAAATAATGTATTCGAATTAAAAATTGAATTGGAGTTTAAAAATAACATAAAGGTATTTGAATTCAATCTTAATCTATGGATTTCAGGAGTTGTGTAAATATAACAAAATTCTATTAATAAGTATTTAAGTTAAAAATTGAAATAGAAATATATACATATAAATATAAGATAAACTATATAAAATATAAAGTAAACAAATTTGTAAATTTATAACAAACAAAATAATAAAATAAAATACAAGGTAATAGAAACAAATTAAATAAATTCAAACAACATAATTTAAATAGAAATTCACTTACAATACAAAGTAACAAAACAAATTTCATATGTAAACATGAAACCTGGCAAAAACAAATGTATATGAAGTGAGAAGCTTGAAAAGGAAGAAACAAATAAAATATATTCAGTTAATTATAAAGACAAGTATGCAAGCAAGTGTATAAAACTAAGTATAAAAAGAGAAAAAAATATATATCTGTAAGCTTAGGAATGTAGGCAAGAGATATGTAGCCTCTAAGTAATTATGCAAGAACAAGTAAAAGGGAAAATAAGATATGTATGAACATATAGTACATGTGTATATGCAGGCAAGATGTGAAAATATAACACATCTATGAACATAAAGTACTGGAGCATTTAATGCTAACATAAACAAGTCAATTCGATTTGTTTTAAAATCCTTTCAGCCCCCAAAGCAAGAAAGAAATCTCTGAAAAGAAAAGGAAATATCTCTGATCAATTCTTGTACCAGTGAAATAGCCTGTAAACATTTTTATATATCAAATCTACCTCTTCTCGTTTACAAAGACTTAGCATTTTCATTTTTTTAAAACTGAAGCAAGCTACACCACAACTATAACAACAATTCAAATTTTATCAAAAACCCAGTTTAAACATCAATTAAAATCAGAGGTCTAGAGAAGAAGATTTTAGCTTGAAACTACATGCCTGGGTCAAAAATTTGATGGGCTCTGTTCTTTCTTCTTGTCCAAGTGAGCAAACTTACTTATCTTTGTTTTATGTTTTGATGTTTGTGATTGATAATGTTATGGAATGTTGCCTAGCTGTTGAATACACTTGCGTGCTGTGTATATACATATATATAGGTGAGTAAACATAAATTTTAAAGAGTTTAAGTTTATATAAAACAGTTTAAACTTCATTTATAAGTTGTTTGTATATGCTTCAGTTTATATATATATATATGATTTGGTATGCTCTGCATTCTCTGAAAACTTGATACAGACTGTATTTTGGTTAGGATACTCAAACTATCCTTATTTAAAGCGTTGTTAAGTTTTGGTTCCTCAACAAGCAAGATCATAAACTTCAAATTTAGATTTTTAAAGGTTGGTTTAAACCATGTTTTATAAGTTGTCATCACTGTATTATGTTCACAGGTATTCAACTAAATTTGATGAAAAATAAATTGTTGAAAAAATATTAATTCGAGTTACTATATTGAATCTATACTAAAAACCAAGAATTTTAAAACAAAGATCAAGATTTTTAGATTAATATTGAAAAGGCAGTTCGTATATAACCAAATTTTGCATTTCTACAAATTTCTGACGACTTAATCAATTTTAAATGCTGAAATTTGTTATACAGCAAGTTTAATCATACACGAATCTAAGAAAAATGCTAAAGAATTTTTCTAATGCGTAGATTTTGAGGTCGAATTCAATTTAGGGTTTTACTTCGAGTCCTTACACTTGTCTGTAATGTGACGAGTTCGATTTCTTCTCGTGATCGAGCTTCGCGATACTTCGGGAAATGGTTGCTTGGGGTGTTGTCGAGGTGTGGTCGGAATTGGGTCGACTCCGGTGGCCTATGCAGCGAAGACGAGACGGCAACGTGACGATCGTTTGGGGCAGTTTGGTCGCGATGGTTCGAGCTATGCTCGAATTCGATTCCAGGCGAATTAAAGGGAGCTGGGTGGTTGCGAAGCTTGGTTAGGGCGTCGACGATGTGGGGATGGTCGTGGTGTTGGTCGGAGGTGGCCAGTGTGATTGTGCACGTGCACGTGCATTTTTGGGTATCTGGGTAGTATTTTGGGGTAGACGAAGTTCCTGTTGCTCGAGTGTTTGAGGAGTTCGACTCGTGAGTGCCTCGGTTGTTTTAGGGGTTTTACTCGAGTTCGTGCTCGAGAAATTTGAGGGTAATAGCCTGTTTGTTTTAAACTGTAGAAAATTTATATAAGTTTTGAAAACAGCGGGGGGAGGAAAAGGAAAAGACTCGGGGATATACCCGAGTATCATTCGGGTAGGACCCGAAGTGGGAGAGATGCCCAGTTTTTGTAAAAGTTTAAAAATGTTATTTTTGAAATTTAAACAAATTTTATTAAAACTTTCTTTAAAAACATTACTTTATAATATCAAAGAGTTTTTAGAATTTATTTAATCTAAAATTTGTTTAAGTTAATTTTAAAGATTTAAAAGGGTTTTAAAATGTAAATGGTAATTAGTGTATTTACAAGATAATGTATATTAAGTTAAAAGGAGTTTTATTATCTTGGAACGTACTTAAGTTAATTAGGAAATTAAGTATAATTAGTTAATTAATTAATTAAAGATAAAGGTTAATTAAGTGATTTATGTAAGAATAATTAAGTAATTTAATTAATTAATGGTTATAATTGATTAACTAATAAATTAGAGATAAATGAATTGGGAATTTATTAATTATGAAAATTTAAGGTTAATTAATTAATGAAGGTGATTAAAGAATGATAATTAATTGAGGAATAATTAATCAAAGAAATTAAAGATAATTAATTAAATGGTGAATTAAATAATTAAAGAGTAATTATTTAATAATTAAAGGTTAATTAATTATTAACGGTTAGTTAATAAATTATTTAAAGGATAATTAATTATATTGGTTTGTAATTAATTAATGATTAATTAACCCGGATTTGAAATTCATAAGTAATTAATCTAATTTGAATAAATCAGATAATTAACTGACCTTACTTATGAATATTTGGATTTGATTGGATGATTGAATTGTTTGATATTCTGATCTATGATGCTTTGTGATATATTCTGATTTGTGTGTAATCTTTACTGTAGTTTATTTATCTGAAATTTATATATATCTGTGATCTGTGAGTAAAAGATAAGCGATATAGTTTATATCGTTTATCAACTATGTTTCTGTATTCTGATATGTGATGATTCATTGTGTTGCACTATTGTGTGAAACCCTTGGACTACACTTTTACACACACAAATATGGATTTCACGTGGAAATCGGTTAAGTCACAGATAATTTAATTTTGACGTTTTTGAAATTGAAATTTTATTTTCAAATGATTTTGAAATTAGAAATTCGGGTTTAAAGTAAAAAGCTTTTGAAATGGAATTTCAAAGATAAAAGTTATTTTGAATAACTTAATCGAGTTTTGAAAATTTAAATAATTTGATTTAAATTTGAATTCAATATTTAGAATTGAATTCAATGATTGGAAATTTTGATTAAAGATGATATAAATGTATTTATCTGAAGTTAAACCATTTAAAAGTATAATTTTGAGAATTTGGATTTAACCCAAGAACCTTAACTCGTATAAATGAATCAGATTTTCTGAAATGAAACTGTTTGTTTTAAAAGAATAAAAGCTTTCAGATAAGAAATGAAATTCCAGTTTAATTAAAGGAATTTCAATATTGAAGTGAAAATTGTTTTCCAAGTTATGAATGAATTGTTTTGAAAGCTATGAATTAAATCTATTTATTTTTAACAGATTTAAAACGGTGATTGGTTTAAATCATTTGAAATGGAATTGTTTTGAAAGCTATAAGTTAAATCTTGATTTAAAGATTTAACGAGTTAATCAAATTGAAATGGAAATTAATTTGGAAAATCTGTGAATGAATCTTTTGTTTAAAAAGATTTAAATGTGGAAATTGTTTAAACCGTTGAAGGTTGTTTAAAATAAATCTTTTTGTTGAAAAGATTTGAAATGGTAATCGATGGAAACCATTTAAAAAGAAGTTGAATTAATAAGTTGTGACTTAATTGAAATCTCATATCCATATGTTTTTAAATATTTCGCTCACTATTCGGTTTAGCCGAGAGAGGACCTTTGGGTCGTATAACCCATTCCGAATATGTGATACGTCGTATATGGATAGCATTTGAAGACCGGTGTTGAAGACCGGATATTTTTGAAAACGGAAGGATTACCGTCGAGTTACTCTGCATCGGCTGATCCCCGATATAGAGGTTTTATCATCCTTAGTGACGGGAAGTCCGGACGTGATTGGAAATTATCCGGATTTGCAAGGGCTTCGTGAGAAGTGCCTTCGGTTCTGTTCGAACCCGGAACAGACTTGTATGGATTGTATGTCTGACATTACACTTTGAGATATAGAGCCGATTTCTTTCAAATACATCTCTGTTGGTGGCGGAGAATTTATTCTCTTAGCTTAACACCCTTCTCTGAGACGTACGAGCTCAGAGGTTATGTAGTTGAAGTTATCAGCGATATATTCCCAATTTGGTAATGTGGCATGCTGAGTGTTGCTGTGTGATGATCAGTGTTTGATCATTTGTGATATGATCATTTGTTTGATCATTTATCTTTGTGATCATAGGTTGATCATCTGTTGACCCAAAGCATGGATTTGTGACAAAGCGTAGCTTTGTGGACGAGACTTCGTCAGGGCCTCACAACCCGGAAATGGTCGAAACAGGATCGTTGCGGCACGGTTATGAGGGTCGCGCCCTTTAGGGTATATCATTTCCTTCTGGAAAGGGGTGGTATTATGGTAAGGAGCCCTGATACTTACTCATGTGGATACACTTATTATGTGTGATGTTGGATATCGAGCGCTCGGATAAAGGTCCCAAAGGACCGGGTGATGACATATTCGTGAGTTACCTGTTACAGGGGTAACCCGGCTTTGTTGGCAGAGAGCAGTTTGTCTCTCGGGACGTCCCGCCAGAGGCGATCCCATGCTGCGGAAGGAAGTTCCTTAGCCTGACCATTTATTGGAAATCCATCTTCCAAATACGAACCTTGTACGATTTTAGTTGTAGAACCTGCCATTTACGTACGGTGGTCACCACTGTTTAGATGGTAGCTATAGTAGGCATACGATACTGGTCGTATGTTGGCTAAGATTAATATTATACTTTCGAAATGTTTCTGCACTATGCACTAATGATAATATCCAATGATTTTGCGTAGTAAGCATGTTTGACTATCATAAGAAGAAATCTCCTCCAATTCTGCGTTTGCATTGTGTGTGTGGCGGGAGGTCTTATGGTAGTTTCATTTTCCAAAAGCATTGCGGATTTCAATGTTTAAAATCTTTTGTGTTTGTTTAAAGATAAACTGTTTTTGTTGCTCACACCAGTCCCATGACTGATCCGGAGTTTATTGTTCCCTTCCTA
Organism: Allium fistulosum; assembly: GCA_030737815.1. Classification (NCBI taxonomy): domain Eukaryota; kingdom Viridiplantae; phylum Streptophyta; class Magnoliopsida; order Asparagales; family Amaryllidaceae; genus Allium; species Allium fistulosum. The sequence continues at coordinate 597,751,135 of CM060904.1, forward strand.
AACTCTGGGTGTTCATAATTTTCCACACGAGCAGTCTAGAGTTGGGTTTCTTTTCAGATATTCAGGTTTAGTAGATTATCTGGAGCTAGTTCATTCATCGGAGTTGCTTATCTTGGAGTTGTGGATTCATTCTTGTCTGAAGATCATTTTGGAGTTATCACTTCTATTGATATTGTTCCGCTGCTGTTGTTATCGTTTTCTTTTCCGCTGCTATTTGTTGTATCATATCTCTGATGTATATTGATATTCATTGTATCACTCTGTTGTATCAGATATTGTATATCAATGTATTATTCTTTTCTTCCGCTGTGTTATTTACTTAATTGTGTTATAGCTCCGGCGAATCGGATTTGAACGGTCGAATCTGCGGCATTCTAGTACAATGTGAAGTACGGATGTTGATTTTCGAGCGGGCAAAACCCGAGTCGTCATAGAAAACGTCTATTTCAATAATGAATGTTGAAATCTATGATTTCGATATTTTATATATTTTAAAACATCGTTAAAACAATTAACTTCATTTTTAATGTCACTTCTCCAAAACATATCCATTTTACTTAATAATATATTCACTGTCCAAAATTGTGAATATACTTCACTAACCAAATTTCAATATTTTCTACACATTTTATTTAAAGGATTATCCACTGTCTAAAATCGTGGATAAAATTCCCAACCAAACTCTTATTATTACAACATTTAATTTAAAGGATAATTCGCTGTCCAAAATCACGAATATATCTCCTTTAATAACTTTTATGTTTAATTTATCAAATTCAATTGGTTTCGGATTTACAAAACAATGTTTATAAATCGCATTTCTATTTATAAAACTTCGATTTATAAATCTTCTTTATTATCCAATTCAAATTTTATAACTCAATTAAATACTGGAAGTCCATATTATAAGTTAAGAACTTATAATCCATTTATTTACAAAATCAATCTTTTACAACTTCACAAATTATAAATCTTATTACTTACAAGATTTTATTTATAACCTTATTTTCAACATTAACAGAACTCCTTTTAGAATTCCATTATTTCGATTTATAAAATATATATTTTATAAATCTCATCTATAAACCATTTGTCTTTATTCAAAAATCTCAATTAAAATGTCAAATCCAATTTATAAGTTAATTACTCATAAATCTTTTATTTTACAACATCTATTCATTTTATAACCTCACAATTTATACATCTATAAATTTCGTTCAATTATGAAATCCATTTTTTTTTTCATTTTAACACTTATAAAAACTCATTTTATAATTCCAGTATTCTTAATTTATAAAATATCAATTTTGTACATCTTTTATATAAACAGTTTATAATAATTCAAAAATCCCAATTTAAACTATTTTATAAATCAATCAACTATTTATTTCAAGCATTTATCCACTTTGGTTATATTTCACAAATCTCATAATTTTCATAACTTTAAAATTTGAACGTTTATTTATTTAAAATAAATCAATTCAAAATTTTTAATAAAACGTATACTTTCAAAAATCATTTTAAAAATCTCTTTTAAAATCGACATCGTTATTTTTAAACTTCAAAAATGGATCCGATGATGCAACACACCAAATAGTCAATCACAACATCCAACATCATATATCGATATGATAATCAACAAATATCACAATATCTGTAATCAAATAAATACTTGTGAGGAATCTAGTTGGATCCCTCCAACCTGTTTCCCTGCATCCACAGACGTTAGCACAATACCAATTCCACTTCGAGGTGGAATATCGTGGAATATAGGATTTATAAAAATATCAATCCGCTATTATGCGGCGCAATAGGGTCTCATCCGCTATATAATGCGGGAAATCACAACTGCAATATATACATATGCCAATATATATATATATTGCTATATACTACTATATATATACATAGTATCACATCCAAATAGCAATCAATCAATAACTGCAAAATTAAATTTTCCTTCGAGTGAGAAAATCTCACCTTTGCTTTTATTTTTGCAATCCATTTTTGTTCCAGTTTGATTTCTCCAAATTTTGAACTTGTATAAATAATTATACAATTCGTTAATATCTGAAATAATCGGATAAATTAAATTCCTAATTGATAAATTTCATTTTACCTAATAAGTTAATTTCAAACTAATTTTCTTTTTATAAAATATTTTCCGGTTAAACCAATTTCCTTTAATAAATTCATTTAACTAAAATCTTATATATATATATATATATATTATAAATAAATTTTACTGTATGAGAACATTCTCATGTATATATATTAACAACAGTAGTGTTTTACTGTTTAATTTCCGGCAACTTAAACTTTAAACCACAAATTTAATTTAAGGTTTCTACTTAACATTAAATTAAAATTTAAATTAAAATAAAACTGAAAAATACCCAACCTGCTTCTAACAGTAATCATCTTCTCCCTCCCTCTCTATTCAAATTTCTGAAGCTCCATTACCCAGCACATGCACGCTTAGACATGGCGATTTTGACCTCCGGACGACCAACCAACACCACCAACACCCTTCTCTTTGCAAACCAAACTCACTCATACCCGAAACTTGAAGCTCGCGACCCATCTGTCACTCGCGACAGAAATGCCTGGACGCGACTACTACCAGGTCGCGAATTGCCCCCTGCCACCACGCCTCCCCAAACTCGGCTGCCAACTGCAATTTCCCACCACAAATTCAAATCTAATCTCCAATCAAGTTAATGCCTCCTCAAATTCAAGCAATGTCAAACCCTAGCACCCTTATCGCGACTCCCTTGCTGGTCGCGTACAGCTCCGACCATGCGACATTATACGTGCGCTGCTCGATTCGAGTTCCCAGCCTCCGCCTTCGTCGCCCAAGCGACATCGCCATCGCCAACTCGCCTCTCGCGTGCGCGAGCTTGCTTTTAATCATCGCGACACATTTTTTTTCTTTTCTTTTTTTTTCATTCGTTTGAATCTGAGAGGGGCTTCGGCCATCGTTTTGAACGTGAGTTGTTTGATTGAGAGGGAGAACGAGATACGTGGAAAAAAAAAAGAATGTCGCCATTTATTTTGTTTTGAGATCTGTTTCGATTTTGAATTATACAAAGGGAAGAGGATTATTTAAAATTGAAGACGACATGGTTTACATGATCTTATTTTGTGATATTAGGCGCGATTTAAGGAGATAACGTGCTGTCATTTGACCAAATTTTAAATTTAAATTTAAATTGAATCCAGTTAAATTTCAACGCGTTCACTCACCGTATGGTCACATAATAACTCCGATCAATACGAAATTTGAAATTCGGTAATAATTCAATATTATGGATCCAATGGAACTAGTTTCGTCGAATTCCGAGACTGTCCCCCGGAACGCTATTTTTAAATATCGATTCGAACGATAAATTTTCAAAACTGAACAAATCAATTTCAAATTTGATTCCAAAGCTTCTATTTTCTTCAGTGTCATCAATATAAATTTTCCAAGCTCTGAAAATATTTTTAACAAGTCCAAAATTTACAATTCAGCAATTTATTCAAATTCCAATTATTAAATTCAATAATTTAAATTGCTAAATAAACAGATTATTTGAAATCCAAGTTAAATTATCATTCAAATATTTAAAATTAATTAAATATTTCTAATTTAGATTGTTCAAAATTCTGGGTCGTTACAGTAACACTTCTAAAAATTATAACACTTTTGAAATCATAACACTTTTGAAATCATAGCACTTTGAAATCATAACACTTCCGTAATCACAACAGTTCCAACTTAACAGTTTAGATATTGAAAATAGTATATATATTAAAATGGTTATAAATTAAAATATTTTATATATTAAAATAATTTATATATTAAAATAGTTCATAGATTAAAATAATATATATATTAAAATACTTTATATAAAAAAATTGGTTTCCTCCAATTTCACAAATCGATTCAAATCAACATAAATTCCAAAATTCAACTTAAATCAATCCCAGTTCAACACTTTCAATTAAAAAGGTTAACCATTCAAATTCTCGGTAACCCATTTCAGTTTATATCAATTTCAAATCCGGGTTTTGAACCATCACTTCAATTTCAATAAGATTTAAAGTTTAAATATTCAAACATTTACAATGTAGGTTTCATTTATATTTCAACATTCAATTTTAATTTTATTCAAATTGGGAAATATTCACTTAATAACAATTAAATAAAATCTCAATTTATAAATTTAAATCAATATAAAATATTAAGTCTCAATTTTTATTTAAAGTTGAGAATATTCATTTAATCACTTTTCATCAAATCAAGTTATAAATCATATCTTTCGAATCTCAAAATCAATAAGTTTAACTAAATTCTTATTTAAATTTAATCATTAACCAATTTAAGTTTCAAGTTAATTTTACTTTATTCTTCCCAACCTCTATTATTAATGTTATAAAAATCTATTTTAAAATATTAATATAAATTTAAATAAATGCTTAAACATATTATATATTAATTTGAATTAAATTTTATTAAATTAAATCTTATTATTAAATTTATTTTACATTAAATAAATTTTATATATACTTTTAAAATGATAAAATTTATATGTAAAATCTAAAGTTTTATATTTTTCAAAATTAACTTATAAATTAAAATTCCAAAAACATATTATTTTAAAATCTAAATTTTATACATATATAAACTAGCATTTATATATTATATTTTAAAAATCAATATTAAATAAAACCCATATATTTCCTTTTAAACTTAGGAAATAATTTTCAAAATATAGACTAACGGTGTCCGTATATAATTTTCTATCCTATGGTCAAGTGATACGAATATTTATCATTTCAATCCGCAATTTAAATATCTACGGGTATATATCATTTCAACCCACAATCCCAAAATTTCAAATTAAATGAAAATCACTTTGGTTTATCATTTCAACCCATAACGATTTTCCCTTAATCTATAATATCGTTCGGGTATGTATCATTTCAACCCATAGGAATTCTAAATTAACAGGGAAACTTAAAGAGTGAGAACAATTATGATAAAAATATAACATATCGACAACAGACATATATCATCAATAACAAATTTAAATATAACATAAATAACAGGTTATGGTGTCATATGTCATAGGTGAACAGTTACAGATAATGGCATATCATATATAGCAATTAAATAATTAATAGTTCAAATTTAACAGCATATTTCAATTGTCACTTCACTGTGAATTGAAATTTACTAAATATACGAATGTTAACCGTGAGTGATTGCTCACCTTTCGAGGCTAAAGAAATAACAAGAACAAGATGCGATGAATCCAAGCACAAATTCCAAAGCACGGCACGATGAACATGAATTCCACGAGTAAAGTTGGTGGTTAGGGATTGATGAAAACAAATCCAAACCACCTTGATATAAAATGAAATAAACTATATATTATATTATATATTAATTTCAAAATATTAACATAACATATTATATATGTGTGTATATATATTTCTCTGCAATCAATATTCAATTTAAAACATATATTAAATTAAAATCTTTATATATTTCCAAACTAATATTTTATTTAAACACATAAAATAAAATATATATTTCAAATCATCAATACCTAAACACATATTAAAAATTTTAAAAATAAAACCCATATAATATATTTGAAAACCAAACTCAATTTATACTTATATATGTAAACAATATATAAACTAATATATAACTTACGTACACATCATATTTTCAAATCAATATTTATAAAAAAACCAATATTAACTTAAAGACACATATATATAAATCAATATGTACATATATATATATTATATATATAGATATATATATTTCAAAATCTTCATTCTTAAACACACATTTATTTTTCCTCCTTTCAGAAATCAAATATATACGTATGCAGTATATGCAAAACAAATATATTTCTAAATCAACCGTAACAAAATATGTACAAAATAAATACATATCTAAATCAAACTGTAACAAAATATATGCAAAACCAGTATATATCTAAATCAACCATAGCAAAATATATGCAAAACCGATATATATATATATATATAAATCAATTGTAACAAAATATATACAAAACAGAATATATATCTAAATCAAACTGTACCAAAATATACATGCAGTGAGTGTTGTACGCAAGGCCGAGGAAGGAGATGGCTGTTCATTTGTGGCTGCATTGGGTAAGACGTGGGTGGAGGAGAGGTTGAGTGGTGGGGCAGGTCGTTGGTGGGTAGGAGGCTAACTGTTTGTGCTTAAGTGGTGGCTGGTCGCGGAGCGAGTGGAGGCGAGGCCGTGAGGGTTTTGTAGCTGCTGTGGGCTTCAAGGCGGAGGAGGGGATGGTCAATGATAGGCTGGGGTGCTGGGTGGCGAGTTGTTGCGGAGGAAGGAAGGTAAAGTAGGGTGATTGGCTTGGTAGTTTGGCCGTGTGGAGCAGGGCGGAGTGTGGAGGCTGTCCATGTAACAACCCGCATATTTTACGATTATATATTTAAATGTTTTATTTAAATATAGCATCGTTAGTTGGATTTAAAACCCAAAATGTGACTTTTTGTAAATAGTCGAATCCGGACTCGAGACAACTTTCATTAAGTTCAAAATGAAGTTTACAACTTTTTTGAGTATAAACATTGATATGTTAGGGGTTGCTTAGGATTTTGGTATTTTCATTTGGGCTTTGGGTTGTTTTCTAGCCCACTAACCCAACAAGGTAACCCAAACTCTTCTACAAAACACCCCTAACTCCTCTCCTCTTCATTCACTCCACTCACAATTTCCTAACAATCAAAGCGAAAGGAAAAATGGCGGAAAAGAGGGGAAATCATAATTCCTAAGCCCTAAGTTCTTAGGAAATTCAAATTCAAGCTCTAAAAATCAAAGAGAAACTTTGGTAAGCATTCTCTTCATCTTATCCATCTCAATCCCTCTCCAATTTTCATAATTTCCTATCACCTAACTTAGGAAATATTTGCATATGATCATAGATTGGAGCTTCTAGAGTTGTGATTGAAGTGGAGTTGATCTTTCCTTGTTTTAGAGCTTCTCAACTGTTGTTTTTGAGTTTAAAGGTGGGTTCTTGAACTCACATCTATGTCTATAGCTTTCACTGTTGTTAGGTATGAATTCCTAACATCTATTCCATGTTCATTTGCTTTTGAATTGAATTGGTTTGGTGAATTTTCCAATTTTGGTATTTTGAAGTCAAAATTTGTGAAAATCCTACTGTGGATGTTAGGACATGTTGTTTGGAGTGTATTGGAGAGCCTATAGGGCTGGGATTCGCTTGGCATAAATCCCTAACCACCATCGCTCATCTGATCGCTTCCGAACCGATTTGGCCATTAATGGCCTAGGCTGATTTTTGCCCTGAGCTTCAGCTCAAACGTCTGTGAAGACACTCAGACGTCTAGGCCATCGGAATAAAAATTCCAGATGTATGGCTCAGACGTCTAAGGTTATTCCCAGACGTCTTGGCGATCTAGAAGAAAATTTTTAGATTCTCAACTCATACGTCTAGGAAAACCACCAAACGTCTGGCGTTGTTTAATTCAGCCAATTTGCTTAATTTTTAGTGGATTTCCATTTTATCGATTTTTGTTGACCCGGTTGGTTGTCGTCATTTATTATCAATTTTGATGACTTCTTTTTTTTATTTTCGAGAATATCCATTTGATGGATTTGATATCGACTTTTATGGTTTTAATTCACGTCGTCGAATGTGAATTTTTGGTTATAGATTGTTTTTACAATCGTTTCTATTATTTGTCACTTTAAAATACAAAGGTTTCTATACTAGTAGTAAATACTCAAACCCTTTCACAAAAAATGATTTCAACACTACTTTTAAATACAAATGTAACAACCCGCATATTTTACGATTATATATTTAAATATATAAAAGCTACTTTTTGCAAACAACCGAATTAGGACTCGAGACCACTCCCATTGAGTGCAAAATGGCGTTTGCAACCTTTTTGAGTATAAACATTGATATGTTTGGAGCTAGCTAAAATTTCGACCTTTTCACTTAGGGCTTTGGGTTTGGGTTTCAGCCCATTAACCTAACATATCAACCCAACTTCACTCCACACCTCTTCCTTACTTCATAATATTTCCTACAACTTAAGCTTTAGCAAAAATGGTGGTGGAGATGGGAAATTAAAATCCTAAACCCTAGTTTCTTTAGCAAATCCAAGTTTTAGCTCCAAATTCAAAGTGAAGCGTAGGTATGTATCTCCTTCTTCTTCTCCATCTCAACGTCTCTCCAATTTCAGAAATTTCCTATAACCTAACTTAGGAAATACTTGCTTTTGGTCTTAGTTTGGAGCTTCTAGAGTTGAGATTTTAATCTCACATCTATGTCTATGTCTATCTTTGTTGTTAGGTATGAATTCCTAACATCTATTCATGATCATTTGCTTTTGATTTGAATTGATATGGTTGATTTACCAATTTTTGAATTTGAAGTCCAATTTTTGTGAAAATCCTACAATGGATGTTTGGATATGTTGTTTGGGGTGTATTGAAGAGCTTATAAGGCCGGGTTGTCGTTTGGCGTAAATCCTTAGTCGTCGTTGCTTGCTCGATCGCTCCCGAATCGATTTGGCCATTATGGCCTAGGCAAATTGTTGCCTTTACCAGGTGTTCAGACGTTTGGATACCAATGCCAGACGTCTGGTTTTGCCTCCTGGAGAAAAATAATACACGGTACAAAAATAAAAAGGGCAGTGACTAATTTCAAACGTCTGAATTATCGTTCCAGACGTCTGAAAGTATGTCAGACGTCTGATTTGTGATTTCAGACGTCTGGTTGGTTTTCTAGAATATTTCCAGAAACCAAAACCAGACGTCGGGATTTACCCCTAGACGTCTGAAAGGATTTCAGACATCTGATTTTAGGCTTCAGACGTCTGGATGGTTTTCTGGAATATTTCCAGAAACAAAATCCAGACGTCTGGAACAACCCCTCAGACGTCTGGAAATTCCCAGTTTTGCCTATTTGCCTAATTTTGAGTAAAATTCCAATGTTAATCGATTTTTGTCGATCCGATTAGTTGTTATCACTATTATCGTCTTTGATGACTTCTTTTTATGGATTTTTGGTAATAACAATTTTTATGGATTTGGTATCGATTTCTTTGGATTTAATTCACGTCTTCGAACGTGAAATTTTGGTGATTGATTGTGTAAAAGTCCCGGATTTTCGACTTTCGAAAATCGACATTAATACGTCCACTGTATCAACTGCCGAGCAATCGAATGCCGGAAAACCGAATTGTTATGGTTAAAAAGAAGAGGTAGAAGAAGACAGAAAGAAAGAAAGAAGAAACAACAGAAACAATATCAGAATCTCACATATCGCAGCGGAACAACATATAATAGATAAATGAATAATCTTTAAATCAAAGAACTATATCAGTTTATACATAACATCATCAGAGTCAATATACACACAATACATTAGTGGACAGTTATATAAACTTGTCCTCATACATAATACACAGCGGAATAATAATATCATATACAAGTGATACGTCTCGTCATCCAGCTCGCCACTGAGCTCCACAACACTCCTGAAATCCAGAATGACCTGATAACCTGACTCTAGACTGCCCGTGTGGAAATTGGTGGGCACCCAGAGTTTAGGAAGGAAACAATAAACTCCAGGTCAGTCATGGGACTGTGTGAGAACTAAAACAGTTATTATCTTTAAACAACAACAACAAAGGAAGTAAAAGACATTCGCAATGCTTTTGGAAAATGAAACTACCATAAGACCTCCCGCCACACTCACAATGCAAACGCAGAATTAGGGGAGATTTCTTCTTATGATAGTCAAACATGCATACTACGCAAAATCATTGGATTATTATTATTAGTGCATAGTGTAGGAAATTTTTCGAAAGTACAATATTAATCTTAGCCAACATACAACCATTATTGTATGCCTACTATAGCTACTATGTTCAATAGCAGGTTACCGCAACATTTCATAGCAGGTTATACAACTAAAACCGTACAAGGTTCGTATTGTTTCTTTGGATTTTCCAACAAATGGTCAGGCTAAGGAACTTCCTTATACCGAAATGGAAACGCCTCTGGAAAGACGCCCCGAGAGTCAACCTGCTCTCTGCAAGCACAAGGCCGACGCTACCTCACGCTGTACAGCTGTAACTAGGTAGCTAATACACTAGCTATGCCATCCCCCGGTCGTTACCGACCTTTATCCGAGGATCCTCAACCACAAAGCAACAACCACAAAATATAATAAATTTGCAGCATCAACATAGGTAAAATATCTGGGCTCCATACCATGATATCACCTTTTATCCAGAAGGAAATGACATACCCTAGGGGTGTGAACCCTAAAAACCTTGCCGCAACATTCCTATTTCGACCATTACCGGTCTCTGAGGCTCGACGAAGTCTCGTTCACAAAGCAACGCTTTTTCACAAAGCCACGCTTTTTCACAAAGCCACGCTTTTTCACAAAGCCACGCTTTGATCAACAAATGATCAACAACACTTCATATGCCACATTACCAAATTGGGAATGTATCACTTGTAACCATCAACTACATAACCTCTGAGCTCGTACGTCTCAGAGAAGGGTGTTAAGCTAAGAGCATAAATTTTCTGCCACCAACAGAAATGTATTTGATAGAAACCAGCTTTACATCTCAAAGTGTAACGTTAGACACACATCTATACAAGTCCGTTCTGGGATCGAACGGAACCGAAGGCAATTCCAAAGAAGCCCTTGCAATCCGGGTATTCACTAATCACGTCCGTACTTCCCAGCACAAGAAGAGTGATATAAATCTCTATACCGGAGCAACTCGGTGCAGAGACATTCGATAGGTTGTCCTTTCATTTTCGAAAATAACCGGTCTTCAACACCGGTCTTCAACACGATCCATATCGTCGTATCACTAATTCGGAATGGGTTATATGACACAAAGGTCTTTTCCCGGCTAACCCGAATAGTGAGCACAATATTTAAAACATATGGATATAGGGATTTCAATTAAGCACAACTTATTACCCAAATCCTTTCTTTCAAATGGTTTAAACAAATTACCATTTTAAATCTTAAAAAAAAAAGATTTACTTCACAAAGTTTACCCAGTTTCACAAAGATTCATTCACAGATTTCCAAATCAATTTCCATTTCAATTGGATTAACCCATTAAATCTTTAAATTAAGATTTAATTTATAGCTTTCAAAACTATTCACAATTCAAGTCTTTTATAATATAAAAGATACACCTTTTAAAATCTTCTTTGATTTCAAAATAAAGCTTAATCATCTTCACAAAGGTTAATTCATAGTTTTTCCAACCTATTTACAATTCAATTTTCAACTTGAAATGTTTCGATACAAATTGGAAATCTTTTCACTTTATGAAAGCTATTATTATCTGAAAACGGATAGTTTTCATTTTGGGAAAAACTAGTTATAATTACACAGGTTAAAGTCATCAAAGTACAAATCTTAGATTTAAATTTAAATTTCCAAAACCATATTTTAAATGGTTAAAAACCCATATAAACAACTTTTATAATTTATACAATCTTTTAGACCATAATTCCCAATTCATTGAATTCAATTTCAAAATATTGAATTCAAATTTTAAATCAAATGATTTAAATTTAAATTTTATTAAGTTATTTAAAATAACTTTTATTTCTGAAACTCATTTTCAAAAGCTTTCAATTTCAATTCCAAAACTATTTTGGATTCAAAAACTCAATTTTTCCAAAACTGATAAAAATCTGTGACTTAACCGATTTCCACGTGAAATCCACATTTGTGTGTGTATTTTGTAGTCCAAGGGTTTAACACAACGGTGCAACAACATTCAACCATCACAGATCAAATATAACAATATAATTGATAAGCGGTATAAACGATAACGCTTATCTTTCATTCACAGACCAAAGATATATATATATATATATATATATATATATATATATATATATCACAGATAAATAAATCACAGATCACAACACAAATCAGGATATATCACAAAATATCACATATCAGAGATGTCAAACAATTCAACATCCAATATAATCCAAACATCCATAAGTAGGATTACTTTAATTATCTGATTAATTTAAAGTCAGATAAATTTCTATAAATCATTTTACTAGTTATGGTAACTTAAAATCAATTAATTACCAAAACATTTTCAAATTTATTTCAAAACACCAAATCAATTTTCAACGAATTTCCAAATTATTTCCCTTTTAAAATGAATTTCTTTATCTCTTCAAATCTATTTAAAAATACAAATTTTAAATAAATTCTTCAATTTATAAATAATATTTTCGAAATCCATTTATTAAGCTCTTTTTCCCAAATTTGAAATTTAATTCAATATGATTCAAAATTAAAAATTTATCCTTTTCAAACTTCTTTTAAATTTATCCAATTATCAAAAATAAATTTTTCGATAAATTTTCAACTTAAATTTCAAAAATCCAATTTTTATTCATTTCTGGTATCCAACGATACCAAAAATATCTTTGGCTAATTTATAGCCGTCAACAATTTCAATCACAATATAATCACACAGCGATTATAAATAAATCAACACACAACATTGAAATAAATTCAAATGTTTGAGGAATCCAATTGGATCCCTCCAACCTGTTTCCCTGCATCCACGGATGTTAGCACAATACCAATTCCACATCGAGGTGGAATATCACGGTATATGGGATTTATAAAATACTATCTGCTATTATGCGGTGCAATAGGGTCTCATCCGCTATATAATGCGGGAAATCAACTCCAAATACATATATAATACCAATTCCACTCACGGTGGAATTATCGTGGTATATGTTTCTAATAAATAACCTCCGCTTAATATACGGCTTATAGGGTCTATTTAACACAATAGATAACAATTATCATTCAATTCACACAATCAAGAAATTTTAAATCTAACTATTTAAAATTTAAATCGAAACAAATATTTGACTGAGTGAGGAGTTCTCACCTTGAGTTGTTGAGTGATTAAATTTTAAATTAAATCGAACCATTCGGTTTAATCAAAAAATTTCGCTTGCCCCAAACATGCCCAGATCGGCACTGCAGCGTATATCTTGTCGTTGCAATTCCAACGCTTCCTGTTTCGTCCAATTTCGACAACGTATGCAAAAGTTATGGTATTTTAAACATTATACGATTTATTAATATAAAAATTTTCAATTTTTTCTTTTATATTTTATACCCTACATCATCTGCCGTTCGATTTCTTCAAAGCAAATCTGGGCCGCGCGCCTTTACTTCTTCCTCCACGCGAAAATCACGTACGCAACCCAGTGTTGTTCGAAACCCATTGCCGCCACCTAGGGTTACATGTCGCTCCACCTTTACTCGACTAGACGTCGATCAGAGCATGCCATCACGAAGCCCACACTCCACTCCACCCTCGCCTAGACCCACGTCCAGCTCGGCCACCCCAAGCCTTCAAGAAACGCGAACAAAACGCACGCATTCGAACTCAGATTTCCATCGATCCACTTCATTTTAAACGATCTTGGCCGTATAGATAGAGAGATCTCGATGTGCTCTTTGATTTTGTAGTTGAATGTTTTCGACGATTGTTGGTGAATTGGAAGAAAAAGGAGGAAGATTGAAACGAAATTCCGGCCATTGAAATAGAGGGAACGGCGGCTGTAGCTTGTTTGCTAGGGTTTGAGAAAGATGAATGGAAACAAGTCCTTTTATATGAAATTTGGAAAACACTATTCATCGAAAAAATTTCGAACTCGAAATCAAGCGTGCTGGCTAATGTTTCTAAGGTTTTACCCGCGTTCCGAACACAATGGAACGTGTTTCGAGAGCTAATTCGATCATATGTGCGAGTTATGGAAATAAACGATCAAATTTAAATTAAATCGATTTAAAACGATTTCGATGCGTTTTGGCTTGCCCCGGACAAACGACAACTCCGATTGACACGAAATTTGAAATCTTACAATAATTTAACATTACGGATCTGATGAAACTAATTTCGTCGAAATCCAAGAATGTTTGAAAAATGACTATTTTTAGTCGTCAATTAAATATTAAAATATTCAATTTTCACAATTTAACTTTTAATTCAATTTTAAAAGTTCTATAACATCATTCTAACTCCAATATGATTTAATATAACTTTATAAAACATTTTTATAAGCATTAAATTCAGATTTCAATTATTTCTGGAATTTCAAATATAAAATTGTCGATTTAAATACCCAATTAAATCACTATATTCGAATTTAAATTTATTCAGCTTACAAATCTTACTTGTTAATATTTAAAATCAATTAAATATCTTAATTTCAAATAACTGAAATTCTGGGTCGTTACAGATTGTTTTTACAATCATTTTTAGGGTTTGTCACTTTAAAACGCAAAGGTTTCTATACTAGTAGTAAATATTCAAACTCTTTTACAAAGTTGATTTCAACTCTATTTTTTTATACAAAGCTCGTTTATAAAACGGTTTTTCCAACCTATTAGTATATACAAACCTTTTCCTCATTCGTTCGAGAAATCCAATTAAACGACTTAGCAAAAACAAGTTGTATGAAACGCTTGCGTTTACTTTGTCGGTTAATTCTTAGACTTGTTCGATTGAAACTCCTGTGACAATTTTCGAGTGGAGATCTACAATTTGTTCGTAAATATTTAAGTTAAGCTAGTGGTTATGGGACATGAAGCTAAACTCATTTATTTACTAGCTTAGTGTAATTAACACTTCTTGATGATCGATGATGATCAGGTTGTGATTTAAACTAGCATTGTGCGATGTCTCTTTTTCTACGAGGGAGACTAAACCCCGTTTCTGTGGAGCTTCAGCTCAAAATTGGTGGGGTAGCGACACATGGTCTTTGGGCCGTTATGTGGAGCCTCGACTCAAAATTATTGGTTAGCAACCATGGAATAGCGTTCCGTTTTGTGATACACGTGTTGGTGAGTTTTCATGCTCCCGTTTTGTCATAGGCCTCCCCCCTTTTTGTGATTTCTGGATTTCTATTGATGATTTCTAGAATTTGTGTTTCACCAATTTTCGTGATTTAATTGATAAGATTTATAAATATTTGTGCATTGGTGAATTTGTGTTTCTCCAACTTTTACGATTGGCATTGAGATGTTTGCCAACATTTGTGACTTGGCGAATAAAAATAAAGAATATGATATTCATTTTTCTTTGATCTTTGAGAAGATTCTTGTGATATTGAATGATTAATGGTTGATTTTCAAATACATACTATCTCAGTATGGCATTATTGTTACCACATGTTTTTGTCATACCTCTTACTCTATCTCATTTTGTCTGATATTTATAGCTAGACTGATCCGTTTATTATTTTCTTATTAAATAATACTCGGGTCAGACCGAGATGTTTCAGGTGCTTCTGCTTGACTCCTTATGGGATCCTCATTATCTGACTTTTGTCTAACGACATTAGATTTGTAGTATTTGTTGTTATACATTTGAGATAGAGACTCCTTGATGTATACATATTCTTTTTTGTAGCACTGGTATCTATTCTTTTGTTATATTGTAGGTCTTGTTTGACCACTACTTTGATGTACAGTTCTACGTGTTATATTCATATCTATTTCTGCCTTTGTGATATGGATATCTGTGACTGATTTATGTTATGTTTATTTCTATATTTGTTTCCGAAGATGTTATAGCCACTATGTAGTAGCTTTGAGTTTGTACCGGTATGTCGGATTTCCTCTTAAAATGAATTATACTATCTGACATATCGGCGCTCGCACAAAGCAATTACACAAATGGTCGCTCCTCAACAGCCTTATTCTTCGTGCTAGTTGACGGCATTACCCCGTAGTGTCCTTGGCTAGTGTGAGTATAGAGGTGGGGCGTCACAATAAAGCTCGTTTTTAAAACCGTTTTCCAATCTATTTGTCTATACAAACCTTTACATCATTCGTACGAGAAATCCTATTAAATGACTTAGCAAAACAAGTGGTATGAAACGCTTGTGTTTACTTCGTTGGTTAATTCTTAAACTTGTTCGATTGAAATCTTGTGACAATTTTCGAGTGGAAATCTACAATTTGTTCGTTAATATTTAAGTTAAGCCAGTGGTTATAGGACATGAAGCTAGACTCATCTATTTACTAGCTTGGTGTAATTTACACTTTTATTGATCAATGACGATCATTTTGTGATTTAGACTTGCAATGTGCAATGTCTCTTAGTGCTTGTGGGGCACTGTATCCCATTTTGTGGAGTTTCATCTAATTTTTATGGGCTAGCGACCCATGGCTTTTTATGGAGTTCGGTTCATCGGGTATTCCATTGTATTACGTCGTTGTTCCGGCTTATTTGAGTTTCAGGTTCCTCGGGCGTACCGTTGTACTACGTGGTTGCATCGGCTCTATGAGTTAGCGACCCATGGGATAGCGTCCCGTTTGTGATAAACGTGTTAGTGAGTTTTCAAGCTCCCGTTTATGATAGGCCTCCCCATTTTTTGTGATTTCTGGATTTCAAACTGATGATTTTTGGAATTTGTGTTTAACCAATTTTTGTGATTTGCATTGATAAGCTCTATCAATATTTTTAATTTGGTGAATAAGCTAAAGAATATGACATTCTTTTTTGTGTTTGAGGTTATTTGAGATATTGTACGATTTTTGTTGTTATCATATATATTTGTGATATCTCTTATCCTATCTCATCTAACATGATATTTATAGCTAGACTGATCCGTTGATTATTTTTCTTCTTAAATAATACTCGGGTCAGACCGAGGTGTTTCATGTGCTTCCACTTGACTTCTTACCAGGGATCGTCATCTGACTTTTGGCTAACTACTTTAGATTAGTAGTTTTTGGTTTTTATACATTCGAGATAGAGACTCCTTGATGTATACATATTATTTTGTCTAGCTCTTGTTCCTATTCTTTTGTGGTGTAGTGGATCTTGTATGACCACTACTTTGATGTTCACTTCTTTGTGTTATATTCATATCTGTTTCCCCCTTAGTGATATGAATATTTGTGACTGGTTTATGTTATGCTTATTTAATATTTGTTTCCGAAGTCCACATATCCACTGTGTAGTAGCTTTGAGTTTGTATTTGATATGTCAGACTACCTCTTGAAATGAAATGCATGACATGCTATCTGACATATCGATACTCGCACAAAGCAATTACATAGATGGTCACTCTTCAACAGACGGACACGAAGAGACCTCAATATGAACGAACCAATAATAAATTGAACTTTGGGAATAGTAACTGTCAACCATTAAATTCTGGAATAATAAAAGAAACGACTATTTGATTCATACGGTAGGTAATGAATGGACACAAGGAATTCAAAAGGCTCAAAACATACCAATACGGTGAACCGTTTCACAGATTTAACCACGTACCGGAACTCCAAAACACAGAAATGAATATACCATAGAGATCAGCACGACGAGACAATCAAAACAGTATACAGATATCAGTGGTATGACCATCCTATCAAAAGTCGATATTCGGTATCAGAAATGCTGCAAATTTTCAGAAAATAAGATAAACGAAACTAGAGAAGTCCAAATTTGACAAAACGAAATATGACGTCTCACTCGGAAGATGATTTACAAATTTATTGTATAAAAATATTTAGATTTGGAAAACATTTTATTATCATCAATTATTAACTGATTTAAATTTAACTAAAACTACACAATAAAATAAACTTTAATATTATCGGATGAAAATTTACTAGTTGCTATGTTAAAATAGACGTGTTCCAAATATTAAATTGTTATTTCCAAATTCAATTATAAAATTTTAAGCAAAATTTCAGTTAATTACGTTATAAAACTATTAAAATTTTCGGGTTGTTACATTGTATGTGCAAAATATATATAATTAGCAGCTGCAGGCATATATATATATATATATATAGTGTTCGGCCAAGTGGAGCTAAGGGCGGTTAACAAGTGTTGGTGATTTGGAGCAAAGGGCGAAGGCATGGCAGGTGGTTGCGGGGTCTGGTTGTGCAACTGCCGATGTGGGAAGGAGAAGATGGGTTCAAGGTTGAGTGTAAGGTTCAAGCGGCTGTGTGCATGTTAGTGGTCGGAAGCGGGGAGGTTGGAGCATGGTCAGGGGAGTGGAGTTAGGTTTGTGGCAATGTGGTGGAGGATATGGACTGCTTTTGGTGTGAAGCTGATGGCGGGCATTACAGATCTGGTCGGGGTTGGTTCGATGATGGAGTATAAGGCTACTACTGCTTGCGTGGCTGTGCTCAAAGGGTTTGGGCGCAGGCGACTCCTGAGGTGATGCGTAAATGACGAAAGGTGGCTAACGGTGAGGCTTGGGTTGTTCGGCCAAATGAAGGTGGGTGAGTGGAAAATGGGTAGTCGGCAGAACAAGGTGATGGTGGGTTGTTAGAGAGAGGGCAGCGGAGGCTTGGAAGGGTGGAGGAGTAGTCGGAGGGAGGGACGACGATTAGGTTGCATGCGAGGACGAGTTTGAGAGGGGAAAAACGAGCATGTTAGGTAGGAGAAGAACGTGCTGCTATTTTGGATTATATAAGAATTATATATTTATTTTTATAATTGAAGAGGAGAGAAGGAATGGTTGCAACAGAAAGAAGAGCCAAGCTTAGAAAATAAGCAGACATATGAAAGATTACATATTATATTGAATGGTGGAATGGCAATGGACATGGAATAATAAGAGTCAAAGTTGAAAATATTAACTACAGATGGCTATTTGTTTACACGGTAGAAATGAAAGGACATTGGAAACTTAAAAGGCCCAAATACGGAACCGATATGACTAATCATTTCGCAGATTTCGCCTTAAAACGGACGCCGAAATACAGGAATGAATATATTGCGGAGATCAGCATGACGAGACG
Organism: Allium fistulosum; assembly: GCA_030737815.1. Taxonomy (NCBI): domain Eukaryota; kingdom Viridiplantae; phylum Streptophyta; class Magnoliopsida; order Asparagales; family Amaryllidaceae; genus Allium; species Allium fistulosum. The sequence goes on from CM060904.1 coordinate 597,770,037, forward strand.
AACAGAATTGTACACAGATATGAGCGATAAGATCATCCTATCAAAAGTCAATATTCGCTGCCAAACTACTGCTAAACCGCCGAAAATAATAGAACGGGGCTAGAGAAATCCAAATTTGGCGAAACGAAATACGACGTCTCACTCAGAAAATGATTTAAAATTTTATTATATAAAAATATTCAGGTTTCAAAAATATTTTATTTCCATCAATTTTATCCGATTTAAATTGAAATTGAAAATTCCACAACAGAACAAACTTTCATATTTACCAATGAAAATTTGCCATTTACTATGTTTAAATAGACGCATACCAAATATCAAATTTTTTTTACAAAATTTCAATTGTTTAAATTCAAGCAAAAATTTTAGTTTATTATGTTATAAAAATTGTTAAAATTTACGGGTCATTACACTCTCCCCCGCTGAAAACTTTTCTTCACCGAAAAGGAACGAGATAGGAGAATAGTAACAACCAGAAAGAAAATATATATTGCAATACAAAATGCAGCAATTAATTCGAAACCATATAAATTTCATTAGCTTTTAAATTGATTAATATTCAACAAATTTGGTTTCAATCCATTTTATTAAATCAATAAATCTTCATTGTATTCACATTTTGTTGATTTCAATTCAGTAATTGATTTGCTTTTAATTTATTAGTAGTTATTACAAAATTTTCTTTCAAAACAAAATTTATTTTATTTAACTCATTTATTTAATCCATTCAACCTCACTTAAGTTAATTCTACTTATAATTCAATTTCACTATTCTTAAGTTCATATTTATTTACTCAATTCTCTTTTATTATTCAATTTATTTCACTTACATTTCTTGTAACATAAATTAATTATATAAACATTTATTATAACTACTAAATTTATTTAAATTTCCCTTATCAAAAATTTCATTTTTGGACATCTTATTACTTACATTTTATTTTGTATATTAATTCAATTACAAGTTCGCATTACATTTTAACTTCTTCCAGGTAAGTTTTTATTAATGTTTTTGAGTGTAATTGAGAACTATATAGATTTACCCTTTATTTTCAACATTTCTATTAAGCAAAATTTAGTTTGAACATTTTTATTACCTAAGTGTCACTTGTCTAACCTTCAATTACATATTCACATTAACATTTTAACTTTTTGAATATTTCGGGTAAGTTATATATGTTTTAGAATGCAATTGAGTATTATACAAATAAATTTTATCCTAGTTTAACTGTTTCAAGTTGTTTAAATTTCATTTCTCATTTTATTCAAAAAAAATTCTTCATTTCAATAATTGAAAACCATCACTTAACATAGAACTTGAGATTTAAATTTCTGGTTTCACTTCAAACTATTTTGAAATAGATATATACATATATATAATTTATACATCAAATCATACTCAAGAAATTCAGTCAAATCCATTTTCCAAAACAAAAGTATAACAAAGCTACTAAGTGGTCTCTCCACTCTGAGACTCAAAAATGTATGTCGATGATGCTGCAGTCATCACCGAAATTATTTTGCAGCGACATAAGAGGAGAGTACTGGCTTACTTCTTTTAAAATTCTTTGGAAAACAATTTCCTATCGTAATATTTTCAAATAAAATATTTTCAAAACTTTTCAAACCAAATTTAGAAAACCACGAGAAATTAAATTCTCAAATCCTTCATTTAAATTCATTTCATTTGCAAAATAGATTTATAAACCATGTTTAAATATTTCAACTTCTTGAGTTACAATAATAGTTAGCAGTTTAGGAATGTTGACAAAGCAACAAATGATAATCTAGTATTATCATTTCTAACAACCAATTCATTTAACTATTTAATTTCAAAAAATTATACTTATATATATAAAATATAGTCGTACATAAAATCATTTCAATTACAAATTTCGAAAACAATATTGTGTCAGTTTGCTTTGTTCAAGTGTTTTGGAATTCCTATCGATAGCGTTGGCCATACGAAACGACCGAAACCCAAAATTCAAACTTAACAACTCAAACAACACAATATTAAACATTTTTATATTAATTACAAATACGCTCCAAGATGATTGAAGAAAGGATTTTTAAACAAGAATGGAGATTCAAATTTAGAGGAACCCTAATCAAAGAGAATTCTAACTAAGAAGATAGGTCGAAAGGAAGATAAGATAATTAAGTTACAAAAGAGGAAAGATGGATAGACTAACATTAATCGCGGCGACCTTAACCGGGTCAACCGAGACTTAAAGAAGACGAGAATATCATTGATGGAAACCAGGTGGAACTTGTCGAGAAACATCGCTGAAAGCGCGATTCATGAGGTGGACGAAGAAGGCAGGAGCATTGGTTTATCCATAGGGCATGACTAACTATTCATAGAAACCATTTGTCGGGGAGAAAGGACAATAGGTTGAGCTCCAGGAATAAGATCGATACTGAGTTCAATTTCCCGCTTGGGAGGAAGAGAAATGACTTCACCAAAGACATCCGGAAATAGTTGGACAACAAGGGTGAAGTCAGGATTACAAGTCTAAGAATCAGCGAAAGATGTAACTGTCTGCATATTTGTGATAGCCCGATTTTTCTATGCCCGAAAAATCGAACCATTACGGTTAAAGCAGAAAGAGGTAGAAGAAAAAATAGAAAAAAAGAACATCAGAATCTCACAAACGCAGCGGAATAAAATATATTAGATAATAACTGATTTTTACACAAAAGAACTATATCTGTTTTATACACGTCATCATCAGAGTACATCACAATCAATAATACAATATTGGACAGTTATGACAACTTGTCCTGACAAATCTGTCTATACAACTTATGATACACAGCGGAATACATCAAATACGTGTAATACGTCTCGCCATCCCGCTCGTCTCCTGAGCTCCACAGAATCCTATCCTGTATCTGAAATACTCGGTCTGACCGGAGCATTATAATAAAATAACACCCGAGTCATTCTGGAATACCAGCATGAGAAAACCACACTCAAATTGATTATTAAAGTTTCAAAATCCTTTGAAATCAAAAGCATCACCTAAGACCACGCCACAAATAAACATGTTGGGTTTTTACCTTACGATAGCTAAAACACTTTTTATCAAATCCGTCTGATATTATAATAGTGTCTATAGAAAGTAAAATAGAATCTAACTGAAATGCTTGCATCTCACGTTTAAGCAATAGTTGGACATAATCAAAACCGTACAGGAGCGTAGGGAGAATGGATTTCCAACTAATGACTAGGCACTGGGGTACCACCTGTCACAGTACCTGGTCTAGATTAGTGTACCGAGGACCATGCCCGATCCCCTACAACACAAGACCCGAATTACCTAAGGGTAATTCCGAGTAAGATCACCCCACGGTTGGGATCAGCAACTGCACCACTAAGCCGAAATAAAAGGGACATCTAGACAGGGATGACCTCACCCTAATGGGCGCTACCCACATAGCCTTGCTGCATAACCCCTGATTTTCAGTCATTCCTAGTTAATGAGGCTCGAGGCTAAGCGTTACCTTTATAGAACAGATCTCTTAGAATGCCCACCGTCCACCTGACGATGTTCCGAAAGCATGTATCCATACAAGTCCGTTCCGGGTTCGAATGGAACCGAAGGCACCACTCCTACTACATCTATTTTGGAATCACCCTCGGGATTAGTAGCGACTAGCCCTTGCCCTCCACTGTACCATCTTCGATTAAACTCGTTTCCCCACAAAAAAGTATAAACCGAATCGAAGTGGTTTTCGAGAAATTAATCTCGATCCCAGTCTCTTCGAAACGATCAGCGCATTGGCCAATATTGATAGTCGGTTATTTAACTATCAAATAACATTCACACCAAACATCAAACAATAAATAACCTCCCATTTTTTTTTCCTCAAAATATCTTTGCATGATATATTTCCCATTTTCAAACCTTTTGAAAACAGTTTTCAAATCACACTCTTCTCATGGAATAAATTTCCAAATATTTATTACCACTGGAAACACCAAGTACAAAAACTTTATATTTTTAAAATAATTTAAAACTCTTTATTATGAAATATCCTTTAAGACATATAAGTTAAAAACTACTTTAATACTTATTCAAAATATATATATATATATCTTAAGAATATTTAAAATGAAGCTACTTTTTAAAATATAAAACTAATTTTTTTATTCCTTTAAAACACCATACCAAGTTACCTTTAAATAATTACTACTAAATTAAATTTGAGAAATACTTACTTTTAAACTTTAAACATTTAAAAATGATAAAATTTCTAAAACATACTTTTTTAAAAACAACTTTAAAACCTTTAACTCATATTTAAAAGTTTGCATTGGAAACGTACTTGGCCATCTAGGGGAATACACTTCTCTTTCGCATCTTTAAAAATAAATCACTATTTATTTTTAAACAAATTTACCCATTTCTTTAATAAATTCCCACTGTGAATTTATTCTTCCAAATATCCACTGATATATTACTTCACTTTTATAAACCCAGTTTATAAATTCAAAGTCTCACTTCTCTTTTGAAAATCCCGGTTTAAACACTTAAATCAATTCCCAAATTGGTTTCCAATTTACTTCACTTTTAAATAAATTTCCTTACTTACTCCATTTATTTCAAAATCCATTAACTTTTAGATTTTATTTCTTTGTTATGATTTAAAATCTTTAAACTGAAAATTTAAATTCCAGATTTCCCGAATTCCATCTTTTTTCTCCTTTTGATTAGATTTAAACCTTGAATTAAAATAAATCTTTTATTCATTTAAATAATAATAATGCTTGAGTTTTAAAATTTATTATTTCTCGTTTATTTCAAAATCCCCTTTTTATATTCGGAATTTATTTAACATCACTTTTACTCTTTTCTAATTCATTCTTTAAACTTATTCAAATTCTCTATAATTATTTTACTTGAAAATTTACTCTTTTCTTTCCAAAAATCCAATTTTATAGATTTTGATATCTCAGAGTATCGAAATATATTCAAGCAATCCATAGCATTCAATATTTCAATTATCAATATAATTCATCACAGGACATCAAATAATCATATCATAGAATATTTAAAGTAAACTAAATTTTTGAGGAATCCAGTTGGATCCCTCCAACCTGTTTCCCTACATCCACAAATGTTAGCACAATACCAGTTCCACTTCGAGGTGGAATATCGCGGTATATGGGTTTATAAAATATCATCTGCTATTATGCGGCGCATAGGGTCTCATCCGCTATATATTGCGGGAAATCAATCACTCCAATATATACTATATATACTACTATATATAATATACCTCAAACAATCAAATTTAATCATTCAACCAAATATTTAAATTTAACTATGTAAATTGAAATAACCCAGATGAGTGAGATTAACTCACCTTAGATTTCTAATTTGCAATCCATTCCAACCCATTTCATTCCAGCTTGTTTTCTCGATTTTAGACCTTGTATAAATATTTATACAGTTTATTAGTACTCGAAATAATCGAACACTTAATTCCCATTTAATAATTTTACTAAATCAAATAATTTAATTTTAAACTAACTTTTTTTTCTTTACTGTATATAAAATGGCAATTCTTCCCCTACTATAAAGCAATACTTTTTTAGTGATAACAGCAGTTTTCCCTTACGTACTCTTTTTAATCTATATTCATATAATTTCCAAAACAGAATGTATATTCATATATATATATATATATATACATATACCTTTAAGTGAAAATATGTTTGTATACGTTTATATAGATATATCCCTATCCATATATTTTCCTTCTGCCGTAAATAACGAAACAGTAGTTTAATTTACTAATTACAAAATAAAGAAGAATTACCTTAAGCTTGTTAAAATACCGATAATCACCACAACTAGCAACTACCCGTCTGCTCCAGGAAGATATCACCGCACGGCCATCTTCCCAACGATGCGCCCACCTTCCTAACTACCACACGAACTCCGAGATCATCAGCATGAATCGATCGAGCCTTCTGACCTCGCGTTGCCAACGCGATTCCCAAACCCACAAAACCCAAATCAATCTTCTCCCTTGCATCCGCAGCTCCCCCTTCGAGCGAGCGTCACCACGTCGCGAGACCCCCAACGCCGTCGTCTCGCGCACCTGCCTTCTGTCGCAGTTTAATTTTGCGAATCTCGAACTCGATTTAATGGAAGGGTTGCTATTTCAAATTTGGGACAAAAAACAGGGTTCGCGAATTCTCGTTTGGATTCGACTGGAAGGAAGGCCATTACTTGATTTTGTTTTCATTTCATTTTTAACCGAGTTCGGTTGTTTCAAGTTTTATAAAGTATAAAGGGGACAATAAAGTGTACGTTCTTGAAAAGGTAGGAGACGTGTTTGAAGACAAAGTAGGTAGTAGGGTGGCTGGAGAAAAGAAAGAAAAGAAGTGGATGTGAATTTGGTCAAATCAATCAAAATTATATGTATATATATTATTAGAAATTTTCAAACCATCTTGAATCCGCAACTGAAGATCTCGATCTCCTATCGAGGCGTGCCGCTAGGTGTCTATAATGTTATACCCTTATTCTGAATGCAATGGAAAAGGTTTTGAGTCCTAATTCAATCGTATGTAGAAGATAGCTTTTTGGACCCAGTTGTTATATTAAATTTCGATATAAATTTCAACGCGTTTATATATCATAAGCTAACACAACCACTCCAATCACTACAAAAATTGAAATTCGATAATAAATCAATATTACAGATCCAATGGAACTGGTTTCGTCGAATTCCGAGACCGTGCCCCAGAAGGCTATTTTTAAATATCAATTTAAATGATAAAATTTTAAAACTGAACAAAACACTTTCAAATTCAATTTTACAAGCCTTCAATTTATTTTTAACAGGCTTAAAACTCCAGAGTCAAAATTTTACCCAACTTCAAATTATTTAATTTAATAATTAAATTACCCCATAAATAGTGATATTTGAAATTCAAGTTAAAAATTCACTTTTGAATATTTAAAATCAATTAAATATCCCAATTCCAAATATTCAAAAATATTGGGTCGTCACATTCCTCCCCCCTTAAAAGAATTTCGTCCCCAAAATTTCTAGTTAAGGAGAATGGTCCATAACCCGTTCACTCACATTCCAAAACCAAACAGTTTTCAATGACTTCCCAAAACAATCTTTTTATTAAAGACACAATGTCCCTCTTATTAACTTTTCAAACTTATCCACAAGTCCCAAACAATATTACTTACTTAACAATTCAAATTTAAATTTGTAACCAAAATTTGAGTTATCAAAATTTTCTCAAATTTTTTTTCTAACTCCTTAAATTCCCTAAAACTTTTGCCAGCGTCTCCTTTGCGTGGCTAGCTCGGTACAATTACAAAATGCACCAACAGGCCCCCAAATTTCAAAAGAAAATGAAAAACCAAGTGGCTAGACCAGAAAACCATCAAATTTCATACAGAAATTTAAATACTTACCTTTTGTCGAGAAATTCAATTTATCTTCTGAAATTAAAAACATCAATTTATCTTTTGCTTATATATACCTGTATATCTTACTAAGCAATAATATCCAATCACAGTTCCAAAATCATTTTATACATTTCTTTTCAAAATTTATAACATTTGCTTCACTTAAGCCCGTACGATGCACATATATCATCCGTATGCAATTCCAAATTTGATCGCTCACTCGATCACACAATTTCATTTCTGAACTTGTATCGTTCACCCAATTTCCTAGTGCGGACTCAGATCTGGTGTCTTGATCAGAAACCGTCATTCTCCTTGCATAGCCGTAAACTATGATAGAGAATTTCCAGAATCAATCAAAATCCATATTCAGCGTTCACCGTCGAAAATCGAGTGAAAAATCCTAACTCGGATCGGTATAACTATCTCAAAATTCTGTGCTTGAATCTGGATCAAACCATTGTGCGAATAAAATAATATACGTACATCCTACGTATTAATTTCAATTGATTATCAACTATATCAATTCTCTTTTTATTCACATTCATTTTATTTCTCTTTACTTATTCACAATTTCCCTTTTCACAACTTTCAGTTTTAATCTTCATTCAATTATTCACTTAGAATAATTTTCTCAATACCAAATTTACTTAAGAACTTCACCATACGTTCCTTAAGTTTAATATAAGCATTTTATTTACTCTTATATTATTGCTCTACCAATTTAGTCTTTATATCGCTTATTTTTAAACTGGATTTCCAATTTCATATGAATTCAATTTACTTTATTTTAGATATTGAATCCTATTTACCTTATCTCAAATTCAAATTTGAAATCATTTGTCGTTACTGAAAATTTTCAAAAAATTTTCTTACTCCCAAAATTTTCGGAAAATTTTGGCAAAGTCCCCTTTGTACGGAGGAGATTTTGCAATTTGACAAGAGATATCAAGAAAATTGACTCAATCAGACGCTCGTTCCTTTGGAACGGAGGAAACGCAAAATGTTTGGTCAACTGGAAGACGGTGTGTTTACACCGCAATCATGGTGGGTTAGGGATTACTGACCTTCGCACATTCAATCAGGTGTTGCTGTCCAAATGGCTTTGGAGATTACTTACACCTGGAAATTTCATCTGGAAATCGTGGATCTTATGTCAGCATTATCATTCAAACCCTCACTTGGCACTCCACCTCACCACCCGATCCCACCCATCCCCTTTCTGGTCGGGGGTCCTTCAAACCCTACCTAGAGTCAAAGCACTATTCCAGGTTAAAGTCGAAAGCGGCAACAGGTGCCTATTCTGGTTAGATACCTGGTATGGACAATTGCCCCTCGCTAAACTAGTACCCAACCTCTTCTCGCACGCCGCCCTCCCCAATGCAACAGTTGAAGACTATCTCACCCTAGGTCCCGAACACCTTTGCCCACCTTCCATCTTCGATGCAGACCTAGTTCCTGAACTTCTCTCCGCCACAAATATCCTCCTGTCGATCCATCCTTCCAACAGTCAAGACCTCTTTCTCTGGGCCCTTGCACCTTCCAAAGGATTCTCAGTCGCCTCCTGTTACCAATACCTAATTCACCCCGGTCGCCTTTTCTCCTTCCCTAGGGTTTGGCATTGCAACCTTCCACCTCGTATAGCCTTTTTCCAATGGTGCTTAATTTCTAGCAGAATCAATACCAAAGACAGACTCAACAGACTCAACATCCCCATTGATCCGCGTTGCGTCTTTTGTTCAACTCAGAACGAATCAGTAACTCACCTTTTCTTCGAATGTGATTTCTCCTACTCAATTTGGGCAGCAACTAGTGCCTATCTTCTGGGGTTTATCCCCAGCGTGACCTCTTACTTCGAATATTGGCAGTTTAATCAGCAGAGTTTGCTGATGGACACCTTCATATCAACCTTTAGCTGGTGCATTTGGAAAGAGAGGAATGCCCTTGTATTTGGGAAACCAACACGCCATTTCGAGGGAACCTGTAGAACTATCACTCACATTTTCTCCTCTATAACAGGTCAATGTCACTCTGCGCCTTTCCGCCTGAGTCTCCCGCAGTGCAGCGTCCAGCCAGTAGAATCCCAGGGAAGCACCACTGCATCTCCGGAGAGGTAGTCTTAGTCTACAGGGGGATATCACGTACTAAAGTTAATATGTAATAGTCTATGATACTCTAGTATTTCTATTACAGTTTGTTGCTTCACACCTATTTTTTGGCCATCGATCGGGCTTGTCGATCGACCTCTTCAGTACTATATAATATAACCATTTAACCGGCTGTGTAGTTCCACGCTACACACCCGTCACTCTCAAAAATATATATATCGACCCACACTGTCGGAAAAACAAAAACAGTTCATATTTCCTATTTTTATTGCGTAGGCGTACCTTATTTAGCATTTTTAAACAAGCGGATTATTATTTTAGCATTTTACATGACCCAATCTTGCCAAACGGCTTCCCTGAACCTGTCCTTACTCAATTTAAATGTGAAAGTGCCAAATATATGAAATTTATTAACATTTCACTCATTTTAATATAGCTAACACATACATTTCACATATAATGCATGTTATAAAATTTCCATAAGCACATATGCAAGGTTTCGACACTAGTTTTAAATTGTTTGCAACCACATAACATACCATTCCATTCAATCCGAATAGTTTCCAACTTAATTTCTTACATTCAATTCATTTTTAAACGAAACGAACTCATATTCATTTCAATTGATTCCAAAATCAATTTATTAAACTTCTATTGATTCATATAATTTATTTACTTCCATTTAAGTCAAACGACCAATTTTCTTACGCAATTTGACACTATTCATTCAAATAAACCATTGCTTGGACACTCAAAAACATTTTCAACCAATTCCAGAGTCTTCAATAATCACTTAAGTATTTCAAAAATCATTTGAAATCAATTATATCCAAAATTCTTTGGCAAATTCAATTATCCCTTTGAATTTCAAACCAAACCCAGTTTGCAAACAATTCCAATTTAAAACAATTTGGTAGCAATTTCTCTCTTGGAAACTCAAAAATGAACATCGATGATGCTGCAGTCATCACCGAAGTTATTTTCCAGCGACCGAAAGAGTTTAGTGCTTTTACTTCGTTCAAAAATATTTTCCAAATAATATCACCATTATTTCTTCAAAACTTTTGAAAACTATTTTCAAACTGAAAGGAATTGAATTTTCTCAAAATTTCAAATCCCAAATCCTTTCAATCCATATTCAAAAATTACTCTGGAATTTTTATTTCATCTTCAATTATATATCACATTTATAATTCACATTTATAAATTTCATTTTGTTAATGAATTTATCCCTTAATATTTGGTTGCAATTTTCAATTCTTCATTCAACTTTCACTTAACAATGATAATAATTTAATATTATCATCTCCTAACAAACAAGAAACCATATATAGCTATAATAATTTATGGAAAGTTATTTCTTTTATATAAAAAATAATTTGGGTAAAATTATTTTATTTACCCAATCAAAACAATACTGTGTCGGTTTATCTTGTTTAAGAGTTTAGAAACTCCTATCGATGTCGTGGCGTCCCACACATCGACCAGAATCCATAAACACTTAACCAATAATCCAACACAATATAAAAAAAAATTTATATCCACTAATAAATACGCGCTCATATCTATTCTTACACTTAAACTCATTCTAGAGTACTATCGACTCTATTTATAATGAGTAATTCCCACCAGAGCCAAGGTTATCACCAGCCTAAGCTCTGATACCAAGTGCGACAGCCCAATTTTTGTACGCCCAAAAAATCGAACCATTAGGGTTAAAGAAGAAAGAGGTAGAAGAAGAAAATAGAAAAAAACAACATCAGAATCTCACAAACGCAGCGGAATAAAATATAATAGATAATAACTGATCTTTACACAAAAAAAACTATATCGGTTTTATACATCTCATCATCAGAGTACATCACAATCAATAATACAATACTGGACAGTTATGACAACTTGTCCTCACAAATCTGTCTATACAACTAATGATACACAACGGAATACATCAAATACGTGTAATACGTCTCGCCATCCCGCTCGTCTCCTGAGCTCCACAGAATCCTATCCTGTATCTGAAATACTCGGTCTGACCCGAGCATTATAATAAAATAACACCCGAGTCAGTCTGGAATACCAGCGTGAGAAAACCACACACAATTGATTATTAAAGTTTCAAAATTCTTTGGAATCAAAAGCATCTCGTAAGACCACGCCACAAATAAACATTTCAGCTTTTTACCTTATGATAGCTAAAACTCTTTTTATCAAATCCATCTGATATTATAATAGTGTCTATAGAAAGTAAAATAGAATCTAGTTGAAATGCTTGCATCTCACGTTTCAGCAATAGTTGGGGACAAACAAAACCGTATAGGCGCGTAGTGTAACAACCCGCATATTTACGATTATATATTTAAATATTTTATTTAAATATAGAATCGTTAATCGGATTAAATGTCTGAAAAGCTACTTTTTGTAAACAGTCGAATTGGGACTCGAGACCACTTCCATTGAGTCCAAAACGGCGTTTGCGACTTTTTAAGTATAAACATCGATATATTTGGAGTAAGTTGAATTTTGCTATTTTCTATTGGGCTTTGGGTTTGGGTTTCACCCCAACTCACTCTATAACCTAGTTCAGCCCCTCCTCTCCTCTTCACTTCATTTCTATTTTCTTAAACACCCAAGCAAAACTGAAAATGAGGGAAGAGTGTAGGAATTAGAAATTCCAAGCCCTAGATTTCATTTGCAAACTCAAGTCTTGCTCCAAACTCTTGGAAAAGCTTTGGTAAGCCTCCTCTTCATCTTCTCCATCTCTTCTCCTCTTTAATTTCAGAAATTTCCTAAACCTAACTTAGGAAATATTCCTCTTTTGAGCTTAGATTCAAGCCTCTAGAGTTGGAATTGATGTGTAGTTGATCTTCCTTTGCTTTCAAGCTTCTCCTTCATCGTTTTTGGGTTTAAAGGGTAGATTTTAATCTCATATCTATGTCTATAACTATCCTTGATTGCTTGGTATGAATTCATAACACCTTTACATGTTCATTTGATTTTGGTTTGGATTGATTTGGTGAATATTTCTATTTTTGGTGTTTTGAAGTTAAAACTTAGAAAATCCTAGCTTTGATTTATGAACGTGCTTTTGGTGGTGTTTCGAAGAGCCTATAGGGCTGGGGTGCCGATTGGCAAAAGCCCCTAAAGTTCATTGCTCGAACGGTTGCAAATGGTTAGAGTTTACTCTCCATTTGATCAGATGGAAAACAGTTTCAGCTACAGCCAGTCGACTGGCCCCTTTGCAGTCAGTCGACTGACTTCAGGGTCTGAAAACTCTCGTGTTCTGGTTCTGTCGACTGACTATAGAAGGCCAGTCGACTGACCTGCTTGATTTTGCCTATTTTGCCTATTTAGCTTGAGGTTCCAATTTTTATCGATCCGTGATTATCCGATTTATTGTTATCATTTATTATTGACTTTGATGACTTCATTTTCGGGATTTTTGAGAATATCCATTTTGATGGATTTGTTATCGATTTCTTTGGATTTGGTTCATGTCTTCGTATTTGGATTTTGGTGATTGATTGTTTCTACAATCATTTCTATGCTTTGTCACTTTAAAATACAAAGGTTTCTATACTAGTAGTAAATATTCATACTCTTTTACAAAGATGATTTCAACTCTATTTTTAATACAAAGCTCGTTTATAAACCCGTTTTCTAATCTATTAGATGTTAACCCTCTTTTATTCAGCGACCTAGCGACCTACCCAACCCAACGACTTAGCGACCTAAGGCATATGCGACTTAACAATCTATAACTAGGCAGCGACCTATAGCACAAAGCAGCTGAGTAAAGGCAACGACCTAACAACCTAGCGACCTATAGCACAAAGGCGACCTAACGAGTTAAAGCGGCAGAGACCTAACGAGTTAAAGCGGCAGCGACTTAACGAGTTAAAGCGACAACGACCTAACAAGTTAAAGCTCCAGAGTTAAGCCGCGTGCTCACTGTTTCTTCCTTTATGTCGCTAACAACCTAAACCAACCAAGATAACTTCTACACTACTCATACTAGGTCGCTCTCAGCCTTTATCTCGCCCAAAATGGTTCCGTTAAGTCGTCAACGACTTAAGCTATCTCTTGATCACTCTTAGGTCGCTCATGACCTAAAATGCAGCCGACCTAAGCCCAGCTTCACCTATAAATACCCCGCCAACTCCGCAATTGAGAGGGAACGAATTTTTGGAAACGCCAAGACTCTGCTGATTTCTCTACTGACTTCAACACTTCAAAGGCAAAGGATACTTCAAAGAATCTTCGAAAAGAATCAAGTTCATTCAACATGAATCGAAAGAGCTTTTCTTCATCAAAGTTCTGATTACTTGTCTTGATTGTGTTGTAATCAAAGAGTTATTGTAAAAATCTGTAATCGAATCAGTCATAGAAGAGATTAAGTGGACGTAGGCTTGACTTTGAGCCGAACCACTATAAAACTGTTGTCTTTTTTACCATTTTCTGCTATTCTCTGCTTACTTTTAATTCCCGTACCAACGGGTGGTGCTTTCGCTATATCACAAATCACATCGGGGTGTTAGCGTACATTTTTGGCGTTAACATTTTCGGTGCTTTCACTGAGAACCCAACTCAGGAGTGCTTTCATCATTGCTTCACAAAGATTTGTGGAAAGACTCTTTCTAAGAACCAGAAGTCTATCTGAAATTATTGCTCCTAGAAGGAAAAGTAAATCTACCAGATCTGGAGTTGCTCATGAAAACACTGCCACTTCTCCCGCATCAAACCAAGCGGCTCCTAGTGTTGGAGTCACAAGGGCAGAATTAGATGCCGTAGTGTCTGGGTTGTATCAGCAAATGGATGCCCAGAACGCTTTGATGTTGGACAAATTGAATGCTTTACTTTGATTTAACCAGCCACCAGAAAACAATGAAGAAACCTTTGCTGAAGATGTTCATGATCCCCAAGGGAAAAGTATTCCTCCAAGGGCAGCTGGCACCGCCGAAGGGGCACCTCCCCAAGCTAGAGGTTCAAGGCCGCAGCCAACTCTTCGCGAACGTTTGCCTAGGCAAACTTCCAAAAAAGTAGCTGACGTCTGTCCCGCGAAGCCTCTAAACGATGAGGAGTACCTCTCGGGAATGATTCGACAGATTATGAAAGAAAGCATGAAAAGCAAGGAAGATGAAAAGGACTGGGGATTTGCTCCAAGCAAAACTCCTTTTACTGAAAGAATTTTGAAGGCTGAATTTCCAAGGAAGTTTGTCCCTCCCACCATTCCAGCTTATAGGGGGACAAATGATCCTAACCAATTCTTATACAAGTATGACTGGCATATGACAGGTGCCAGGGCAACGGACCAGATGAAGTTTAGATATTTTCCTGTGTACTTAGAGGGAGTTGCCTTGCTTTGGTTCACAAAGCTGCCAGTTCGATTTGTGGATCAATTCTTCGACCTAACTCGGAAATTCAAAGATCAGTTCAGGCTATATGCCTCGAAGGCCAAGGACATAATGTCACTATCCAGCCTCGAACAAAACCTCGGAGAGTCTATCAAATCTTTCTTAAACCGCTTCAATATA
Organism: Allium fistulosum; assembly: GCA_030737815.1. Classification (NCBI taxonomy): domain Eukaryota; kingdom Viridiplantae; phylum Streptophyta; class Magnoliopsida; order Asparagales; family Amaryllidaceae; genus Allium; species Allium fistulosum. The sequence goes on from CM060904.1 coordinate 597,785,127, forward strand.
GCCTTGGCCGAAATTGATAATGGAGAGCCTCGAATGATTCTGACCTACTTGATGCGAGCTATTGATAAATCAAGTGAATTCGGAAAATGGCTAAAGATGAAAGAGCCAAACTCACTTGAGAAGTTCTATAAGAAGGCTAATGAATTCATGCACTTAGAAAGCCTTCATGTACAAGCAAAAGTCGACGTGGCTAAAGTCAAGAATAACAATGTTGCCACTAACAAAAAGGAATCTGGTGGTCAGAAGAGGGAGAATGACGGTAGGAAAGGGCAGAAAGATATGAAGAAACTTCGCTTCTTTAAACCTTCAGATTTTACTCCCTTAACTGATACTCCAGAAAACATCTTTTTCGCAACCAAGGATGCTGTCGAGTACCCCAAACCACCTGAGATGCAGCTTGGGAAAAATGCTTTGCATAACGGGAGATTCTGTCGGTTTCACAATCAGCCTGGTCACGACACTAATGAATGTCGCCATTTAAAGAGTTTGATTGAAGAGCTTCTGAGACAGAATAAACTACAACAATATATGAAGAGAAACAGAAGTGAACCAACTTCATCTACTTAGGGGAAACAAGTTCCTGCTCATCAATCCAACTCAGGTGAGAGGACTGCAGCACAGGAATCTGAAAGGCCCATTATCAATGTTATCACAGGGGGTCCTTACCCAGCAGGCAGAAGCTGGGGTGAGATGGAGAGATACGCTCACGCTTTGAAATATGCTCCGGCGGAAGAAAATGTTTTTGTCTTAGATGATGCTGCCCCTTTGAAACAGCAAAGAACTTTTGATGATGACATCATATTTCAGGCCAGAGACTCTGTTGGTATTGAATCTCCTACCATGGATCCTTTGGTAATATCTGCAAGCATCGGGTCAGCTATTGTAAGAAGGGTGCTTGTATACTGCAGCGCCTCTTGCAATATCCTCTTCAGAAAGACATTTGTTCAGATGAAAATTCCCATGGCTGATGTCCAAGCTTCCTCGCAGAAGATTGTTGGGTTCACTGGAGAACCAAAACAGCCAATTGGGACTATTGACTTGTTTGTAGAGCTCGGGGAAGGGGAAAAGAAACTGGCCCGAAAACAAACCTTTGTGATTGTTGATGAATTCTCCGCTTACAATGCATTCTTGGGTTGACCAACACTTGCTGCATTCAAGGCCATTCTCGCCCCATGGTGCTTGACCATGAAGTTCCCCACTGATAATGGTGTCGGTGTTGTGAAGGGGGACCAAAATGCCGGGCGAGAATGCTATTTCACAGAGTTGCGGGAAAGAAAAAAAAGAGAAATGGGTAAAGGTGCGGCAGCTCCGGTCCGCATCAAAGAACCCACCTTGTAGCAATTACGGGGTGGACCCTGCACTGGTGAGCACAGTGGTGCATGAAAAGAGATTGATCCCGGAAAAACCAGTGCAGGGGAAAGTAGAGTGGTACCGGTGGAAGTAACGGTGTCGATATCTGTTGACCTGAATGACCCGAACAAGGTGCTGAATGTGGGTTCACAACTTGGAATGACGGTTCAGAATATGCTGATATCATTCTTGAAAGAAAATCTGGATGTATTCGCTTGGAGTCATGCTGACATGTGTGGAATATCTCCAGAAATCGCAGTGCATGCCTTGAATATTGATCCAAAATTCGCACCCGTAAAACAAAAAAGAAGAACCCAAGGTCCTGAAAGGTCGATAGCATTAAAAGAAGAAGTAGATCGGCTCATGGAAAATGGCTTCATTAGAGAATCCACTTATCCAAATTGGGTCTCTAATCCGGTGTTTGATAAAAAAGCTAATGGGAAGTGGAGAGTATGCATCGACTTTTTAGACTTGAACAAAGCATGTCCCAAAGACTATTTCCCGTTGCCCAGAATCGATCAGTTGGTGGATGGAACAGCCGGGCATGAATTAATGTCTTTTATGGATGCTTACTCAAGATATAATCAAATCATGATGCATGAGCCAGATCAGGAGGACACAAGCTTCATCACTGATGTTGGTCTTTACTGCTATAAAGTCATGCCCTTCGGACTAAAGAACGCAGGGGAAACTTATCAAAGACTTGTTAATGCCATGTTCATACCCCCGATTGGCAAGACTATGGAAGTGTATGTCGATGATATGTTAGTGAAATCGAAGAAAGCAGTGGATCACATGGATCATTTGGCAGAAATGTTCGCGATTCTCCGAAAGTATGGGATGAAGTTAAATCCTCTGAAATGTTCGTTTGGGGTAGAGTCCGGAAAATTCTTGGGTTTTATTGTGAGTGCTAGGGGCATCGAAGCTAATCCTGCTCAAATTACTGCTTTAAGAGAAGTCAAAGCCCCTAGAACAAAGAAGGAATTGCAAAGCCTCAACGGGAAAGTCGCTGCTTTAAGTCGGTTCATTTTCAAGGTCACTGATAAATGCATTCCCGTTTTTGACGCTCTAAAGAAAGGAAAGAAAAACTTTGAATGGACTCCCGAATGTCAGAAAGCTTTTGAAGAACTGATTCGTCACATGGAAAAGCCTCCAATATTTTCTCAGCCCAGCAATGGTGAAGATCTTTTCATATACTTAGCGGTTTCATCTCATGCTCTCAGTGCAGCATTGGTACAGGAAGACGCAAAAGTTCAACAACCGGTTTATTACATCAGCAAAAGATTCACTGGGGCAGAGATGAACTATTCAATGCTGGAAAAGATCGCCTATTGTTTGTTAATTGCATCCAGAAAGTTGAGGCCATATTTCCAGGCTCATCCTATCAAAGTCCTCACTGATCAACCTCTAAAGCAAGTCCTATTTCGCCCTGAAACTTCGGGTCGTCTTCTGAAGTGGAATATTGAACTTAGTCAATACGATATTACCTACCATCCCCGAAGAGCAATCAATGGACAAGCTTTAGCAGATTTCATTGCAGAATACACAGATAAAGGTGGCAGTGAGGAAGAGATGACCAATGACATCCCGATCCGATGGAAATTATATGTTGATGGTGCAAGAAATGACTATTGTTCTGGAGCTGGGGTTGTGCTTGAAACCCCCGAAGGGCGATCATTGTGCTATGCATTGAGATTAGAATTTCCATCAACAAATAATGAAGCAGAATATGAAGCTCTTATTGCCAGCTTGAAAATTGCTAAAGAACTGAACATCAAAGTATTGCAGATCTTCAGTGATTCCCAGCTTATTGTATGCCAAGTCAAGAAAGAGTTTCAAACTAAAGGAGGAAATCTGCCTGCTTACTTGTCAAAGGCCTGGGAGCTTCTTGATGATTTTGATCATTATACAATCAGCCATATACCCCGGGAAGAGAACATGAAGGCAGATTCTCTCGCAAAATATTCAAGCTCTGGCGAAGCTCAATTATTAGGATTGGTCCCTGTGGAAGTCTTGTCAGCTCCATGTATTGATGAGATGGATATTGACTGGATCATGGCTATATCTCAAGAACAGGAGTCGTGGATGACCCCTATCCAGGAATATCTACTCAACGGCTCCTTGCCAGAAAACTAAAAAGAGAGCCAGAAGCTGTTAAGAAAAGCCCCGAGATATGTAATTCAAGACGACCATTTGTACAGACGGGGATTCTCGATGCCATTACTCCGATGTGTAACTAAAGAAGAGGCTAAGACAATTTTAGCTGAGGTGCACAGAGGAGAGTGTGGAGATCATTCAGGTGGACAAACTCTTACAAAGAAAATTCTCCACTATGGGTATTTTTGGTCAGATATTAATCGAGATGCTGCTAGCTACTCCCGAAAGTGTGACAGATGACAGAGATTTGCAAAAATCCCAAGAGCACCTTCCACCGTGCTAACATAGATGGTCAGTCCATGGCAATTCGCCATTTAGGGGATAGATCTCATCGGACCTTTGTCGATTGCCATGTCCGGAATCAAATATGCTATTGTTGCTGTTGATTATTTCACTAAATGGGCTGAAGCCGAACCATTGGCTACTATTACCTCTAAAATGATGATAAACTTTGTGACTAAAAATATCATTTGCAGGTATGGTGTGCCTCAGAAGATAATCACAGACAATGGTACCCAATTTGAAAGCGAAGAATTCCAGGACATTTACAGGCGATTCAAGATCTGAAAAACCTTCTCAGTAGTGGCTCATCCGCAGGCAAACGGGCAAGTGGAAGCAGTGAACAAAATTATCAAATCAACCATAAAAAAACAGCTGGAAAAAGCAAAAGGTGGTTGGGTCGATAAATTGCCACTAGCACTATGGGCTTATAGAACCACTCACAAAACTACGACTGGGCACACTGCATTCTCATTAGCATATGGATCAGACGCCATGATTCCCGTGGAGATAGATGTCCCCTCACACAGGAGAATTCATTTCAACCAAGCTAAAAATGAAAAGCTGCAAGTTGAAGCAGTTGACTTACTTGACGAAAGAAGGAAAGAGGCTGAGCTTAGAGTTGCAGCTCATCAGCAAAGGATAGCCAAGCACTTCAATTCTAAAGTTCGCCAACTCAGCTTTGAAATTGGGGATCTAGTCTTGAAAAGGATCATGACAGCAACAGGAGTGTTTGGGCCAAACTAGGAAGGGCCATATGTCATAGGCAAAAAACTTCTTGATGGCACTTTGAAACTCACAACTGTCGATGGAGATCCAATTCCGAGAGCCTGGAAAAGCAATCACTTACGTCCATATTTTACTTAGAAGCTATGCTCAAATTTGTAAAATAATTATGGATGTATCATTCTTGTATTGTAAGCCATTGTAAAATCAGTGTGACTCAGCAATAAGAACTATAAAGTGGATGTAGGCCCAATTCTTGGCCGAACCACTATAAATCTTGTGTCTTCTATTAATATAAAATGCGTGTCTCATTTCAATGTGCAAACATCTTAAATATGTTGCTAAAATGTTGATTTAATATTGCAGGCTATCAAAGCAAAGCTTACCTATTCAATACATCGCAAGGCCAAGCGATTCCCATAAATCACTCGACAAACAAATGTCAAGCCACAAAAATTCCAGGTTCAATTCCTATATAAGAAGTGCTTCTCATAAACAGTTGGTGATTCCAGCGAAGGGGCACCTTCCCAAAGTGAAGGTTCCAAGCCCTTGCTAATTGATTGCAATCGTTTGTGCAAACATACATCCGGTTAAGTAGCTTGCGTCTGCCCCGTGGATTCACTTAACAATGAAGTACACTTCTTTGGAAGAATCAAACAACCTGCAAAAGAAAGGAACATGTACTTAGGAATGATAATGAGGAATTGCTAAGAAACAGATGGTGAAAAGACATGGGCAAGCAATCAAAAATAGCCAAAATGGGATCTTGTCTCTCAACAAAAAGGTTGGTGGAGCCACCGAAGGGGCACCTTCCCAAAGGGGAGGTTCCAGGCCCTTACTAGTTAATTGCGATCGTTTGTGCAAACAAACATCCAGTTAGGTAGTTTGTGTCTGCTCCGTGGATCCACTTAACTGTGAGATACAACCTTCCTGCCAAACGGAACAAGTAAAGCCCTCTCCGGAGGAACAATTCAAAGCCCTCTCCGGAGGCACAATTGAAAGCCCTCCAACGAGGCACGCTGTAAAATGAAATGTTTTTCTCAAATAACAAGGTTGGTGGTACCACCGAAGGGGCACCTTCCAAAGTGAAGGCACCGGGCCCTTGCTAGTTAATTGCAATCGTTTGTGCAAACGAACATCCAATTAGGTTGCTTGCGTCCGCCCCGTGGATCCATTTAACTGTAAGAAATGACTTTCAAGGAAACAAATGAAGCCCTCTTCGGAGGCACACTTCTACTCTCATGGGAACGTTCTTCCCCAAAAAATTTGAAGTGCCATATAAAGCCCTCTAACGAGGCATGTTGTAAAATGAAACGTTTTTCTCAAATAACAAGGTTAGTGGTACCACCAAAGGGGCACTTTCCCAAAGTGAAGGCACCGGGCTCTTGCTAGTTAATTGTGATCGTTTGTGCAAACGAACATCCAATTAGGTTGCTTGCGTCCGCCCCATGGATCCATTTAACTGTGAGAAATGACTTTCAGGCAAACAAATGAAGCCCTCTTCGGAGGCACACTTCTACTCTCATGGGAACGTTCTTCCCCAAAAAAGTTAAAGTGCCATATAAAGCACTCTAACGAGGCATGCTGTAAAATGAAACGTTTTTCTCAAATAACAAGGTTAGTGGTACCACCGAATGGGCACCTTCCCAAAGTGAAGGCACCGGGCCCTTGCTAGTTAATTACGATCGTTTGTGCAAACGAACATCCAATTAGGTTGCTTGCGTCCGCCCCGTGGATCCATTTAACTATGAGAAATGACTTTCAGGTAAACAAATGAAGCCCTCTTCGGAGGCACACTTCTACCAAATAAAGCCCTCTCTAGAGGCACACTTCCACAAGTTGAAATGCCAAATCAAAGCCATCTATAGAGGCCCGCTTCACCGCGTAGGAGAATCCACTTTTCAAAAATAAAAGTGACCATCTCCGAAAGTTGAAGTGTTTAAAAAAAAATAGAGAAAAACTTCTCTGATACAATGCACACTCTACTAAAGCAGAATGATATTTCCTCAAAACGGAAGAATTATTCTCTAGAATAAGAATACAAGTCTTTTCAAAATAGAGAATATTGCAATAAGCCGTGGTATGGGGGCAATACAGCTACATTAACTAAAACAACACTCAAACAACATACCACGAGCATACTGCAATATCATGCAAAGAAAATAAAGAAACTTGTGCTAAAATAGGGAATAAATGCATTCACGAATACTGACAAGAAATTGTACAAGTAAAAAGAGTCATTTTATTCCATAATATAAATTTTTTCTTATTTACATGTACAGGTTTCTAAAATGCGGGGGCCAGTACCCACACAATCTTCGGTCGATACAAGTCTTTAGACAAAAGACAAAAAAGCAAAACAAGAAGGATAGAACCAAACTCATTTCTTCTTCCTCCCGCCGCCTTTCGAGTCCTCACCCGACGTAATGGTTAAATTCTTAGGTCGGTTTGAACTCTTCGAGGAAGAAGGAGAAAGACGTGCAATTGGATCCTCTTCTGCTTTCTCATCGCCAACAGGAGCGTCCTTCTTTTTCCTTGAAATTACGCGCTTTCCCTTCTTCTTCGAAGAAGATTCGCTTCCCAGAGAGATAAGATCAGAAAGCTTTGTATCATCGGGGGTGAATCTCTCCGGGGTCCTCTCACCCTCCTTAAGTTCTTCGGCCTTCTGCTCTTGTGAAGCCGCCGGGTCATCTAAACCATGAAGAGCTTCTATTTTTTCTTCTTGTGATCCCGGTTGAGAAGCAGAAGGAGGAGTAACTTGAAAAGGTGGAGGGGCAACAGCGGGAGGAGGCGAAGCCTATACAGCACTTATTGATTTCACTACAGAAGAAGAAAAGTTAAACGTCAGTATTCCTCGCAAAAGAGAGGAGACAGTGGCACGTCGAGGCTTAAGTAATAAGCGAGAAATTCATCGAGCTCATGTGAGGCAATCGAGTAGTCCACTTGAGCTAGATCAATGTTGAAGTTACCTGGAGAAGTTGGCTTTATCACATGAATTTCATGGTCTTGGGCTTCGGTGCTTTCTTGGGCCTCATCTTCGGCGTGAGCAGTTTTAGCTGCGGCTTCAGTTTTAGCAGGAGGCGGAGAATAGGAACTTGAGCCAATAATATCAACGTCGACCGAAGGCGAAGGACGGTTTGGGTCGGTCAAAGGTGCCTTCCCTGGACGCTCTCCTTCCGCTACTTCGGCTCGTTGATTAGCAAGTTGTTCTTTACCTCTCGCAAGGGCGGCACGACCCTCGTCGTCTAAATAATTGGCCTCAAAATCCTCCTCGGTATAGCCAGCCTCTTTGAGCACTTCAACTGTTGCTTCACACACTTCAGCCAATGTAATCTCATACTTTGGGCCCAAGAAAGAAAGACTGCCACGCCCCAAGACGCTGAGAACATAAAACTCGAAAAGAGTGGGCTAATGTTAGCCTTGGTTGCTTCATGTGATTGTTAAGTTGCTGCTTTCCCAGCAATAGCCTCATCACGCTCTCTTTCAGCTTTAGCAAGCTGGGCCTTTAGCATTGTAATCTCCATGTCTTGAGAGCTAGTCTTTTCCCGCAGCTGAGCAGCGTCTTTGCGGTAGATTTCTACAATTTTCTGCTCTGCCTCAAGTTTAGCCTCAACATCTCGCTGAGCAGCGTGGGCATCTCTTACTTGCTTTTGGAGAACCTCTTCCTTTTGTGTATAAGAGGTGGAAGAGGTGGCAAGGTCATCTTTAAGTTTCTTAACTTCAGCCTCAAGCTCCTTGTTGTAAGCGATGATGCTCTTCATCTCCGCATCATGCTGATCAAGAACTTTCTGCCACTCAGACTTGTCGCTCTCCATGGTCAGCATAGCCTCAAGATTTAGGCGATTTATTCACTGAAGCTCATCGACTAGTTTTTGCCAGCCGGACATTCTTTGAATATCGAGCTTGACGGCATCAAGATTTCTCAGCATGGCTTGCTTGTCAATTGGAACTAAGTCCAGATCGAAGCGCACTCCTTTCAAGCACCAATGCGGAAATCGGCTTTGGAGAGCAGTCGTAGGCTTCTCAACTTGATAAGGAGACCTATTAATGATTGATTGAATGTCAGCTTTTTTCAGGGCAGGAGAGCTGGAAGGGATGTCTAAAGAGATAGAAGCAGCGGGCACTTTAGAAATTTTAGAAGAAGACTTGTCGTCGAGTTTGGCCCGCTTGCTTAGATCTTCAGTTATATGACTCTTCCCTTTATCATCGTGAGACTTCCTCTTATGGGAGTCATCAACCCTTTGGTAAGAATCATGACGGTCGTCCCTTCTTCCATACCGCTCCTCATAATCTTCCCTCTCGCGAGCTTTCCTAGCCGCTCATTCCTCATCAGTCTCCCGAGGGGCAAGAAGATAGCACCGAAGGTCATAAGAATCACGCCTTGCGTAGCGTTGAAAGTCATCGTAATAAGAGCCACTGCGTCCTATGGGAGAACCTGAAAGTAAAGAAACAAAATTTAAAAATCTTCTAAATAAAGAAGCTAAGTGCGCATAATTGCCAAAAAATCCTAAGTGTGTGCGGCGTGCGAACTACGCGCGTTAAGCTACAAACCACTCTTTGGCTTAGGAGTGATGTCAACTTTTGCAGCAGGAGTCAATTCTTGGGCCGGTGGAATTGATCGCAAGGCGGATGTTGCTTCAATTGCTGGAGAAGCCAGTTTAGGAGTGGTGGTGTAATCTTTAAAGAGCTCCTAAGAAGTCACCATGAGATCACTCAGTCCTCCAAAAGTATCAGACTTCCCAGAATGTTGAGGAAGTTCATCTTCTTCAATAACTGGGGGAAGTTTGGATTTGCTAGATAACCCCACACCGTCAGCAGAACTAGAGCATTTTACTAATGAGGTCTCTATAATAAGTTCCTTCGGTGTAGGTTCCTCTGCGGAGACTGGGGCATCTGACGCTTCTGTTTGGGAACTGGAGGCGTCACGAGGCTGAATAGATCGAGAGGAATGCAAGAGTCCGAATTGATGCAGGAATTCGTTCCTTTGTAGAAATATAATACTTCTCTCATTGGCAGATATGGCACTCAATCTTTCAAAAGTAGATTTTTGGGCAGAATCTTTAGAGAGAGGAGGAATTGCTGCAAAAGTAAAGAATGAAGTTAGCACTTGACGACTCAAATTTTGAAAGGCCCAGAAATGAAGTAGACGGAGATAGCTAGTCTTACTTCCTACTCTCCTGATGCCATAGAATACCGGAAGGCAACGGACATAGAAGAAATGGTTTAAAAACCCGTGAGCGCTATCGGGCAGATCCGTGATTAGCTTGCGATTCCTTGCGCTTCTAACTAGAATAATGGTTGGGTGATCTTTGTTTCTCCCAAATGTACACAGATAACAGATCTCCTCAAAGTTTGGGAGGCGGTCAAGCGTCCTCCTGAATAGTACACACAACCCCATCAAAATGGCATAGCCATTGGGGTGCAACTTGAACGGAGAAATGGTTAATCGATGGAGAAGTGTTCTGAGGAAATCATTGAAGGGGGGAATAGCTCCGTTCAGGCACATGTGACGATTAACTGCAATGAATCCATGTTGCGGCCTGTCGGTTGTGTCATTAACTCCAGGAAGCAGAGCATCCGCTTCAGCAATACCAAATTGTATACACAGCGGGTTGAAGGTTCGTTGGTTCAGTGTAGTTGGAACTCTTTTCGGAGGATTATCCAAAGGAGCAGCAATCGGAAAAACTTCATCGGTCCGATCTACTGTCACTTCTTGTACTTGTTGAGAAGTCATTCTACACAAGGAACTGGATATTGAAATATGAATGTGCACGTTTCCTAAAGTCGTGTGAAGTGTTGTGCAAAGCTACTGAAATAACAAGTAAATAAAGTAAAACTTGAAATAATACTGCTTGGCGCATGTCAATTCAGAAAGATTCAAGGCTTGTTATTGAATCAAAGTTAAGTGTAGTATCAATGCATATAATATTTAGTGATAAGCAGTTAGAAATGTATGAATTTTGCGTTTATGCTTCATTTAAGTCAGTTGATTCAAAGCATTTCACTTTTAATTAGATTCATGTTATTTTCTCTTTGACTTAATCCATCACTCGATGTGGGCACTCGATGATGAGTATATTCGTCCTAGTTTTCTGCAAATGTTGTATTTAATAGGTTGTTAGCTTAAAAGTCAATATAATCTATGAAAAAAGTGCAACAAGTTCAAGCAGTTCATTCTGGCAGTTCAAATTGGAAGTTCAATCAAGTCCTGGCTAATCTGCAAGTGTTCAAATGTTGTCTATCCCTTAAGTCGCGGGAATGACTTAAGATAGCTTGAGACTCTTTTAGGTCGTCCAGTTCATGTCCAAACGACCTAACATAAGTCGGGCTTCCCTAAGTCGCTCTGCTCGAGTCATGAAGTTCATCAGTTATGTTCCTACAAGTTAAAGCTATGCTGCGAGTTAAGTTAGGTCGTTGGTTCTTTAAGTCGTTCAGCCTTAAGTCGTATGCTATTCTGGTAAGTTAAGTCGCAGTCCCTTATGTCGCTCGGAGTTTGATGATTAAGTCGCTAAGTCGTTCACAGAGTTAAGTCACGCGATTCATGTCCAAACTGCTAAAGCCCTAGGTCGTTCAAGGCTCCTAAGTCGAGAATGACCTAACTCTCCTTAACTCGCTAACTCCTCTTCTTTCAACAAATCGCCTAACCCACTAACCCGTTAACCCAATAACCTGTTAGCCTCTCTACAATAAAATCCTCCATCTCTCCACACCACCAGATCATCTAAAACCAATTCAAATCGCCGTGGATCCATCATAAACCCGACGCACTGTTGTGCTCTCATGAATCACAGTGACAACATGTCCAATAACGATCAAAAGTCGATCGTAACATGATTCATGGTGAAATGCGGCATGTGAAATCGGGATAGGGTCAAAAATTGGGGGATTCACAATTCGATGATGGTTATGATTGGATAATGGTCGGAATTCACTTATGTAGTGTGATTGTAGAGATGATCGGCGATTGGTTGATTCGAATTCTTCTTCGAGAGCTTGGAAATCTTTCAAAGGCGGGTTAGAATGTTAGAGCAGGTAAAGAGAAGAAGGGGAGATCTCAGCGACTTATATACAGGGGCAGAGGAACACGAATCGACACGAACGACCTAACTCTCTCATAGGTCGCTCGCGACTTAATAATTCAGGATGGCGCGAGTTAAGAGATATCAAAGCACACGACCTAACTCCTAGGCGTATACTTCGAGGGGCAAGTGTTAACCCTCTTTTATTCAGCGACCTAGCGACCTAGCGACCTACCCAACCCAATAACTTAGCGACCTAAGGCATATGCGACTTAACGATCTATAACTAGGTAGCGGCCTATAGCACAAAGCAGCTGAGTAAAGGCAACGACCTAATAACCTAACGACCTATAGCACAAAGGCGACCTAACGAGTTAAAGCGGCAGCGACCTAACGAGTTAAAGCGGCAGCGACCTAACGAGTTAAAGCGACAGCGACCTAACGAGTTAAAGCGGCAACGACCTAACGAGTTAAAGCGGCAGCGACCAAACAAGTTAAAGCTCCAGAGTTAAGCCGCGTGCTCAATGTTTCTTCCTTTAGGTCGCTAACGACCTAAACCAACCAAGATAACTTCTGCACTACTCATACTAGGTCTCTCTCAGCCTTTATCTTTCCCAGAATGGTTCTGTTAAGTCGTCAACGACTTAAGCTATCTCGTGATCACTCTTAGGTCGCTCACGACCTAAAATGCAGCCGACCTAAGCCCAGTTTAACATATAAATACCCCGCCAACTACGCACTTGAGAGGGGATGAATTTTTGGAAATGCCATGACTCTACTGATTTCTCTACTGACTTCAACACTTCAAAGGCTAAGGATACTTCAAAGAATCTTCGAAAAGAATCAAGTTCATTCAACATGAATCGAAAGAGCTTTTCTGCATCAAAGTTCTGATTACTTGTCTTGATTGTGTTGTAATCAAAGAGTTACTGTAAAAATCCGTAAACGAATCATTCATAGAAGAGATTAAGTGAACGTGGGCTTGACTTTGAGCCGAACCACTATAAAACTGTTGTCTTTTTTACTGTTTTCTACTATTCTCTGCTTACTTTTAGTTCCCGTAACAACGGGTGGTGCTTTCGCTATATCACAAATCACATTGGGGTGTTAGCGTACATTTTTGGCATTAACATTAGTATATACAAACCTTTACCTCATTCGTATGAGAAAATCCAATTAAACGGATTAGCAAAACAAGTGGTATGAAACGCTTGCGTTTACTTCGCCGGTTAATTCTTGGACTTTTTCGATTGAACTCTTGTGACAATTTTCGAGTGGAAGCCTACAATTTGTTCGTAAATATTTGAGTTAAGCTAGTGGTTATGGGACATGAAGCTAAACTCTTATATTTACTAGCTTAGTGTAATTTACACTTACTATCGAGTGGAAGTCTACAATCTGTTCGTAAATATTTGAGTTAAGCTAGTGGTTATGGGACATGAAGCTAAACTCTTATATTTACTAGCTTAGTGTAATTTACACTTACTTTCGAGTGGAAGTCTACAATCTGTTCGTAAATATTTGAGTTAAGCTAGTGGTTATGGGACATGAAGCTAAACTCTTATATTTACTAGCTTAGTGTAATTTACACTTATCGATCATTGATGATCAGTTTGTGATTTAGACTAGCGATTGAGCGATGTCTCTTTATTGGTATGGGGATTAAAACCCATTTGGGGAGCTTCGGCTCAAATTTGGCGGGGTAGCGACCCGTGGTCTTCGGACTGTTCGTGGAGCAATCGGCTCAATGAGTCTGTGCATGAGTCGTATCTTTTAGGGTGCGTCGATGTTCGGCTCATTTATCCGCGTGTGGAACTGTACTACGACCGAATCTATGCATGAGTCGTATCTTTTAGGGTGCGTCGATGTTCGGTTCATTTATTGGGTTAGCGACCCATGGAATAGCTTTCCGTTTGTGATACACATGTTGGCGAGTTTTCATGCTCCCGTTTGTGATAGGCCTTCCCTATTTTGTGATCTCTGGATTTCTCTTTGTGATTTCTAGAATTTGTGTTTCACCAATTTTTGTGGATTGAATTGATAAGCTCTACCAATATTTATGTTTTGGTGGATAATTTAAAGAATGTGATTCTTTATGGTGTTTTGAGATGATTTGAAATATTGTATGATTTTTGTCGTTATTTGATATATACTTGACACAGTATGGCATTTCTTTGTTATCATACGTTTTTGGTCATATCTCTTATCCTATCTCATTTTATCTGATATTTATAGCTAGACTAATCCGTTTATTATTTTCTTCTTAAATAATACTCGGGTCAGACCAAGGTATTTCAGGTGCTTCTGCTTGACTTCTTCTCAGGGTTCGTCACCTGACTTTTGGCTAACCACTTTAGCATAGTAGATTTTGTTAGTATACATTTGAGATAGAGACTCCTTGATGTATATTTATTTTTTTGTCTAGCACCTGTACCTATTCTTTTGTTATGTAGTGGATCTTCTTTGACCACTATTTTGTTGTACACTTTCATGTGATATGTTCATATCTTATTCCGCCTTTGTGATATGAATGTCTGTGACTGATTTGTGTTATGTTTATTTCTATATTTGTTTCCGAAGACTACTTCTCCACTGTGTGGTAGCTTTGAATTTGTATTAGATATGTCGGATTTCCTCCAGAAATGAAATGTAAGTTATATTTTCTGACATATCGGTACTCGCACAAAGCAATTGCACAGATGGTCGCTCCTCAACAGCCTTATTCTTCACGCTAGTTGACGGCCTTACTCCGTAGTCTCCTTGGCTAGCGTGAGCATATAGGTGGGGCGTCACAGCATGGTATCAGAGCAAAACTTTGGAACAATGTAGAATAATCTAGCAAGGATCATTGTCCTAAGTCTTTCTTAGGAATTGTGCCATAGGATTTAATTCGAGTCTTCGTATCGTTCTATCCTATTTTCTTTTATGATGCCTTGTTTTATCAATCAAGTTTGTTTGATATTCATTCTGAGATTAACCTTTTTCTCTTTTCTTTCTTTCATAAAGAAGAGAAATGGTTAGATCCGGTAGCCCCAGCGCCGGTCAATCCAGTGCCACTTCTCCGGATGGCATCTTCATGTCTGCCCAACAACTTTTGGATCTTGTAAAGAATCAAAGGTTTATCTGTGCTTTGAGTAAAAACCCAAAAAAGGTTTTGCCTCTGAGATTAGAAGTGTCTTTCGACCAGTTTGTTGATATCATTCTTTGACTCGAAGAGACTGATAAAGAAAATGATGTTGAAGTTGTGGATGCCAAACAAAACTTCAACATCAACAAGAAAAGGCACATTTAGCTCAAAAGCCCTAATCCCAACAAGAAAGGGAGGCAGGCAATTTTGGTAGCAAAGACTCCTACCACTAGTCGTGGACGATGCTACAATTGTGGTTCTACGGACCACTATGCAAATAAGTGTCCGAAACCCCTTTATTGTCGCTATTGCAAAAGTTTGAGTCATCATATATCTGCGTGTCCCAAACTTCAAAGCAAGAAGGAGGGCAAGCTAAATGTTATGCAAGTCTTTACTAGCACTTCTCTTGGTCAAGGTATTTCTCATTCTATCCTTGATGATATTTGTTTTGTCATTATCTTATTCGAGTTCTTTTTGTTTTGAGTTCATCTTATTATTTTATATCAAAAGAACTTGTTGATTCTTTTTCTTTAAACATTTTTGGACTTGATGACTTCTTTGAGAATTGCGAATCCGGTTGGTGGGTCCGAAACACTCAGTTTGTTTCTTTTAAAGATGTCGAGATTTTTTATATGTGATTTTCTTTCCGAGGCGATTTGCATGTTATGCGTTACTTAGTCTTCGGAATTGATTTTTGTGAAAGGAATGGCTTAATCTTTATGAAGCCCATATCCCGTGTCCCGGGTGGACTATTCATCTTCGACATTCTCAATCTGTTAAGCAGATTTCTATTTTTCTTTGTGATTTTGATTCCAATTTGGTGACATCATTTTATTCTTTAAACCCACTTGATGAGGAATGTGTAATTTCTCTCATTCAAGTAGTTTGTGAATTTTTCGGTATTTTTGAGTTTGTCTTAGGATTATCCCCTAAGCAATCTATTGTGTGGTGCTAAGGCCTTTTCACCTCGACCTTGCCACCGGTTTTCATCAGCTACGAGTTGCAGAAGGTAGCATCCTCTTACCGTATTCCGCACTATTGTGATTTTTGTGTTTGGTTCGTTATGTCATTCGGTATGGCGAACCTTCTACCTTATTTCATCCATTTTGTGAATCAAGTATTCTATGAATATCTCGATTAGTTTATTTTTCTATTTATTTGATTATGGATGAAAATAACAATTTAAAATTTGCAAATCTTTTTAATAAGTTGCTTTTAAGTATGACTAGATTTTGTTCTTAAAACTAGCGAAGAATATTTGTAAATTTTTTAAGAGATTTGTTTATCATATATAAGATGATTTTGTGTTGTTTTGCCCATTGAGTGCTTTAAGAATTCTGGTCGATGCGCCTGATCAACGTTATCAATAGGAATCTCCTAAACGCTATGATGAGATAGTTAGACATAGTAAATTGATTTGTTAAAAGTGATTTTTTCTAAAAAGATGATTACATAAAGTTAATTATAATTTTGAAAGTCTTAGCTTTTCGGGAAAGAGGATCATTTAAAAGAACTATTTTCCGATGTTTTTATTCTTGCGATTCCTGAAGGGAACCTAGACTTCATTGTTTATACCGATACTAGTCGTATTGGTTTTGGTGTCATTCTCTTGCAAAAGGGAACGTTTTATCTCTTAAACTTCTAGACAATTAAAGCCTATCGAGACTAGGTATGCCACTCATGATCTAGTGCTCGCGGCTATTGTTTTCGCTCTTTGAATTTGGCGTCGTTATCTTTTGGGAGAGAGATTTGTTCTCTACACCGATCATAAATCTCTGAAATAGTTATTTTCTCAAAAGGAACTTAATTTGAGTCAACAACGTTGGCTTGAGTTCCTTACATTTTATGATCTTGATATTCTTTGTACTCCGAAAAAGGGTAATCGTGTTGCCGATGCCCTTAGCCGAAAGCAACAAGCAGTTGTTTCAATGATGATATCCGAATGGAATTATTTCGAGACTTTATCCACTTGTGAGATTCGAGATCGTGAATCCAATTTATGTTCATCTCTTGTTTTATGTAGCCTTGAGGCTCATCCTTCTCTTTTAGACCTCATCCATGAAGCCCAAAAGCAAGATCCCGAATTGGCTTTTCTTAGTCATAGTTGTAGGGACCAAAATTGGGTTGATGGTCTGAAGTTTTTTAAATCGATGCTCGTGGTGGCATTTGAGTGTTTGGTAGACTTATTGTGCCAAACATTTGTAATATTTCTAAAGACCTTTTAGAAGATTTTCATCGTTCTAAATTTACCATTCATCCCGGTAAGAGTAGCGACTTTATTATTGGGATGGAATGAAATCTGATATTGCTAACTTCATTGAGCGTTGCATGACTTACCAACTCATAAAGGCCAAGCATCAAAGGCCCGGTGGGTTATTGCAACCTTTGGACATTCCAATTTGGAAGTGGGATCAAATTTCCATGGATTTTAATGACGGTCTTCCCCATTCTCGTTCGGTTCATGATATTCTATGGGTGGTTGTTGTTAGACTTACAAAATCCGCCCATTTTATTCCCGTTCGGTCCAATCGGACCGTACCTCTTTTGGCTAAACTCTATGTCAAATTAATTAGCCTGGAGTTCCTACTTCTATTGTTAGAAATCGTGATCCATTATTTTACTAGTGGATTTTGGTAAGGTCTTCAAAAGCTTTGGGAACAAAGCTTAATTTTTGCACCGCTTATCGTTCTCAATCCGTGGGATAAACCGGGCGTGTGAATCAAACTCTTGAAGATCTTCTTTCGTGCATGTGTTCTTGATTTTGGTGGAAGTTGGGAAGATCATATTTCTCTTGTTGAGTTTTCCTATAATAATAGCTTCCAATCTAGTATTGATATGGCTCCTTTCGAGGCACTATACGGAAGGCTATGCCGATCTCCTTCGTGTTGGGTTGAAGCCGGTGAGAAGCTGGTTTTAGGTCCTGATTTTATCCGTGAGGCCACAGAAAAGATTGACCTTATTCGACATAGGATGAAAGAAGCTCAAAGTAGACAAAAATCCTATGCCGATAACCGAAGAAGGAAATTAGAATTTTATGTGGGAGATTTTGTGTTTATTCGTGTTTCACCTATGAAGGGTGTTGTGCGTTTCAGTCGATCGGGAAAATTAGCACCTCGATATATTGGCCCATTTCCCATCACCGAACACATTGTTTCCGTGGCTTATCGCACTTTATTACCGGCTCAATTTTCTGCTATTCATGACGTATTCCACGTCTCTCAACTACGGAAATGCCTTCGAGATTCCGATTCTATTCTTGAGCCCGGTGTTATTGAAGAAATTGAAGTTTCGACTAATTTGACTTATGAGCAACATCCTATTCGTATCATTGCTTCGGAGATTAAACGCCTTCGAAATAAAGATGTTCCTCTTGTGAAAGTTCAATGGTCCTCAAATCCGAAGGATTGCTCTTGGGAATCTAGAGAATTCATCAAGCGAACACATCCGGATTTGCTCTCTCGTGCTTCTTAAAGATTGCGAGGACGCAATTTCTTTAAGGAGGGGAGTCTGTAACAACCCACACATTGACGATTGTATATTTAAATATTTTATTTAAATATATAATCGTTAATCGGATTAAAAGTCCGAAAAGCTACTTTTTGTAAACAGTCGAATTGGGACTCAAGACCACTTCCTTTGAGTCCAAAACGACATTTGCGACTTTTTTAAGTATAAACATCGATATATTTGGAGTAAGTTGAATTTTGCTATTTTCTATTGGGCTTTGGGTTTGGGTTTCACCCCAACTCACTCTATAACCTGGTTCAGCCCCCTCCTCTCCTCTTCACTTCATTTCTATTTTCTTAAACACCTAAGCAAAACTGAAAATGGTGGAAGAGTATAGGAATTAGAAATTCCAAGCCCTAAATTCCATTTGCAAACTCAAGTCTTGCTCCAAACTCTTGGAAAAGCTTTGGTAAGCCTCCTCTTCATCTTCTCCATCTCTTCTACTCTTTAAATTTCAGAAATTTTCTAAACCTAACTTATTAAATATTCCTCTTTTGAGCTTAGATTCAAGCCTCTAGAGTTGGAATTGAAGTGTAGTTGATCTTCCTTTGCTTTCAAGCTTCTCCTTCATCGTTTTTGGGTTTAAAGGTGAGATTTTTATCTCAAATCTATGTCTATAACTATCCTTGATTGCTTGGTACGAATTCCTAACACCTTTACATGTTCATTTGATTTTGGTTTGGATTGATTTGGTGAACATTTCAATTTTTGGTGTTTTGAAGTTAAAACTTTGAATATCCTAGCTTTGATTTATGAACATGCTTTTGGTGGTGTTTCGGAGAGCCTATAGGGCTGGGGTGTCGATTGGCAAAAGCCCCTAAAGTCCATTGCTCGACCGGTTGCAAATGGTGAGAGTTTACTCTCCATTTGATAGGCTGAAAAATAGTTTCAGCTATAGCCAGTCGACTGGCCCCCTGCAGTCAGTCGACTGACTGCAGGGTTTGAAAACTCTCAGTTTCTAGTTCAGTCGACTGACTGCAGAAGGCCAGTCGACTGACCAGCTTGATTTTGCCTATTTTGCCTATTTAGCTTGAGGTTCCAATTTTTATCGATCCGTGATTATCCGATTTATTGTTATCATTTATTATTTACTTTGATGACTTCTTTTTTGGGATTTTTGAGAATATCCATTTTGATGGATTTGTTATCGATTTCTTTGGATTTGATTCACGTCTTCGTATGTGGATTTTGGTGATTGATTGTTTCTACAATCATTTCTATGCTTTGTCACTTTAAAATACAAAGGTTTCTATACTAGTAGTAAATATTCAAACTCTTTTACAAAGATGATTTCAACTCTATTTTTAATACAAAGCTCGTTTATAAAACCGTTTTCTAATCTATTAGTATATAAAGACCTTTACCTCATTCGTATGAGAAAATCTAATTAAACGGCTTAGCAAAACAAGTGGTATGAAACACTTGCATTTACTTCACCGGTTAATTCCTGGACTTGTTCGATTAAACTCTTGTGACAATTTCCGAGTGGAAGTCTACAATCTGTTCGTAAATATTTGAGTTAAGCTAGTGGTTATGGAACATGAAGCTAAACTCTTATATTTACTAGCTTAGTGTAATTTACACTTACTTTCGAGTGGAAGTCTGCAATCTGTTCGTAAATATTTGAGTTAAGCTAGTGGTTATGGGACATGAAGCTAAACTCTTATATTTACTAGCTTAGTGTAATTTACACTTATCGATCATTGATGATCATTTTGTGATTTAGACTAGCGATTGAGCGATGTCTCTTTGTTGGTATGGGGATTAAAACCCATTTGGGGAGCTTTGGCTCAAATTTGGTGGGGTAGCGACCCGTGGTCTTCGGACCGTTCGCGGAGCAATCGGCTCAATGAGTCTATGCATGAGTCGTATCTTTTAGGGTGTGTCGATGTACGGCTCATTTCACTACGCCATAGATGACCTTCTGCAACATTTTTGCAAGGTGTTGCCAGCTAAAATGTTGCGATAGATATAAAATTTTGGTCCTACTACAACGTTGTATTTATGGTGTTACTTTAGCCATAAAAATGTGTTGCTCTAGCTAAACAAGTGTAACACGATGCAACATTTTTATATAGTGTTGCTATAGATGTATTCAAATTAAAAAATTAATAAAATTAGCAATCCGCGTGAATACGATCCAACGGTCTACATTTAATCTGATTATTAAAATGGATCACCGCTACAATTTGCACCAAATTTTCGTTTTCCCGCTTTTCTTTTCATATCATTTCGTTCTCACCCCTAATTTCCAAATCCCTAATTTCCAAATCATATTTTCGTTCCTTTTTTTTTCTTCCAAAAACAAAATCTTATCCTTTTTTCAAAGTTTGGTAGTGATCTCAGACAAGCTTCGTTCCCATTTCGTTCTCACCTCCAATTTTGCTGCTGTTTGCCTACATGTCGAGCGTCGTTTGCTTTGTTGCCGAGATTTGGAAATGTCTGTCGTCTACTGAGGTGAGCGAGACTACTGTTTCCAGAGGTTGCGTTTGTGTATAGAGGAGATTGGGGTTTGCTGAGATAGGAATTTGAGTGAGGATTTGTCGATTTGTGTATAGAGGAGATACGGCAGTTTGCAAGCGATTTCAATTGTGCTTTGGAGGTGGTTCGGGGTTCAGATTTGGGTTTGCTGATTTTGTTGCGAATTTGTAGTGTGAAAGTTTGGGTTGTCGGAATGGGTAACCAGCGATTGTGATTAGGTGATTTGGAAACCTGAAGTCAAATTTGGCAACTGAAATAGTTTGTTGGTGAGGCAATTCAAGGATGGAGGCTGGTGGTTTAGAAGTATGTGTGGGTTTGGGTGAAGATTTGGAACTATGAGATTTTAGTTGGCAGTGGAAGCGGGTTGCTAATGAGGTTGGTGAGTGTTTTGGCATAGGTTAAGGGCTGTAGGGGATGTAAGTTGCAGCAGTTTGGGGAGTGGATGATGGAAGTGTATAGGTTGAAGTTTGGTAGTGTTCAAGTATAAGGAGTTGCTGTCTAGTAGGAAGTTTGGATGAGTGAACTGTGGTTTGGATGAGGCGGTGATTGTCGGTGATGGAGGATGGTATGCCGACGCTGCTTCCAGGCGGTGTTGTTGATGATGTAATTTGATGAGGTAGTGAGTGGATGTTTTGTGAAAGAGGTTGGGAGTGTGGTCAGTGTTTCAGGCAATCGTGTTTCAGGTAAGTGGTAGATGGGCAGTAGTTCCGATGGGTGATGAAGTTGCTGAGGATGGGGTTTGCGGGTTTGCTAAGTTCACTCTTCATTTGTGCATCATTTTACGTCGTTTCAAAGAAGGCTCGATCTTTCGAAATTGGATGAAGTTGCTGCGGATAAGTCGATCCCCGCCGGGACTACGGGGCCCCGGACCCCCGCCGGCGCTGCGCCCGGACACGCTACTCCGCTCGCCTTCGGCTCGGCACCCGGCTCGCCTTCGGCTCGGCACCCGGCTCGGCTCGTCATATATTTGTCAGTGTCGGTGTCTATATAAATTGAAACTGCATATGTAATGAGTGAACTGAGTGATGTAGTGAGGAATATCAGAATATGTGAATACCAGTGTTATATATCATTGAATTGTAAAATAGTGGAGTCAGGAATTTGTACTATTTCAAATGTTGAAATAAAATATTTATTTAAAAAAATTACTGTTTAAATATCAAATTCTGTGCAATAGCATTTTATTAAATAAATATTTATTTTTATTAAAAAATC
Source organism: Allium fistulosum (assembly GCA_030737815.1). NCBI lineage: Eukaryota > Viridiplantae > Streptophyta > Magnoliopsida > Asparagales > Amaryllidaceae > Allium > Allium fistulosum. The sequence continues at coordinate 597,806,988 of CM060904.1, forward strand.
AAATATGCTCTACATTGTGGGCCCCACAAATTCAAAAAGTTAATATCTATAGTAACATTTTTGAATGTTGCTACAGATACCTATGGGTGTTGCTATAGACACAAATAAGGTTCTATTGCAACAATATTACTTATGTTGCCTTAGATAGTCAAAATGTTGCCTTTGAGGTCTAAGGCAACGACAAAAATTGAATCACCCGAAAAGTGTTGCCATAGACCTATGGCAACATTTTTTGGGTCTAACCCAACATTTTTTTTGTGTTGCAGAAGGCCATTTATGGCGTAGTGTTTATCCGCGTGGGGAACTGTACCACGACCGAATCTGTGCATGAGTCGTATCTTTTAGGGTGCGTCGATGTTCGGTTCATTTATTGGGTTAGCGACCCATGGAATAGCTTTCCGTTTGTGATACACGTGTTGGCGAGTTTTCATGCTCCCGTTTGTGATAGTCCTTCCCCCTTTTGTGATCTCTGGATTTCTCGTTGTGATTTCTAGAATTTGTGTTTCACCTATTTTTGTGGATTGAATTGATAAGCTCTACCAATATTTATGTTTTGGTGGATAATTTAAAGAATGTGATTCTTTTTGGTGTTTTGAGATGATTTGAAATATTGTATGATTTTTGTCGTTATTTGATATATACTTGAAACAATATGGCATTTCTTTGTTATCATACGTTTTTGGTCATATCTCTTATCCTATCTCATTTTATCTGATATTTATAGCTAGACTGATCCGTTTATTATTTTCTTCTTAAATAATACTCGGGTCAGACCGAGGTATTTCAGGTGCTTCTGCTTGACTTCTTCTCAGGGTTCGTCACCTAACTTTTGGCTAACCACTTTAGCATAGTAGATTTTGTTAGTATACATTTGAGATAAAGACTCCTTGATGTATATTTATTCTTTTGTCTAGCACCTGTACCTATTCTTTTGTTATGTAGTGGATCTTCTTTGACCACTATTTTGTTGTACACTTTCATGTGATAAGTTCATATCTTATTCCGCCTTTGTGATATGAATGTCTGTGACTGATTTGTGTTATGTTTATTTCTATATTTGTTTACGAAGACTACTTAGCCACTACACCAACTACCTATTTTGCCACACCCCAAGGCGGAAAAATTACCACGGTTTTTAGCCATGGCAATTTTACCACGGTTTTGAGCCATGGTAAAGTAAACTAGCACGGTCTAGGGCCGTGGTAATTTTACCACGGCCATGAACCGTTCCAATATTACCAAAAAAAATTCAACCCCTCATGTTCCATCTCAATAACCCTCGCCTCTCTGCTTCAACAAAAAAGAATGCCCTAATTTTAATCACGCGCCCTAATTTCACAGATCCTTGAAAAATAACGCCCCAACAAATCGATCGCATATCAGCTTCTCACTCAAATCGATCGTGCATCACCCTAATTTCATAGTTTTCCCCAATCATGCTTCTTTTTCCTCACAGTTACATCATCTACTTCTCCATCTTCCTTCACTTCTTCCTCATAGTGAGCCACTGTGTGGTAGCTTTGAGTTTGTATTAGATATGTCGGATTTCCTCCAGAAATGAAATGTAAGTTATATTTTCTGACATATCGGTACTCGCACAAAGCAATTGCACAGATGGTCGCTCCTCAACAGCCTTATTCTACGCGCTAGTTGACGGCCAAACTCCATAGTGTCCTTGGCTAGCGTGAGCATAGAGATAGGGCGTCACACGTAGGGAGAATGGATTTCCAACTAATGACTAGGCACTGGGGTACAACCTGTCACAGTACCTAGTCTAGATCAGTGTACCGTGGTCCATGCCCGATCCCCTGCAACACAAGACCCGAATTACCGAAGGGTAATTTCGAGTAAGATCACCCCACGGTTGGGATCAGCAACCGCACCACTAAGCCGAAATAAAAGGGACATCAAGACAGGGATGACCTCACCCTAATGGGCGCTACCCACATAGCCTTGCTGCATAACCCCTGATTTTCAGTCATTCCTGGTTGATGAGGCTCGAGGCTAAGCATTGCCTTTATAGAACACATCTCTTAGAATGCTCACCGTCCACCTGACGATGTTCCGAAGCATTCATCCATACAAGTCTGTTCCGGGTTCGAACGGAACCGAAAGCACTACTCCTACTACATCCATTTTGGAATCACCCTCAGGATTAGTAGCGACTAGCCCTTGCACTCCACTGTACCATATTCGATTCAACTCATTTCCCCACAAAAACGAACAAACTAGATCGAAGTGGTTTTTGAGAAATTAATCTCGATCTCGGTCTCTTCGAAACGATCAACGCATTGGCCAATATTGATAGTCGGTTATTTAACTATCAATTAACATTCACAACAACCATCAAACAATAAATAACCACCCAATTTTTTTTATTTTCCCCAAAATATCTTTGCACGATATATTTCCCATTTTCAACCCTTTTGAAAACAGTTTTCAAATAACACTCTTCTCATAGAATAAATTTCCAAATATTTATTACCACTGGAAACACCAAGTACAAAAACTTTAGATTTTTAAAATAATTTAAAACTCTTTATTATGAAATATCCTTTAAGACATTTAAGTTAAAAAATACTTTAATACTTATTCAAAAAAAAAAATATCTTAAGAATATTTAAAATGAAGCTACTTTATAAAATATAAACCTAAATTTTTTTATCCCTCTAAAACACCATACCAACTTACCTTTAAATAATTACTACTAAATTAAATTTGAGAAATACTTACTTTTAAACTTTAAACATTTAAAAATGATAAATTTTCTAAAACATACTTTTTTAAAAACAACTTTAAAACCTTTAACTCATATTTAAAAGTTTTCCTTGTAAACGTACTTGGCAATCCAAGGGAATACACTTCTCTTTAACATCTTTAAAAACAAATCACTATTTATTTTTAAACAAATTTACCCATTTCTTTAATAAATTCGCACTTTGAATTTATTCTTCCAAATATCCACTAATATATTACTTCACTTTTATAAACCCAGTTTATAAATTCAATGTCTTACTTCTCTTTTGAAAATCTCGGTTTAAACACTTAAATCAATTCCCAAATTGGTTTCCAATTTACTTCACTTTTAAATAAATTTCCTTACTTACTCCATTTATTTCAAAATCCATTAACTTTCAGATTTTATTTCTTTATTATGATTTAAAATCTTTAAACTGAAAATTTAAATTCCAGATTTCCCGAATTCCATCTTTTTTTCCTTTTGATTAGATTTAAACCTTGAATTAAAATAAATCCTTTATTCTTTTAAATAATAATAATGCTTGAGTTTTGAAATTTATTATTTCTCGGTTATTTCAAAATCCCCTTTTTATATTCGGAATTTATTTAACATCACTTTTACTCTTTTCTAATTCATTCTTTAAACTTATTCAAATTCTCTATAATTATTTTACTTGAAAATTTACTCTTTTTTTTCTTTCCAAAAATCCAATTGTATAGATTTTGATATCTCAGAGTATCGAAATATATTCAAGCAATCCATAACATTCAATATTTCAATTATCAATATAAAGCATTACAGGATATCAAATAATCATATCATAGAATATTTAAAGTAAACTAAATTTTTGAGGAATCCAGTTGGATCCCTCCAACCTGTTTCCCTACATCCATAGATGTTAGCACAATACCAATTCCACTTCGAGGTGGAATATCGCGGTATATGGGTTTATAAAATATCATCCGCTATTATGCGGCGCATAGGGTCTCATCCACTATATATTGCGGGAAATCAATCACTCCAATATATACTATATGTACTACTATATATAATATACCTCAAACAATTAATTTAATCATTCAACCAAATATTTAAATTTAACTATTTAAATTTAAATAACCCAGATAAGTGAGATTAACTCACCTTAGATTTCTAATTTGCAATCCATTCCAACCCATTTCATTCCAGCTTGTTTTCTCGATTTTAGACCTTGTATAAATATTTATACAGTTTATTTGTACTCGAAATAATCGAACACTTAATTCCCATTTAATAATTTTACTAAATCAAATAATTTAATTTTAAACTAACTATTTTTTTTCTTTACTGTATATAAAATGGTAATTCTTCCCCTACTATAAAGCAATACTTTTTTAGTGATAACAGCAGTTTTCCCTTACTGTACTCTTTTTAATCTATATTCATATAATTTCCAAAATAGAATGTATATTCATATATATATATACATATACCTTTAAGTGAAAATATGTTTGTATACGTTTATATAGAAATATCCCTATCCATATATTTTCCTTTTGCTGTAAATAATGAAACAGCAGTTTAATTTACTGGTTACAAAATAAAGAAGAATTACCATAAGCTTGTTAAAATACCGATAATCACCATGACTGGCACCTACCCTTCTGCTCCTTCATCCATGAAGATATCACCGCACGCCCATCTTCCCAACAATGCGCCCACCTTCCTGACTACCTCACGAACTCCGAGATCATCAGCATGAATCGATCGAGCCTTCCGACCTCGCGCTGCCAACGCAATTCCCAAACCCACAAAACCCAAATCAATGCTCTCCCTTGCATCTGCGGCTCCCCCTTCGAGCGAGCGTCGCCACGTCGCGAGACCCCCAACGCCACCGTCTCGCGAACCTGCCTTCTGTCGCAGTTTAATTTTGCGAATCTCGAACTCGATTTAATGGAAGGGTCGCGATTTCAAATTTAGGGAAAAAAACAAGGTTCACGAATTCTCGTTTGGATTCGACTGGAAGGAAGGCCATTACTTGATTTTGTTTTCATTTCATTTTTAACTGAGTTCGGTTGTTTCAAGTTTTATAATGTATAAAGGGGACAAGAAAGTGTACGTGCTTGAAAAGGCAGGAGACGTGTTTGAAGACAAATTAGGTAGTAGGGTGGCTGGAGAAAAGAAAGAAAATAAGTGGATGTGAATTTGGTCAAATCAATCAAATATATATGTATATATATTATTAGAAATTTTCAAACCGTCTTGAATCCGCAACTTAAATTCTCGATCTCCTATCGAGGTGTGCCGCTAGGCGTCTATAATGTTATACCCTTATTCCAAACGCAACGAAAAAGGTTCCGAGTCCTAATTCAATCGTATGGAGAAGATAGCTTTTTGGACCCAATTGTTATATTAAATTTCGATATAAATTTCAGTGCGTTTATATATCCTACGCTCACATAACCAATCCAATCACTACGAAAATTGAAATCTGATAATAATAAAATATTACGGATCCAATGGAACTAGTTTCGTCGAATTCCGAGACCGTGCCCCGGAAGGCTATTTTTAAATATCAATTTAAACGATAAAATTTTAAAACTGAACAAAACACTTTCAAATTCAATTTTAAAAGTTCTATCACCTTCAGTATTATTAATATAAATTTTACAAGCCTTCAATTTATTTTTAACAGGCTTAAAACTCCAGAGTCAAAATTTTACCCAACTTCAAATTATTTAATTTAATAATTAAATTACCCATAAATAGTGATATTTGAAATTCAAGTTAAAAATTCACTTTTGAATATTTAAAATCAATTAAATATCCCAATTCCAAATATTCAAAAATCTCAGGTCGTCACAATATTCTTGAGGAATTTGACATTCGATCCCAAGAGAATTACCCTGGTCGTCTACTAGAGAAACGGTTCAGGCTTTTTAAGAAATATAGCATCAAAATGAAGGACATAGAAGCCTCCGGTGAATCGACGCCGATTGTAAAGAAGTTTCACCCCTTTACAAATCATACAGAGGTTGGCAAAACCGCGTGTTAACGCTAAAAAGTGAACGCTAACACCCGGTGTGTGTAATAGAATTGTGAAAGCATCACCCGTTGGTACGGGAACAAAATATAAGCTAAAAATAGCAGAAAAGCAGTAAATGAACAACAGATTTATAGTGGTTCGGCCCGTAATTGAGCCTACGTCCACTTTATAGTCTTTTATTGCTGATTCGGTTACAATTTGATATAATATCCTTCAAAATACAATACAACTTGATCATGAAAGCACTCTTGACTACTAGCTCGATCTTTGATGATGAAACTCGAAGAATCCGTGTTGGATGTAAGGAGTTCTTCTTGAAGATCGTTGTAGTGTTTCGAATGCTTGAAGATCTTTGATTGCTGAATGAGAGGAGACTTCGACAGCGTAACGGCGCTTGAAGAAATGAATGGCCAGAAGTCCCCTTCATGTTGGAAGTGGTGGGGTATTTATAGGAGCTGATCTGGACTCAGGAAATTTTCCTAAGTCTTTAAGTCGTGGCCGACTTATAGAAGTCTTAGGTCGTAAGTCGGCAACGTGATAAAGCACTTGTACCAGTTGGTACTTCCAGAACGAGTTAGTAAGTCGTAAGCGACTTAGTATAAGTCGTAGGTCGGCGACGACTTAAGAGATAACCCTTATTTCGTTCCCTTAAGTCGTAAGTCAACAATTGCCTTAGGTCCAAGACTCCCTTATCTCGTAGACTCTTAAGTCGTAGTTCTTCTTAACCCGGAGCATTTCATAACTCGGTATTGTCAGGTCGGAGCAGAGTTAACCCATAGGTTGTTTAAGCTGTTAACTCGTAGGTCGTTGAATCCCCATAGGTCGTGGCCATCCTTAACTCGCAAACTGCTAAGTCGGAGCTTTCTTAACTCGGAACCCTTCTTAAGTCGGAGCTCTCCTTAAGTCGTAGTTCTTTAGGTCGCAACATTGCTAGGTTGCAATGTTCCCTGTAGCTTTACCAAGTCGTAAGTTGCGAGCTTCCTTTAGCAGTTAGGTCGCGACGTTCTTTAGGTCGCTGTGTCTTAGGTCGCAGACTTCAGTTAGGTCGCAGAATCTCTTCAGCAGTTAGGTCGCAAGCTTTATTGACTCGCTTAATATTTTAGGTCGCTGTGTCTTAGGTCGCAGACTTCAGTTAGGTCGCAGAATCTCTTCAGCAGTTAGGTCGCAAGCTTCATTGACTCGCTCAATATTTTAGGTCGCTTCTCAATGGGAGTTAACATTTGCCCCTCGAAGTACGGGCCGAAGTCATAGGTCGTGTGCTTCGACTTAACTTTGCTAGGTCGCGAGCGACCTAAAACACACTAACTTGCTAGTCTATTCATCTTCCTTTCTTGGTTTCATATAAATCAGTTAGGTCGCTTCTTCCTGCCTACTCTACTGCTTCAATCCCCTGCCGCCATTGACGAATTTTCCGAGTTTTCAAAGGCGAATTCAATTCCAGTCATCGATTCTTCCTTACCATTACATCCCGTAAGTGAGTTTGACATCCATCCTATCATAATCATCGTCTAATCTTAAATCCCTGCTTTTTCAACCTTAGCCCCATTCTATGAGTTGTGCATCGTCTCGAGTGGCTGTCGTGGTTGACTCTCGATAGTTGCTTTGGCTGATTCATGAGGGCATAGTAATGTGTTGAATCTGCGATTGATTGGGGATGTGTTGAATCGCTTTTGGTATCTTTTGATGAATTGAAGGGGTGAGGAAGGCGATGGGTTTATAGGTGTAATTGATAACGGGTTATAGGGTTTGGTGGTTTGTGGCGTGGAGAGGAAGTTAGCAGCATAAGGGTTTCAGGCGACTTAAGACCATTCGCGACCAAAGGAATAGTTCGGACTAAGGATGACTATAACCTGTGTTAGGTCGCTGAACGACCTAATAGTTGCTTGAACCAGAAACTGCACGACCTAACTTTCCCGTGACATAAGCTTTAAATCGCAGCCGAGCTAGGACTTGATCAAATCTGCATTGTTTTTAACCCTTCAGTTGCACTGTGCGACCTAAAGGTGCCTCGACCAAGGATAGGTCGTCGAACGACCTAGAACTTGAAACAATTCTGCACAGCCCTGAATGCTTTTATTTGGTACTGCACGACTTAAAATTGCTCCAACTTATGTTAGGTCGTGAACGACCTGGGACTTAGAAATTTAGGCAGAATTTGGCTGATTTTTGAATTTGAATTGTTTTAGACTTCATTGTACTTCTTTTCAGATTACCTTAACTTTAATGCTGATAACCTGTTTAGAAGCAATATTTACAGAAAAAATGGGACGAATATACTGCCATTGATTGCCCACACCAAATGACAGATTAGTCGGCAAAGAATATCAAACTTAAATGAACTTCGCAAATGAAATGCTGTGAAATAACAAATCTAAGTGAAGTATTAAAGCAAAATTGAAACGATCAACTAAAGCTGATTTATTTGCATCAACACAACACTGTTCTTGGACTTAAGATATCAAGCCCCGAAACTTTATAATCGACAAGTATCAATTAATTTAGTTTCATTTATATTTGCTTGTTATTGCGTTAGTTTTGCACAACACTTCACTCTTTTTTAGGAAACGTGCACCTTAATATTTGATCGTCCAGTTCCTTGTGTAGAATGGCATCTCAACAGGAAGACTTGGAAATAGCTGGAGAAGCTTTTCCAATTGCTACTCCACAGAACGACCCTCCGGAACGGACTTCTACTACTCTGAGTCACAAGGTCTTCAGACAATTGTGCATCCAGTTTGGCATTGCCGAAGCAGATGCTTTACTTCCTGGGTCAAGCGACACTGCTGACAGGCCGCCTCTTGGCTTTGTTGCTGTGAATCGTCAGATGTGCTTGAGCGGAGCTATTCCGCCCTTTAATGATTGTCTTCGAGAACTTCTCCTTCGGCTATCTATCTCCCCTTTTCAACTGCACCCTAATGGATACTCCATCCTGCTGGGACTGTGTGTGCTTTTCAGGAGAACGTTGGGCCGTTTTCCCAGTTTTGCCGAAATTCGCTTCTTGTGCACATTTGCAAAGAACAAAGATCATCCCTCTATTACACTCGTGAGGAGTGCCAGGAATCGTAAACTAATTCTGGACTTGCCCGAAAGTGCCCATGGGTTCTTGACTCAATTCTTTTATGTCCGCTGTCCTCCGGGATTTTATGCCATATGGAGAGTTGGAAGTAAGATTGTCTCTTTCCGATTTGTTTTTAAGACTTTCCAGAATTCGAACTGTCAAATGCTTAACTCCATTCTTTCTTTTTGCAGCACTTCCTCCTCCACTTCGAGATACCAGTCACAAGTTAATTTTAGATACTTTGAGTGCCGTTGATGTTGAAGAGAGGAGGGCCAAATTCTTGTTGAGAGATGAATTTCTGCACCAGTTTGGTCTTTTACATCCTTCTAGGTCGACCCAGATTCATGAAATTTCTAGTTCTGACGCGGAAACGTTAGCTGTTTCGGGCTCTCGAGCAGAGGCCTCGAATGCCCCAGCTTCTGTAGAAGGAGTTGAATCAGAAGCTCCCGTCGTAGAGGCTGCTTTGATAAAGTGTTCTGCGTCCACTAACGTTGTAGGGTCAGTCAGCAAGTCGGCACTTGCCCCAATTATCGAAGAGGAAGAAAATCCTCGAGTTTCTGAAAAATCAACTGATGTGGAAGTTGAGAAGGAGAATTCTGCTGAGCATCATAATGATGACACCTTTGATGACTTGAGTGACATAATGATAACTTCTCAAGAGCTTTTCAAGGATAATATTCCAAAGGCGAACTCTCCTGTCATTGAAGCGACTTCCTCTTTGAAACAGACCTCGACGCCTTCTACACCCGTCGTCTCTGTTCCCGCACTAAAGCGTGGTTTGTAGTTTGATGCACGTAGCTCGCACGCCGCACACACTTAGGATTTTTCTGCACTTATAAGCATTTACTATTTCTTTCTGGAAATTTCTAAACTTTACTTCTTTTCTGTTTTCAGATTCCCCGATGGGACGCTCCGGCTCATACTATGACTCATTTCAGCGCCATGGAGGTCGTGGATCCTATGACTTTAGGAAATATCTTGGTGACCAGAGAGAGACAGATGAGGAACGGGCCCAAAGGAAGGCTCAAGAGAAATGGGATTATGAGCAGCGGTAGAGAAGAAGAGATGCTGATCGATATGATTCTTCTTACAGAACTTACGATTCTCATAAGCGAAAGTCTTATGATGACAAAGGGAAGACTCATATTACTGATGAATCGAGCAAACGGTCTAAGACAAGTGACGCGTCTGCTATTTCTGAGAAGGCTAACGCTCCCATTTCTTCTGATATTCCGGCCGGCTCTCCTCCTCTAAAGGAATCTGATATTCAAACCATCATTAACAGGCCGCAATATCAAGTTAAAGACGGCCCTCCAACGCTTCAGAGCCGGTTGCCGAATTGGTGTCTAAGAGGAGTCCGTTTTGACTTGGATTTGGTTCCCATTGATAAGCAGGCAATGCTGAGAAATGTCGATGCTGTCAAGCTTGATATTGAAAGAATGTCTGGATGGCAGAAGCTAGTTGATGAACTTCAAAGGGTCAACCATTTGAACCTTGAGGCGATGATGACCATGGAGAACGATAAATCAGAATGGGACAAATGGCGTAAGCAGCATGATGTGGAGATGACGAGCATTGCAGACGACAACGCAAAGCTTGCGTCTGAAGTTAAGCAGCTTAAGGAAAATCTCGCTTCTTCTTCTGCATCATATACTCAAAAAGAAGAAGTCTTTCAAAAGCAAGTGCGGGATGCGCATGCTGCACAAAGAGATGTCGAAATGAAGCTTGCTGCCGAACATCACATTACTGAAAAATATCGAGTAGAAAACACCGAACTGCGGGAAAAGGTCACCTCCCAGAACGTGGAGATTGAGTTACTAAAGTCTCGACTCGCTAAAGCTGAGACGGCGCGTGATGAGGCTATTACTGGTAGGGTTGCTGCCATTGCCGAAAAAGAAGCGGCTGAGCAATCACATGAGGCAACGAAAGCAAACATCATTTCTACCTTATTCGACTTTTATTTACACTGCGTTCTGGGTCGTGGGAGCCTTGCTTTTCTGGGTCCAGATTATGAAATCACTCTGGCTGAAGTTTGGGAAGCCGCACTTGATATGTTTAAAGGTGCCGGCTATGATGAAGCAAAATTTGAGGAAGCAAAATTTGAGGCTCGCTATCTTGATGATGAGGCTCGCGCCGCTCTTGTTAGAGGGAAGGAGCAGCTTGCTAAAGCGCGGGCTGAATCACTGGGAGAAGAGCTTCCAAAAGAGGAAGCTCCTTTAACTGCCCCTGTTCATACTTCCATTTCGGCTGATGCAAACATTATTGATTCCAGCTCTCATCCTTCACATCCAGTTGTGACCACTCCTACAGAAGAAGAGGCAATGAAGGACTTTCAGGCTCGGGAATTTGAGATTGATCTCGCTAAACCGGCTTCTCCAGGTAACTTTGACGAGACGAATTCAGTGAATTGCTTATTCGATTCAACCGAGTTCGAAGAACTTCTTACTTATTACTTAAGCTTTGACGATCCACTGTCTTCTTTTTCCTCGGAGAATACTGATTTTGATTTCTTTTATTATGCAGCGGACGTGCCGGAAACTGCACCAATTTCTCCTTCTTCAGCTGTCGTTCCTCCTCCTTCTCAAGTTACTCCTCTTCCAGCTTCTCAACCAGGTCCACAGGAAGAACAGATAGCAGCCCTTCAAGGCTTGGACGAACCACCTGCTTCCGAGGAGCAGAAAGCAGAAGATCTGGAAGACAGCGAGAAGACCCCGGAGCAGTCTTTTGTCTACGACACAAAACTTTCTACATTTCTTACTCCGGGGAGTGAGTCTTCTTCCAAGAAGAAGGGGAAACGTGTGGTTTCGAAGAAAGGAAAGAAGAGTTCTTCTGTTGCTGGAGATGAAGCAGAAGTCGATCTGGCTGAGTCTCTTTCTCCTTCTTCTCCGATACGGCATTCGAAACTAATTACCAGGCCGGGTAAAGGCTCCAAGGGTGGGAAGAAGGAGAAATGAGTTTGATTTTGACTTTTCTGCTTTTTGCATGCATTGACCGGAGATTGTGCGGATACCGGTCTCCGCTCCTTTTTGTAATCTGCACAATGTAAAAAGTTTCCATAGTATTGAATAAAATAACTATTTTACTTGTACAAATTCTTGTGTAAGTGGGAATATATCTGTTTTTCATTTGAAGTGTAGAGTAAACGATTCTTTTTACTTATACAAACTTTTGTTTGTGTTTCAAGAACGCATTTATTCCACATCTTCTTTATGTGATATTGCAATGAACTTGTGGTGTGTCGCTTGTATATTACTTTTATTAATGTAACTGAATTGTATAATGTTGCCCCCATACCACAAGTGCATTGCAATATTTCTCGCTTTTACAAGACTGATACTCTTATTTTAGAGAATAACTATTCCATTTTTGAGGAAGGAGTCATTCTGCTTTTAATAGGGTATATCTCGTTTCTGGAGAAATTTTTACTTTCTCTTTCTGTCAGAAGAACACTTCGGCTTTTGGGAATGATCACTTTTATTTGTTTAAAAATGAATTTTCCTGCACAATGAAATGAGCTTCTGAAGAAGGTTTTGATTTTTGTGCCCCAGTAAAGGGGTTATTTTTGGTACTTCAAGCAAGGTGAAGTACGCCTCTGCAGAGGTCTTTTGGTCTCCGAAGAGAAGCAATTTTGGTATCCGAAGAGAAGCAATTTTGGTCTCCGAAGAGAAGCGATTTTGGTCTCCGAGGAGAAGCAATTTTGGTCTCCGAAGAGAAGCGATTTTGGTCTCCGAGGAGAAGCAATTTTGGTCTCCGAAGAGAAGCAATTTTGGTCTCCGAGGAGAAGCAATTTTGGTCTCCGAAGAGAAGCGATTTTGGTCTCCGAAGAGAAGCAATTTTGGTCTCCGAGGAGAAGCAATTTTGGTCTCCGAAGAGAAGCGATTTTGGTCTCCGAGGAGAAGCAATTTTGGTCTCCGAAGAGAAGCAATTTTGGCATTTCAGCTCTGGTGAAGTGGGTCTCCGAAGAAAAGCATTTTGCACTTCTACACGGGTGAAATGTGCCTCCGAAAAGGGCTTTTTAGCATTTCATCACTGGTGAAGTGGGTCTCCGAAGAGAAGCATTTTGCACTTCTACACGGGTGAAATGTGCCTCCGAAAAGGGCTTTTGCCTCCGAAGAGGTCTTGAAATTGCCTGGAAGTTACTTTCTCATGGTTGAGTGGATCCACGGGGCGGACGCAAGTTGCTTGATTGGATGTTCGTTTGCACAAACGATCGCAATCAATTAACAAGGGCCCTGTTCCTTCAGCTTGGGAAGGTGCCCCTCCGGTGGTTCCACCAATCTTGTTATTGAGAGAAGCACTTTCATTTATTGGCGTGCCTCGTTAGAGGGCTTTGTTGACCTTTGGGAAGGAGCATCGGTTGGTTGGTGTGCCAGGAAGGTTGCCTCTTAGGGGCGAGTAGATCCACGGGACGGACGCAAGCGCCTGATCGGATGCATCACGATCAGTCAGCAAGGGCCCTGCTCCTTCTGCTTGGGAAGGTGTCCCTTTGGTGGTTCTACCGGCCCTTTTATTGAGGAGCAAAATTCCTTTTGGTTGCTTCCGTGCTTGCTTGGCCATGTTCTCCCATCATCTGCCCATTAGCGATCTTTTATTATCATTTCCAAGCGTATCGTCATTCCTTTTGTAAGTAAATTGCCTTGTCCGAAGAAGTGGACTTCACTGTTGAATAACTTCATGGGACAAACGCGGGTTACCTAGCTGGATGTATGTTCATATTGACAATCACAACTGGTTAACGAAGGCTTGCCCCAGTGAAGTTGCCAACTTTTTATGTGAGGTTCTTCTTGTATAGGATTTGAATATGGAATTCTTTGTTGCTTGGTATTTGCTTTAATAAATGATTTGTAAGGCTCGCTTAGCTTTGCGATGGGTGAGCTTTGCTTTAATGACCTGCAATATTAGATCGACATTTTAGCAATACATTTAGAGTATTTACACATTGAAATATAACAGGCATTTTATAATAGAAAACACAGAATGCATAGTTTTTCATTATTCAGTCACGCTGATTTCTCAGCGGTTTACAATGCAGAAGTTATAAATCCATCATCATTTTTTACAAATTTAAGCAACGCTGTTAAGCAAAAAATGGATGCTAGTGATTGTTGTTTCAGAATCTCCAGACTGATTTTCCATTTGCACTAGATTTGCAGCTTCGGATTTATATGCCAGAGAAAGTGAAAGATGCCCCAGTTGCAGTTTTGTGGACAATTAGCAGTCGTCCCAACTTCTGCCTGCTGGGTGTGGACCTCCTGTGACAACATTAATGACAAGCTTTTCTGAATCTTGCACTGCAGTGTTGTTGAGAGAATCGGATTGATGGGTAGGACGTTGTTGATCCCGAGTGGATGAGGTTGGAGCGACTCCGCTTCTCTTAACGTATTGTTGGAGTTTACCCTGCTCCAGCAATTCTTCGATCACATTCTTTAATTGGTGACATTGGTCAGTGTCATGGCCAGGTTGATTGTGAAATTGGCAAAATTTTCCATTACGCTTTGCACCTCTCGTCATCTCAGGTGGCTTAGGATACCTGACAACGTCTTTTGTTGCAAAAAAGATATTTCTTGGTGTATTAGTTAAAGGAGTATAATTCGAAGGATTAAAGCGGCGAGGTTTCTTTTCGTTTCCCTGGCTCTTTCCTCCTTCATTCTCCCTTTTTTGACTTTCAGATTCTCTTTTATTAGATGGGACATTGTTATTATTAGTTTGGGCAGCAACCACTTTTGATGTCGTAGAAAGGCTTTCAAGGCGAATGAACTCGTCGGCCTTTTTATAAAATTTATGAAGTGAGTTCGGTTCCTTCATCTTTAGCCATATTCCAAATTTACTCGATTTATCAATGGCTCGCATCAAATAAGTCAGGATCATGCGTGGTTCCGCATTTTCTACTTCGGCTAAAGCTATATTGAAACGGCTCAAGAAAGATTTGATTGATTCTCCGGGCGCTTGTCCAAGGTTAGACAGTGACATTATATCCTTAGCTTTTGAAGCATACAATCTGAACTGTTCTTTAAACTTTTGCGTCAAGTCGGAGAACTTAACTACAGACCGAACTGGAAGCTTTCTGAACCAAAGTAAAGCCACACCTTCCAGGTATACCGGAAAGAATCAGCACTTGATCTCGTCTGATGCTCTTGCACCGGTCATATGCCAATCGTATTTGTATAGGAAATGATTAGGGTCACTGGTTCCCCTATAGGCTTGGATAGTAGGAGGTGCAAATTTCCTTGGAAACTCCGCTCTTAGGATCCTTTCAGTAAACGGAGTTCTGCTTGGCGCGAATCCCCAATCAGCCTCATCCTCTTCCCTTTGCATGCTCTCTTTCATGATGCGGCCAACCATTTCAGACAGGTATTCTTTATTGTTCAAAGACACCTCCGGGCAAGCATCAGTTCTTCCCTCGGAAGTTTGCCCGGGCATATGTTCATAACAAGTTGGTTGTGGCATAGAACCATCAGCTTGGAAAGGTGGCATTTCAGGGAGAGTAGTTTGATGGTTTTCTGGTTGACGATTTGCCCCAAGCAGAGCAGTTAATCTATCCATCATCAAAGCGTTTTGAGTTTCAATTTGTTGGTATAACCCAGAAACTGCGTCGTCCAATTCAGCCCTGGTGACTCCAAAGGTAGGAGTTGCTTGGTCTGTTGTTGGGGAAGCGGAAGTCCCTTCGTGAGCATTTCTGGATCTGATAGGTCTACCTCTTCTTCCAGGAGCCATTATTTCGGATCTGGTTTTTAAGAGAGGTTCTTTTTATGAATCCTTGCGAAGCAACGGTGGATGATCGCCTGAGTTGGGTTCTCAGTGAAAGCACCAAAATGTTAACGCTAAAAAGTGAACGCTAACACCCGGTGTGTGTAATAGAATTGTGAAAGCACCACCCGTTGGTACGGGAACAAAATATAAGCTGAAAATAGCAGAAAAGCAGTAAATGAACAATAGATTTATAGTGGTTCGGCCCGTAATTGAGCCTACGTCCACTTTATAGTCTTTTATTGCTGATTCGGTTACAATTTGATATAATATCCTTCAAAATACAATACAACTTGATCATGAAAGCACTCTTGACTACTAGCTCGATCTTTGATGATGAAACTCGACGAATCCGTGTTGGATGTAAGGAGTTCTTCTTGAAGATCGTTGTAGTGTTTCGAATGCTTGAAGATCTTTGATTGCTGAATGAGAGGAGACTTCGACAACGTAACGGCGCTTGAAGAAATGAATGGCTAGAAGTCCCCTTCATGTTGGAAGTGGTGGGGTATTTATAGGAGCTGATCTGGACTCAGGAAATTTTCCTAAGTCTTTAAGTCGTGGCCGAATTATAGAAGTCTTACGTCGTAAGTCGGCAACGTGATAAAGCACTTGTACCAGTTGGTACTTCCAGAACGAGTTAGTAAGTCGTAAGCGACTTAGTATAAGTCGTAGGTCGGCGACGACTTAAGAGATAACCCTTATTTCGTTCCCTTAAGTCGTAAGTCAACAATTGCCTTAGGTCCAAGACTCCCTTATCTTGTAGACTCTTAAGTCGTAGTTCTTCTTAACCCGGAGCATTTCAGAACTCGGTATTGTCAGGTCGGAGCAGAGTTAACCCATAGGTTGTTTAAGCTGTTAACTCGTAGGTCGTTGAATCCCCATAGGTCGTGGCCATCCTTAACTCGCAAACTGCTAAGTCGGAGCTTTCTTAACACGGAACCCTTCTTAAGTCGGAGCTCTCCTTAAGTCGTAGTTCTTTAGGTCGCAACATTGCTAGGTCGCAATGTTCCCTGTAGCTTTACCAAGTCGTAAGTTGCGAGCTTCCTTTAGCAGTTAGGTCGCGACGTTCTTTAGGTCGCTGTGTCTTAGGTCGCAGACTTCAGTTAGGTCGTAGAATCTCTTCAGCAGTTAGGTCGCAAGCTTCATTGACTCGCTCAATATTTTAGGTCGCTGTGTCTTAGGTCGCAGACTTCAGTTAGGTCGCAGAATCTCTTCAGCAGTTAGATCGCAAGCTTCATTGACTCGCTCAATATTTTAGGTCGCTTCTCATTGGGAGTTAACACCGCCGATGGAATTTCACACACACAAGGAAGAAGTTGCCAATTGAGGTGGAATGATGTTCAAATTCATTACGGAGATCTACCGCAATGGAGCTATGGGATGCTCCAGTACCAAGAAGAAGAGGAACGGGAAAGACAAGAATGGAATTTAGAGAAAAGGGAAATTTCCAAAATTCAAAAGAAATCCAAATCAAATAGGATCCTAACAAAGAATTTCAAGCTCGAATGAATATGATTCTATAATTGATTCTGCTCATTCTAGGTTATCACTACCCTATCTCTAATGAGTATCTACTCCATATGCTAAATTTTGCCTTAACTAGAGCTCTGATACCAACTGTAATGACCTGGCATTTGGAAACATTCAAACCGACAATCATCCACTCATGTCAGACTTGAATTGCTCAAAACAACAGATTGTTAATTTATATTTGGCAAAACTTAGCATATACAGTAAATAAAATCAATCACAAAATCAAAGACACAGAGTTATACAACAATAAGCAATGGAATATAAATAGTAGTTAATGAAGCTACTATAAAACATCAGAGTCTGAAACAAATACAACAATGAATCCCAAGTATACAGAAGGCACTAATACAAATTCAACTAACAGGTCGGAGCATAAACAACTGGAAATAACTGAAATAACTGCAAAGCAGAATAGATAGAGACAGATCTTCAAGCAAAGCTCCAAACTCCAAAGGTAAGTCTCAGATGCTGTGACACTCAATGTGACCCAGCATAAAGCAAAACAAAAAACACTCGAGTCGGGATTAACATTCTTATATTAGTAAATTCAACTCAAGTGAAATGTCAACTAAAATACAAATAACTTAAAGGATGTTTGGGATTCCCATCCTCTAAGGATCTGTTAAACTATCTACATACATAGTACAATACGCTACATAGAAAATGTCTATAGTAAAGTAAACTATTAAAATAACATTAAGGCATTACCCATATCCCCCTTAACACATTTATATATTCCCGTAGTCTATACAGTACCGTATGCTCCACCAAAATGGTGGTTTACCCAGAGAGCACTCCATAGGTACGGTACAAAACAAACTCGTAGAGGGCGCGGTAAGGCATGTGACAAGGCACGCGAGGTAATGCCCAGGGTAGGATTCTACCATTTTGCGGATTCGGACTGGTGGTAACACATAGCAGCTACTACCGCCCACGTCGAGATACACTCCCAAATCAAAGGTGCACCCAATCAAATCACAAAATAATAGAATGGTATCAAAGAAGCATGCTCGATCGGAGGTGCGACCTCACTTGGCTCGGCGTGTGTTAACGGTAAAAAGTGAACGCTAACAACCGATGTGTGTAATAAGATCATGAAAGCACCACCCGTGTGACGGGAACAGAAATTAAGCAGGAAAATAGCAGAAATGCAGTAAATGAACAACAGATTTATAGTGGTTCGACCCGTAATTGAGCCTACGTCCACTTTATAGCCTCTTATTGCTGATTCGGTTACACTTTGATACAATATCTTTCTAAAAACGATACAACTTGATCATGAAAACATTCTTGACTACTAGCTCGATCTTTGATGATGAAGCTCAACGAATCCGTGTTGGATGTTAGGAGCTCTTCTCGAAGATTGTTGTAGTGTCTCGAATGCTTGAAGATCTTTGATTGCTGAATGAGAGGAGGCTTCGACAGCGTAACGGCGTTTTGAGAAATGAATGGCCAAAAAAGTCCCCCTCAAGTTAGAAGTGGTGGGGTATTTATAGAGGCTGGTTTGGACTCTGGAAATTCTCCTAAGTCTTAGGTCGCGTACGACCTAAGTTAGGTCGTAGGTCGCGAGCGACCTAAGATAGGTCGCAATCCATATGCGACTCAGGGAAGGCAGCCTGATTGAGTTGCTTCTGTTTCCATCTTAGCAAGTAGTAGGTCGTGAACGACCTATAGTAGGTCGCATCCCCTTCTCTGCATTTAGCTAGTTAGGCTGTTGAGTCGCTAGATCACTTCAGGCTTTTTGTCGCAAGCATCTTCAGTAGTTAGGTCGCAAGCTCCTTTAGGTCGCAACACTGTTAGGTCGCGAAGTTCTTGAGATAGTTAGGTCGCTGACTCCCTTAGGTCGCAGAGCCTCTTAGGTCGTGGACTTCTTTAGGTCTTAACTTCCTTAGGTCGCAACTTCCTTAGGTCGCAGCTTCCTTAGGTCGTGACTTCCTTAGGTCGCAGCTTCCTTAGGTCGCAACTTCCTTAGGTCGCGACTTCCTTAGGTCGCAGCTTCCTTAGGTCGTAGCTTCCTTAGGTCGCAGCTTCCTTAAGGCGTAGGTTGCTGGATCACTTCAACGAGTTAGGTTGTGACATTCTTAGGTCGCGACGTTCCTGTAGCTTAGGTCGTAGCTTCACTAAGTCGCAAAATTCCCTAGGTCGTGACTTCATTAGGTCGCAAACTTTCTTAGGTCGTGAAGTTTTAGGTCGCTGAAATAAAGGAATTAACATTTGCCCCTCGAGGTATATGACTATGCCATAGGTCGTATACTTCGATTCAACCTTGCTAAGTCGTGGACGACCTAAAACTTCGTGCCTATTCGCCTTCCATTCTCAGCCCATATAAACTGTTAAGTCGCCATCTTCCTCCTAATCCTTCTGCTCTAATTTCCCGTTGCTATTGACAAATCTTTGAACCCCCAAGAGAGAATTCAACTTGTTTAAACGACGATTCATCCTTTCTAACAAACTACGTAAGTGAGTTTCGATCTCCATTCCACCCTAATCGCCGCCCAATTACGAGTTTATGTTGTCTAACTCAAGTTTAATTCCATGCATTTGTGTTTCGTTTTTTGAATGATTGTCACGATCGACATGTTAACATGATTCGTGAATGCACGGTAATATTTGTAATGAATCGAAGAACTTGAAATTGATTTAATGGGCGATTCGGTTGGTATGTAGAGATGAATGGGATTCAAGAAGAGGATGAATCGTTTTCTTTATACTAGCAGTATCGGGTTATTGGATCAGTAGGATTGTTCGGAGAAGACGCTGGCGACCTAGCAGATCTGGATGGCTTTAAAAGTTAGGTCGTAAGGTTCTTGGCGACCTAAGTCTTGCGATCTAAAAAACATCTGCAACTAAAATGAAGCTGACCAACCTCTTTTACGACCTAAGCAGTGTTTTAAATCTCGGATTTTGGCCAATATCTCGGGAAAATATCTCGGCTATCTCGGGCGATATTTAAAACACTTATAACTAAATAGGCTGCCAAATCTCGGATTTTGGCTGATATCTCGGATTTTTCATCTCGGCCATCTCGGGGAGATTTAAAAGCCTGGACCTAAGGATTCTCAACCCATGCTAAGTCGTACGCGACCTATGACATGGAGTAAATTGCATTGCCTTGATCCAGTTACATTGTGCGACCTAAATATGCCCCGACTTATGATAGGTCGCTGAACGACCTAGTACTTGAAACAAATTTGTAAAGCCCTGAACACTTCAAATTGGACAGCACGACTTAAAATTGCTCCGACTTATGTTAGGTCGTGAACGACCTAGAACTTAGAAATTTAAGCAGAATTTGGCTGATTTTTTTTGAATTTGAATTGTTTTAGACTTCGTTGTACTTCTTTTCAGATCGCCTTAACTTTAATGCTGATAACCTGTTTAAAAGCAATATTCACAGAAAAAATGGGACGAATATACTGCCATTGATTGCCCACATCGAATGACAGATTAGTCGACAAAGAATAACAAACCTAAATGAACTTCGCGAATAAAATGCTGCGAACTAACAAATCTAAGTGAAGTATTAAAGCAAAATTGAAACGATCAACTAAAGCTGATTTATTTGCATCAACACAACACTATTCTCGGACTTAAGATATCAAGCCCCGAAACTTTATAATTGACAAGTATTAACTAATTTAGTTTCATTCATATTTGCCTGTTATTGCGTTAGTTTTGCACAACACTTCACTCTTTTTTAGGAAACGTGCACCTTAATATTTGATCGTCCAGTTCCTTGTGTAGAATGGCATCTCAGCAGGAAGATTTGGAAATAGCTGGAGAAGCTTTTCCAATTGCTACTCCACTGAACGACCCTCCGGAACGGACTTCCACTACTCTGAGCCACAAGGTCTTCAGACAATTGTGCATCCAATTTGGCATTGCCGAAGCAGATGCTTTACTTCCTGGATCAAGCGACACTGCTGACAGGCCGCCTCTTGGCTTTGTCGCTGTGAATCGTCAGATGTGCTTGAGCGGAGCTATTTCGCCCTTTAATGATTGTCTTCGAGAACTTCTCCTTCGGCTATCTATCTCCCCTTTTCAACTG
This sequence comes from Allium fistulosum, assembly GCA_030737815.1. Taxonomy (NCBI): domain Eukaryota; kingdom Viridiplantae; phylum Streptophyta; class Magnoliopsida; order Asparagales; family Amaryllidaceae; genus Allium; species Allium fistulosum. Next base: position 597,828,139 of record CM060904.1, read on the forward strand.
CACCGTAATGGATACTCCATTCTGCTAGGACTGTGTGTGCTTTTCAGGAGAACGTTGGGCCGTTTCCCCAGTTTTGCCGAAATTCGCTTCTTGTGCACATTTGCAAAGAACAAAGATCATCCTTCTATTACACTTGTGAGGAGTGCCAGGAACCGTAAATTAATTCTGGACTTGCCCGAAAGTGCCCATGGGTTCTTGACTCAATTCTTTTATGTCCGCTGTCCTCCGGGATTTTATGCTATCTTGAGAGTTGGAAGTAAGATTGTCTCTTTCCGATTTGTTTTTAAGACTTTCCAGAACTCGAACTGTCAAATGCTTAACTCCATTCTTTCTTTTTGCAGCACTTATAAGCATTTACTCTTTCTTTCTGGAAATTTCTAAACTTTACTTCTTTTCCGTTTTCAGATTCTCCGATGGGGCGCTCCGGCTCATATTATGACTCATTTCAGCGCCATGGAGGCCGTGGATCCTATGACTTCAGGAAATATCTTGGTGACCAGAGAGAGACAGATGAGGAACGGGCCCAAAGGAAGGCTCAAGAAAAATGGGATTATGAGCAGCGTCAGAGAAGAAGAGATACTGATCGATACGATTCTTCTTACAGAACCTACGATTCTCATAAGCGAAAATCTTATGATGACAAAGGGAAGACTCAAATTACTGATGAATCGAGCAAACGGTCTAAGCCAAGTGACGCGTCTGCTATTTTTGAGAAGACTAACGCTCCCATTTCTTCTGACATTCCGGCCGGTTCTCCTCCTCTAAAGGAATCTGACATTCAAACCATCATTAACAGGCCACAATATCAAGTTAAAGACGGCCCTCCAACGCTTCAGAGTCGATTTCCGAATTGGTGTCTAAGAGGAGTCCGTTTTGACTTAGATTTGGTTCCCATTGATAAGCAGGCAATGTTGAGAAATGTTGACGCTGTCAAGCTTGATATTGAAAGAATGTCTGGATGGCAGAAGTTGGTTGATGAACTTCAAAGGGTCAACCATCTTAACCTTGAGGCGATGTTAACCATGGAGAACGATAAATCAGAATGGGACAAATGGCGTAAGCAGCATGACGCGGAGATGACGAGCATCGCAGACGACAATGCAAAGCTTGCGTCTGAAGTTAAGCAGCTTAAGGAAAATCTCGCTTCTTCTTCTGCATCATATACTCAAAAAGAAGAAGTTTTTCAGAAGCAAGTGCGGGATGCACATGCTGCACAAAGAGACGTAGAAATGAAGCTTGCCGCCGAACAGCATGTCAATGAGAAGTATCGCGTAGAGAACGCCGAACTGCGGGAAAAAGTCACCTCCCAGAATGTGGAGATTGAGTTATTAAAGTCTCAACTCGCTAAAGCTGAGGCAGCTCGTGATGAGGCTATTACTGGTAGGGTTGCTGCCATTGCCGAAAAAGAAACGGTTGAACAGTCACATGAGGCAACGAAAGCAAGCATCAGTTCTACCTTATTCGACTTTTATTTACACTGCGTTCTGGGTCGTGGGAGCCTTGCTTTTCTGGGTCCAGATTATGAAATCACCATGGCGGAAGTGTGGGAGGCCGCACTAGATATGTTTAAAGGTGCCGGCTATGATGAAGCAAAATTTGAGGAAGCAAAATTTGTGGCTCGCTATCTTGATGATGAGGCTCGCGCCGCTCTGGTTAGAGGGAAGGAGCAGCTTGCTAGGGCACGGGCTGAATCATTGGGAGAAGAACTCTCAAAAGAGGAAGCTCTTTTAACTGCCCCTATTCATGCTTCCACTTCGGCTGATGCAAACATTATGGATTCCAGCTCTCATCCTTCACATCCAGTTGTGACCACTCCTACAGAAGAGGAGGCAATGAAGGACTTTCAGGCTCGGGAATTTGAGATTGATCTTGCCAAACCGGCTTCTCCAGGTAACTTCGACGATTCACGGTCTTCTTTTTTCTCGAGGAATACTAATTTTGATTTCTTTTATTATGCAGTAGTCGTGCCGGAAACTGCACCAATTCTTCCTTCTTCAGCTGCCATTCCTTCTTCTCAAGTTACTCCTCTTCCAGCTTCTCAACCAGGTTCACAGGAAGAAACGATAGCAGCCCTTCAAGGTTTGGACGAACCATCTGCTTCCGAGGAACAGAAAGCAGAAGATCTGGAAGATAGCGAGAAGACCCCGGAGCAGTCTTTCGATTACGACACAAAGCTTTCTACATTTCTTGCTCCGGGGAGTGAATCTTCTTCCAAGAAGAAGGGGAAACGTGTGGTTTCGAAGAAAGGAAAGAAGAGTTCTTCTGCTGCTGGGGATGAGGCAGAGATCGATCCGGCTGAGTCTCTTTCTCCTTCTTCTCCGATACGGCCTACGATGCTAATTACCAGGCCGGGTAAAAGCTCCAAGGGTGGGAAGAAGGGGAAATGAGTTTGATTTTGCATTTTCTGCTTTTTGTATTGACCGGGGATTGTGCGGATACCGGTCTCCGCTTCTTTTTGTAACCTGTACAATGTAAAAAATTTCTCATAGTGTTGAAATAAATAGATATTTTTCTTGTACAAATCCTTGTGTATGTAGGAGTACATCTGTTTTTCATTTGAAGTGTAGAGTAAACGATTCTTTCTATTTGTACAAACTTTTTTGTCTGTGTTTCAAGAACGCATTTACTCCACATCTTTATTTCGTGATATTGCAATGAACTTGTGGTATGTCGCTTGTATATCACTTTTATTATTGTAAATGAATTGTATAATGTTGCCCCCATACCACAAGTATACTGTAATATTTCTTGCTTTCACAAGACCGATACTCTTATTTTAGAGAATAACTTTCCACTTTTTCAGGGAAGAATTATTCTGCTTTTAATAGAGTATATCTTGTTTTTGGAGAAATCTTTATTTTCTTTTTCTTCCTGAAGAACACTTCGACTTCTGGGAATGATCACTTTTATTTGTTTGAAAGTGAATTTTCCTGCACAGTGAAATGAGCTTCTGAAGAAGGTTTTGATTTTTGTGCCCCAGTAAAGGGTTTATTTTTGGTACTTCAAGCAAGGTGAAGTACGCCTCTGAAGAGGTCTTTTGGTCTCCGAAGAGAAGCGATTTTGGTCTCCGAAGAGAAGCAGTTTTGGTCTCCGAAGAGAAGCAGTTTTGGTCTCCGAAGAGAAGCAGTTTTGGCATTTCATCTCTGGTGAAGTGGGTCTCCGAAGAGAAGCATTTTGCACTTCTACACGGGTGAAATGTGCCTCCGAAAAGGGCTTTTTAGCATTTCATCACTGGTGAAGTGGGTCTCCAAAGAGAAGCATTTTGCACTTCTACACGGGTGAAATGTGCCTCCGAAAAGGGCTTTTGCCTCCGAAGATGGCTTGTGCCTCCGAAGAGGGCTTGTGCCTCCGAAGAGGGCTTGTGCCTCCGAAGAGGGCTTGTGATTGCCTGGAAGTTACTTTCTCATGGTCGGAGGGGTCCACGGGACAGGCGTAAGTTGTTTGATTGGATGTTTGTTTGTACAAACGATCGCAATCAATTTAACAAGGTGCCCCTTTGGTAGTCCCACCGATCTTTTTGATTGAGGAAAGCTCTCCATTTATTGGCGTGCCTCGTTAGAGGGCTTTTTTGACCCTTGGGAAGGAGCATCAGTTGGTTGGTGTGCCAGGAAGGTTGTGTCTTAGGGGCAAGTAGATCCATGAGATGGACACAAGCTGCCTGATCGGATGCATCACAATCAGTTAGCGAGGGTCTTATTCCTTCTGCTTGGGAAGGTATCCCTTTAGTGGATCTACCTGCTTTCCTGTTGAGAGGCATACCTCCCTTTGGCTGCTTCCATGTTTGTTCGCTCATGTTGTCTCATCATCCGCCAATCTGCGATCCTTTATCATCGTTTCCAAGCGCGTGTTTCTTTCTTTTGCAAGTAAATTTCTTTATCCGAAGAAGTAGACTTCACTGTTGAATGACTCCACAGAGTAAACGCAAGTTATTTGGTTGGATGCCTTTTTATATCAACGATCGCAACCAGTTAACGAGGGCTTGACACAGTGGAGCCGTCAACTTTTTATGTGAAGTTCCTCTTGTATGGGATTTGAGTTTGAAATTTTTTGTTGCTTGAAATTTGCTTTAATAAATGATTTGCAAGGCCCGCTTAGCTTTGTGATGGGTGAGCTTTGCTTTAATGACCTGCAGTATTAAATCGATATTTTAGCAATACATTTAGAGTATTTACACATCGAAATATAACAGGCATTTTATAATAGAAAACACAATGCATGGTTTTTCATTATTGAGTCACGCTGATTTCTCAGCGGTTTACAATGCAGAAGTTACACATCCATCATTATCTTTACAAATTTAAGCAATGCTGTTAAGTAAAAATGAATGCTAGTTATTATTGTTTCAGAATCTCCAAGCTGGATTTCCATTTGTGCTTGATTCATAGCTTTTGGATTTTTATGCCAGAGAAAGTGAGAGATGCCCCAGTCGCAGTTTTGTGGGTAATTAGTAGACATCCCAACTTCTGCTTGCTGGGTATGGTCCCCCTGTGATAGCATTAATGACAAGCTTTTTTGAATCTTGCACTGCAGTGTTGTTGTGAGAATCGGATTGATGGGTAGGGTGTTGTTGATCCCGAGTGGATGAGGTTGGATCGACTCTGTTCCTTTTAACGTATTGTTGGAGTTTACCCTCCTCTAGCAATTCTTCAATCACCTTCTTTAATTGGCGACATTGGTCAGTGTCATGGCCAGGTTGATTGTGAAATTGGCAGAATTTTCCATTACGCTTTGCCCCTCTCGTCATCTCAGGTGGCTTAGGATACCTGACAACGTCCTTTGTTGCAAAAAAGATATTTCTTGGTGTATCAGTTAAAGGAGTAAAGTCCGAAGGATTAAAGCGGCGAGGTTTCTTTTCATTTCTCTGGCTTTTTCCTCCTTCATTCTTCCTTTTCTGACTTTCAGATTCTCTTTTCTTAGGTGGGACATTGTCATTATCAGTCTGGGCAATAACCACTTTCGATGTTGCAGAAAGGCTTTCAAGGCGAATGAACTCATCGGCCTTTTTATAAAATTTATCAAGTGAGTTTGGTTCCTTCATCTTTAACCATATCCCAAATTTACTCGATTTATCAATGGCTCTCATCAAATAAGTCAGGATCATGCGTGGTTCCGCATTTTCTACCTCGGCTAAAGCTATATTGAAACGGCTCAAGAAAGATTTGATTGATTCTCCGGGCGCTTGTTCAAGGTTAGACAATGACATTATATCCTTAGCTTTTGAAGCATACAATCTGAACTGTTCTTTAAACTTTTGCGTTAAGTCGGAGAATTTATCTACAGACCGAACTGGAAGCTTTGTGAACCAAAGTAAAGCCACACCTTCTAGGTATACCGGAAAGTATCGACACTTGATCTCGTCTGACGCTCTTGCACCGGTCATATGCCAGTCGTACTTGTAGAGGAAATGGTTAGGGTCACTGGTTGCCCTATAAGCTTGGATAGTAGGAGGTGCAAATTTCCTTGGAAACTCTGCTCTTAGGATCCTTTCAGTAAACGGAGTTCTGCTTGGCGCAAATCCCCAGTCAGCCTCATCCTCTTTCGTTTGCATGCTCTCTTTCATGATGCGGCCAACCATTTCAGACAGGTACTCTTTATTGTTCAAAGACACCTCCGGGCAAGTATTAGTTCTTCCCTCGGAATTTTGCCCGGGCATATGCTCATGACAAGTTGGTTGCGGCATAGAACCATCAGCCTGGAAAGGTGGCATTTCGGGAAGAGTAGTTTGATGGTTTTCTGGTTGACGATTTGCCCCGAGCAGAGCAGTTAATCTATCCATCATCAAAGCGTTTTGAGTTTCAATTTGCTGGTATAATCCAGAAACTGTGTCATCCAATTCAGCCCTGGTGACTCCAACGGTTGGAGTTGCTTGGTCTGTTATTGGGGAAGCGGAAGTTCCTTCGTGAGCATTTCCGGATCTGATAGGTCTACCTCTTCTTCCAGGAGCCATTATTTCGGATCTGGTTTTTAAGAGAGGTTCTTTTTATGAATCTTTGCGAAGCAACGGTGGATGATCGCCTGAGTTGGGTTCTCGGTGAAAGCACCAAAATGTTAACGGTAAAAAGTGAATGCTAACACCCGGTGTGTGTAATAAGATCGTGAAAGCACCACCCGTGTGACGGGAACAGAAATTAAGCAGGAAAATAGCAGAAATGCAGTAAATGAACAACAGATTTATAGTGGTTCGGCCCGTAATTGAGCCTACGTCCACTTTATAGCCTCTTATTGCTGATTCGGTTACACTTTGATACAATATCTTTCTAAAAACGATACAACTTGATCATGAAAACATTCTTGACTACTAGCTCGATCTTTGATGATGAAGCTCAACGAATCCGTGTTGGATGTTAGGAGCTCTTCTCGAAGATTGTTATAGTGTCTCGAATGCTTGAAGATCTTTGATTGCTGAATGAGAGGAGGCTTCGACAGCGTAACGACGTTTTGAGAAATGAATGGCCAAAAAAGTCCCCCTCAAGTTAGAAGTGGTGGGGTATTTATAGAGGCTGGTTTGGACTCTGGAAATTCTCCTAAGTCTTAGGTCGCGTACGACCTAAGTTAGGTCGTAGGTCGCGAGCGACCTAAGATAGGTCGCAATCCATATGCGACTCAGGGAAGGCAGCCTGATTGAGTTGCTTCTGTTTCCATCTGAGCAAGTAGTAGGTCGTGAACGACCTATATTAGGTCGCATCCCCTTCTCTGCATTTAGCTATTTAGGCTGTTGAGTCGCTAGATCACTTCAGGCTTTAGGTCGCAGGCATCTTCCGTAGTTAGGTCGCAAGCTCCTTTAGGTCGCAACACTATTAGGTCGCGAAGTTCTTGAGATAGTTAGGTCGCTGACTCCCTTAGGTCACAGAGCCTCTTAGGTCGTGGACTTCTTTAGGTCTTAACTTCCTTAGGTCGCAACTTCCTTAGGTCGCAGCTTCCTTAGGTCGCGACTTCCTTAGGTCGCAGCTTCCTTAGGTCGCAACTTCCTTAGGTCGCGACTTCCTTAGGTCGCAGCTTCCTTAGGTCGTAGCTTCCTTAGGTCGCAGCTTCCTTAAGGCGTAGGTTGCTGGATCACTTCAACGAGTTAGGTTGTGACATTCTTAGGTCGCGACGTTCCTGTAGCTTAGGTCGTAGCTTCACTAAGTCGCAAAATTCCCTAGGTCGTGACTTCGTTAGGTCGCAAACTTTCTTAGGTCGTGAAGTTTTAGGTCGCTGAAATAAAGGAATTAACAGCGTGGCTCCTGTTTTAGTCACATCAAGCTGACTCGCTGGAGTCAGGGCTACGTTAATACCTTATATAGAATCGTCGCTAAACCATCCTACTTCGTTCTAGAATCTCCACCACGTACACAGTTGTTAAAGTGGTTTTCGGTATTGGTAGAGAGTATGACAATATCTGATCCCGGTTTCTTTAACAACCAAACTCTTATTTCACAACGTGGTCGTTTTATTTCAAACAGTTATTACTTCATATCAAAATATCATATTCATTTCAAAATCATATCACTTTTGAAATAATTTTCACTTTGAAATCATATCACTTTCGAAATCATATCATTTTGGAAATCATATTCACTTTAAATCATAACAGTTCCAACTTAAATAGTTTAAAAATTGAAAATAGTTTATATATTGAAGTAGTTATAAATTAAAAATAGTTTATATTTAAAAATAGTTATATATTATAAATAGTTTGTATATATTAAAATAGGTTATATATCAAAATATTTTAGAATTAGAATTGTTTCTTCCAATTTCACAAATCAATTAAATTCTCATTAAACCATTTTAATTTATATCGATTTCAAATCTAGATTTGAACTTTAAATTTAAACCACTTCCAATTCAATAGGTTTCAAAGTTAAATATTCAAACAATTCACAATAACTCAATATGATAAATTTCATTTATATTTTAAAATTCAATTTTAACTTTTTTATTAATTTGAAAATATTCATTTTATCATTTTCATACACATTTAAATAAAATCCCAGATTACAAATTTAAATCAAAATTAAATAATAAATATCTAACTTTAATTTATTTAATTATGAAATATTCACTTATCACCTTTTATGAACATTTAAATAAAATCTCAAATTCGAACTTAAATCAAATTTAAATGTTCAATTTCCATTTTCATTATAAATTTGAATATATTCATTTAATCACCTTAATCCAAATAAAGTTGTAAAATCATATTCTCGAAATCTCAAAACCAATAAGTTCAAATTAATTCTTAGTTATATCCAATTCTTAAACAAATAATTTCAAATTAATTTCTATTTATCTTTCCAACCATACTTTATTAAATTTATTACAAAATCTATTTTTAAAATATTAATATAATTTTATATAAATACTTAAACATATTATATATATACTAATTAAATTAAATTTTACTAAATTAAATCTTATTATTCGATTTTATTTTACATTAAATCCTATTTTATATATGTTAAAAATAATAAAATTATAAGTAAAATATAAAAATTTATATTTTCAAAACTAACTTATAAATTTAAAATTTTCAAATATATAAATTTAAAGATCTAAAATTTTACACATACAAAAAAATTAAAATCTAGATATATATATTTTAAAAATTAATGTTTATTAAACCCATATATTTCCTTTCAAACTTTGGGAAATCATTTTCAAAATAGACCAACGGTGTCCGTATATAATTTTCTATCCTATGGTCAAGTGATACGGATATTTATCATTTCAATCCGTAAATTTAAATATTTACGGGTATATATCATTTCAACCCGCAATCCCAAAATTCAAAATCAATGAAAATTGCTTGGGTTTATCATTTCAACCCATAACGATTTTCCCCTAATCTATAAGATCGTTCGGGTATGTATCATTTCAACCTATAAGGAATTCCTAAACTACAGGGAACTTGCAGAGTGAGAACAAATAAAATAATAATATAACATATCAACAAAGGGCATATATCATCAGTAACAAATTTTAATATAATATATACAACAACTTATGGTGTTGTATGTCATGTGTAAACAATTGCAGATAATGGCATATCATATTGAATAATTAAATACTTAGCAATTCAAATTTAACAACATATTTCAATTGTCATTTCATGTGAATTAAATTTACTAAATATAAGAATGTTAATCATGAGTGATGGCTCAACTTTCGAGGCTAGAGGAATTAGATAACACGACAAGCTACAAATTTTGAATCACGAACTCTACAACAAATCCAAAGCAAAGCAAAGCGAAGCTGGCACGATCTTGAACTCGATGGATACGATGAAACAAATATCTATATATTTAAAAATCAAAATATAAAACACGTATTTAAAATAAAATCTTTATAATATATATATATATATTTGAAAATCAATATTAAAAACACATATATATTAAAATCAAAACCTATATATATATATATTTCAAAATCATTATTTCTTAAGCACATCAAATAAAATCAGTATATCTATATATAATTTAAAATAAAGATATCTATTATATTTTAAAATCTATATACATTTTAAAATTAATATATATATATACATAATATATTTTAAAACACATATATAGGAAAACATATATTTAAACAGGAGCACATCAGTTCAATTTTTTTAACATACATAATATTTTGTATAGGCAAAATATATATAATTAGTAGCTGCAGGCTTATATATATATACAGTGCTCGACCAACTGGAGCTAAGGGCAGTTGATAGGTGGTGGTGGGTTGGAGCAGAGGGCGAAGGCATGGCATGTAGTTGCGAGGTCTGGTGGTGTAGCTACCGACATGGGAAGTAGAAGATGGGTTCAAGGTTGAGTGTAAGGTGCAGGCGGTTGTGTGCGTGTTAGTGCTCGGAAGTAGGGAGGGTGGATCACGGTTAGGGGGGTGGAGTTAGGTTTGTAGCGATGTGGCGGAGGATGTGGGCTGCTTCAGGTGTGAGGCTGATGGCGGGCATTACAGATCTAGTCGGGGTTGGTTCGGTGATGGAGTATAGGGCTACTTCTACATGCGTGGCTATGCTTAGAGGGTGTGGGCGCAGGCGTGTAACAACCCGGGATTTTCGACGCCCGAAAATTGACATCAATACGTTCACTGTATTGCATGCCGAACAATCGAAAGACGAAAATACCATATCGTTAGGGAGAAGATAAAAGTGGTAGAAGACGAAAATAGAAAATAACATTAGATTCTCACAATCGCAGCGGAACAATATATAATAGATAACAACAGATATTTATACAAAAGAAACTATAACTTTTTTTAAACATTACATCATTAGAGTACAACACAATCAATAGCACAATACTGGACAGTTATAATAACTTTTCCTCATAAAAGCTGAATATACAGCATACCGTACACAGCGGAGTATATACCAAGTACGTGTGATATGTCTCGTCATCCAGCTCGTCTCCTGAACTCTACAGCATCCTATCCTGTATCTGTAATACTCGGTCTGACCCGAGCATTATAATAAAACAACACCCGAGTCAGTCTGGAAAACCAGCGTGAGAAAACACACTCAATTGGATTATTAAAGTTTCAAAATCCTTTGAAAATCAAAGGTATCTCGTAAGACCACGCCACAAATAAACATGCCTAGTTTTTACCTTACGATAACCAAAACATTTTATATCAAAATCCTCTGATATTATAATAGAGTCTAAGTACAAATACCTATTCAAAGAGCTGAAATGCTTGCATCTCACGTTCCAGCATAGTTGGGCACAATCAAAACCGTACGGCGCTTATGGAGAGTGGATTCCAATTGAATGACTAGGCACTGGGGTACCACCTGTCATGGTACTTGTCAAGAAACACCGTACCGAGGACCACTCCGGGATCCCCTGCAACACAAGACCGGAACTATCCCTTACTGGATAGCCCGAATAAGATCACCCTGCGGTTGGGATCAGCAACCGCCCACACAGCCGAAATAAAAGGGACACTAGATAGGGGTAACCTTACCCTACTTGGGAGCTACCCACTTAGCCTTGCTGCATATCCCCTGATTTTCAGTCATTCTCGGTTGATGAGGCTCGAGGCTATGTCCATTCCCGGTCCGAACGGAACCGAAGGCACTACTCCTACTACATCCATTTTCGAATCACCCTTAGGATTAGTAGCTATTAGCCCTTGCACTTCACTGCTCCATCTTCGACTCTAAGCTCTTGTCATCATAGCGAAAACATACTCGTTGGATCAAAGTGGTTTTCGGATTCTCAAATCTGATCTCGGTCTCTTCGTAACAACGTTCGCTATTCCCGGTAAACTCAACTACGGTTCTCTAGGAAATAAAAAGACGAAAATAAGATCGGAGATCACCTCCTAAACGTTTTATGGACGGATTTCCTTATAAACGTCCTAGAAGAACGAACGAGTTTAGACGTACAGTATAGCACCTCGAACGGTAACTGTACCATATAATTCCCGTACTTTTCCTAGATATTTCCAAAGTTATATTTGGGTCCAGATTTGATAGTCGGTTATTAAACTATCAAATAAACAATCAATTCAACCAAATATTTCATTCCCACTGGAAAACACCAAGTCTTATATTTAATTTAGATTTTAAATAAATTAAATCACTTTGTCCAAAAATATACACTTAAAATATTTAAAATAAAATTACTTAAATTACTTTATTCAAAATAATAGTTGTGGAATTCTATAATAAATTTCCAAGTAAAACTTTAGCCAAAAACTACTTTTAAAATAAAGCTATTATATAAAGTATAAATATTTAATAATTATCCTTTAAATCGTAATACCAATTTAACCTTTAATAATAATTAACTACCATAATTAACTTAATCAATATTTTCTTTAACAATTTTAAAACAAGTAAATAATAAATTTTTCTTAAACATTCTTTTCAAACACTTTTAAAACTTCTAATTTATACTTAAAAATCTTTCTTTAAAAATATACTTAGCCTTTCAAGAAATTACACTTTCCACTCCAATAAAACCGGTCTTATCGTTTATAAAACCTTCTCGATTTATCTCCAGTTTAAATTTACGTTCCAACTCCGTAAATGTCCTTTTCCACACTTAAAAAAAAATAAAACCACTATTTATTTTTAAAACGAATTACCATCTCCTTATAAATTCCGACGGTGAATTTATAATTTCAAATTATCCACTAATAAATAATTCACTTTATTTATAAACCTAGTTTATAAATTCCATAGTCTCATTCTCCTTTTAATCACTGTTTCAAAACACTTTATCGATTTTCAAATCGATTTTATGAATTTATCCGATTTTGAAATTTATTTCTTGATTTATCCAAATTACCTCAAACCCCATAATTTCAGATTCACTGCCCTTTTCTGATTTAAAGTCTTATTTAAATCTGGAACATCAATTTCATACTTTATTTCAAAATTCTCCTTCTATTTTTCCCAGCTCATTTAAATCGTGAATTAAAAAATAAATCCTTTTATTCTTAAACAATATCGCTTAAGTCCTTAAAACTCTTTTATTTAAAATCTCTATTTTCCATACTCGGAATTTGTTTAATAGGATTTTAAAATCAAACTTTTTATCTTTTCCCCAAATTCATTCTTTTAAATTTTCCAGCTTCACTATAATTATTTTACTTAAAATTTTCCTTTTTATTTCCCTTCAACAATCCAATTTTTTTAATATTTTTTTGACATCTTTAAATGCCAAAATATATCTAGCAATACCATAGCATTCAATAAATTTCAATTTCCAATATAATCTATCATAGATTTCAAATAAATCATATCACTGACTATGAAAATAAATTTCAATATTTTTGAGGAATCCAGTTAGATCCCTCAAACCTGTTTCCCTGCATCCACATATGTTAGCACAATATAAAAGTACCAATCCCACTTCGAGGGGGATATCGCGGTATATAGGGTCATCCACTATTATGTGGAATGCATAGGGTCTCATCCGCTACATAATGCGGGAATATCAATCACTCCAATATATATATATATATATATATGCTATTATATATATGTAATCATCCAACAGATAATTATAGATCTATCAATCCAATCAACATCTAATAATTTAAATTTAAACATTTAAATTTAAAAGCGGTGATCCAAATGAGTGAGAAATTCTCACGTTTGATTTTTATTTTAATTGCGATCCATTTCAAATTTTTATCTCGTATCCCATGACATCGCGAACCCAATGCAACCATCCATCCTTGGATTTGACCTCGTATGAATAATTTGATGAATTAGCAAATATATATATATATATATATTCATTATTCTGCTTACTGTTATTATACTTGCAAATCTGAACTTTAATTAAACTTGATTTAAATTAACAGTTTTATACCTCCTTCCCAATCGAGTAGCCACCATCAGACTTCGCACCGAAATCCCCTCAGCGGCCGAACATCCCGACCACTTCCCCTACACCCTCACGAGTAGCCACCACGCGAGCCTCTACATTCCTGCGCTGTAAGGACCCGATTCTTTGACTTTCAAAAATCGACATCGATACGTCCACTGTATCAATTGCCGAGAAAACGAATGCCGGAAAACCGAATTCTTAGGGTTTAAAAGAAGAGGTAGAAGAAAAGATAGAAGAAAAAGAAAGAAGAAACAACAGAACAACATTAGAAACAGAAACAATATCAGAATCTCACATATCGCAGCGGAACAATATATAATAGATAATCACTAGTCTTTTAAAACAAAGAACTATATCAGTTTATACATACATCAATCAGAGTCAATATACGACTCAATACAATAATGGACAGTTATATAAAACTTGTCCTCATACAGAATACACAGCGGAATAAATACTATCAGATACAAATACTACGTCTCGTCATCCAGCTTATCTCCAAAGCTCCAGAATATGCAGAATGTCCTGATAACCTAACTCTAGACTGCCCGTGTGGAAATTGGTGGGCACCCAGAGTTTAGAAGTGAAACAATAAACTCCGAGTCAGTCATGGTGACTGGTGTGAGATCGTAAAACAGTTATTTTTCACAAAGAAAATAAAATAGATTCACAATGCTTTTGGAAAATGAAACTACCATAAGACCTCCCACCACACACACAATGCAAACGCAGAATTGGAGGAGATTTCTTCTTATGATAGTCAAAGATGCTTACTACGCATATCATTGGATTATTATTATTAATGTCTAGTGTAGAAAACATTTCGAAAGTATAATATTAATCTTAGCCAGCATAGGCATTTCGCACTTATGCCTACTATAGCTACTATGTTCAATAGCAGGTTACCGCCACATTCCATAGCAGGTAATACAATTGCAATCGTAAGGGTTCGTATTGTTTCTTTGGATTTTCCAACAAATGGTCAGGCTAAGGAACATCCTTTCCTCCTGCCGAATAGGATCGCCTCTGGCCGGACGTCCCGAGAGACAAACTGCTCTCTGCCAAACAAGGCCGGGTTACCCCTGTAACAGGTAACTCACGAATATGTCATCACCCGGTCCTTTGGGACCTTTATCCGAGCGCTCGGTAACCAACATCACGCATCATAAAGAAGGTGTATCCACATGAGTAAGTATCTGGGCTCCATACCATGATACCACCCCTTTCTAGAAGGAAATGACATAACCTAAAGGGCGCGACACTCATAACCTTGCCGCAACATTCCTGTTTCGACCATTTCCGGGTTGTTGAGGCCCTGACGAAGTCTCGTCCACAAAGCTACGCTTTTTCAAAAAGCCACGCTTTGGGTCAACAGATGATCAACCTATGATCACAAAGATAAATGATCAAACAAATAATCATATCACAAATGATCAAACACTGATCATCACACATCAACACTCAGCATGCCACATTACCAAATTGGGATATATCGCTGATAACTTCAACTACATAACCTATGAGCTCGTACGTCTCACAGAAGGGTGTTAAGCTAAGAGAATAAATTCTCCGCCACCAACAGATATGTATTTGAAAGAAATCGGCTTTATATCTCAAGGTGTAATGTCAGACATACAATCCATACAAGTCTGCTCCGGGATCGAACAGAACCGAAGGCACTTCTCACGAAGCCCTTGCAAATCTGGATAATTTCCAATCACGTCCGGACTTCCCGTCACTAAGGGTGATAAAACCTCTAAATCGGAGATCAACCGATGTAGAGTAATTCGACGGTAATCCTTTCGTTTTCAAAAATATCCGGTCTTCAACACCGGTCATCAAATGCGATCCATAACGACGTATCACATATTCGGAATGGGTTATACGACCCCATGGTCCTTTCCCGGCTAACCCGAATAGTGAGCGCTTATTCAAAAATAAGTGTGGCATTCAAATTCATCCAATTCACAACAAATACCCATTCAAGGTAATTATTGATAGTCGGTTATTTAACTATCAATAAAGATGCGCAACATCATCAGATTCCAAATAATTTTCCAAATTATTTATTTTCCAAAATATCTTTACTGGATATAAATTTTCCACACTTCAAAAATAAATCGATATTTATTTTTAAAAACGAATTTCCATTTCTTTTATAAATTCCATAGTGAATTTATATTTCAAAATATCTACTGATATACGATTTTCAAATCGATTTCAAATATTCAATTTCAATTTATCTTTACAAAGATAAATTCTTAACAAACGTTTCATTTCATTTTGGGAAAACATTTCCATACTTATTTAATAATAAGTAATTCACAAATCTATTTATTTTCAACATTTGAAAATATCGATATACTTAAATCAATTTTAAGTATAAATTCATTCTTTAAGGAAATCATTCTCTTAAGCACATTTATTTGAGTCAAAACGAATGTTACGTAAAACATCGTTACGACGACTCAAAATCATTAGTATAGGGATTCGGAATTAAGATAGATGTATAAATCCCAATACTAGATAAAAACATTTCCTTTCGGAAATCATTTACTATAACAACAGTGTTATAGTCCACCATTTCCTTATTTCTCGAAAACGCCTATTTCAACAATGAATGTTGAAATCTATGGTTTCGATATTAAACACTTTTGAAAACATCGTTAAATCGTTTCATTCTATTTTAATATCACTTTCCCAAGACCAGATTCATTTTACTTAATAATATATATTCACTGTCCAAAATCGTGAATATACTTCACTAACCAAATTTTCAATATTTTCTACACATTTATATTTTCAAGAATTATCCACTATCCAAAATCGTGGATAAAATTTCCTTAATAACATCTATATTTAAAATCAATCAAATTTGATTTATGTTCGAATTTATAAAAACAACGTTTATAAATTCTATTTCCATTTTATAACAACTTCGATTTATAAATCTTCTTTAATGACCTATTCAATTTATAACTCAATGTATATACCAAAGGTCCATCTTATAAGTTAATATAACTTATAATTCATTTATTCTAAAAGAAATCGTTCTTTTAAACTTCACAAAATATAAAACTTTCAGATTTCATTAACTTATGAAATCCCATTTATACTTCATTTTAACACTTATAGAAACTTGTCTTATAATCCCAATATTTCAAATTTATAAATATCCATTTTTTGTACATCTTTTAAATAAACCGTTTATAATACTTTAGAAATCCCAATTTAAACCATTTCATAAATTTCTTAACTTTTATTTCAAAAATCACACTTTGATTTTATTTGACAAAAATCTTAACTTTTATAACTTTAAAATTTTAGACGTTTATTTATTTGAAATAAATCAATTCAAAAATTCAATAAAACGTCTACTTTCGAAAATCACTTTAAAATCCTTTTAAATTAAAAGTCGTTATTTTTAAACTTCAAAACTTGAATCCGATGATGCAACAGCACCAACTAGTCAATTACAATAACAAACATCATATATCAATATGATAACAGAATATACATCAATATCTGTAAATAAATAAATACTGGTGAGAAATCCAGTTGGATCCCTCCAACCTGTTTCCCTGCATCCACAGACGTTAGCACAATACCAATTCCACTTCGAGGTGGAATATCACGGTATATGGGTTTTATAAATATCATCCGCTTACTAACGGCGCAATAGGGTCTCATCCGCTATACAAGGCGGGAAATCAATCAATCCAATATATACATATGCCAATATGTATATATTGCTATATATATAGATATATCCTACTATATCTAATATCACATCCAATAGCAATCAATCAAATCAATAATAACTGCAAATCATTTTGATTGAGAAAAATCTCACCTTAGCTTTTATTTTCGTTTGCCATTCACTTTAATCCTGATTTGGTTTTCCCGATTTGACCTTGCATAAATAATTATACAATTTATTAATATTCAAATAATTTAAATAACCAATTTCCAATTTGCCATTTGAAATAGATTGAATAAATTAATTATTAAATTTCTCAAAAAATCATTTTCAGCAATAAAAAACAATTAGATAATTTTTATTAACAATCTATCTTTATCGTATGTTATAAAATTACCAGTAAATGAAATTAATTATATGTGTATATTCACTTTACTCTTCTCTTCGAAAATAATCCATTTTATTCTCAACTTTATTTATATAAAATATCTTCTGGTTTTTAAACTATACACATATTTTCTGAAATGAAAATTTCTGTTTTAACTTTATATATTTCTTTTATCTGTTTTCTTTTTCTTTTTCTTTTCTCTGCGTGTATAAATACCCGAATATAAATTTAAACTAAATTAAAATTTTAAAACAAAACCTAACTGCCAAAACCACCAGATCGTGGCCACAAACAAGACGAACCCGAGACTTCAGCCCATCGTCACTGCCTTTGAGCAACACAGGCCCCACTCGCAACCAGTTGTCGACCTTACTCCCCTAAACATCACAGCCGAGCTCGACTTCGAAAGCCATCGTCTGCCTCCTTCGCCAGAGCTCGCTCGAGAATCGCTTTCCCTTGACTTGCCGATGAACTCGCATCTCCCCAGCCTTCTCGAAACCCTAGTTTGACATCCACAGCCTCCCACGCGCTCGCGAACGAGTCGCCCTTCGAACGCCTCTATCGCGCCTGAACTCGAACCCTAGGTCGCCTCGCTTGTCTTGCGACTTCGACCATTTCGTGCTCGCGTGTGGAGTTATTGATTTTTGAACTGAGAGGGATGGAATGATTTGTTTTTGAATGAAAGAGGGCTCGATTAAAAGAATTGTGGCCATTTTATTTTGAACGAGATTGTTTTTGATTTCGTTTTGGCTTGAGAACGAAGAAAATGTTTCATTCGATTTTTTTCTTTGAAATGAATACGCGTGTAAGAAAATTTCAGAGAAAAGGTGACACGTGTTGTTAAAGAGAATACGTGCTGGAAAAATATCTAGCTAGAGTGCCTTTTAAATTTAACCAGTTATTGAATTAAATTTCGAAAAAAAATTCCAACGCGTTTATATATCGTATGCTCACACAACAACTCCAAATATTACGAAAATTGAAATCCGATAATAATACAATATTACGGATCCAATGGAACTGGTTTCGTCGATTTCCGAGACTGTGCTCCGCACCGCTATTTTAAATTCAATTTAAACGATATAAATTCAAAACTGAACAGAACAGTTCCAATTTCAATTCTGAAAGTTCCAATACCTTCAGAATTATTAATATAAATTTTCTAAGTCTTCAGATTATTATTAATAAGCTTAAAACTGAAGATACAAAATTTTACCCAGTTTCAATAATTAAATTCAATAATTTAACTGACAAATACCATTCTGATATT
The DNA here is from genome assembly GCA_030737815.1 of Allium fistulosum. NCBI lineage: Eukaryota > Viridiplantae > Streptophyta > Magnoliopsida > Asparagales > Amaryllidaceae > Allium > Allium fistulosum. The sequence continues at coordinate 597,846,831 of CM060904.1, forward strand.
TGAATTTCAAATTAAATTATCATTCGAATATTTAAAATCAATTAGATATTTTAAATTTAAATTGTTCAAAATTCTGGGTCGTTACAATCTTCCATCCTTAAAAGAATTTCGTCCCGAAATTACAAGTTAGGAAAAATGCTCCAATTCCCATTAACTATTTTCTTAAATTCAAATAGTTTTAACAAATTTTCAAACCCAAATCTTTTTATTAAAGATTTGTTATCACTTCAACTAACTTTCTAAAATCTTCCATAGTTTCCAAACAGCTTTATTTTACTTCACAATTCAAATTCAAATTTAAATTCAAATTTTGAATTATCCAAAATTTCTCAAAAATTTTCTAACTCTCGAAATTTTCAAAAAATTTCGCCAGCATCTCCTTTGCGCGGCTAATACGGTACGACTACAAACCGTCCCTACGAACTCTCAGATTTCAAAAAGAAAAAGAAAAAGCCAAGCGGCTAGACAAGAAAATCATCAAATCTCATATAAAAATTCAAATACTTACCTTTTCGAGCAAACTCAAATTTATCTTTGAAATCAAATCCAATTCCTTTAATACACCTGTATATCCTACTAGCCATAATATCTAGTTACAACATTCAAATCATTTTGCAAATTCTATTACAAAATTTCGATACTTACTTCTTATATCACCTTTAGTTTGCTACTGAAGTTACATATCTATTATCATTCAATTTTGCATTTCAAATTTCATTTGAATTCAATTTACACTTTCAATTTGATTTGGATTCAGTTTACTTTCTGAATATTGAATTTCTATCAATTTACTTTCATTCACAACGGATTCATAGCTTTATTTTAAATTAGTTCCAATTACTAATTCATTACAATTTCTAATTCACTTATTCAAATTTGTTTTCAACATTCAGTTTCAATTCCAGTTTTATCTTCATTCAATCATCAACTTAGAATAAATTTCAATATCAAATTTTACTTAAGAATTTCATTCTTCATTTCTTAGGTTCAATATATATATTCCATATACACGTTATATTTATTTTCAATTCACTATTATGGTTTATAACCACTCATATTAAACTGGATTTCAAATTCCATATGAATTTTAATTCATTTCAAACCATATTAATTTGTCATTTCTTCAATTAGTTCCAATTACTAATTTTATTTCAATACCTTACTTTACAAATTCGAAATGAATTTTTCAACATTCAATTTACTTTCATTAAATTGATTCACTTGTACTTACATTAATTTAACTCCATCCTTTAAGTTAAATTTATTCTATCAAAATCCAATTTGTATAAGTTATCAACTTAATAATATTCCATAGGATTTTTATATAGTATTCCAGAGTCTTTTCACCCTTTCAAAAACCATTTTGAAATCAATTCAATTTATCCTTTGAATTTTTAAAACCAAATCCAAATTTTTCAAACAACTTCCATTTAAAACAATTTGGCAGCAATTTCTCTTTTGGAAACCAGAAAATGAACATCGGTGATGCTGCAGTCATTACCGAAGTTATTTTCCAGCGACCGAAAAGAGTTTAGAGCTTTCATCTCTCTAAAATACTTTCCAAATCTCCAAAATTTTCAAATTCTTTTCAAAACATTTCCAAATACTTCTATGGAATTCCGTTTCAAATTACAAATCACATTAACAATTTATATTCTTAAATTTCATTTGCATATGAATTTATTTCTTTATGCTTCAATTCGCATTATAAATTTCATTTGTTAATTGAATTTATCTCCAAATCTTTGGTTATTATTTTAATTTCTCATTCCATTTCCTATAACAATGATAATAATTCAATGTTATTATTTTATAACAACCAAACATCCATATACTATGATAATTCATAGAAAAATCATTTCCTTTCTATACAATAATAGTTTTGGGCAAAATTATTTCATTTACCCTATTTTAAAACAATACTGTGTTAGTTTATCTTGTTTAAGAGTTTAGAAACCCCTATCGATTACAGTTAGCTAGACTGCACTGACCAGAATTTATAAACAATCAACCGATAAGTCAACGTAATATAAAACTATTTCATATTCAATAACAAATACGCGCTCATATCTATTATTACACTCACACTCATTCTAGAGTACTGCTGACTCTATCTCTAATGAGTAATACCCAACAGAGCAAGGTTGTCGCTTAACCATATGCTCTGATACCACGCTGTAAGGACCCGATTCTTCGACTTTCGAAAATCGACATCGATACGTCCACTGTATCAACTGCCGAGCAAACGAATGCCGGAAAACCGAATTCTTAGGGTTTAAAAGAAGAGGTAGAAGAAAAGATAGAAGAAAAAGAAAGAAGAAACAACAGAACAACATCAGAAACAGAAACAATATCAGAATCTCACATATCGCAGCGGAACAATATATAATAGATAATCACTAGTCTTTTAAAACAAAGAACTATATCAGTTTATACATACATCAATCAGAGTCAATATACGACTCAATACAACAATGGACAGTTATATAAAACTTGTCCTCATACAGAATACACATCGGAATAAATACTATCAGATACAAATACTACGTCTCGTCGTCCAACTTATCTCCAAAGCTCCAGAATATCCAGAATGTCCTGATAACCTAACTCTAGACTGCCCGTGTGGAAATTGGTGGGCACCCAGAGTTTAGAAGGGAAACAATAAACTCCGAGTCAGTCATGGTGACTGGTGTGAGATCGTAAAACAATTAATTTTCACAAAGAAAATAAAATAGATTCGCAATGCTTTTGGAAAATGAAACTACCATAAGACCTCCCACCACACACACAATGCAAACGCAGAATTGGAGGAGATTTCTTTTTATGATAGTCAAAGATGCTTACTACGCAAATCATTGGATTATTATTATTAATGTCTAGTGTAGAAAACATTTCGAAAGTATAATATTAATCTTAGCCAGCATAGGCATTTCGCACTTATGCCTACTATAGCTACTATGTTCAATAGCAGGTTACCGCCACATTCCATAGCAGGTAATACAATTGCAATCGTAAGGGTTCGTATTGTTTCTTTGGATTTTCCAACAAATGGTCAGGCTAAGGAACTTCCTTTCCTCCTGCCAAATAAGATCACCTCTGGCTGGACGTCCCGAGAGACAAACTGCTCTCTGCCAAACAAGGCTGGGTTACCCCTGTAACAGGTAACTCACGAATATGTCATCACCCGGTCCTTTGGGACCTTTATCCGAGCGCTCGGTAACCAACATCACACATCATAAAGAAGGTGTATCCACATGAGTGAGTATCTGGGCTCCATACCATGATACCACCCCTTTCCAGAAGGAAATGACATACCCAAAAGGGCGCGACCCTCATAACCTTGCCGCAACATTCCTTTTTCGACCATTTCCGGGTTGTTGAGGCCCTGACGAAGTCTCGTCCACAAAGCTACGCTTTTTCAAAAAGCCACACTTTGGGTCAACAGATGATCAACCTATGATCACAAAGATAAATGATCAAACAAATGATCATATCACAAATGATCAAACACTGATCATAACACAGCAACACTCAACATGCCACATTACCAAATTGGGATATATCGCTGATAACTTCAACTACATAACCTCTGAGCTCGTACGTCTCAGAGAAGGATGTTAAGCTAAGAGAATAAATTCTCCGCCACCAACAGATATGTATTTGAAAGAAATCGGCTTTATATCTCAAGGTGTAATGTCAGACATACAATCCATACAAGTCTGCTCCGGGATCGAACAGAACCGAAGGCACTTCTCACGAAGCCCTTGCAAATCCGGATAATTTCCAATCACGTCCGGACTTCCCGTCACTAAGGGTGATAAAACCTCTAAATCGGAGATCAACCGATGTAGAGTAATTCGACGGTAATCCTTCCATTTTCAAAAATATCCGGTCTTCAACACCGGTCATCAAATGCGATCCATAACGACGTATCACATATTCGGAATGGGTTATACGACCTCATGGTCCTTTCCCGGCTAACCCGAATAGTGAGCGCTTATTCAAAAATAATTGTAGCATTCAAATTCATCCAATTCACAACAAATACCCATTCAAGGTAATTATTGATAGTCGGTTATTTAACTATCAATAAAGATGCACAACATCATCAGATTCCGGATAATTTTCCAAATTATTTATTTTCCAAAATATCTTTACTGGATATAAATTTTCCACACTTCAAAAATAAATCGATATTTATTTTTAAAAATGAATTTCCATTTCTTTTATAAATTCCATAGTGAATTTATATTTCAAAATATCTACTGATATACATTTTCAAATCTATTTCAAATATTCAATTTTAATTTATCTTTACAAAGATAAATTCTTAACAAACGTTTCATTTCATTTTGGGAAAACATTTCCATACTTATTTAATAATAAGTAATTCACAAATCTATTTATTTTCAACATTTGAAAATATCGATATAATTAAATCAATTTTTAGTATAAATTCATTCTTTAAGGAAATCATTCTCTTAAGCACATTTATTTGAGTCAAAACGAATGTTACGTAAAACATCGTTAAGACGACTCAAAATCATTAATATAGGGATTCAGAATTAAGATAGATGTATAAATCCCAATACTAGATAAAAACATTTCCTTTCGGAAATCATTTACTATAACAACAGTGTTATAGTCCACCATTTCCTTATTTCTCGAAAACGTCTATTTCAACAATGAATGTTGAAATCTATGGTTTCGATATTAAACACTTTTGGAAACATCGTTAAATCGTTTCATTCTATTTTAATATCACTTTCCCAAGACCAGATCCATTTTACTTAATAATATATATTCACTATCCAAAATCGTGAATGTACTTCACTAACCAAATTTTCAATATTTTCTACACATTTATATTTTCAAGAATTATCCACTATCCAAAATCGTGGATAAAATTTCCTTAATAACCTCTATATTTAAAATCAATCAAATTTGATTTATTTTCGAATTTATAAAAACAACGTTTATAAATTCTATTTCCATTTTATAACAACTTTGATTTATAAATCTTCTTTAATGACCTATTCAATTTATAACTCAATGTATATACCAAAGGTCCATCTTATAAGTTAATATAACTTATAATTCATTTATTTTAAAAGAACTCGTTCATTTAAACTTCAAAAAATTTAAAACTTTCAGATTTCATTAACTTATGAAATCCCATTTATACTTCATTTTAACACTTATAGAAACTTGTCTTATAATCCCAATATTTCAAATTTATAAATATCCATTTTTTGTACATCTTTTAAATAAACCGTTTATAATACTTTAGAAATCCCAATTTAAACCATTTCATAAATTTCTTAACTTTTATTTCAAAAATCACACTTTGATTTTATTTCGCAAAAATCTTAACTTTTATAACTTTAAAATTTTAGACGTTTATTTATTTGAAATAAATCAATTCAAAAATTCAATAAAACGTCTACTTTCAAAAATCACTTTAAAATCCTTTTAAAGTAAAAGTCGTTATTTTTAAACTTAAAAACTTGAATCCGATGATGCAATAGCACCAACTAGTCAATCACAATAACAAACATCATATATCAATATGATAACAGAATATACATCAATATTTGTAAATAAATAAATACTGGTGAGGAATCCAGTTGGATCCCTCCAACCTGTTTCCCTGCATCCATAGACGTTAGCACAATACCAATTCCACTTCGAGGTGGAATATTGCGGTATATGGGTTTTATAAATATCATCCGCTTACTAACGGCGCAATAGGGTCTCATCCGCTATACAAGGCGGGAAATCAATCAATCCAATATATACATATGCCAATATGTATATATTGCTATATATATATAGATATATCCTACTATATCTAATATCACATCCAATAGCAATCAATCAAATCAATAATAACTGCAAATCATTTTGAGTGAGAAAAATCTCACCTTAGCTTTTATTTTCGTTTTCCATTCACTTTAATCCTGATTTGGTTTTCCCGGTTTGACCTTGTATAAATAATTATACAATTTATTAATATTCGAATAATTCAAATAACCAATTTCCAATTTGCCATTTGAAATAGATTGAATAAATTAATTATTAAATTTCCTCAAAAAATCATTTTCAGCAATAAAAAACAATTAGATAATTTTTATTAACAATCTATCTTTATCGTATGTTATAAAATTACCAGTAAATGAAATTAATTATATGTGTATATTCACTTTACTCTTCTCTTCGAAAATAATCCATTTTATTCTCAACTTTATTTATATAAAATATCTTCTGGTTTTTAAACTATACACATATTTTCTGAAATGAAAATTTCTGTTTTAACTTTATATATTTCTTTTATCTGTTTTCTTTTTCTTTTCTCTGCATGTATAAATACACGAATATAAATTTAAACTAAATTAAAATTTTAAAACAATACCTAACTGCCAAAACCACCAGATCGTGGCCACAAACAAGACGAACCCGAGACTTCAGCCCATCGTCACTGCCTTTGAGCAACTCAGGCCCCACTCACGACCAGTTGTCGACCTTACTCCCCTAGACATCACAGCCGAGCTCGACTTCGAAAGCCATCGTCTGCCTCCTTCGCCAGAGCTCGCTCGAGAATCGCTTTCCCTTGACTTGCCGATGAACTCGCATCTCCCCAGCCTTCTCGAAATCCTAGTTTGACATCCACAGCCTCCCACACGCTCGCGAACGAGTCGCCCTTCGAACGCCTCTATCGCGCCTGAACTCGAACCCTAGGTCGCCTCGCTTGTCTCGCGACTTCGACCATTTCATGCTCGCGTGTGGAGTTATTGATTTTTGAACTGAGAGGGATGGAATGATTTGTTTTTGAATGAAAGAGGGCTCGATTAAAAGAATTGTGGCCATTTTATTTTGAACGAGATTGTTTTTGATTTCGTTTTGGCTTGAGAATGAAGAAAATTTTTCATTCGATTTTTTTCTTTGAAATGAATACGCGTGTAAGAAAATTTCAGAGAAAAGGTGACACGTGTTGTTAAAGAGAATACGTGCTGGAAAAATATCTAGCTAGAGTGCCTTTTAAATTTATCCAGTTATTGAATTAAATTTCGAAAAAAAATTCCAACGCGTTTATATATCGTATGCTCACACAACAACTCCAAATATTACGAAAATTGAAATCCGATAATAATACAATATTACGAATCCAATGGAACTGGTTTCGTCGAATTCCGAGACTGTGCTCCGGGCCGCTATTTTAAATTCAATTTAAACGATATAAATTCAAAACTGAATAGAACAGTTCCAATTTCAATTCTGAAAGTTCCAGTACCTTCAGAATTATTAATATAAATTTTCTAAGTCTTCAGATTATTTTTAATTAGCTTAAAACTGAAGATACAACATTTTACCCAGTTTCAATAATTAAATTCAATAATTTAATTGACAAATACCATTCTGATATTTGAATTTCAAATTAAATTATCATTCGAATATTTAAAATCAATTAGATATTTTAAATTTAAATTGTTCAAAATTCTGGGTCGTTACATGCGCCCTGACCCCGCTGCTACCTCCTTCGCCACAAACGCGACTCTGCTATAGAAATCGACGACACCATCAACCATCTTCCCTAAACCCAGAATTGCAAACTAGCCACGACACCTTCGCGCCATCGCGTCCCCATGTAATCGCATCGTGTCCTCTAGAGCTCAGCCATCACGGCCTCGTTGCGACTTATTCGCGTTCTCGATTCCGGTCTCTTCGACTAAAGTGGGGAGGGAAGGGACTCGTAAATGCTCTTTTTTTATTTTATAATTGACTGATTCGATTTTGAAAAAGGAAGAGGGACTCGACTTTGATTTTTGAACTTGGAAAAAAGAATGGAAAGGGACGAAAGAAATGAAGGCAATTTTCTTGAGCTCGGCCATATCTTTTTTTCTTCTGTTTTTTTTTTTTTTGAACTGTTGGCTGCTAATATAAAGAAGACAAAAGTGATTGAGAGGAAGGTAGCGTATACAAGTAGGGCTACAATGATTATGAGATGAAAGCAAAAAGCACTGACGTGAAAATTAACGTCAATCAATATATATATAATTTTATTTAAATTTTAGATCATCTCGAAATCGTAGCTCAAATTTTTGACTTTCTATCGAGGCGTGCCGCCAGGCGTTTATAATGTTATACCCCTATTCGTAACGCAATGGAAAAGGTTTCAAGTCCTAATTCGATCGTATGGAGAAGATTGCTTTTTGGAACCCTATTATGATATTGAATTTTCAATATAAATTTCAGCGCGTTTATATCCAGTACGATCACACAACAACTCCAAACACTACGAAATTTGAAATCCGATAATAATATATTATTACGGATCCAATGGAACAGGTTTCGTCGAATTCCAAGACTGTGCCTCGGATGGCTATTCTTAATATCAATCTAAACGATATATTTTTAAAACTAAACAAATCGGTTTCGAATTCAATTTTAAAAATTTTATTATCTTAAGCCTTTAAATTATTTTTAACAAGCTTAAAACCAAGATTCAATATTTTACCCAATTTTCATTAATTAAATTCAATAATTTAATTATCAAATAAATACTCATATTTGAAATTCAAGTGAAAAATTAATTTTAAAATATTTAAAATAATTAAATATTCAAATTTCAAATATTCAAAATTCCGGGTCATTACATTCCTCTCCCCTTATAAGAATTTCGTCCTAGAAATTGTTAGGCAAGAAGAATGGTCCAAATCCAAAAACTAATTTCCAAACCCACACAGTCTAACCACTTCCCAAAAACAATTTTTTATTTAAGACACACTATCAATCTTACTAACTTTCCAAACCCATCCATAGCTCCAAATCAATATTATTTACTCAACCATCTAAATTATAATTTAAAACCAAATTTTAAATTATCAAAATTTCCTTCAAAATTTTTCTAACTCCTTAAATTTTCGATAAATTTCGCCAGCGTCTCCTTTGCACGGCTAGATCGGAACAACTACAAAACGCCTCTACAGGACCTAAATTTTCAAAAGAAAACAAAAGCCAAGTGGCTAGATCGGAAAAACACCAAATTTCATATGACAATTTAAACATATACCTTTTTGTCGGGTATTCAAATTTATCTTCTGAAATTGAAAACTTCAATCTATCCTTTGCTTTTATTTACTTGCACCTTACCTACACATAGTATTCCAATCATTTAATTCCAAAATCATTTTATTCATCCCTTTTCAAAATTTGCTTTACTTAAGCCGTATGATGTACATATATCATCTGTACGCAATATCAAATCCGATCGCTCACTCGATCACACAATTTCACTTCCAAACTAGTATCGTTCACACGACTCTCTAGTGCGGACTCAGATCTGCTTTCTTGATCAGAAACCGTCATTCTCTTTGCATAGCTGTTAACGTTAAAAAGTGAACGCTAACACCCGGTGTGTAATAGAATCGTGAAAGCACCACCCGTGTGACGGGAACAGAATTTAAGTAGTAAACTCGCAGAAAAGCAGTAAAAGACAGCACTTTATAGTGGTTCGGCTTGAGATTAAGCCTACGTCCACTTTGAATCTCTTTATTACTGAATCTGGTTACAAATCGATACAAATCTCTTATGAAAACAGTACAATTTGATCACAAGAAACAATCTTGACTACTAGCTCAATCTTCGATGATGAAACTCGATGAATCCCTATTGGATGTAAGGAATTCCTCTCGAAGCTTGTTGTAGTGTCTCGAATGCTTGAAGATCATTGATTGCTGAATGAGTGGAGAGTTCGACAGAGTAACGGCGCTTGAAGAAATGAATGGCCAAAAGTCCCCCTCTCGTTGGAGTTGGAGCTCTATTTATAGGATTGGTTCTGGGTGAGATTCTGTTCGTCAAATCCTAGGTCGGTGCCGACTTATAGCGAGTCATAGGTCTTAGGTCGGCGACGAGATTGGAGCTCTTATCTTTTAGTTACTCCTGAATACGAGCTATTCAACTGAAGTCATAGGTCGGCAGCGACTTACCATATGTTGTAGGTCGGAGATCCTTAAGTCATCAAGTTGGCAACAGTCTTAAGTCGTAGGTTTCTTAACTCGGAACCCTCCTTAACTCGGAGCATTCCTTAACCCGGAGTGTTTCTTAGGTCGGCAACCCACTTAAGTCGGTCTTAGCTTTTAAGTGACAGATTATCTTAACTCGTACGCTGTTCCTTAACCCGGAGTGTTTCTTAGGTCGGCAACCAACTTAACTTGGAGCATTCCTTAACCGGAGTGTTTCTTAGGTCGGCAACCCACTTAACTCGGGGCATTCCTTAACCGGAGTGTTTCTTAGGTCGGCAACCCACTTAACTCGGGGCATTCCTTAACCGGAGTGTTCCTTAAGTCGGCAAACTCCTTAAGTCGTCTCCTGTTAAGTCGCGAATAAGAGGATTAACATTTGCCCCTCGAAGTGTGTGCCTAAGTCGTAGGTCATATACTTCGATTTCCTTAATTTGCTTTTTGGTTAGGTCGGAGACGACTTAACATAAGTCTTAGGTCGTACACCATGTAAGTCGACTCACCTTCCAGCGTATAAATAGTTGAGAAACTCTCCCTCTTCCTCACCTATTCTTCTTCTCGAATCAGCCATTGACGCGATTTAGAGCTTTCAGAGATAAACTCCAACCATTCAATCGCCGATCATCTTCCCGTTATACTTCGTAAGTCGATCCGATCTTCGTTCACCCATGTCCATTGTCGAATTGATAACCTCCCAATTTTCGACTCCCACTTGTTTTTAGGCGCCGCGATTCACCATGAATAACCCTTCGATTGTCTTGCAATTGCCATTGACCATGTTGTAGTTGTGATAGAGCAGGAATATATCAGATTCACAGCGAATCTGAGGCGATTCGAATTGGTTCTTTGGGTGATCCGGTGGTGTGAGGGAACGAGGATTGCCGTTGGCTGTGAGGCTATTGGGTTAACGGGTTAAGAGTTAGGGAAGAAAGCTAGTTGAGATTCTGGCTTGGTCACGACTCAGCAATTTCGTGTGACCCAGTGACTTCCATGATTTAAGTCGGAACCGACTTAGCAATTTAACGTGACCTAAGTTTTGAGTCGTTTCCGAGTTAGGACTTGGAGGATTTCTTGTTGCCTTGAATTAGAGCTTTTGCTTCTTTATCCAACCTATGACTCAGGAATTGCTGATCTGAAATGCCAACGACTTGTAGTATAAACTACTTACCCTAGCTCGCCTCATAACCTTTAAGTCGTGGATGAGTTAGCACATGTGTTGTCTTCAACCGGAACTTTATATCTTTATGTGTTATGGCTGATGACCCAAAGAATCAGAGAACCAACGACCTAACTTAACCCATAGGAAATCTTTCTTAAGTCGTCACCGAGTTAGTACTTGAATCTTCGGCGACTTAGCACTTGGCTTTTAAACTTTTCCTGGACTTCGAACTTGTTGAACTATGAACTGTGTTGCATGTATTTCTTTTTGCAGATTGCTTCAATTTGCAAGCTAACCACCCTGCTTAATACAACATTTACAAAATACTGGGTCGAATATACTTTCACTGACCGCCCACATCGAACGACAGATTAGTTGATAAAGAAAAAGTTAAATTGAATGAATATGAATGAAATGCTGTACAATAACCAATTCAAGTGAAGTATTAAAACAAAATCGTGATAGTCAACCGAAACTGATTTGTCTGTATTAACACTGCACTTGAACATTAACAGGTTCTGAAATTTAGTAATCGATTGATTGTCAACTAGTTTAATTCCAGTTATGCTTGCCTTTTATTTTTCATTAGTTTTGCACAGCACTCCACACTTTTTAGGAAACGTGCACCTTCACATTTGAACATTCAACTGATTGTGTAGAATGTCTTCTCCACAAGAAGGAATAGAGCAAGTTGAAGATACATTTCCAGTTGATGTCCTGCTGGATGATCCTCCAGAAAGGACTCCTACCACTCTGAGCCGTAAAGTCTTTCGTCAACTATGCATCCAGTTTTGCATCGCTGAAGCTGACGCTTTGCTCCCTGGAATAAATGATATTGCTGATAGGCCACCCCATGGCTTTGTCGCAATTAACCGCCAAATGTGTTTGAGTGGAGTTATCCCCCCATTTAACGACTGTCTTCGAGAACTTCTCCTCTGACTATCTATTTCCCCTTTTCAACTACACCCCAACGGCTATTCCATCTTGCTGGGACTGTGTGTGCTTTTTAGGAGAACGCTGGACCGTTTTCCCAGTTTTGCAGAAATTCGCTATCTGTGCACTTTCGCTAAAAACAAAGATCATCCTTCTATCACAGTCGTAAGGAGTGCTAGAAATCGTAAATGGATCACCGGTCTCCCTGAGAGTGTTCATAGTTTCCTAAGCCCGTTTTTCTATGTTCGCTGTCCCCCGGGATTTTACGCTATCTGGAGAGTAGGAAGTAAGATCACTTGTCTCTGTTTCTCATGTTCTTTCAAACTTACCGAAGTATGAGTTACCAAGTGCTAACTTTGCCTTTTTTCTTTTCAGCACTTCCTCCTCCTTCTAGAGATCCCGGTCACAAAGTGACTTTTGAGAGGCTTATGGCGGTGCCGGTTGAGGAGAGGAGTATCCAGTTTCTATTGACAGACGAATTTTTACATCAATTCGGCCTTTACACTCTTCTCACTTTACCCAGCCTCGTGAAGTTTCTAATCTTCCAGCACAGACATCAGATGCCCCAGCTTCAACGGAAGAGATGGCTTCAGAGGAGCCAACTGTAGACACTGCATTAGTAAAGTGTTCTACTTCTATTGGTGTTGCGGGAACGTCCAGCAAACCGGCACTTGCTCCAATTATTGAAGAGGAAGAAAATCCTCGAATTTCTGAAAAATCTGCCGATGTGGAAGTTGAGAAGGAGAATTCTGCTGAGTATCATAATGATGACACCTTTGATGACTTGAGTGACATAATGATAACTTCTCAAGAGCTTTTCAAGGATAATATTCCAAAAGCGAACTCTCCTGTCGTTGAAGCGACTTCCTCTTTGAAACAAACTTCGACGCCTTCTACACCTGTCGTCTCCGTTCCCGTACTAAAGCGTGGTTTGTAGTTTGACGCACGTAGTTCGCACGACGCACACACTTAGGATTTTTCTGCACTTATAAGCATTTACTCTTTCTTTCCGGAAATTTCTAAACTTTACTTCTTTTCCATTTTCAGATTCTCCGATGGGACGTACCGGCTCATACTATGACTCATTTCAGCGCCATGGAGGTCGTGGATCTTATGACTTTAGGAGATAGCTTGGTGACCAGAGAGAGACAGATGAGGAAAGGGCTCAAAGGAAGGCTCAAGAAAAATGGGATTATGAGCAGCGGCAGAGAAGAAGAGACGCTGATCGATATGATTCTTCTTACAGAAGTTACGATTCTCATAAGCGAAAGTCTTATGATGACAAAGGGAAGACTCACATTACTGACGAATCAAGCAAACGGTCCAAGCCAAGTGACGCATCTGTAATTTCTGAGAAAACTGATGCTCCTATCCCTTTTGATACTCCGGCCGGCTCTCCTCCTTTAAAGAAAACCGATTTCCAAATGATCATCAGCAGGCCCCAATATCAGGTTAAAGACGGCCCTCCAACACTTCAAAGCCGGTTTCCGAACTGGTGCTTAAAAGGAGTGCGTTTTGACCTGGATTTGGTCCCAATCGATAAGCAAGACATGCTTAAAAGTCTTGATGCAGTTAGGCTTAACATTGAGAGGATGTCGCAATGGCAGAAACTTGTTGATGAACTCCAGAGAGTCAACCACATGAATCTTGAAAACATGCTGACTCTGGAGAATGATAAAGCTGAATGGAATAAATGGTGCAAGCAACATGACGCGGAGATGACGAACATTGCGGATGATAATGCAAGGCTTGAATCTAAAGTTAAGCAGCTTAAGGAAAATCTCGCCTCTTCTTCTGCATCACACACTCAAAAAGAAGAAGTCTTTCAGAAGCAAGTGCGGGATGCACATGCTGCACAAAGAGATGTCGAAATGAAGCTTGCCGCTGAACAGCACATTGCTGAGAAATATCGCACAGAAAATGCTGAATTGCGGGAAAAAGTCACCTCCTAGAACGTGGAGATTGAGTTACTAAAGTCTCGACTCGCTAAAGCTGAGACAGAGCGTGATGTGGCTATTACTGGTCGAGTTGCTGCCGTTGCCGAAAAAGAAGCGGCTGAGCAATCACATGAGGCAACGAAAGCAAACATCAGCTCTACCTTATTTGACTTTTATTTACACAGCGTTCTGGGTCGTGGGAGCCTTGCTTTTCTGGGTCCTGATTATGAAATCACTCTGGCTGAAGTGTCGGAAGCCGCAATTGATATGTTTAAAGGTGCCGGCTATGATGAAGCAGAACTCGAGGCTCGCTATCTTGATGATGAGGCTCGCGCCGCTCTTGTTAAAGGGAAGGAGCAGCTTGCTAAAGCACGGGCTGAATCACTGGGAGAAGAGCTTTCAAAAGAGGAAGCACCTTTAACTGCCCCTGTTCATACTTCCACTTCGGCTGATGTAAACATTATGGATTCCGGCTCCCATTCTTCACTCCCAGCTAAAATTGCCCAAGAAACTGCGACCACTCCCACTGAGGATGAGGCACCGGATGATACTGAAGCCGAGAAATTTGAGATTGACCTTGCGAAGCCAACTCCTCCAGGTAATTTTGGCGTCGTCCCGGGTCCAATAAACCAGTTATTTGATTTAACCGAGTTTGATGACCTTCTTACTTGTTACTTAAACTTTGGTGAACCGATACCTTCTCTATTTTCGGGAGATGTTGATTTTAACTTCTTTTCTTCTACAGCGGAGGCACCAAACACTGCACAAGTTTCCACTCCTTCAGTTTCTGTCCCTCCATCTTCACAGATTACTCCTCCTTCTGCTTCCCAACCGGGATCGCAGGCAGAAAAAATCGAAGCTCTTCAAGGCCTGGACGATCCGGCTGTTTCGCAGGAGCAGAAGGCGAAGGATCTTGAAGACATCGAGAAGACCCGGAGCGGTCTCTAGATGATGACCCGAAGCTTTCAACATTGTTTGCTACTCCGGGGAGCGAATCTTCTTCGAATAGGAAGGGGAAGCGTGCCATAAGGAAGAAGAAGAGAAGTGCTTCGATTGGGGAAGACAAAACAGAAGAAGACCCAACCACTCCTCCTTCTCCGTCCCATCCACATCGGATTCCGAAATTAACTATTAGGCCAAGCAAAGGCTCCAAGGGTGGCGGAAAGAAGGAGTGACAAGCTGGACTTTCTACTTCTTATTTTGCTTTTTACATGTATAGACCGGAGATTGTGCGGGTACCGGTCCCTGCTTTTGCTTTTTTGAGATATCTGCACATGTAAAGAATTTTCATAGTACTAAATAAAACAGTAATTTTACTTGTACAACTTCTTGTGTATGTGAGAACGCATCTGTTTCTCTTTTTTAGTGTAGAATAAACGATTCCTTTTACTTGTACAAACTTTTTGTCTGTGTTTGGGAATACATTTATTCCACATCTATTTTTCGTGATATTGCAATGAACTTGTGGCATGTTGCTTTTATTAATATAATTGAATTGTATAGTATTGCCCCCATACCGTAAGTGCATTGCAATATTCCTAGCTTTTTCAAGACTAATACTCTTATTTCAGAGAATAATTACTCCGCTTTTAAGGGAAGAATCATTCTGCTTTTAATAGAGTATATCTAGTCTTTAGAGGAGTTTTTATTTTCTCTTTCTGAAGAACGCTTCAACTTTCGGGGATGACCACTTTTATTTGTTAAAAAGTGAATTTTACTATGCAGTGAAATGAACTTTTCTGAAAGAATTTTGTAGTATTTCAACTTTTTTAGGAGGAACTTTTTGAGATGAACAAGTTAATCCTTCCTTTGAGAGTTGAACTGTGCTTCCGGAAAAGGCTTTTCGTTCGAGTATTCTATTTTGGGACATGCCTCCGGAGAGGGCTCCACTTAAAGAGTTGTGCCTCCGAAGAGGTCTTGTGCCTCCGAAAAGGGCTTGTGCCTCCGAAGAGGGCTTGTGCCTCCGAAGAGGGCTTGCGGTGCCTTGGGAAAGGGCTTTTGCCTTCGAAGAGGTCATGTGCCTCCGAAGAGGGCTTGTGGTGCCTTGGGAAAGGGCTTTTGCCTCCTAAGAGGTCATGTGCCTCCGAAGAGGGCTTGTGCCTTCGAAAAGGGCTTTTGCCTCCGAAGAGGTCATGTGCCTCCGAAGAGGCTTGTGCCTTCGAAAAGGGCTTGTGCCTCCAAAGAGGGCTTTTTGATTGCCTGGAAGTTACTTTCTCATGGTTGAGTGGATCCACGGGGCGGACGCAAGTTGCTTGATTGGATGTTCGTTTGCACAAACGATCGCAATTAACTAACAAGGGCCCTGTTCCTTCAGCTTGGGAAGGTGTCCCACCGGTGGTTCCACCAATCTTTTTTGATTGAGGAAAGCATTTTTGTTTTTTGGCGTGCCTCGTTAGAGGGCT
Source organism: Allium fistulosum (assembly GCA_030737815.1). Classification (NCBI taxonomy): domain Eukaryota; kingdom Viridiplantae; phylum Streptophyta; class Magnoliopsida; order Asparagales; family Amaryllidaceae; genus Allium; species Allium fistulosum. The sequence goes on from CM060904.1 coordinate 597,863,281, forward strand.
TTGTTGACCTTTAAGAAGGAGCGTTGGTTGGTTGGTGTGCCAGGAAGGTTGCATCTCAGGGGCAAGTAGATCCACGGGACGGACGCAAGCTGCCTGATCGGATGCATCACGATCAGTTAGCAAGGGCCCTATTCCTTCTGCTTGGGAAGGTGTCCCTTCGGTGGTTCTTACTGGCCCTTTTATTAAGAAGCATACCTCCTTTTGGCTGCTTCTTTGTTTCCTTGGCAATGTTCTCTCATCATCTGCTCATTAGCGATCTTTTATTATCGTTTCCAAGCGCATCTTCTTTCCTTACATTGCTGTGTTCGAAGAAGTGGACTTCACTGTTGAACGACTTCACGGGACAAACGCAAGTTATCTAGTTGGATGTCTGTTCACATCGACAATCTCAACCAATTAACAAAGGTTTGCCACAGTGGAGTCGCCAACTTTTTATGTGAAGTTCTCCTTGTATAGGATTTGTATTTGGAATTTTTTGTCGCTTGGTACTTGCGTAACAGGTGATTTATAGAGGTCGCTTGGCTTTGTGACGAGCAAGCCTTGTTTTAATGTCCTGCAATTTTGAATTGACATTTTAGCAATACATTTAAAGTATTTACATATCGAAATAAAACAGGCATTATGAAATAGTAAAGAACACAAGATTTATAGTGGTTCGGCCAAGAATCGGGCCTACATCCACTTTATAGCTTTCATTCATTCACACCGATTTACAATGTTTTACAATACAACTGATACATTCATCACTATTTTACAATTTTGAGCAAAGCTTTTTCTTTTAAGTAAAATAAGGACGTAAGTGGTTGCTGTTCCAGGCTCTTGGAATTGGATCTCCTTCAACAGTTATGAGTTTGAAAGTGCCATCAAGAAGTTTACTGCCAATGGCATATGGTCCTTCCCAGTTTGGTCCAAACACACCAGTTGCCGTCATGATCCTTTTCAAAACTAAGTCCTCGACCTCAAAGCTGCGTTGGCGAACTTTAGAGTTGAAGTGCCTGGCTATCCTTTGCTGATAAGCTGAAACTCTGAGCCTAGCTTCTTCTCTTTTCTCATCAAGAAAATCAAGTGCTTCAAGTTGCAGCTTTTCATTTTCAGCTTCTATGAAATGAACTCTTCTATGTGAAGGAACTTCTACTTCTACTGGAATCATTGCTTTTGATCCGTATGCCAGTGAAAATGGAGTGTGCCCAGTTGCAGTTTTGTGAGTAGTCCTGTATGCCCATAGTGCTAATGGAAGCTTATCAACCCAACCACCTTTTGCTCTTTCGAGTTGCTTTTTGATGGTTGACTTGATGATTTTATTTACTGCTTCCACTTTCCCGTTTGCCTGCGGATGAGCCACTGTTGAGAAGCTTTTCCGAATTCTGAATCGTTTGCAAAAATCCTGGAACTCTTCACTTTCAAACTGAGTACCGTTGTCTGTGATTATTTTCTGTGGCACACCATATCTGCAAATGATATTTTTCGTTACAAAATTTATCATCTTTTTAGAAGTAATGGTGGCCAAAGGTTCAGCTTCAGCCCATTTGGTGAAATAATCAACGGCTACGATAGCATATTTGATTCCTGATTTGGCAACTGGTAATGGTCCGATTAGATCCATCCCCCAAATGGCGAATGGCCATGGGCTGACCATCTGTGTGAGTTCGGTGGAAGGTGCTTTTGGGATTTTTGCAAATCTTTGACATTTGTCGCACTTTCTAGAGTAAATAGCAGCATCTCGGTTAATGTCAGGCCAGAAATACCCATATCGGAGAACTTTCTTGGCTAAAGTTTGACCAGCTGAATGATCTCCACATTCTCCTCCGTGTATCTCGGCTAGAATTGTCTTGGCTTCTTCCTTAGTTACACATCGAAGCAGAGGCATTGAAAATCCCCGTTTGTACAATCGGCCATCTTGAATTATATACCTTAACGCTTTCCTCAATAGTTTTCGACGTTCCTTAGAACTTTCTGGCAGGGAACCACTGAGTATGTATTCTTTGATCGGATTCATCCCTGATTCATGCTCTTGAGACGTAGCCATAATCCAATCAACATCCATTTCATCAATGCTTGGAGCTGACAGAACTTCTACAGGAACTAATCCCAGTAATTGAGCTTCTCCAGAACTTGAGTACTTTGCTAGAGAATCTGCCTTCATATTTTCCTCTCGAGGTATGTGGCTTATTGAATAGTGATCGAAATCATTGAGGAGTTCGGAAGATTTTGTCAAATATGCAGGCAAATTTCCTCCTTTGGCTTGAAATTCTTTCTTCACCTGGCAAACAATAAGCTGAGAATCACTGAAAATCTGTAACATTTTGATGTTTAGTTCCTTGGCGATTTTTAAACCGGCAATAAGTGCTTCATATTCTGCTTCATTGTTTGTTGAAGGAAATTCTAGTCTCAATGCATAACATAATGATCGTCCTTCGGGGGTTTCAAGTACAACCCCTGCCCCAGAACAATAATCATTTCTTGAGCCGTCAACATATAACTTCCACTGTATTGGAATGTAGTCAGCTGTTTCTTCCTTATTGTCTCCTTTGTCAGTAGATTCCGCAATGAAATCTGCTAAAGCTTGTCCGTTGATTGCTCTTCGGGGGTGGTAAGTGATGTCATACTGGCTAAGTTCTATGTTCCATTTCAAAAAACGACCCGAAGTTTCAGGACGAAACAGGACTTGCTTTAGAGGTTGATCAGTAAGAACCATGATAGGATGAGCTTGAAAGTATGGTCTCAACTTACTGGAAGCAGTTAGCAAACAATAGGCGAGCTTTTCTATCTTCGAATAATTCATCTCCGCCCCAGTGAACCGTTTACTGATGTAATAGACTGAACGTTGTACTTTCATATCTTCCTGTACAAGTGCTGCACTGAGGGCGTGAGATGAAATTGCTAAATAGATGAAAAGGTCTTCACCGTCAGTAGGCTTGGAGAGAACCGGAGGTGTTTCCATATGATGAATTAGTTCATCGAAAGCATTCTGGCATTCGGGAGTCCATTCAAAAAATTTCTTTCCTTTCTTTAGAGCGTCAAAGAAGGGAATGTATTTGTCTGTGGCTTTGGAAATGAAGCGACTCAGAGCAGCGACTTTTCCATTGAGACTTTGCATTTCTTTCTTTGTTTTAGGGGCTTTGACCTCCCTTAGAGCTGTGATTTGAGTAGGATTGGCTTGAATGCCCTTGGCGCTCACAATGAAACCCAAGAATTTCCCGGATTCTACTCTGAACGAACATTTCAATGGATTGAGCTTCATTCCGTACTTTCGAAGAATTGCAAACATTTCCTCCAAGTGTCCCATGTGATCTACAGCTTTCTTTGATTTTACCAACATATCGTCGACATAAACTTCCATGGTTCTACCAATCTGAGGCTTGAACATTGCATTGACGAGCCTTTGGTAGGTTGCCCCAACATTTTTCAATCCGAAAGGCATAACTTTGTAGCAGTAGAGACCCACATCTGTGATAAAGCTTGTGTCTTCCTGATCCGGCTCATGCATCATAATCTAATTGTATCCGGAGTAAGCATCCATAAACGATAACAACTCATGCCCAGCTGTTCCATCCACCAATTGATCAATTCTGGGCAGCGGGAAGCAATCTTTGGGGCATGCTTTGTTTAAATATGAGAAATCTATGCATACTCTCCACTTTCCATTTGCTTTCTTGACCAATACTAGATTTGAAACACAATTTGGATAAGTGGAGTTTCTGATAAAGCCGTTCTCCATGAGCCGATCGACTTCTTCCTTTAGTGCTATCGATCTTTCTGGGCCTTGAGTTCTTCTTTTCTGTTTCACTGGCGTGAATTTTGGATCAATGTTCAGAGTATGTACAGCAATTTCCGGGGAGATCCCACACATATCAGCGTGACACCAAGCGAACACATCTAGATTGGCTTTTAAGAATGATATCAGCGTGTTTTGAACTGTTATGCTTAGCTGTAAACCCACATTGAGTACTTTGTTCGGGTCTTTCGAGTCAACAGATATTGGTACCGTTACCTCCACGGGTACCACTCTATTTTCCCCTGTACTGGCTTTCCTGGGATCCATTTCTTTTCTTACATTGCTGTGTTTGCCAGTACAGGGGCCACTCCGTAGTTGCTACAGGGTTGGTTCCTTGATGCGGAGCGGAGCTGCCGCATCTTTCCCCATTTCTCTTTTCCTGGCCTCTCGGAGTTCTACAAGATAACATTCTCGTCCTACGTTCTGATCTCCTTTAATAACAGCAATCCCATTATCAGTAGGAAATTTCATTGTTAAGCACCATGGAGCGAGGACGGCACTGAAAGCAGCAAGAGTAGGCCGACCCAAGAAAGCGTTATAGGCGGAGAATCCATCAACAATTACAAAAGTTTGCTTCTGAACCAACTTCTTCTGCCCCTCGCCCATTTCAACAAACAAGTCCACCGTTCCAATTGGCTGTTTCAGCTCTCGTGTAAATCCCGCAATTTTGTGTGAAGAGGCTTGTACATCTGTCATTGGAATTTTCATTTGGTCAAATGTCTTTTTAAAGAGTATGTTGCACGAAGCACCACTATCAACCAGAACTCTTCTGACAATAGTCGGCCCAATACCGACAGAAACAACCAAAGGGTCCTCAGTAGGAGCTTCCACATCAATAGAATCCCTCGTTCTGAACATAATATCATCATGAAAAGTCTTCTGCTGCTTTAGAGGTGCAGCATCTTCCAAGATCAAGACACTTTCTTCAGTCGGAGCATACTTCAAAGCTCTAGCATACCTTTCCATCTCACCCCAACTCCTGCCAGCTGGATGAGGTCCTCCTGTGATCACATTGATAACAGGTCTTTCCTTTTCACCAGGCCTCTCTCCTGAACCAGATGAATGAGGTGGGGGTAGTTGGCCCTGGTTAGATGAAGACGGGTCTTTTCTATTCCTCTTGACGTACTGCTGCAACTTATTCTCTCTTAACAATTCTTCAATCAGGCTTTTCAAGTGGCGGCACTCATTGGTATCATGCCCTGGTTGGTTGTGAAACTTGCAAAATCTTCCGCTTTGAACAGCATTATTCCCAACCTTCACGGCCGGTGGTTTTGGAAATTCAACAACATCCTTAGTGGCGATGAAAATATTCTCCGGGGTATCGGTCAGAGGAGTAAAGTCTGAAGGTTTAAGGAAGCAGAGCTTTTTGAGATCTTTTTGCCTCTTCCCACCATTACTTTCCCTTTTCTGATTTGCAGATTCTTTCTTGCTTTGAACTGTAGCATAATTTTCCACCACTGTTGTCACAACTTTAGCTGATGCGGAAAGATTCTCTAGGCGTATAAATTCGTCAGCCTTTTGTAGAATTTCTCAAGCGAATTTGGCTCCTTCATCTTCAGCCATTTTCCAAATTCGCTCGATTTGTCGATAGCACGCATCAAATAGGTCAAGATCATTCGTGGCTCTGTGTTATCGACTTTTGCCAAAGCTATATTGAAGCGGTTCAGGAATGACTTAATAGGCTCTCCCGGATTCTGTTCAAGACTGGACAATGACATTATGTCTTTTGCCTTTGAAGTGTATAGCCTGAATTGCTCTTTGAATTTTCGGGTCAGATCGGAAAACTGATCTACAGATCGGACAGGAAGCTTGGTAAACCAGAGAAGTGCTACTCCTTCCAAATATACTGGGAAATATCGGCACTTTATTTCATCAGTTGCTCTTGCGCCGGTCATGTGCCAGTCGTATTTATACAAGAATTGATTTGGATCACTTGTTCCGCGATAAGCAGGAATGGTGGGGGGAACAAATTTTCTAGGAAATTCAGCCTTTAGAATCTTCTCGGTAAATGGAGTTCTACTCGGTGCGAATCCCCATTCGCTCTCATCTTCATCTCTTTGCATGCTCTCTTTCATTATTTGCTTGATCATGCCAGAAAGATATTCCTCATTGTTCAAAGATTTGGCGGAATAGACCTCGGCCATTTTCTCAGAAGTTTGTCCGGGCAGATGTTCGCAGAAAATTGGCGATGGCCTAGATCCTTCAGCTTGGAGGGGTGCCCCTTCAGCAGCACCTGATCCCCCTTGAGGAATATTTTTTCCTTCGGAGTTGCGAAGAGCATCAGCGATGTTTTCTTCATTACCCACTGGTCTTTGGTTAGCGCCGAGCAGAGCGTTCAATTTTTCCATCATCAGATTATTCTGAGTTTCAATCTGTTGGTATAGTCCGGACACAGCAGCGTCTAGCTCCTCTCGTGTCACCCTGACGCTTGGAGCTGCTTGACTTGGAGAAATGGAAGTGGCGGTATTATCATGAACATCTTCAGATCTGACAGCCTTACGCTTTCTTCCAGGAGCCATTATATCAGATCGACTTCTAGTCTTGAAAGAGATTTGATCGACGAATTTTCGTGAAGCAATGATGACAATCTTCCTGAGTTCAATTCTCAGTGAAAGCACCAAAATGTTAACGTTAAAAAGTGAACGCTAACACCCGGTGTGTAATAGAATCGTGAAAGCACCACCCGTGTGACGGGAACAGAATTTAAGCAGTAAACTCGCAGAAAAGCAGTAAAAGACAGCACTTTATAGTGGTTCGGCTTGAGATTAAGCCTACGTCCACTTTGAATCTCTTTATTACTGAATCTGGTTACAAATCGATACAAATCTCTTATGAAAACAGTACAATTTGATCACAAGAAACAATCTTGATTACTAGCTCAATCTTCGACGATGAAACTCGATGAATCAGTGTTGGATGTAAGGAATTCCTCTCGAAGCTTGTTGTAGTGTCTCGAATGCTTGAAGATCTATGATTGCTGAATGAGTGGAGAGTTCGACAGAGTAACGGCGCTTGAAGAAATGAATGGCCAAAAGTACCCCTCTCGTTGGAGTTGGAGCTCTATTTATAGGATTGGTTCTGGGTGAGATTCTGTTCGTCAAGTCCTAGGTCGGTGCCGACTTATAGCGAGTAATAGGTCTTAGGTCGGCGACGAGATAGGAGCTCTTATCTTTTAGTTACTCCTGAATACGAGCTATTCAACTGAAGTCATAGGTCGGCAGCGACTTACCATAAGTTGTAGCTCGGAGATCCTTAAGTCATCAAGTTGGCAACAGTCTTAAGTCGTAGGTTTCTTAACTCGGAACCCTCCTTAACTCGGAGCATTCCTTAACCCGGAGTGTTTCTTAGGTCGGCAACCCACTTAAGTCGGTCTTAGCTTTTAAGTGATAGATTATCTTAACTCGTACGCTGTTCCTTAACCCGGAGTGTTTCTTAGGTCGGCAACCCACTTAACTTGGAGCATTCCTTAACCGGAGTGTTTCTTAGGTCGGCAACCAACTTAACTCGGAGCATTCCTTAACCGGATTGTTCCTTAAGTCGGCAAACTCCTTAAGTCGTCTCCTGTTAAGTCGCGAATAAGAGGATTAACAATAGCCAAATATTATGATAGAGAATTTCAGGATCAATCAAATATCCATATCCATGGTTCACCGTCGAAAATCGAGTGAAAAATCCCAACTCGGATCGATATAACTATCTGGAAATTCCGTGCTCGAATCCGGATCGAATCGTTATATGAATAAAATAATATATGTACAACCTACGTATTTATCTCAATTGATTATTAGCTATATCAATTTCCTTTTTTTAACATTCAACTTGATCTCCATTCACTTATCCACACTTATCATTTCACACACCTTTATTAAATCTTCATTCAAATACTTACTCAATATATTTTCTCAATACCAATTTTACTTAAGAATTTGTTAACGCTAAAAAAGTGAACGCTAACACCCGGTGTGTGTGGTTGAGTTGTGAAAGCACCACCCGTGTGACGGGAACAGAAATTAAGTAGTAAAATAGCAGAAAAGCAGTAAAAGACAGCAGTTTATAGTGGTTCGGCTTGAGATCGAGCCTACGTCCACTTTGAATCTCTTTATTACCGAATCTGGTTACAAATCGATATAATTCACTTATGAAAACAATACAATTTGATCACAAAGACAATCTCGACTACTAGCTCAAACTTCGATGATGAAACTCGATGAATCCATGTTGGATGTAGAGAATTCCTCTCGAAGCTTGTTGTAGTGTCTCGAATGTTTGAAGATCTTCAGTTGTTGAATGAGTGGAGAGTTCAGCAGAGTATTGACGCTTTGAGAAATGATCGGCCAAAAGACCATCACTTGTTGGAGATGGCAATCTATTTATAGGAGAAGAATCTGGCCTGAACTCGGCTTCTAAGTCCTTAGGTCGTTTACGACTTATGATAGGTCGTAAGTCGTCTCCGACCTAAGAAGCTCGGGCAATCTTTTAACAGATGCACATAATGGCTTCATATATTTGTTAAGGCATAGGTCGTGAACGGGCTAAGGGAAAGTGGTAGGTTGTGAGCGACCTAAGGAAATGGCATGAGAAGCCTTAGGTCTTTGGGTAGAAGCTTTAGGTCGGGGACGACCTAAGATAGGTCGTAGGTCGTTCGCACCTTAGTTTCTCAGGTTGCTTTATTTAAGGACAGGATCCAGTAAGTCGTTAGATCGCTACCGCCCATAGGTCGTAAGTCATTAACTGGTAGGTCCCTGAGTAGTTAGATCGGCAACCAATAGATCGGCATGACTTTAGGTCGTAAGTCGTAGCTTGTTAAGTCACTAAGTCGTAAATCCTCTGAATAGTTAAGTCGTAGATCCTCTTAAGTCGTAGGCTGTTGGGATCACATAAGTCGTAAGTAGTTAAACTTCTTAACTCGTAGGTCGTTGAGTCGGACCATTCCTTAGGTCGGAGCCTGTTGAGTCGTAGGTCATCTAAGTATTAACTCGTTAAGTCTTGCAATCCCTTAACTCGTTAACTCTTGAGTCGTGTACTTCTTAAGTCGTGGAGAATTAAGGGTTAACATTTTCCCCTCGAAATACACGCCTAAGTCGTAGGTCGTGTGTTTCGACTCATCTTAACTCGTGTGGGCCGATTCCAATTCCTTCGACCTGGGGTATAAAATGCTTAGGTCGTTCCTCTTATCTCCGTCTTCCTATTACTCGTTCTTTAAGCCGTATCTGCCATTAACGCAATTTCAAGCTTCCAAAGGCGATTTCGACTTGATTTACTTCCAGCCATTCCCAATTACACCGCGTAAGCATCTTTTCCCTTTTTCCAATCGCCGATCATTGCCGTCGACCTTTGTCCATGATTTCTTCCCTTTGGGCCTTGCGAATACTGTTATACAGGATATCCATGAACTTAAGGTGGCTCGGTATGACTTGCAACGATTTGTGATTTGCGGTGATTTAGAAATAGGGTTGATGGAGAGGCTAACTGGTTAATGGGTTAACGGGTTGGATAGTAAACGGGTTAGGAGTGACAAAGCTCAAGAGTTAGGAGGTAAACGGGTTAGGAATTGGATGGATAGATGGTTAACGAGTTAAGGATTAAGCGAGTCAGGAGTTAGATGGACTGGTAATTTCGCGTGATCCAGCAGTTTTGATGTTACGACTTACGACTTACGACTTGAAGCCTCTTTTTATTCCTCACGACTTACGACTTAGAGAATAGTTGACCCTAGCTTGCAGGAACCATTTGAGTCGTTCGCGACTTAGCACTTGTTCAGATTTTGCTTGAATGTGTAGTACGATTTAAGAGTTACGACTCAACCTGACTCATAGCATATCTTTTAGACCATGAACGAGCTAGAACTTGAGGAAATTCCGACCCATGCTAAGTCGTGAACGAGTTAGAACTTGAGCAAATTTTTCACTGCCTCGAATGTTAAGACTTGAACAGCACGACTTAAAAATGCTCCGACTTATGTTAGGTCGTGAACGACCTAGGACTTGGAAAATTGAGCAGAATTTGACTGATTTTTGAATTTGAATTGTTTTGGACTTTGTTGTACTTCTTTTCAGATTGCCTTAACTTTAATGCTAATAACCTGTTTAAAAGCAACATTCACAGAAAAATGGGACGAATATACTGTCATTGATTGCCCACATCGAATGATAGATTAGTCGACAAAGAATAACAAACCTAAATGAACTTTGTGAATGAAATGCTGCGAACTAACGAATCTAAGTGAAGTATTAAAGCAAAATTGAAATGATCAACAAAAGCTGATTTATTTGCATTAATACGACACTGCACTTGGACTTAAGATATCAAGCCCTAAAACTTTATAATCGACAAGTATCAATTAATTTAGTTTCTGTTATATTTGCTTGTCATTGTATTAGTTTTGCACAACACTTCACTCTTTTTAGGAAACGTGCACCTTCATATTTGAATATCCAGTTCCTTGTGTAGAATGGCATCTCAACAAGAAGGTACAGAACCTGCCGGAGAAACTTTTCTGATTGCCAACCCACTAATCGATCCTCCGGAAAGAACTCCGACCACTCTAAGCCACAAAGTTTTCAGACAACTATGTATCCAGTTTGGCATTGCCGAAGCCGACGCTCTGCTCCCTGGAATAAATGATACTGCTGATAGGCCGCCCCATGGCTTTGTCGCAGTTAACCGCCAAATGTGTTTGAGTGGAGCTATCCCCCCATTTAACGACTGTCTTCGAGAACTTCTCCTCCGACTATCCATCTCCCTTTTTCAATTACACCCTAATGGCTACGCCATCCTGCTGGGATTGTGTGTGCTTTTTAGGAGAGCGCTGGACCGTTTTCCCAGTTTTGAAGAAATTCGCTTCCTATGCACATTTGCAAAGAACAAAGACCATCCCTCTATCACACTCGTGAGGAGTGCCAGGAACCGCAGACTGATTATCGGTCTTCCCGAAAGCGCTTCCGAGTTCTTGAGCCAGTTTTTCTTTGTTCGTTGTCCTCCGGGATTCTATACCAACTGGAGAGTAGGGAGTAAGACCTTTTATCTTCGCTCCTTATTCTTTCGAACTTTTCGAAACTTGAGTTGTCGTGTTAACCTCGCCCTTTCCTTTTGTAGAACTTCCTTCTCCGCTTAGGGATTCCGCCCGCCAGCCAATCTTCGAAACTCTCAGTGCGGTGGCTATTCAAGAGAGGAGCACCAAATTTCTACTAGATGATGAGCTTTTGCACCAATTTGGGCTTTTACATCCTTCTAGGTCGACTCGGATTCATGAAATCTCTAGTTCTGATGCAGAAACGTTGGCTGCTTCGGGCTCTCAAGCAGAGGCATCGAATGCCCCAGCTTCTACAGAAGAAGTTGCATCAGAAGTACCTGTCACAGAGATTGCTTTGATAAAATGTTCCACATCCACCGATGTTGTGGGGTCATACAGCAAGCCGGCACTTGCCCCAATTATTGAAGAGGAAGAGAATCCTTGAATTCTTGACAAGTCGGCCGATGCGGAAGTCGAGAAAGAGAATTCTGCTGGGCATCATGGCGATGATACCTTTGATGATTTGAGTGATATAATGATAACTTCTCAAGAGCTTTTCAAGGATAGTACTTCAAAAGCAACCTCTCCTGTCATTGAAGCGACTTCCTCTTTGAAACAAGCTTCGACAGCTTCTACACCTGTCATTTCTGTTCCCACATTAAAACGTGGTTTGTAGTTTGACGCATGTAGTTTGCACTCCGCACACACTTAGGAATTTTCGGCACTTATAAGCATTTATCCTCTTTTTCTGGAAATTTCTAAACTTTACTTCTTTTTCGGTTTTCAGATCCTCCGATGGGGCGTACCGGCTCATACTATGACTCATTTCAGCGCCATGGAGGTCGTGGATCTTATGACTTTAGGAAATATCTTGGTGACCAGAGAGAGACAGATGAGGAAAGGGCTGAGAGGAAGGCTCAAGAAAAATGGGATTATGAGCAGCGGCAGAGAAGAAGAGACGCCGATCGATATGATTCTTCTTACAGAAGTTACGATTCCCATAAGCGAAAGTCTTATGATGACAAGGGGAAGACTCATATTACTGACGAATCGAGCAAACGGTCCAAGCCAAGTGACGCGTCTGTAATTTCTGAGAAGACTGATGCTCCTATCCCTTCTGATATTCCGGCCGGCTCTCCTCCTTTAAAGAAAAACGATATCCAAACGATCATCAGCAGGCCCCAATATCAGGTTAAAGACGGCCCTCCAACACTCCAAAGCCGGTTTCCGAACTGGTGCTTAAAAGGAGTGCATTTTGACCTGGATCTGGTCCCAATCGATAAGCAAGACATGCTTAAAAGTCTTGATGCAGTTAGGCTTAACATTGAGAGGATGTCGCAATGGTAGAAACTTGTTGATGAACTCCAGAGAGTCAACCATATGAATCTTGAAAACATGTTGACTCTGGAGAATGATAAAGCTTAATGGGATAAATGGTGCAAGCAGCATGACGCGGAGATGACGAACATTGCAGATGACAATGCAAGGCTTGCATCTGAAGTTAAGCAGCTTAAGGAAAATCTCGCCTCTTCTTCTGCATCACATACTCAAAAAGAAGAAGTCTTTCAGAAGCAAGTGCGGGATGCACATGCTGCACAAAGGGATGCCGAACTGAAGCTTGCAGCTGAGCAGCACATTGTTGAGAAAAATCGCATAGAAAATGCTGAACTGCGGGAAAAAGTTGCCTCCCAGAACGTGGAGATTGAATTATTAAAGTCTCGACTCGCTAAACCTGAGACAGAGCGTGATGAGGCTATTATTGGTCGAGTTACTGTTGTTGCCGAAAAAGAAGCGGCTGAGCAATCACATGAGGCAACGAAAGCAAACATCAGCTCTACCTTATTTGACTTTTATCTGCATAGCGTTCTGGGTCGTGGAAGTCTTTCTTTTCTGGGTCCTGACTATGAGGTTACCCTGGCCGAAGTGTGGGAAGTAGCGGTTGACATGCTTGGCGGGGCTGGCTATGATGAAGCGGAACTTGAGGCACGTTACCTTGACGAAGAAGCTCGTGTTGCCCTTGCCATGGGAAAAGAGCAACTTGCCCGAGTGCGAGCTGAAGCCACGGGGGAGAAGCATTCCGAAAAAGAAATACTTCTTCCTGCCCCTGTTCATACTTCGGTCTCAGCTGATGTTGATATCATTGGTTCTAGTTCTCACTCTTCACTCCCTGCCAAAGATATTGTTACGACTCCCACAGAAGAAGAAGCGCTGGAAGATATTGCAGCTCAGAAATTTGAAACTGATCTCGCCAAGTCGACTTCTCCAGGTAACTTTGACGTCGACCCAGTCCCGGTGAACCATTTATTTGATTTAACTGGGCTTGATGATCTTACTTATTACTTTAGCCTTGACGAATCAATATCTCATTTTGAAGAGTACTGATTTTAACTTCTTTTATTATGCAGCGGACGCGCCGGAAACTGCACCAATTTCTCCTTCTTCAGCTACCGTTCCTCCTTCTTCTCGAGTTACTCCTCTTCCAGCTTCTCAACCAGGTTCACAGGAAGAACAGATAGCAGCCCTTCAAGGCTTGGATGAACCACCTGCTTCTCAGGAGCAGAAAGCAGAAGATCTGGAAGATAGTGAGAAGACCCCGGAGCAGTCTTTTGACTACGACACAAAGCTTTCTACATTTCTTACTACGGGGAGTGAGTCTTCTTCCAAGAAGGGGAAACGTGTGGTTTCGAAGAAAGGAAAGAAAAGTTCTTCTGCTGTTGGAGATGGAGCAGAAGTCGATCCGGCTGAGTCTCTTTCTCCTTCTTCTCCGATACGGCCTCCGAAACTAATTACCAGGCCGGGTAAAAGCTCCAAGGGTGGGAAGAAGGAGAAATGAGTTTGATTTTGTCTTTTCTGCTTTTTGCATGAATTGACCGGAAGTTGTGCGGATACCGGTCTCCGCTTCTTTTTGTGATCTGCACAATGTAAATTTTTTTTTATAGTATTGAATAAAATAGCTATTTTACTTGTGTACAAATTCTTGTGTATGTGAGAACGCATCTGTTTCTCATTTTTAGTGCAGAATAAACGATCTATTTTTCGTGATATTGCAATGAACTTGTGGTATGTTGCTTGCATGTTACTTTTATTAATATAATTGAACTGTATAGAATTACCCCCATACCGTAAGTGAATTGCAATATTTCTAGCTTTTTCAAGACTGATACTCTTATTTCAGAGAATAATTACTCCACTTTTAAGGGAAGAATCATTCTGCTTTTAATAGAGTATATCTCGTCTTTAGAGAAGTTTTTACTTTCTCTTCCTTTCTGAAGAACACTTCAACTTTTAGGGATGATCATTTTTATTTGTTAAAAAGTGAATTTTCCTATGCAGTGAAGTGAAATTCCTGAAGAATCTTTTGATTTGTTTAGCGCTTCCAAAGAAGGCTTTGTTTTTTGTGCCTCTGAAGAGGGCTTATGTCTGGTACTTCAAGCATGGTGAAGTGTGCCTCCAAAGAGGTCTTTCGGTCTCCGAAGAGAAGCGATTTTGGTCTCCGAAGAGAGGCAATTTTTGGTCTCTGAAGAGAAGCAATTTGGCATTTCATCTCTAGTGAAGTGGGCCTCCGAAGAGGAGCATTTTGCACTTCTACACTGGTGAAATGTGCCTCCGAAGAGGGCTTGTTAGAATTTCATCTCTGGTGAAGTGGGCTTCCGAAGAAGAGCATTTTGCACTTCTACACGGGTGAAATGTGCCTCCGAAGAGGGCTTTTGCCTCCGAAGAGGTCTTGTAATTGCCTGGAAGTTACTTTCTCATGGTTGAGTGGATCCACGGGGCGGACGCAAGTTGCTTGATTGGATGTTCGTTTGCACAAACGATCGCAATCAATTAACAAGGGTCATGTTCCTTCAGCTTGGGAAGGTGCCCCTCCGGTGGTTCCACCAATCTTGTTATTGAGAGAAGCACTTCCATTTGTTGGCGTGCCTCGTTAGAGGGCTTTGTTGTCCTTTGGGAAGGAGCATCGGTTGGTTGGTGTGCCAGGAAGGTTGCTTCTCAGGGGTGAGTAGATTCACGGGACGGACGCAAGCTGCCTGATCGGATGCATCACGATCAGTTAGCGAGGGCCCTGTTCCTTCTGCTTGGGAAGGTGTCCCTTCGGTGGTTCTACTGGCCCTTTTATTGAGTGGCATACCTCCTTTTGGCTGCTTCTGTGTTTGCCTGGCCATCTTCTCCCATCGTCTTCTCATTAGCGATCTTTTATTATCATTTCCAAGCGTATCTTCTTTCCTTTTGCAAGTAAATTGCCTTATCCGAAGAAGTGGACTTCACTGTTGAACAACTTCACGGGACAAACGCAAGTTACCTAGTTGGATGTCTGTTCATATTGACAATCACAACCGGTTAACGAAGGCTTGCCCCAGTGGAGTTGCCAACTTTTTATGTGAAGTTCTTCTTGTATAGGATTTGAATATGGAATTTTTTTGTTGTTTGGTTTTTGCTTTAATAAATGATTTGTAGGGCTCGCTTGGCTTTGCGATGGGTGAGCTTTGCTTTAATGACCTGCAATATTAGATCGACATTTTAGCAATACATTTAGAGTATTTATATATCGAAATATAACAGGCATTTTGTAATACAAAACACAGAATTCATAGTTTCTCATTATTCAGTCACATTGATTTCTCAGCGGTTTACAATGCAGAAGTTACACATCCATTATTATTTTTACAAATTAAGCAATGCTGTTAAGTAAAAATGGATGCTAGTGATTGTTGTTTCAGAATCCCTGGACTGATTTTCCATTTGCACTAGATTCGCAGCTTCGGATTTATATGCCAAAGAAAGTGAAAGATGCCCCAGTTGCAGTTTTGTGGACAATTAGCAGTCGTCCCAACTTCTGCCTGCTGGGTGTGGACCTCCTGTGACAACATTAATGACAAGCTTTTCTGAATCTTGCACTGCAGTGTTGTTGCGAGAATCGGATTGATGGGTAGGACGTTGTTGACCCTGAGTGGATGAGGTTGGATTGACTCCGCCTCTCTTAACGTATTGTTGGAGTTTACCCTGCTCCAGCAGTTCCTCAATCACATTCTTTAATTGGCGACATTGGTCAGTGTCATGGCCAGGTTGATTGTGAAATTGGCAGAATTTTCCATTACGCACTGCACCTCTCTTCATCTCAGGTGGCTTACGATACCTGACAACGTCCTTTGTTGTAAAAAAGATATTTCTTGGTGTATCAGTTAAAGGAGTAAAATCTGAATGATCGAAGTGGTGGAGTTTCCTCTCATTCCCCTGATTCTTTCCTCCGTCGTTTTCCCTTTTCTGATTCTCAGAATTTCTTTTGTTTGAAGCAAGATCATTATTGTTGTGCTTGGCAACTAATACTTTTGCTGAGGCGGAAAGGTTTTCCAGGCGCATGAATTCATCGGCCTTTTTATAAAACTTCTCAAGGGAATTTGGTTCCTTCATTTTTAGCCATTTTCCAAATTCACTCGATTTATTAATGGCTCGCACCAAGTAGGTCAGGATCATACGCGGTTCTACATTATCCACTTCGGCTACAGCTATATTGAAACGGCTTAAGAAAGATTTGATTGATTCTCCGGGAGCTTGTTCAAGACTAGACAATGACATTATATCCTTGGCTTTTGAAGCATACAATCTGAACTGTTCTTTAAACTTTTGCGTCAAGTCGGAGAATTGATCTATTGACCGAATTGGAAGCCTTGTGAACCAAAGTAAGGCCACACCTTCCAAGTACACTGGAAAGTATCGACACTTAATCTCGTCTGACGCCCTTGCACCGGTCATATGCCAATCGTACTTGTATAGGAAATGATTAGGGTCACTCGTTCCCCTATAGGCTTGGATAGTAGGAGGCTCAAATTTCCTTGGAAATTCCGCTTTCAGAATCTTTTCCGTAAACGGAGTTCTGCTCGGTGCAAATCCCCAGTCGTTCTCATTCTCTTCCCTTTGCATGCTCTCTTTCATGATGCGGCTAACCATTTCGGACAGGTACTCTTTATTGTTCATAGACATTTCCGGACAGGCATCAGTCCTTCTTTGGGAAGCTTGCCCGGGTACATGTTCACGATAAGTTGGCCGCGGCATAGA
This sequence comes from Allium fistulosum, assembly GCA_030737815.1. Taxonomy (NCBI): domain Eukaryota; kingdom Viridiplantae; phylum Streptophyta; class Magnoliopsida; order Asparagales; family Amaryllidaceae; genus Allium; species Allium fistulosum. The sequence goes on from CM060904.1 coordinate 597,880,122, forward strand.
ACCCTCAGCTTGGAAAGGTGGCATTTCTGGAGAGGTTGTTTGATGGGTTTCTGGTTGACGATTTGCCCCGAGCAGAGCAGTTAATCTGTCCATCATTAAAGCGTTTTGAGTCTCAATTTGTTGGTATAATCCAGAAACTGCGTCGTCCAATTCAGCCCTGGTGACTCCAACGGTAGGAGTTGCTTGGTCTGCTGTTGGGGAAGCGGAAGTTCCTTCATGAGCATTTCTCGATCTGACAGGTCTATCTCTTCTTCCAGGAGCCATGTTTTCAGATAAGCTTCTGGTTTTGAAAGAGATTTTCTCTACCAATTGCTTTGGAGCAATGATGACAATCTTCCTAAGTTGGTTTCTCAGTGAAAGCACCAAAATATTAACGCTAAAAAAGTGAACGCTAACACCCGGTGTGTGTGGTTGAGTTGTGAAAGCACCACCCGTGTGACGGGAACAGAAATTAAGCAGTAAAATAGCAGAAAAGCAGTAAAAGACAGCAGTTTATAGTGGTTCGGCTTGAGATCGAGCCTACGTCCACTTTGAATCTCTTTATTACTGAATCTGGTTACAAATCGATATAATTCACTTATGAAAACAATACAATTTGATCACAAAGACAATCTCGACTACTAGCTCAAACTTCGATGATGAAACTCGATGAATCCGTGTTGGATGTAGACAATTCCTCTCGAAACTTGTTGTAGTGTCTCGAATGTTTGAAGATCTTCAATTGTTGAATGAGTGGAGAGTTCAGTAGAGTATCGACGCTTTGAGAAATGATCGGCCAAAAGTCCCTCAGTTGTTGGAGATGGCAATCTATTTATAGGAGAAGAATCTGGCCTGAACTCGGCTTCTAAGTCCTTAGGTGGTTTACGACTTATGATAGGTCGTAAGTCGTCTCCGACCTAAGAAGCTCGGGCTATCTTTTAACAGATGCACATAATGGCTTCATATATTTATTAAGGCATAGGTCGTGAACGGGCTAAGGGAAAGTGGTAGGTTGTGAGCGACCTAAGGAAATGGCATGAGAAGCCTTAGGTCTTTGGGTAGAAGCTTTAGGTCGGGGACGACCTAAGATAGGTCGTAGGTCGTTCGCACCTTAGTTCCTCAGGTTGCTGTATTTAAGGACAGGATCCAGTAAGTCGTTAGATCGCTACCGCCCATAGGTCGTAAGTCGTTAACTCGTAGGTCCCTTAGTAGTTAGATCGGCAACCACTAGATCGGCATGACTTTAGGTCGTAAGTCGTAGCTTGTTAAGTCACTAAGTCGTAAATCCTCTGAATAGTTAAGTCGTAGATCCTCTTAAGTCGTAGGTTGTTGGGATCACTTAAGTCGTAAATAGTTAAACTTCTTAACTCGTAGGTCGTTGAGTCGGACCATTCCTTAGGTCGGAGCCTGTTGAGTCGTAGGTCATCTAAGTCTTAACTCGTTAAGTCTTGCAATCCCTTAACTCGTTAACTCTTGAGTCGTGTACTTCTTAAGTCGTGGAGAATTAAGGGTTAACAGAATTTCTCTCTCAATTTTCTTAAGTTTATTATAAATATTTTATACAACTTCTTGTATTTATTTTACACTTCACCACTGAAGTTAATATCCATTTTTATTCAATTTACATTTTCAATTCCATTTGAATTCAATTTACCTTCCCTTCACCAATTTATTCCCTATCAAATTCAATATTGAATTTTTATATTTAATTCACTAATTTATCTCATTTCTCAATCAAATCTTATTCCCAACTTTTGGTTTTACTTAGCCTAACTCAAACTAATTTTTCAATCTCACCTTATTCACATAATTCAAATTAAACATCATTTCAAATTTTCAATTTCAATTCTATTTACTTACAAATCAAATTAATTTGTTCATTCACAAATTTATTTCCAACCTCTTGAATTTTATTTCAATGGTCATTTCATTTAGTCCACTTAGACCTTTTTCTCAAAATTCACTTTTATTTTACTTGATTCAGTTACATTCCAATTCAATTCAAATTTTAAACTTCTATAAGTTTTCCAACTTATTTGCATTCCATTCACTAACCTCTTTTAATTTACTTCATCTAACTGGCTTACTTTTCCACCTTATGTTATTATCACACTTACTTTTATTTAACTCTTTTCAAGTTAAATTCCATTCCAAATAACTTCAAATTCTCATAAGTTATCATATCTCCGAATAACAATTTAGACCAAACCCCATAGTTTTTAAACAATTACTTAAGTCCTTTTGTATATCAAATTATTCTTTGAATCTCAAATCAAATCAGTTTTGCACATAATTTCCAATTCAAAACATTTAGGTAGCAATTCCTCTCTTGAAAACTCGAAAATGAACATCGATGATGCTGCAGTCATCACGAAATTATTTTCCAGCGATCGAAGTGTGTTTAGTGCTTTTATTCCTTTAAAAACCATTTTTAATTATTTTTATTCCAAAGCTCAATATATTCATTTCCAATTCAAAATATTTCCAACTAATATTATTATTATTTTACAAGACCTTGGGAAACATTTCAAAATCAAAGGGAATTAAATTTCCAAATTTCCAATTTCGAACCCTTTTGAATCTATATTTAAATACTCCTCTGGAATTTTATTTTAAACTATAAATCACACTTATAAATTCATATTTACAAAGTCCGAATTATTTCTCTTTCCTTTGGTTATAACATAAATTTCTTATTTTAATTTCTACACAACAATGATAATAGTTTAATATTATCATTCCCTAACAACCAAGAAACCATATACTATAATAATTTATGAAAATTATTACCTTTATATATAAAAAATAATTTGGGTAAAATTATTTCATTTACCCCATTTTAAAACAATACCATATAGAATTCTTTTGTTATACTACTTAGAGATCCCTATCAATAACATTAATTACTCGTATTGACCAGAATCCATAAGACACTAAACAAACCAATCAACACAATATAAAACAAATTTTATATTCACTAACACTTACGAGCTCATATGTATTAATACTCTCAAACTCATTCTAGGGTGCTACTGACCCTATCTCTAATGAGTAATCCCAACCAGAGCCAAGGTTATTGCTTAACCTCCAGCTCTGATACCACTCTAACAACCCAGGATTTTCGACGCCCGAAAATCGACATCAATACGTTCACTGTATTGCATGTCGAACAATCGAAAGACGGAAATACCAGATCATTAGGAAAAAGAAGAAAGAGGTAGAAGAAGAAAATAGAAAACAACATCAGAATCTCACAATCGCCATGGAAAAATATATAATAGATAACAACAGATCTTTATATAAAAGAAACTATAACTATTTTTATACATTACATCATCAGAGTACAACACAATCAATAGCACAATACTAGACAATTATAATAACTTGTCCTCACAAAAGCTGAATATACAACATACCGTACACAGCGGAATATACACCAAGTACGTGCGATACGTCTCATCATCTAGCTCGTCTCCTGAGCTCCATAGCATCCTATCCTGTATCTGTAATACTCGATCTGACCCGAGCATTATAATAAAACAACACCCGAGTCAGTCTGGAAAACCAACGTGAGAAAACACGCTCAATTGAATTAAAGTTTCAAAATCCTTTGAAAATCAAAGGTATCTCGTAAGACCACACCACAAATAAACTTATCGGGTTTTTACCTTACGATAACCAAAACATTTTATATCAAAATCCTCTGATATTATAAAAGTGTCTAAGTACAAAAACCTATTCAAATAGCTGAAATGCTTGCATCTCACGTTCCATCATAGTTGGGCACAATCAAAACCGTATGGCGCTTATGGAGAGTGGATTCCAACTGTATGATAAAGTACTAGGGTACCACCTGTCACGATAAATGTCTAGAAATACCGTACCGAGGACCACTCTGAACGAACCGTAACTTTTGATAATTAAAAATAAATAATTTAATAAGATTTTGTGAGTTAATAATGGGAGAAATAAAAAAATTTGCGAATTATTAATAAAATAATAACTTGAATGGAAGGTAGTAATATCAATTTAAGTCAAATATTAACAATTTTAATGAAAGTTCAATTAATTAAAATGATTTAAATGTTATACTTGGTTATAAATTGAATATAAGAAAACAAATGTAAATATTGAATCAATTAATGAAATAATATATAATTTATGGTAATTGAATAAAATCAGTGTTATGTAAGTAATTATGACATTTGTTGTAAATGATAAACTTACAAATGTTACTAAATGTAGAAATGGTGTCAATTGTTATTTGTTACTAATTTATCTAATCGATTACAAATAAATGTAAGTAAATGTTGCATTAATATGAGTTAAGACAATAACTGCAAATTGTGAATGTAATAAAGGTATAGAAATATTAATTATATTTACAAGGCAATAATTGATGTAATAAAAAGAGTGAAACAAAAACAAATTAATTTATTGAGATTTTTAAATTATAATAAAATTGACAAAAATTTAATATAATGGAAATATAGTAGTTAATACAAATAAGAGATGAGAAACTATTATTTAGTAATGTGTAATTACCGTTTGTATCCAATAGTGTATAAATATGTTTAAATTACTATTAGATAGGAAATAATTGTTCTACTTCTCATTACATTCATTTAGTCCATTTTGAAACTTAATCAACTGAAATTAATGTAATTGAAAATTTTCAATTAATAGGAGAGAGAATGCTAAATTGTACATTAATAGGTGTAATTAAAAGTAGCTTATGTTTTGTGAAAATATAAGGAAAGTTTGATTTAATGAAAAGAACATTTACATCAAATAAAATGAATGTTTCATTTGTGAATGTAGGTTTAATTTCATTAAAATAAAGAATAGAATGTTTGATTTTAAAGGAAGAAATATATGTTTATTGAACTGTGTTTTAGCTTACAGATTGATTACAAGAATAGGAAATTAATCTATTTCAAAGTTATTTATTACTCTTGTGTATAAACAATAAATTTATAAACGTGTTTAAATAAACAATTGTTCTATTTTTCATCCATTTTTGTTTTTTGTTTTGAAATTTAACCTTGTAAGTAATTGCAATTAATGTAACTCAAATATTTCAATTAAAAGGAAAGAAAACGTTGATTGCAATTAATAGATTTAATAAAAGAAACGCATGTTTTGTGCTAAACAAAAGGATGTTTTAATGGAAATAAAAGATCATTTTGGGAAAACCAAATTGAACGTTTTCATTTTTAAGTTAAGTTTAAATTTTTTTATTATGCGTAGATAAAAACCTAAATGCTTACAAATTTGAATATTATTTGAGTTAATGAAGTTAATTTGGTAACGTTTCAGAAAAATTGAATTTCAAAAGGTTGTGTGATGTACATCGTCCCTTCTTTTCTTTTGTTGTTAATTGTTCCATGAACGTTTTAAAATAGTTACCTTATTATTAATACTTAATATATTCATTTCTCCTTCTGTTTAATACCTGAGCCTAGACTTTTTAGGTTGTATTTAATTCTTGCCACCTCATTTTCACGTATACAAAATTATACTTTCCTTTGGTTTGCAAACTTTTCCATTCCTATGTACATATCCTTATGCATTATTAATGCCTGAAGCTTTCAAAATAAATTATGACATTTATTTTTGTCCCTCCACCTTCCTAATTATAAATAACCTGCAGCTTATTTCTTCATTTGCGTTTTGTTTCTCCTGACACCTCATATTCAAAAGCTCTTATTCTTGCAAATCCAAAAGATTTTCTTTTATGAAACATGATTTTTTTCTTTTCATTTTTCTGTACACGTCCTGTGCTCATCTTAGTTGTTCTTCAATCTTTTCCTGAAGCCTCATCTTGAGAAAAACGTAAGTATTAAAATTTGTTTATTTTTTTTGCCTACTAATTATTATTTTAATAATATTTCTTATAACATGAATATCTTTTGCATATAAACATTGAATCACGCGCGATTTCTTCAATTGGATTCATGTTTAAATTTCGCATAACATGAAATTGATTTAGTTGAATTTGGAGATTGCTGAGTTTTGCGCTTCTGTTTGTATTTTTATGGGCTAAAATCAAAGGTGAGTGTTTTAACCCACTCACAATTACTAAACTATCTTATGTTAGTTAAATTAAATCTATGATGTGATTTGAAATTAATTGATTGATGTTTGTATGTTTAAATTGTTATTCTGGTTATATTTGACTTTTATTGCATTAAATCATTGTTTAATTTAATATTAAATTTTAAATTGTCAATTTAGTACATGTTATTGATTATCAATTATCTATTGATGTTTATCGGTTGATTTGGATGATGATTGTAATGGATGTTTGATTTGTTGATATTGGATGACTGGATGTTGTATTTTATATGGTTATAACACTACAAGTTCCCTATGGGTTGAAATGTACTTACCCGAACGATCTATAGATTAGGAAAAAATCGTTATGGGTTGAAATGATAGACTCGAGCGATTTTATGGATTTTTATTTAATTCAATTCGGGATTGCGGTTTGAAATGATAGATAACCGTAAAATTTTAAATTACGGATTGAAATGATAAATATCCGTATCACTTAACCCTAGGGTAGAAAATTATATACGGATACCGGAAGTGTTAAATTAAAGGATTTCTGAATCATTAAATTTTGAATTCAGTTAATTGGTATTTTGGAATGGAAATTGATTTATATAAACTGAATTATTTTCGAAAGTCCAAGCGTAAATGTTGAAATTGGAATTGATTTAATGAATTATTCAAAGGATTTAAATTGGAATTTCAAAGTTGAGGTGTCGAATATAAATAAATTTATCGTAATTGGGATACCGAAATGTTTGGGGTATAACTTTGAAATCTAATTTAAACTAATTTAGACTATTTATTTTAGTTAACTATTTTAATCAGTTTAAACTATTTTAGTTTATTTTAATCTACTATATCCTATTTAATCCAATTTAATCTATTTTACATATTTTAAACTAATTAAATCTATTAAATCTATTTTAAATTTATTTAAACTATTTTAAATCTATTTTATCTATTTTAAATTTATTTAATCTATCTAAAATTTATTTAATATAATTTAAATCTATTTAATCTATTTAAATCTAATTAAATCAAATTTAAATCTGTTTAAACTATTTTTACTATTTAAACTATTTCAAACTATTTTAAACTATTTTTAAAACTATTTATGACTACCTAAACTGTTTTCTAAAATTTCAGACTATAAAGAGAAAGTATTTACATTTAAATCCTTGATGATAATACAACCTAAGTTGGGTTCTGAAAAAGATACATTTTTGTGAAATGACATATTAGAGTAAATGCGATAATTTTGAAACGAGGATTTAATTAACCTATCTTATTGATAATTTCGTAAGTGAATATGATTTTTGAAAGTGAATATGATTTTAAAGTGAATACAGTTTAGAAGTGAATATGATTTCTAAAGAGATATGATTTGAAATCGAATATGATATTTTAATATAAATTGTGAATTGACTTTTGAAATTTAAAAGAACCATCCTGTGTGAAATAAGCGTTTGGTTGTTAAAGAGACCGGGATCGGATATTGTCATACTCTCTGCCAATACCGAAAACCACTTTAACAACTGTGTACGTGGTGGAGATTCCAGAAATGAATTAGGATGGTTTGTTGAACGTTTTCTGTATGAGGTATGATGTGACCCTAACTCCCGTGAGTCAGCTTAGATGTGACTAAAGCAGGAGCCACGCTGGGCCAAGTGATGTCATTCCTTCTATCGGACACGCTTCTTCGATATTATATTCTGACTTTGTGATTGATTTGGTGGCCACCCTCTGATTTTTGATTTGGGAGTGTGTTCCAAGGTGGGCGGTAGTAGCAGCTATGCGTTACCACCAGTCCGGATCCACAATTGGTATATCTACCCTGGCATTGCCTCGAGTGCCGTGTTCACATGCCCTAGCGCGCCTTCTACGAGTTTGGTTTGTACCATACCTATGAAGTGCCCTCTGATAACCCTCCAGTTTACGGAGGAATTACGGTACTATACAGATTGTGGGAATATGTAAAAATGTGTTAAAGGGGATACAGGTAACGCCTTAACGCTATTTTAATACTTTACTTTATTGTAGACACTATTATAATAGCGTATTGTACTACATAGTAGATAGTTTAATGGATCCTTAGGATATGTGAATCCCAAACATCTTTTAAGTTATTGCACTCACGTTAGACACTGGATAGGAGATGTCAAACCCCGTAAACATCTACAACGCCATTTACACTCATATTTATTTACCGTTGATTTAACTTACATAAGATCTTTTAGTTCTGACTCGGGTGTTTTGTCTTTTCAATTCGCTCAGGTCAGCATGAGCATTTCAGGGGTGAAGACCTTATTTCTGGAGGACGAAGATGAAGATTTGTATTATTATTATTTATTTATTTATTTCACTACACCATGTTGTTCCGCTGCATTTATTTACTCATTCTGATTTATGTACTCTGATGTTTGTATTGTAAAGAATAATCAAATGTATTTATAAAACAGCTTCATGAACTGTTATTTGATTATTATATTTTGTCATACCGCTGCGAGATTCTGTATTTGTTTTATTTCTTTCTCTTTTTCTTATTCACCCCATAACAATCTGCCCTTTTAAATGGTTTGAGACCGACATGTGTGTCTGCTTAAAACATCCAAAAAGGCAGGTCGTTATAGTTGGTATCAGAGCTTTGGTTTAGCGATAACCTTAGCTTTGCGGGGTCTGACTCATATTAAATAGGGTAGTAATACCCTAGAATGAGTCGCTTAGTGTATATATACGAGAGAGCATATTTGTTAGTGTTATAAAAGGTTATTTTATTGTGTTAATTTGTTCCGTTTTGTATTTATAAATTCCGGTTGGTGCATAGGACGCTATGACATCGATAGGGATTTCTAAACATTTAATAGGACGGATCGACACAATATTTGTGTAACAACCCTAGATTTTTGCAAATATTTTTAAATTATTTTAAATTAAATTTTATTTCAATATTTTATTTTTGAAACATTTTAGAAGTAAAGTTATAATTTTCCAAAGTTAATTGTATTTTGTTTGCAATTTTTAATCCTAGTTTCAATATAATAAACTATTTTCTTTATTTACTTTTTTTCTCTTAAGAATAATTGTTTATTTTCATTTTCACTTTATTTTGTTTGTCTTTTATTTATTTACTTTATTTTTTTATTTGTTTATATTGAATTAAAACGAATTGGAAATTCAAAGAGAATAAAAGGCTTTTAACTTGTGACATTTCATTGTCTATACTCTTCATTGCTTTGGCCGTTATTTTCCTTAATTGTAGCCGTGTGCTTTATTTTCTTTTTCCACATGAAAAACTTCCCATTCATTTCATTCTCACGCCCATTTTAGTTCTGAAAAAAAATCAAGTAAGTAATGGCTTCCATTCTCCTCTTTTTCTCTTCATTTTTCTATTGATTTGCCATTGTTTTGCTTGTTCATCTTCATTGTTTTGCTCGGCCTAACCCTCCACCATCTCCTCCACTAACCACCACCACTTCCTTCCCCACATCATCCACGGCCTGACCTCTATCCCCTCTGACCAGCAAGTCCTGTGACCACCTAGATGAAGCATCACCACAAAAACATTGAAAAAACTCCAAAACAAATGCATATCCGAGCCATAGTTCCATATCCCCTTCATTGTAGCCACGCCACCACCCTAGAACCACCACCACCTATTGACATGAACCCTGACCATCATGACCTGACCTGTAGCAGCCCCTGGCTGAGCCACTTGACCCATAGGCTGAGCCTAGATGCAACCAAAATTCCATTTGTTAGCCTTGCCTTTTACATTCCACTTTGTAACTCCTACCTCTTCATATTCTCTTGCCTAACCATGCCATATTGATCCATACCCGAGCCTTACCACCTGAAAACATGTTGTGGCTAAACCAATAGAGCATTCTGGCCGAGCATATGTTGAGTTAAGAACAAGCAAATTCGATTTAAAAGCTTGGTGATGTCATTTGTCTAATTGTATTTCCATTTGTTTCAAAATTTATCTTTGTATTGTAAAGGTATATTTATTTTGCTTTGTTTTATTTGTGAATACAAGATTAACATCTTGGCTCTCTCTCCACTCAAATCAAGTCGTGTTATCGTGCTTTCTGGATTTTTGTTTGTGTGTTTGATTTGCTAACTCCAGCGTAAAAAGGTGAGTATTCACACATGACATTTATACTTATATAATTTGTGAAGTGACAACAAGTGAATGTGTAGAAACTATTGTATCATGTTATACCTGCCTGTGATGTAAATTATATGATGTTAAACTGTGTTATAAACTTGTCATATCATCTGCTATGTTATATTTTATTATACTGTTTATTTGTTTCTGTGAATCACTGCAAGTTCCCTGTAGAATAGAATCACTATGGGTTGAAATGATACATACCCGAATGGACTTTAGAATAGGGAAAGATCGTTATGGGCTGAAATGATAAGCCTGAGCGATTTTTATTTATTTTATTTACTTGGGATTATGGGTTTGAAATGATAAAACCCGGATTTTTCTTTGTAAATTACGGATTGAAATGATATATTATCCGTATCACTTGACTTAGGTTAGAAAATATTATACATACCCGTGGTTATTTTATATAATTTTCTGTAAATTTTTAAGTATTTTAAAATGTAAAAATATGATAATTTGATTTAAATTGAATTTAAAATGATTTAAATAAAGTGATAATGATTTTTCTATGTATTAAAATGTTAAATAAATGAATGGAAAAATTGTGATTTAAAACATAACTTAATTTGGAAATTTGTGATTTGATTTTTGAATGGTAGTTTAAGTTAATTAAATAAAAGTGGAAATTAAGTTTTATTTTGAAATGGAAATATAAAATTAAGTGTAAAGGTAAATTGTTAAAAAATGAAAAGAGCAATAAATTATACACTTGAATTTAATAGGAGAAAATTTGGAAAATTGAATTTTATTGTAAAAAATTTACTTTACAAAAATCATAAGTTAAACGGTATTTAAATGACTATTTTTGAAGTGGAAAATGTGATTTTTATAAGTAAAAATGATTTAAATTGAAGTTTATTTGCGGTTGGAATTCTATTTAAAATCTGGAAATTCTTTTAGTAACACTTCAGAAATGCTATCGTTTCTGAAAATGAACTAAAAACTGAACTAATAGAATCTGCAGCACTTTGTAAGTGTTGTAGTTGCAGAAGTGAACTAAAAGGAAATTTAACTAAGGGTTATTGCAGCACTTTGTAATTGTTGTAGTTGCAGAAACTAAACTTGAACCTAAAACTAACGAAAGAGCTATTGTAGCACTTGTTAAGTGCTGCAGTTGGCTGAAATGAGATTTTTGAATATAATTGAACTACTGCATCAGTTTTGTAAACGCTGTCTTTGCTAAATAGAATTAAACCTTTTAAATTAAACCCTGAACTATTACAGCAGTTTTTAAATGCTGCCTGTGCTGAAATGAACAGTTTTCAAATATAACTTACTGCAGCATTTTCTAAGTTCTGTGAATGCTGAAATTTCAATGTTTTGAAGTATTTAACTAAATAAACAAGCTTCAAAAGTGTTAAATTTTTGGGAATTGAATATTTGATTTAAAGGTATAATGACTTTAATTTTAAATGGTTTAAATGAAGTATTTTGATTTGAAATATAAACTATTTTTGAAATTTATAACCACGGGTTATAATAACGATTGGTTGTTAAAGAGACCGGGATCGGATATGGACATACACTCTATCGATACCGAAAACCACTTTAACAACTGTGTACGCAGTGGTGTTTCCAGACTGAAGTAAGATGGTGGCGACGATCCTAAAGGTATATTTGTGTGGACCCATCTCCAGTGAGTTGGCATAAGGTGGCTAAAACAGGAGCGATTGACGGGCCAATGAGGTAGCACCTCTGATCGGACACACTTCTTCGATACCATTCTATTACTTTTGTGATTGATTGGGTACACCCCTTGATTTGGGAGTGTGGCTCGAGGTGGGCGGTAGTGGCTACTATGCGTTTCCACCAGCCCGGATGCGTAATTGGTATATCTACCCTGACATTGCCTAGTTGTGTCATGTCACCTACCATATCGAGCTTTACTACGAGTTTGGATTTCTCCCGTAGCCTGTGGAGTATTGAGGGTAGCCCCCGATCTGGGAGTATGCTAATACTGGACAGACTACTGGGACTATTACGTGTTAAGGTGGAAAATGTAAAGCCTTAATGCTATTTAAAAGTATGTTTATTTGATTTTAGACATTATTATAATAGCGAATATTACTACATAGTAAATAGTTTAACGGATCCTTAAAGAATGGGCGATCCCAAGCATTCTTTAACTTACTTGTACCTTTATTACAGTTCACTTGAGTTGGTTTACATTGTATAAGTATTTATGTGACGACCGCCCATGACCCCTGCACTGAACATAGAAATAGTGCGCTGTAAAGTGTGCCAGGCAGCCATGGACGGTAGCCAAGGTAAATTAAAAACAGCAAAATCTATCGTATAACTCACAGCGCATGGATAAAATACAATAGAAAGTATATATAGTGAAGCTTTACAGAACAAAATCTCTATTAAACCTCATAATAGTTGAATACCAACATCTGAATAGTCAATACATCAACCTCACTACATAACACTCAGAGAATTATACAAAGCAACGGAACATCTAGTACATATAGTAAGAAAATAATATGCAAGCCTCCAGCTCATCTTCGTCATCAGCATCGTGAGAAACTAAGATCAGCACCTATCACCTACTACCTAGTCTGCACATCCCAAAACGGATGAACAGCCCAAGGCAATAAGAGTTAAACATAAAGCCTTGAGTCAGACAACAGTCTTAGTGAGCAGTAAATTAACTAACAACATACCAAAAGAGCATAAAGGAAAAAGTAATAGGAATCCAACCCTCCCACTCCACCTCTTTCTGCAGTGATAGCCCCCAGACACACTAAGCAGAAATAAACATAGCAAAGCAAACATTTAAAGTAAAGCAATTATCACTCGAGTCAAGGTCGGTGTTTTCCAAGTACACCCCCAAGGCCTAAACCAAGATCAGATAAGCACCCAGAAAACATCGCTCTTGAGACCGAATGACGATACAACCAAACATCCATGACTCTGGCTATCACTGTTATCATTGCTTCGATACCACCGTTAATTGAATGACCGGCACATTCTTTCAGCCGTCCGTCAAGGGTTAATGGCAACCCCGGTTCTAGACATAACTCCGCACGTCGTCGCAGCCCATGCCTAGGACTATCGAATCTGCCCAGAGTACTCGACTACAATCATAGTCTTTAGGGACTATCGAATCTGCCCAACATACTCTTGCTTTGAGTCTGCTAGAACCTTCAATAACGATGAAACCTTAGCCTTCTAGTCATCCTCCTCGACGACTATTTCCATACTAGCTCAAGCGCCTCTCGAGCAAACCATTATCCTCAACTCGAACCATTTCACCGAGTTATCAACATGCTTGGAATGATCCCGTCTGGATTAAACCAAGGCTATCTCATACCATGCCTCGCTTCATCTCATTATAGCAAAGCCTCATCTCATCATCAACATCATCAAAACTATCCATATGAGCTTCATCATCCGCCACATATGCCACGAGCAGCTTTTCCAATTCAAGAGCCTTTCCCTTAGCTTTTGAATCATCTTCGACTAACTTGTCCAAATCAAATCATCAATCAACTAATTTACAACAATCAATCAAGTCAAACATTAATCCAAGTAATCAAGCATTCAAACATGATCAAATAAACAATTTTAACAATAATGGCAATCTTGTAATTAAAGAGTCTAAATCTAACAAGCATGAATCATGAGCAATATCTCTACAACTTGATGAATGAACTTGCATAGGTTAACATATAGTAAAATGGATGTCAAATCATCATGAACAATAGATCTACACTAAGTTTATGAAAATGCATGGAAATCACTATTTTAACACCAAATCAAGCCATCAATCTGATATACTCCTTTGGATCCGTGTGAGAGATAACCACCACTCACCGAATCTCCTAAAGAACTCAAAAGCAACACACTTCAGATCTGGACAGCGAAGGATCTAACTCGATCTACCAAAATCCCGCTTCAACCGATGAAATCTCTCTTCGATGGATGTAGATATTCAACTTTAGCTCTTGGATCTTCGATCTTGGATGGAAGGAAGTACAAGATTAAAGTGGAGAAAAGAAGTGAAGAAGTGTAGAACTCGAGCTCTCAAAATGGCAGCACTTCGTCGCTTCGAAATCTGGATCCCAAAAATGAAGAAGAACCCACCTATTTATAGGCTGATTTCCTTAGGTCGTTTGCTCGCTATTAGGTCGTCCACGACCTAAGATACCCTACGACCTATGTCTTAACGACCTAACAAAATGCGGCTTTGCGACTTAACAACACAAATCCTCAAACGACCTAACTATCCTCACGTGCGCGACCTAATAACCCAACGACCTAGGCCTCAACACAAATGCGCGACCTATGACTTAACTGAGACGCGACTTAACGGATCTCACGACTTACGACTTAACAGAAGCCACGACCTAACTTTAGCTCGCTCCTAGGTCGCTCAAGACCTAACACTCAGCGACCTAACCCCTTAAGCCTTCACGCGACTTAACCACACACACATGCGCTCGACCTAGCGACCTAAAAATGTCACGACCTAAGACTCAACACTAATGCACGTCCTAACGACTCATCCAAGGTCGCGACCTAACTAAACACAGGGTCTCACGACCTAACACCTAAGTCATCTGGACGACCTAACTAACTTAGGTCGCTTACGACCTAACTGAACCCCATAGGTCGCTCACGACCTAACTACTACATTCCTTAAGCCGCCTTCCCTTCTTAAGTCGCCAACTTCCTTAGGTCGCCAAATCCTGTAGGTTGCTAACCCTTAGGTCGTCCACTACCTTAAGTTGTTCACTTCCTTAGGTCGCTCCAACCTCTTAAGTCGCTTATCCAACCTAACCTACCCCACGACCTAAGCCACCACACGACTCATCTCCCAAGCGACCTAAGCTACACACGGCTTAACTTCCACACGACTTAAGCCCTAGTCGACCTAAACTCCGGACGACTTAACAACACTAACAACCTAACACAACAGTTATACGATCTTTTGATCCGTAAAAATACGGGTCGTTACATTCTCTCCCCCTTAGGAATTTCAACCCCGAAATTCCAAACAAACAAGAGCAATCAAAAACTATTCCGCATGCCTACCATCCATAGCAATCAACAAACCATGCATCCAATTCTAGCCTAGCATGCAGAATTCTAAAATTAGAACAAGTTACAATGTCGTGAGATGACACGACACCTTATGGCCATACCTCAAAGAGTTCAGGATCAGCTGCCTTCATCCTCTCTTCCACCTCCCATGTACAATCGTTAACATCATCACTCCATTGTACCTTGAGCAACCTAACTACCTTCCTCCTAAGCTGTTTCGTGTTAGTTTCCACAACACGAAGCGGCTTACGAGGTATTTATCGACTGGATCTACCTCAAAATCTTCACAGCTATCGGTGGAAACTACTGTATTCGAGTCGTGCACATACTTCCGTAGATACGATACATGAAAAACATTGTGCACACCCGCCATCTTTTCTGGTAACTCCAATTTATAGGCGAGCTTTCCAATTCGCTTGATAATCGGGAATGGTTTAACAAATCTCGGAGTCAACTTTCCTTTCTTCCCGAATCGAATAACATTCTTCAGTGGAGAAATATTCACAAAAACCATATCACCTATATCGAACTCCAAATCCTTACGACGCTTATCAGCCTAACTTTTCTGACGGTCTTGGGCTGCCTTCATTCGTCGCCGAATGATCTCTATGCAATCTGAAGTCTGTTGAATCATTTCTGGCCCAAGTATCAGCTTTTCTCCTGTTTCTAACCAACATGTCGGAGAGTTACACGGTCTTCCATGCAATGCCTCATACGGTGCCATACCAATGCTTGACTGGTAACTGTTATTATACGAAAATTCCACCAAATGAAGGTGATCTTCCCCTGACCCTCCGAAATCTAAAACACAAGCTCTAAGAAGATCTTCCAAAACTCGGTTAACTCTCTCAGTCTGACCATCTGTTTGAGGGTGATAAGCTGTACTCAAACACAACTCGGTTCCCAAAACTTCCTGGAAGCTCTTCCAAAATTCACTAGTGAACAATGGGTCTCGATCGCTCACTATACTCTTCGGAATACCATGGAATCGAACTATCCACTTAACATACAGCTCAGCCAAGTTCGTTGCAGTCCTGGTTGATCGAACAGGAATGAATCTTGCACTTTTAGTCAAACGATCTACGATGACCCAAATCCCTTCATTTCCCGCTCTGGTTCTAGGTAACCCATCGATAAAATCCATCGATATTTGCTCCCACTTCCACGTAGGAACTTCTAATGGCTGAAGCAATCCACTTGGCTACTTCTGTTCGGCTTTTACCAACTGGCAGTTCATGCACTTGGAAATAAAATTTCCAACATCCTTCTTCATACTTTCCCAGTAATAGGTTCTCTTCATATCCCGATACATCTTATTTCCACCTGGATGAATTGTCAACTTCGAGTGATGACTTTCCTTCAGAACTTCATTTCTCAATTCATCTATATCGGGAACAACTAGTCGTCCTTGCTTCCGAAGCCAACCCTCTCGATCGACCTCGAATCCTTTATCCTTCTCTGGGTGTAACCCAGATTCCAAATCACGGATAATCTTGACATGCTTATCGTCTCGCTTTTGGCTCTCGCCAATTCTTTCCATAAGAGTCGGTCTTATCGATAAGTTTGCCAACATCTCAGGTTCCAATTCACATCTAGGTCTGAAGTCAAATCCATCTAAATACTAGAGATTCTTCCATTTTGAAAACATGACTCCCAATCCTGCATGTCTTCGACTTAACGCATCTGCTACTGCGTTACCCTTTCCCGGAGTATAGGCTATTCCAAAATCATATGATGCCAAAAACTCTAGCCATCGTTGCTGCCGAAGATTCAAATCCTTTTGGGAGAAAAGATACTTCAACGACTTATGATCTGTAAACAACTCGAATCGAACTCCCAATAGATAATGTATCCGCATCTTCAGAGCAAAAACAATCGCCGCCAACTCCAAATCATGAGTCGGATAATTCCTTTCATGCGGCTTCAGTTGTCGACTTGCATACGCAACAAATCTATTCTTCTGCATCAGCACTTCTCCAAGTCCAGTACCACATGCATCGGTGTAAACCACCATCTCTTCATTTCCACTAGGAATAGTCAAAACAGGAGCACTTGTCAGTCGCTCTTTCAGGATTCCGAAAGCTTGCTCACACTTAGCATCCCATCTGAATACTTGGTTCTTTTTCGTCAATCCTGTTTATGGTGCAGCTACCTTGGAAAAGTCTTTGATAAATCGACGATAATATCCTGCTATTCCAAGAAAACTTCTCACATCATATGCATTCTTAGGTCTATCCCAATCCTGGATTGCTGCTATCTTGGCGGGATCAACCGCTATTCCGCTTCCAAAGATAATATGGCCTAAGAACCTCACTTCGCTCTTCCAGAAGTGACATTTCGAAAACTTAGCCTTCAGCTGATGTTTCCGTGAGATTTCCAAAACAATACGCAAGTGCATCTTGTGCTCTTCTTCAGTTCTGGAATAAATTAAAATATCATCCACGAACACTAGTACGAACTTGTTCAACTGATCTCTGAACACTCTATTCATAAGATCCACAAAATATGCTGGTGCATTGGTCAATCCAAACGGCATTACCAGCTACTCAAAGAAACCGGATGGTGTCCTGAAAGCAGTCTTCGGCACACTATCCTTTGCCAATCTTAACTGGTGAAATCTCGTTGCCAAATCCATCTGAGAAAACACCTTAGCTTCGTGAAGCTGATCAAACAAGTCATCTATTCTCGGAAATGGATACTTGTTCTTCTTAGTCACTTTATTCAGCTCACGATAATCCACACACAACCTCAATGATCCATCCGCTTTGGTAACAAACACAACTGGTGCACCCCATTCGGACACACTACGCTAAATGAATCCTTTCTGTAAAAGATCATCAACTTGCACCTTCAACTCTTGCTGTTCTCTAGGCGCCATCCGCCTAAGAGGCATCACAACAGGTCTGGCTCCTTCAACTAAATCGATACGAAACTCGATCTCTCTATGCGGAGGTAACCCTTTGACCTCATCAAAGACATCCTCAAATCCGTTAGCGATTAGCACAGATGACAGTCCATCCCGTGGAACAACCAGTGAATACATGAAGCTCATGAAGACGCCTTCCTCATGCTTACATCGTATCACAACCTTTCGCCCCTCCACATTCTCGACTGTCACCTCCAACCTTTCACAATCAACCTTTGTCGCATACTTCCTAAGCTAGTCCATACCCAAAATAATTCCGAACCCCTCAAAGTTCAGAACAAAACAATCACAAACAAAAGAGCAATCATGACTCGATACAATCAGACCACGGCATAGCATAAACAGACAAGACGAACCCCTAACCGGATTAGTCACAACCAATGGCCTATCAACAATATCTGTTTCTAAACCAAACCGGCCTACAAGTTCATTACAAACAAAAGAATGCGACGCCCCAGTATCGAATAACACTCTAACTGGAACACCACATATGGAAAGAGTACCTTGAACCACCACACTCTTTCCTTTCTCTTCAGCAGTAGAGGCTTTCGAAGATGATGGAACAGCCCCCAAAGCATAAGCTTGCACAATCTGCTTGTCCCTCCGCGGTTCTGGAAAATTCTTCCTGATATGCCCCGGTTTGTCACAGTTGTGGCACTTCACCGGTACCTTCGGATTCTTGCAATCTCTGGAGAAATGGCCCTTCTACTGACAATTGTAGCAGGTCACTTCGCCCTTCGGCTTCTTCGGACCATCCTTACCATTCTGTTGATGCTACTTCCTCTTCTTGTTTCCACCCTGCTGTGGTTTAGACTCCTCCTTGGTCACAGCAACAACAGATCCTTCTTTAGGAAAAAGATTCTCGTGCCTGAGAGCTTTCTCCACAAGCTTCTCAAATGGATCGTCCAAATGATCCACCAATTGCCTCCCAAGATAACTGTCCAAGTTTGTCACAAACTTCTCGTTCTTCTGATAAGGAGATTCAATATACAACCGGGCATACTTGGACAAAGCTTCAAACTCAGAAACATACTCAAGAACTGGTTTTCCACCTTGCTTGAGCTCCTAAGTAATTTCTTCCTCCGGAATGAACTTAGCTTCAAATCTGGCTTGGAATTGCTCACAAGTAATTTCTTCCTCTGGAGTATCAATGGTGATAGAGTTCCACCAATCAGAAGCTCTTCCTTGAAGCTGTCTTGATGCAAGCTTCCTTTTGGTTGCATCCTCGATTCCCAAATCACCAAAGATCCTTCTACAAGCATCTATCCATCTCTGGACTTCAATGGTTGACTCTGTTCCCAAGAAAACCTTTCCTCCAAGAGTAGTATAGTCTTTACACAGCTTAGCAAAATCCACCGGTCTTGGAGTTTGAACTTGAACTCCAACATCTTCAGAAGGTCCCGGAGCTGGCATCCTTCTCATGATCGAAGTCATCATAGCCTCGAACATAGCAGCATAATCAGCAGCCCCCTCAGTAGCATGGCCTTCCCTAGCAGCTGGTCTCCCTCTTCGACTCATTTAATATCTATAAAAAGGAATGATTAATACACCTTGAGAACAACCGCATAAAGGACTCACATACTTCTAAGCTACTATACTATATATAGTAATCATCCATCAAAATACAATTACGTCTCTCATACGTAGTTACGTCAACGAGCGTTGGGTAAAATCGATTAACCAAAAGCTCTAATACCAAATGTGACGACCGCCCATGACCCCTGCACTGAACATAGAAATAGTGCACTGTAAAGTGTGCTAGGCAGCCATGGACGGTTGCCAAGGTAAATTAAAAACAACAAAATCTATCATATAACTCATAGCGCATGGATAAAATACAATAGAAAGAATATATATTGAAGCTTTACAGAACATAATCTCTATTAAACCTCATAATAGTTGAATACCAACATCTGAATAGTTAATACATCAAGCCTCATTACATAACACTCAGAGAATTATACAAAGCAGCGGAACATCCAGTACATATAGTAAGAAAATAATATGCAATCCTCCAGCTCGTCTTCGTCATCAGCATCATGAGAAACTAAGATCAGCACCTGTCACCTGCTACCTAGTCTGCCCATCCCAAAATGGATGAACAGCCCAAGGCAATAAGAGTTAAACATAAAGCCTTGAGTCAGACAACAGTCTTAGTGAGCAGTAAATTAACTAACAACATACCAAAAGAGCATAAAGGAAAAAGTAATAGGAATCCAACCCTCCCACTCCACCTCTTTCTATAGTGATAGCCCCCAGACACACTACGCAGAAATAAACATAGCAAAGCAGACATTTAAAGTAAAGCAATTATCACTCGAGTCAAGGTCGGTGTTTTCCAAGTACAAACTCCCAAGGCCTAAACCAAGATCAGATAAGCACCCAGAAAACATCGCTCTTGAGACCGAATGACGATACAACCAAACATCCAAGACTCTGGCTATCACTGTTATCATTGCTTCGATACCACCGTTAATTGAATGACCGGCACATTCTTTCAGCCGTCCGTCAAGGGTTAATGGCAACCCCGGTTCTTGACATAACTCTGCACGTCGTCGCAGCCCATGCCTAGGACTATCGAATCTGCCCAGAGTACTCGACTACAATCATAGTCTTTAGGCACTATCGAATCTGCCCAACATACTCTTGCTTTGAGTCTGCTAGAACTTTCAATAACGATGAAACCTCAGCCTTCTAGTCATCCTCCTCGACGACTATTTCCATACTAGCTCAAGCGCCTCTCGAGCAAACCATTATCCTCAACTCGAACCATTTCACCGAGTTATCAACATGCTTGGAATGATCCCGTCTGGATTAAACCAAGGCTATCTCATACCATGCCTCGCTTCATCTCATCATAGCAAAGCCTCATCTCAACATCAACATCATCAAAACTATCCATATGAGCTTCATCATCCGCCACATATGCCACGAGCAGCTTTTCCAATTCAAGAGCCTTTCCCTTAGCTTTTGAATCATCTTCGACTAACTTGTCCAAATCAAATCATCAATCAACTAATTTACAACAATCAATCAAGTCAAACATTAATCCAAGTAATCAAGCTGTAACGACCCGTATTTTCACGGATCGAAACATTGTAAAATAGTTGACCTTTGGTTGCATTGCTTTTAAGTCATTTCAGATTTTGGCAGAATCTTGTTTGAAGTCCTAAGTCGTAGCCGACTTATGAGTTTTGGACGAGTTAAATGATAAGTCTGGGCGAGTTAATGACTTAAGGGGTAGGTCGGCAACGACCTAAGGAAGATGGGGAGTGATTTAAGTCGGTTGACGGTTTGGAATGACTTAAGGATAGAGTTAGGTCATAGTGACCGACTTAAGATATAGTGGACGACTTAAGGTTTTGACCGAGTTAAGAGATAGGTCACTATGTATTAGGTCGTCTGGTAGCTTGATTTGTTAGGTCGTAGACGATCTAAGATTAGTTAGGTCGTAAGGTTGTATGAGTGTTAAGTCGTATCACCTGTTAGGTCGCTCGTAGTTATGTCGTATACAGTTAGGTCATAGCCTAATTGAGTCGTGGCCGTGTTAAGGAGATAACGCTAAGTGTTAGGTCGCATTGTCTTAAGTCGTACCTAAGTATTAGGTCGTGTGGACTTTAAGTCGTTGAATTGTGGTCTTGTAGTTAGGTCGTAAGTCGTATACCCAATTAGGTCGTAACCGACTTAGGGGTTAGCTGCTAAGTCATGAGTTGCAGGATCACTAAGTCGTAGTCTGTTAAGTCGGAGGCTCTGTTAGGTCGGAGAGGCTTAGGTCGGAAAGGCTTAGGTCGGAGACGACCTAGGGAGACAGACGAGTTAGGGAATTCAGCTATAAATAGGAGGGCTTTGTTCCATTTTTGGGATCCGGATTTCGAAGCGACGAAGTGCTGCCATTTTGAGAGCTCGACTTCTACACTTATTAACTTCTTTTCTCCACTCTAATCTAGTGATTCTATCCATCCAAGTTGAAGATCAAATTGAAGATTCAAGAGCTTGGATTGAAGATCTTCATCCTTTGAAGTGAGATGTCTTCGTTTGAAGCGGATTCGTGATAGATCAAGCTTGATCCTTCGCTGTTCAGATCTGAAGCATGTTGATTTGAGGTTGTTTAGGTGATTTGGTGAGTGGTGATTATCTCTCACACGGTTCCAAAGGAGTATATCGAATTGTTGGCTCGATTTGGTGTTAAATTAGTGATTTCCATACATTTTCTTCATCCTATTTGTAGATCCATATAGATCCATTGTTCATGATGATGTTACATCCATTTTACTACATGTTAACCTATCCAAGTTCATTCATCAAGATTATAGAGATATTTTTCATGTTTTCATGCTTATTAGACTTTCAACTCTTTAATTACGAAATTGCCATTATTGTTACATTTGTCTACTTAGATCATATTTGAATGCTTGATTGCTTGGATTAAAGTTTGATTTGGTTGATTTCTATGAATTAGATGATTGATGATTTGATTTAGATCGAGGATGATTCAAAAGCTAAGGGAAAGGCTCTTGAATTGGAAAAGCTGCTTGTGGCATATGTTGCGGATGGTGAAGCTCTTATGCATAGATTCGATGATGATGATGTTGAGATGAAGCTTTGCGAGGATGTGATGAAGCGAGGCATGATATGAGATAGTCTTGGTCTAATCCAGACGGGATCGTTCCAAGCAGGTTGATAACTCGGTGATATGGTTCGAGTTTGAGGATAATGGATGCTCGAGAGGCGCTTAAGCTAGTATGGAAATAGTCGTCGAGGAGGATGACTAGAAGGCTGAGATCTCATCGTTGTTGAAGGTTCTAGCATGCTCAAAGCAAGAGTACGTTGGGCAGATTCGATAGTCCCTAAAGGCTACAGATTGGTAGTCAAGTACTCTGGGCAGATTCGATAGTCCTAGGCATGGGTCACGATGACGTGCGGGAGTTATGTCTAGAACCGGAGTTTCCATTAGCCCTTGACGGACAGCTGAAAAAATGTGTCGGTCATTCAATTAACGGTGATATCGAAGCAATGATAACAGTGATAGCCAGAGTCATGGATGTTTGGTTGTATCGTCATTCGGTCTCAAGAGCGGTATTTTCTGGGTGCTTATCTGATCTTGGTTTAGGCCTTGGGGGTTTGTACTTGGAAAACATCGCCCTTGACTCGAGTGATAATTGCTTTACTTTACATTGTATGCTCTGCTATGTTTGCTTCTACTTAGTGTGTGTCTGGGGGGCTATCACTGTAGAAAGAGGTTGGAGTGGGAGGGTTGTATTCCTATTCCTTTTCCTTTATGCTCTTTTGGTATGTTGTTAGTTAATTTACTGCTCACTAAGACTGTTGTCTGACTCAAGGCTTTATGTTTTAACTCTTATTGCCTTGGGCTATTCATCCATTTTGGGACGGGTAGACTAGGTAGCAGGTGACAGGTGCTGTTCTCTTCTCACGATGCTGATATCGAAGACGAGCTGGAGGGTTGCATATTTTCTTCTTACTATATGTACTGGATGTTCTGCTGCTTTGTATTCTCTGAGTGATATGTAGTGAGGCTTGTTGTATTAACTATTCAGATGTTTGTATTCAACTATTATGAAGTTTTATTGATGAGATTCTATTCTGTGAAGCTTCACTATATATATGTTCTATTGTATTTTGTCCATGCGCTGTGAGTAATACGATAGATTATGTTGTTTTGATTTACCCTGACAATCGTCCATGGTCGCCTGGCACACTTTACAGCGCACTATCTCTAGGTTCAGTGCAGGGGTCATGGGCGGTCGTCACATTTGGTATCAGAGAATTGGTTAATCGATTTTACACAACGCTCGCTGACGTAACTACGTATGAGAGACGTAATTTTATTTTGATGGATGAATACTATATATAATATAGTAGATTAGAAGAGTTTGAGTCCTTTATGCAGTTGTTTCTCTAGATGTTCTGATCATTCCTTTTTATAAATATTGAGAATGAGTCGAAGAGGGAGACCAGCTGCTAGGGAAGGCCGTGCTACTGAGGGAGCTGCGGATTATGCAGCTATGTTCGAAGCTATGATGACTTCGATCATGAGAAGTATACCAGTTCCGGGGGCAGCAGTAGATGTTGGGGTTCAAGTCCAAACTCCAAAACCGGTGGATTTTGCTAAGTTGTGCAAGGACTATACTGCTCTTGGAGGGAAGGTTTTCTTGGGGACAGAATCAACTATTGAGGTCCAGAGATGGATAGATGCTTGTATAAGGATTTTTGGTGATTTGGGAATAGAGGATGCAACTAAGAGGAAGTTGGCATCAAGACAGCTTCAATGGAGAGCCTCTGATTGGTGGAACTCTATTACCATCAATACTCCGGAGGAAGAGATTACTTGGGAGCAATTCCAAGCCAGATTTGAAGCTAAGTTCATTTCTACAGCTCAGAAGTCTGTTCTGTTCAAGAAGTTTGTGGAGCTCAAGCAAGGTGGAAGACCAGTTCTTGAGTATGTTTCTGAGTTCGAAGCTTTGTCCAAGTATGCTCGGTCGTATATCGAATCTGCATATCAGAAGAATGAGAAGTTTGTGACAGGCTTGGACAGTTATCTTGGGAGACAGTTGGTGGATCATTTGGACGATTCATTTGAGAAGCTTGTGGAGAAAGCTCTCGGGCATGAGAGTCTATTTCCTAAGGAAGGATCTGTTGTTGTTGTAACCAGGGGAGAGTCTAAACCACAGCAGGGTGGAAACAAGAAGAGGAAGCAGCAGCAGAAGAAGGGTAAGGATGGCCAGAAGAGGCCGAAAGGAGAGGTGACTTGCTACAATTGTCAGCAGAAGGGCCATTTCTCGAAGGATTGTAAGAATCCGAAGGCACCGATGAAGTGTCACAACTGTGACAAGCCGGGGCATATCAGGAAGGATTGTCCAGAACCGAGGAGGGACAAGCAGATTGTGCAAGCTTATGCTTTGGGAGTTGTCCCATCGTCTTCAAAAGCTCCTACCGCTGAAGAGAAGGGAAAAAGTGTGGTGGTTCAAGGTACTCTTTTCCTATGTGGTGTTCCAGTTAGAGTTCTGTTTGATACTGGGGAGTCGCATTCGTTTGTTTGTAGTGAACTCATAGACCGGTTAGGTTTGGGACCGGATATCGTTGATATGCCATTGGTTGTGACTAATCCAGTTGGGGGTTCGTCTTGTTTGTGTATGTTATGCCATGGTCTGATTGTATCGAGTCATGGTTGCTCTTTTGTTTGTGATTGTTTTGTTCTGAACTTTGCGGGGTTCGGAATTATTTTGGGTATGGACTGGCTTAGGAGGTATGCAGCAAAGGTTGATTGTGAGAGGCTGGAAGTGACAGTCGAGAATGTGGAGGGGCGAAAGATTGTGATACGATGTAAGCATGAAGAAGGCGTCTTCATGAGCTTCATGTATTCGCTAGTTGTTCCACGGGATGGACTGTCATTAGTGCCAATCGCGAATGGATTCGAGGATGTCTTTGACGAAGTCAAAGGGTTGCCGCCGCATAGAGAGATCGAGTTTCGTATAGATCTAGTTGAAGGAGCCAAACCTGTTGTGATGCCTCTTAGGCGGATGGCGCCTAGAGAATAGCAAGAGTTGAGGGTGCAAGTTGATGATCTTTTGCAGAAAGGATTCATTCGGCGTAGTGTGTCCGAATGGGGTGCACCAGTTGTGTTTGTAACCAAAGCAGATGGATCGCTGAGGTTGTGTGTGGATTATCGTGAGCTGAATAAGGTGACTAAGAAGAACAACTATCCATTGCCGAGAATAGATGACTTGTTTGATCAGCTTCACGAAGCTAAGGTGTTTTCTCAGATGGATTTGGCAACGGGATTTCACCAGTTGAGAGTGGCTAAGGATAGTGTGCCGAAGACTGCTTTTCGAAAACCATCTGGTTTCTTTGAGTGGCTGGTAATGCCGTTTGGATTAACTAATGTGCCAGCATATTTTGTGGATCTTATGAATAGAGTGTTCAGGGATCAGTTGAACAAGTTTGTACTTGTGTTCGTGGATGATATTCTGATTTATTCCAGAACTGAAGAAGAACACAAGACACACTTGCGTATTGTTTTGGAAATCTTATGGAAACATCAGCTAAAGGCTAAGTTTTCGAAGTGTCACTTCTGGAAGAGTGAAGTGAGGCTCTTAGGCCATGTTATCTCTGGAAGTGGAATAGCGGTTGATCCCGCTAAGGTGGCAGCAATCCACGATTGGGTTAGACCTAAGAATGCATCAGATGTGAGAAGTTTTCTTGGATTAGCAGGTTATTATCGTCGGTTTATCAAGGACTTCTCCAAGGTAGCCGCACCGTTAACAGGATTGACGAAGAAGAACCTAGTGTTCAGATGGGATGATAAGTGTGAGCAAGCTTTCAGAATCCTGAAAGAGCGATTGACGAGTGCTCCTGTTTTGACTATTCCAAGTGGGAATGATGTGATGGTGGTTTACACCGATGCATGTGGTACTGGACTTGGAGCAGTGCTGATGCAGAGGGATAAAGTTGTTGCGTATGCTAGTCGACAACTAAAGCCGCATGAAAGGAATTACCCGACTCATGATTTGGAGTTAGCGGCGATTGTATTTGCTCTGAAGATGTGGAGACATTATCTATTGGGAGTTCGATTCGAGTTGTTTACAGATCATAAGTCGTTGAAGTATCTTTTCTCCCAAAAGGATTTGAATCTTCGGCAGCAACGGTGGCTAGAGTTTTTGGCATCATGTGATTTTGGTATAGCTTATACTCCGGGAAAAGGTAACGCAGTGGAAGATGCGTTAAGTTGAAGACATGCAGGATTGGGAGCCATGTTTTCAGAATGGAAGAATCTCGAGTATTTAGCTGGATTTGACTTCAGGCCTAGATATGAATTGGAACCTGAGATGTTGGCAAACTTATCGATAAGACCTTCTCTAGTGGAAAGGATTGGCGAGAGCCAAAAGAGAGACG
This sequence comes from Allium fistulosum, assembly GCA_030737815.1. NCBI lineage: Eukaryota > Viridiplantae > Streptophyta > Magnoliopsida > Asparagales > Amaryllidaceae > Allium > Allium fistulosum. The sequence goes on from CM060904.1 coordinate 597,907,217, forward strand.
ATAAGCTTGTCAAGATTATCCGTGATTTGGAATCTGGATTGGGTCCAGAAAAGGATAAAGGATTCGAGGTCGATCGACAGGGTTGGCTTCGGAAGCAAGGACGACTAGTTGTTCCCGATATAGATGAAATGAGGAGTGAAGTTCTGAAGGAAAGTCATCACTCGAAGTTGACAATTCATCCAGGTGGAAATAAGATGTATCGGGATATGAAGAGAACCTATTACTGGGAAGGTATGAAGAAGGATGTTGGAAATTTTATTTCCAAGTGTATGAACTGCCAGTTGGTAAAAGCCGAACAGAAGAAGCCAAGTGTATTGCTTCAGCCATTAGAAGTTCCTACATGGAAGTGGGAGCAAGTGTCGATGAATTCTATTGATGGACTACCTAGAACAAGAACGAGAAATGAAGGGATTTGGGTCATTATAGATCGTCTGACCAAGAGTGCAAGATTCATTCCTGTTCGATCGACTAGGACTGCATCAAAGTTGGCTGAGTTATATGTGAAGTGGATAGTTCGATTCCATGGTATTCCAAAGAGTATAGTGAGCGATCGAGACCCACTGTTCACTAGTGGATTTTGGAAGAGCTTCCAGGAAGTCTTGGGAACCGAGTTGTGTTTGAGTACAGCTTATCATCCTCAAACAGATGGTCAGACCGAGAGAGTCAACCGAGTTTTGGAAGATCTTCTTAGAGCTTGTGTTTTGGATTTCAGAGGATCATGGGAAGATCACCTTCATTTGGTGGAGTTTGCATACAACAACAGTTACCAGTCAAGCATTGGTATGGCACCGTATGAGGCATTGTACGGAAGACCGTGTAACTCTCCGACATGTTGGTTAGAGACAGGAGAAAAGCTGATGCTTGGGCCAGAGATGATTCGACAGACTCCGGATTGCATAGAGATCATTCGGCAACGAATGAAGGCAGCCCAAGACCGTCAGAAAAGTTATGCAGATAAGCGTCGTAAGGATTTGGAGTTCGACGTAGGTGATATGGTTTTTGTGAAGATTTCTCCACTGAAGAATGTTATTCGATTCGGGAAGAAAGGAAAGTTAACTCCAAGATTTGTTGGACCATTCCCGATCATCGAGCGAATTGGAAAACTCGCTTATAGATTGGAGTTACCAGAGAAGATGTCGAGTGTGCACAATGTTTTTCATGTATCATATCTACGGAAGTATGTGAACGACTCGAATACAATGGTTTCTGCTGATAGCTACGAAGACTTCGAAGTTGATCCAGTCGATCGAAGACCTCGTAAGCCGCTCCGTGTTGTGGAGACCGACACGAAACAGCTTAGGAGGAAGGTAGTTAAGTTGCTCAAGATACAATGGAGTTATGATGATAACGACTGTACGTGGGAGGTGGAAGAGAGGATGAAGGCAGCTCATCCTGAACTCTTCAAGGTATGGCCCTAAGGTGTCGTGTCATCTTACGATATTGTAACTTGTCATGGTTTTAGAATTCTGCATGCTAAGCTAGAATTGGATGCATGGTTTGTTTATTGCTATGGATGGTAGGCATGCAGAATAATATTTTATTGCTTTGTTTGTTTGGAATTTCGGGGGCGAAATTCCTAAGGGGGAGGGAATGTAACGACCCGTATTTTCACGGATCGAAACATTGTAAAATAGTTGACCTTTGGTTGCATTGCTGTTAAGTCGTTTCAGATTTTGGCAGAATCTTGTTTAAAGTCCTAAGTCGTAGCCGACTTATGAGTTTTGGATGAGTTAAGTGATAAGTCTGGGCGAGTTAATGACTTAAGGGGTAGGTCGGCGACGACCTAAGGAAGATGGGAAGTGATTTAAGTCGGTTGACAGTTTGGAACCACTTAAGGACAGAGTTAGGTCATAGTGACCGACTTAAGATATAGTGGACGACTTAAGGTTTTGACCGAGTTAAGAGATAGGTCACTATGTATTAGGTCGTCTGGTAGCTTGATTTGTTAGGTCGTAGACGATCTAAGATTAGTTAGGTCTTAAGGTTGTATGAGTGTTAAGTCGTATCACCTGTTAGGTCGCTCGTAGTTATGTCATATACAGTTAGGTCGTAGCCTAATTGAGTCGTGGCCGTGTTAAGAAGATAACGCTAAGTGTTAGGTCGCATTGTCTTAAGTCGTACCTAAGTATTAGGTCGTGTGGACTTTAAGTCGTTGAATTGTGACCTTGTAGTTAGGTCGTAAGTTGTATACCCAGTTAGGTCGTAACCGACTTAGGGGTTAGCTGCTAAGTCATGAGTCGCAGGATCACTAAGTCGTAGTCTGTTAAGTCGAAGGCTCTGTTAGGTCGGAGAGGCTTAGGTCGGAAAGGCTTAGGTCGGAGACGACCTATGGAGATAGACGAGTTAGGGAATTCAGCTATAAATAGGAGGGCTTTGTTCCATTTTTGGGATCCGTATTTCGAAGCGACGAAGTGCTGCCATTTTGAGAGCTCGACTTCTACACTTCTTCACTTCTTTTCTCCACTCTAATCTAGTGATTCTACCCATCCAAGTTGAAGATCAAATTGAAGATTCAAGAGCTTGGATTGAAGATCTTCATCCTTTGAAGTGAGATTTCTTCGTTAGAAGCGGATTCGTGATAGATCAAGCTTGATCCTTCGCTGTCCAGATCTGAAGCGTGTTGATTTGAGGTTGTTTAGGTGATTTGGTGAGTGGTGATTATCTCTCACACGGATCCAAAGGAGTATATCGGATTGTTGGCTCGATTTGGTGTTAAATTAGTGATTTCCATACATTTTCTTCATCCTAAGTGTAGATCCATATAGATCCATTGTTTATGATGATGTTACATCCATTTTACTACATGTTAACCTATGCAAGTTCATTCATCTAGATTATAGAGATATTGTTCATGTTTTCATGCTTATTAGACTTTCAACTCTTTAATTACGAAATTGCCATTATTGTTATATTTGTCTACTTAGATCATATTTGAATGCTTCATTGCTTGGATTAATGTTTGATTTGGTTGATTGCTATGAATTAGATGATTGATGATTTGATTTAGATCGAGGATGATTCAAAAGCTAAGGGAAAGGCTCTTGAATTGGAAAAGCTGCTTGTGGCATATGTTGCGGATGGTGAAGCTCTTATGCATAGATTCGATGATGATGATGTTGAGATGAAGGTTTTGCGAGGATGTGATGAAGCGAGGCATGATATGAGATAGTCTTGGTCTAATCCAGACGGGATCATTCCAAGCAGGTTGATAACTCAGTGATATGGTTCGAGTTTGAGGATAATGGATGCTCGAGAGGCGCTTGAGCTAGTATGGAAATAGTCGTTGAGGAGGATGACTAGAAGGCTGAGATCTCATCGTTGTTGAAGGTTCTAGCATGCTCAAAGCAAGAGTACGTTGGGCAGATTCGATAGTCCCTGAAGGCTACAGATTGGTAGTCAAGTACTCTGGGCAGATTCGATAGTCCTAGGCACGGGTCACGATGACGTGCGGGAGTTATGTCTAGAACCGGGGTTTCCATTAGCCCTTGACGGACGGCTGAAAGAATGTGCCGGTCATTAAATTAACGGTGATATCGAAGCAATGATAACAGTGATATCCGGAGTCATGGATGTTTGGTTGTATCGTCATTCGGTCTCAAGAGCGGTATTTTTTGGGTGCTTATCTGATCTTGGTTTAGGCCTTGGGGGTTTGTACTAGGAAAACATCGCCCATGACTCGAGTGATAATTGCTTTACTTTACATTGTATGCTCTGCTATGTTTGCTTCTACTTAGTGTGTGTCTAGGGGGCTATCACTGTAGAAAGAGGTTGGAGTGGGAGGGTTGTATTCCTATTCCTTTTCCTTTATGCTCTTTTGGTATGTTGTTAGTTAATTTACTACTCACTAAGACTGTTGTCTGACTCAAGGCTTTATGTTTTAACTCTTATTGCCTTGGGCTGTTCGTCCATTTTGGGACGGGCAGACTAGGTAGCAGGTGACAGGTGCTGTTCTCTTCTCACGATGCTGATATCGAAGACGAGCTGGAGGGTTGCATATTTTCTTCTTACTATATGTACTGGATGTTCCGCTGCTTTGTATTCTCTGAGTGATATGTAGTGAGGCTTGTTGTGTTAACTATTCAGATGTTTGTATTCAACTATTATGAAGTTTTATTGATGAGATTCTATTCTGTGAAGCTTCACTATATATATGTTCTATTGTATTTTGTCCATGCGCTGTGAGTAATACGATAGATTCTGTTGTTTTGATTTACCCTGACAATCGTCCATGGTCGCCTGGCACACTTTACAGCGCACTATCTCTAGGTTCAGTGCAGGCGTCATGGGCGGTCGTCACACAAGCATTCAAACATGATCAAATAAACAATTTTAACAATAATGGCAATCTTGTAATTAAAGAGTCTAAATCTAACAAGCAAGAATCATGAGCAATATCTCTACAACTTGATGAATGAACTTGCATAGGTTAACATATAGTAAAATGGATTTTAAATCATCATGAACAATAGATCTACACTTAAGTTTATGAAAATGCATGGAAATGACTATTTTAACACCAAATCAAGCCATCAATCCGATATACTCCTTTGGATCCGTGTGAGAGATAACCACCACTCACGGAATCTCCTAAACAACTCAAAAGCAACACACTTCAGATCTGGACAGCGAAGGATCTAACTCGATCTACCAAAATCCCGCTTCAACCGATGAAATCTCTCTTCGATGGATGTAGATCTTCAACTTTAGCTCTTGGATCTTCGATCTTGGATGGAAGGAAGTACAAGATTAAAGTGGAGAAAAGAAGTGAAGAAGTGTAGAACTCGAGCTCTCAAAATGGCAGCACTTCGTCGCTTCGAAATCCGAATGCCAAAAATGAAGAAGAACCCGCCTATTTATAGGCTGATTTCCTTAGGTCGTTTGCTCGCTATTAGGTCGTCCACGACCTAAGAAACCCCACGACCTATGTCTTAACGACCTAATAGAATGCGGCTTCGCGACTTAACAACACAAATCCTCACACGACCTAACTATCCTCAAGTGCGCGACCTAATAACCCAACGACCTAGGCCTCAACACAAATGCGCGACCTACGACTTAACTAAGACGCGACTTAACGGATCTCACAACTTACGACTTAACAGAAGCCACGACCTAACTTTAGCTCGCTCCTAGGTCGCTCACGACCTAACACTCAGCGACCTAACCCCTTAAGCCTTCACGCGACTTAACCACACACACATGCGCTCGACCTAGTGACCTAAAAATGTCACGACCTAAGACTCAACACTAATGCACGTCCTAACGACTCATCCAAGGTCGCGACCTAACTAAACACAGGGTCTCACGACCTAACACCTAAGTCGTCTGGACGACCTAACTAACTTAGGTCGCTTACGACCTAACTGAACCCCATAGGTCGCTCACGACCTAACTACTACATTCCTTAAGTCGCCTTCCCTTCTTAAGTCGCCAACTTCCTTAGGTTGCCAAATCCTGTAGGTTGCTAACCCTTAGGTCATCCACTACCTTAAGTTGTTCACTTCCTTAGGTCGCTCCAACCTCTTAAGTCTCTCATCCGACCTAACCTACCCCACGACCTAAGACACCATACGACTCATCTCCCAAGCGACCTAAGCTACACACGGCTTAACTTCCACACGACTTAAGCCCTAGTCGACCTAAACTCCGGACGACTTAACAACACTAACAACCTAACACAACAGTTATACGATCTTTTGATCCGTAAAAATACGGGTCGTTACAATGTATGTCCTGACTCGAGTGTTTGTGTTTCGCTTTACGCTCGGGTTAGCCAGAGTATCAGCTTTGGATCTCACCTTCTGGAGCTAGGACTGCTGGAGATCATCTTTTATCTTATTGCTATCTATTTCCATTCAGTATTTCTGTGTCACCTTTGTATTAGAGACATATGTATTTGGGATTTCTACTGTACTTATTTCAGACTTCTATTGTATCTGTTTTTCGAACTATGTATTTTGAATATGTTTTGAGACTATGTATTGTAGTGGCTTCATGAACCACTATTTATTTTATTTTCAGTTGCGAGTTATTCTGATATTCCTGTCTCTGATTCTGTGATTGGTTTTATTTGCTCCAAATTTTATTACAATCTCTTATTTTGCATTATTCAAGTCTGACATGTGTGGATTATTGTCAATTTGAATGGTCCAAAATAGTGGGTCGTTACAATTTGTTTTGAAATATAGGTAAATGAAATAATTTTGCCTATTATATTTTTGTATATAAAATATTAAATTTTATAAATGATATATTTGGTTGTAATATTTTTTCATTAGGTGGTGAAATTTATAAGTATTGATTGAAAAATGAGATTGTAAATAAAATGAATATAAATTGAAAATTTGAGAACTTAATTTCCGGGATTTTTGAAAATTTCTTTCGAAAGATTTTGGAATATAATATTAATATTATTTAGAAGTATTTTTTTGATGTCTATATTTCAAGATGATTTGAAAGGAATGTTTTCAAAGGAATTTTGTAATGAAATAAGTTCCGTACTCCTCTATCTGTCGCTGGAAATTAATTTGGGTGATGAGTGCACGCATCATCGACGTTCATTTTCGAGTTTCGAAGTGGGAAGACCGCTGCAGTAGTTATACTGCACATCCGTTTTGGTAAACCAATCTTAATTTTTTTTAAATTTTGAAGTTTGACTTGATATCAATATATATGTAAGATATGATTATATATATTATTTTAAAATAATTGAAATGGAACCCGGTTGTTTAGTTCTTAAGTTTCTATAATTTAGAAATTGAAATTGTTATAATGAATGGAATCTTGACTGTATTAATAACTGGAAATTTCTAAAATGAGAATAAGAAATTTGATGTTAAAATGATTAATGAAATAGATAAGAAAATTGTAACGACCCGATATTTTCAACCATTCGCATCCACACATGTCGGACTTGAATTGCTCAAAATACCGCGTTGTAAATAAAAATTTGGCAAACTCATCATATATGGTAAATAAATAATCATAGATCACAGACATAGAGTAATATAATGCTGCAGAAGTGAAGAAATAGTAGTTCATGAAGCTACTATAAAAATACATCAGAGTTAAGTAAGATACAATAGGAATACCAAGATACAGCAGGAGTAACAGAATGAAAATCAGGTACAACTCAGAATACAACTGGAATCAACTGGATAACAAAATGAATAGATATCTTGATCTTCAAAGCAAAACTCCAGCTCCAAAGGTGAGTCTCAAATGCTGAATCACTCAGTCTGACCCGAGCGTAAAGCAAAACACAAAACACTCGAGTTAGGACATACATACTTATACAATGTAAACCAACTCAAGTGAACTGTAATAAAGGTACAAGTAAGTTAAAGAATGCTTGGGATCGCCCATTCTTTAAGGATCCGTTAAACTATTTACTATGTAGTAATATTGCGCTATTATAATAATGTCTAATATAAAATAAACAAACTTTTAAATAGCATTAAGGCTTTACATTTTCCACCTTAACACGTAATAGTCCCAGTAGTCTATCCAGTATTAGCATACTCCCATAATGGGGGCTACCCTCGATACTCCACAGGATACAGGAGAAATCATAACTCGTAGTAAAGCTCGATATGGTAGGTGACACGGCACACAAGGCAATGTTAGGGTAGATATACCAAGTACGCATCCGGACTGGTGGTGACGCATAGCAGCCACTACCGCTCACCTCGAACATCACTCCCAAATCAAGGGGTGCACCCAATCAATCACAAGTAATAGAATGGTATCGAAGAAGTGTGTCCGATCAGAGGTGCTACCTCCTTGGCCCGTCGATCGCTCTTGTTTTATCCACCTTATGCCAACTCACGGGAGTTGGGTCCACGTATATACCTTAGGATCGTCGCCACCATCCTACTTCATTCTGGAAACTCCACTACGTACACAGTTGTCAAAGTGGTTTTCGGTATCGACAGAGAGTATGTCCATATCCGATCCCGGTCTCTTTAACAACCAATCATTATTATAACCCATGGATATTTATTTTCAAAACAGTATATATACTTTCAAAACCAAAATATCATATCTATTTCAAACCATATCCTTTAGTTTAAAATAGTACATACTTTCAAAACCAAATTATCATATCCACTTCCAAAATTAAACAATTTAATTATAACACTGTGAAACCATAATAATTTAATACCCATAGCACTCTAAAATGTAACTTTTATAACCATAGCAATTTGAAACATTACATTTTAGAAATAATGACATTTCGAAAACATAACCTTAGGTCATCATAGCATTTTGGAAAACGGTACTTAAGAAATAATAGCAAGTTGGAAATGTAACCTTAAGGGATCATAGTGTTTTTGAAATGTAATATTTAAGAAATCATAGCATTGTGGAATGTAATAATTTCCACTTTACCATTTTATATAATACAAATGTTTATATACTTATAATTTTTTTCCACAGTTATTTTATCACTTCTATTTTATTACACTAATTAATTCATTTGGGTATTAAATAAACCATGGTTTTTAATTTAAATAAACTTAATTACTATAATTTCCCATTTAAAGTTGAAATTCCTTATGTTAAGTTAAAGTATATTATTAACTTGCATTTCATTATTACAGTAAGGAACATTTATTGTTTTAATCAATATTACATTAACTAAAATTACATGTCAAATGTTCATTTTTAACTTACATTTTATTTTCACAATAAACAGCATTTATTGTGTAGCGATCCAAAATTCAGCCTTCGAAAATCGGCACCCGTACTTCACTTGTACTCAAAATGCCGTAGATTCAAACGCCGAATCTGGTTCATCGGAGCTTATAACACCATTAAGCATAACAACACAGCGGAATAAGATAGATGATATCATATACAACTCAAATGAATACAATATCCAGTATGATATACAACAATGATATCAATATGATACAACAATATTAGAGATAAAGAATGATACAGCGGAAGGAAAAGATAACATCAGCAGTGGAACAATATCAATAGAAGTGATAACTCCAAATAATCCTCGAAAGAGAATAAGTCCAATAACTCCAACATCAAGCTCGAACCACAATGTCAGTCATGATCTCCAAAACTGAACTAGCTCCAATGACAACTGAACCTGACTATCTGCAAAAACCTAACTCTAGACTGCTCGTGTGGAAAATTGTGAGCACCCAGAGTTTAGGAAAGGAACAATAAACTCCGAGTCAGTCGTGGGACTGGTGTGAGTAACAAAAACAGTTTATCTTTAAAACAAACACAAAAGAATTTGGAAAATATTCGCAATGCTTTTGGAAATTGAAACTACCGTAAGACCTCCCACCACACACACAATGTAATCGCAGACTTGGAGGAGATTTCTTCTTATGATAGTCAAACATGCTTACTACGCAAATCATTGGATTTGATATTATTATTAGTGCATAGTGCAGAAAACATTTCGAAAATACAATATTAACCTTAGCCAGCATAGGTACCATTATATTATGCCTACTATAGCCACCGCCTGAGGAGATAGGTTATACAATTGCAATTGTAAAGGTTCGTATTGTTTCTTTGGATTTCCAACAAATGGTCAGGCTAAGGAACTTCCTACCGCCACATGGGATCGCCTCTGGCTGGACGTCCCGAGAGACAACTGCTCTCTGCCAACACAAGGCCGGGTTACCACTGTAACTAGGTAACTCACGAATATGCCATCCCCCGGTCCTTTGGGACCTTTATCCGAGGCGCCTCGATAAACACACAATCACACAATAAATGAGACCGGAGTATCCACATAGGTTAAATACCAGGGCTCCATACCTGATACCACCCTTTTCCAGAAGGAAATGACATACCCTAAAGGGCGCGACCCTCATAACCTTGCTGCATATTCCTGTTTTAACCATTTTCGGGTTGTGAGATCCGAAGAGGTCTTGTCCACAAAGCTATGCTTTTTCACAAAGCCACGCTTTGATCACAAATGATCAATAAATGATCATTACACAGCAACACTCAGCATGCCACATTACCAAATTGGGAGTATATCGCTGATAAATTTCAACTACATAACCTCTGAGCTCGTACGTCTCAGAGAAGGGTGTTCAGCTAAGAGAATAAATTATCTGCCACCAATAGAAATGTATTTGAACAGAACCGAAGGCACTTCCAAAAAAGCCCTTGCAATCCGGGTATTCACAATCCCGATTGGATTTCCCATCACTTAGGAGATCTCTATACCGGCGCGACTCAGTGTAGAGACAATCGATAGGTCATCCTATCGTTCTCGCAAATACCCGGTCTTCACCACTGGTCTTCAAATGCTATCCATCTACGACGTATCACTTATTCGGAATGGGTTATATGACACAAAGGTCCTCTCCTGGCTAATCCGAATAATGAACGCGATATTTAAAAACATATGGATAATGGATTTCAATTAAGTCACAACTTATTACCCAAAACTTTGCTTTCAAATGGTTTAAACAATTTCCTCACTTTAATCTTTTAAACAAAAGATTCATTCATAGATTTTCCAAATTAATTTCCATTTCAATTGGATTAACTAGTTAAATCTTTAAAACAAAGATTTAACTTATAGTTTTCAAAAACACGTTTCAAAGATTTATTCGTAATTTGGAAAACCATCTTTAATTCAAACTTGAAATTCCTTTAATTCAAATTGGAAATCCATTTCTTATATAAGAGCTTTTATCAGTTGAAAACAATTAGTTTTCCAAATCATTGAATTCAATTCAAGTATTGAATTCAAATTATTAAGATATCAAGTTTTATTAAGTTATTTAAAATAACTTTTACATTTGAAACTCATTTACAAAGCTCTTAATTTCAATTTCCAAAACCATTTAGATTCAAGAATTCAATCTTTAAAATTATCAAAAATCTGCGACTTAACTGATTTCCACGTGAAATCCATATTTGTGTGTGTTTGGTGTAGTCCAAGGGTTTTACACAGTAGTGCAACATCATTTAATCATCACCGATCAGAATACAGAAATATAGTTGATAAGCAGTATAAATTATAATGCTTATCTTTCATTCACAGATCACAGATATATATATCACAGATAATAAATTATATCACAAATAATTAACTACATTACAGATCACACACAAATCGTAATATGTCACAAAGCATCACAATTCAGAGATATTAAACAATTCAATTATTCGGTCAAGTCCAAACATTCACAAGTAGGATCAGTTAATATCTGATTATAATTAATTTATACCAGATTAATTACTTATGAATAACTACAAATCTTGGTTAATTAATCATTAATTAATGATAAACCATTTTAATTAATTGACCTTTAATCATTTATTAATTAACCTTTAAACCAATTACATAATTAATTTACCCCTTAATTGCTTTCATTAAGTAATTAACAATTTACAATTGATTATCTTAATTAATTAATCTAATTAATTATCAAAATTAATCACATTAATTTAATTACTTAATAATTGCTAGTTAATTATCTTCATTAACTAATAACATTTCTTTAATTGCTTTCTTGAGAAATTATCTTAGATTAATTCATTATTAATCATTTCTAATTATAAATTAATCTAAAATATTTATTTATAAATTAAATAAATCATTCTTTAATTACCTTATTAATTTAAATCATTTTATTACCTTAATTATCCCTAAGATAATTAATTTCTTTATTAATGATTTCATTAACATTTAAGTGTATTTTAAACATTACACTTTAAATTTAAATTCAAATTCCATTTTGAATTTAAGATTTCAAAATGATTATATATTTAAACATTTACCAAATTTAAATATCCACTTATAAACCTATACAAGAAAGTTCTAACAAAATTACTTAAGTTTTTATTTCAAATTTAAGCTTTAAATTCATTTTAAAAATTTAAAACAGAACAAACAGGTTTCTGTTTAAACCTGTTATATCATTTTAACCCGAGCCAAACACCTGTTTACCCGAGCCCTGCTTCGAGTCTTTCCCCAAACCAACCCGAGACACCTTTTCAACTTAAAATTTGTTTAAGTTTTAGAAAAACTGGAAACAACCTCACACATATTACTCGAGTTTTTACTCGAGTCATCCCCTCACAAACCCGAATGCTCCTTCGAGAAGAAACAAAACCCAAAATTCTGACACTACATCGCTACCGTGCACGTGCACCGGCGTTCCAGTGCCTTTCGACCATCACCACGATCTTCGGCAAGTCGCCGATGATCCCCTCAAACCTCACGACCACCCAGAACTTTGTTTCCAGCACGAATTCAAAATCGAGTTCGAATTCAAAACCTAGAACAAGAAATCTAGAACCACCTCCCAACCTGTCATCGCCTCGACCACGACGCTCCGATCATCTGAATCCACGAAACTTCGGCCACACTATGACAACACATTAAACAACCATTCTCCAGAGTTACGCGAAGCTCGGTCATGAAAAGAAGGCGAACTCGTCACATTTTCTCATCATAACACAAACGAACCTTAAACCCTAGAAAGGATTCATTCGACAAATTCGTGCATTTGAAAAATTATTCAACAATTTTCTCAACATCACAGATGTTTATACTAGCTTCAAACAAAATCTCAACATTTATTATTGATTCGATTGTCAGAAATTTGTAAAAATGCAATTTTTGTTCAAATACAAACTGCTCTGAAAATACTAAATTAAAAATCATCATATTGATTTTAAAAATCATATCTTTGTATGTTCATTCAAATTATATAATCAAATCAATGTTTTAAAATACTCGAATTCATCATATAATTTTGTTTTTACTGTAAAATTTAGGTTACAGAGTCAACTTATCATGATCAAGCTTAAAACAAATTTTAGGCTGTGATTCAAGTTTAAACAAACTTATTTTGTTCAGAATCTTAAGCTTAAAGATATTGATATGAAGATGTTTTGATTTGTTTCAACTTCACCATGCCCTGAAACTAGAAATACAGGAAAACAAACCATAATAGAATTTCTCAGTGCATAGAATTATACAAAACTTCTTATTTGAAATATACAGCAAACAAAGGTTATTCCTGAATCAAATATATAAAATTCAAAATTTTGAAACAGTTGTTTACTCACAGTGATTTTAGAAGAAGAACAGAGCTTATTCTTTGAACCAGGTTTTGTTTTGAAAGCTGGAGCTTTTGATCTCTGGTTTGTCTGAATATCATGTATTGTTTGAGTTGAATTTTGTTTTGTTTGTTCAAGTTGTTGCTCATTTCAGGTTCACTCAGCTTTTGTAAATGAACGAACTGAAATGACATTGTTTGAAGTATGGAAAGAAGCTACAAGTTGAAATTATCTTGTACAGGTGAAATTATACTCTTGTACAAATGATTATATTGTTTTGTACAATATCAAAGATATTTTCTTGGCATAAGGAGGCTGAAGTGTTCTCGAATTGACATTGTTTATTTGTTGAGATGAAAGCTTTAAATGTTAATGTACTTTATGTTTTTATATGTTTTCTTGTACCATTTTATTTTCCTTCCTCTTGGCTGATGGAAAAACTTTGGCTTGCATTTATTATCTTGGTACTTTATGTCTTCCTTTGCCTTTTGTATTTTATTTTTGTTTCTTCTTTAGCAAGTGTTTCGTTCTTTTACTTGTTTACTTGTTTCCAGGTTGATGAGTTTGTTTAAGTCTTTGAGATGTTTTTACTTCAGTTCTCCTTAATAAAAAATGAACGAAATTGAGATAAAGTTGATATATAGATGAATTTACAGAAAATAGGTATTTGTATGCTAAAGATATTGCATTAATTACTTTTGTCTTGTGTTGCAACTTAATTCATACTTATGTATTTATTTTGTTCAACTTATTTTTATATGTTCACTTGTTTCATACTTGAATGTATTTGCTTTCTTTCTTAAGTTATATTGCAAATGAATTTCTAACCCAAATAGTTATTGCCTACATATTTTTATTTTTATTTTTATTATCTTATGAATATACTTTGTTTGTATCATTACTTGAATATATTCTATATTTTTTTTGTTTTATCTTATTATTTTTGAATGTGTATTTTCTTTTGTTTTGTCGTGGTTATAATTTATCTAAGGTATTCATTTGATTTTGTTTTAGAATTCATAATTTTGTAATATAAATGAATATATTGTTTACTTTAACAAATTTGTTTAATATATATATTTTTCTATAATTTAATCTTATGTATTTTTCTATAATTTATTTCTATCTCCATTATTTATTTCTAACTTAAATGCTATTTATTTATATATTCATTTGGTAATATAAGTGAATTTCTAGATTTTTATTTGTTATTAAATTTTATCCAATGTATTTATCCTATACTTTTATATCATATATATTTTCATTTTTAAAAATCATTTATCTACAATTTAAATTCAAATCAAACACATATACATATATATAAAATATTTTAAATTTAAATGATTTATACAGAATATATTTGAATCCGGAGAAACTCGCATCAGTTTAATCCATTTATTTTACTATTTTTATTCAAAAATACAATTAATTATTAATTTAAATATATATAAAATTTGGGGTCGTTATAGACTTCCCACCTTAAAAGAATTTCGTCCTCGAAATTACACAGGAGACACAAAGATAGATGAAGAACATTTCATAAAATCAAACTGAGTATCTATTCTGCATTTGGCTTACCAAATCAGAATATCAATAATAGATACAAGAACGAATATGTTTTTAACACTTCAGAAGATACTCGGGTTATCCAAATCTACGAAATATGCAGTGATATCGGTTAGTTTGAAAGGATAACTAACCATTCGTAGAATATATCCGGACCCAAAGAATAGATAGATCTATGGATACAATTTTCAAAGCTTTCAGTTTAAAAACTAGAGTATACCTATCAACCATAGCAAACAAAGCAACCAATTCATCCAACAAACAATTTTGGTCCATCCGAAGTTTTATGTCCCATTTTAATATATCGAATCTCCTTTCTGGATCTACCAGAAATTATCGAAGAATTGAGAAAAGATGCTGAACAAAAGAGATTGATAGAGGAAAGGTTGTTTCCTTGTTGTTTCAGGGTATTGACCATTTATAATCGTATTCCCCTGTCCCCTATCTCATCCTCTTCTTACACTCATACTTACTATCAGTGAATAGTAAGAGAATTTACTGAGGCATACAGACGAATATCTGAGAATTACTCATTCTAGGGTATACTTCACCCTATATCTAATGAGCTACTTAATGTGTTATACTCCTGACCTAAAGTTTTACCCTCAGCTCTGATACCACGTTGTAGCGATCCAAAATTCAGCCTTCGAAAATCGGCACCCGTACTTCACTTGTACTCAAAATGCCGTAGATTCAAACGCTGAATCTGGTTCACCGGAGCTTATAACACCATTAAGTATAACAACACAGCGGAATAAAATAGATGATATCATATACAACTCAAATGAATACAATATCCAGTATGATATACAATAATCATATCAATATGATACAACAATATAAGAGATAAATAATGATACAGCGGAAAGAAAAGATAACATCAGCAGCGGAACAATATCAATAGAAGTGATAACTCCAAATAATCCTCGAAAGAGAATAAGTCCAATAACTCCAACATCAAGCTCGAACCACAATGTCCGTCATGATCTCCAAAACTGAACTAGCTCCAATGACAACTGAACCTGACTATCTGAAAAACACAACTCTAAACTGATCGTGTGGAAAATTGTGAGCACCCAGAGTTTAGGAAAGGAACAATAAACTTCGAGTCAGTCGTGGAACTGGTGTGAGTAACAAAAACAGTTTATCTTTAAAACAAACACAAAAGAATTTAGAAAATATTCGCAATGCTTTTGGAAAATGGAACTACCATAAGACCTCCCACCACACACACAATGCAATCGCAGACTTGGAGGAGATTTCTTCTTATGATAGTCAAACATGCTTACTACACAAATCATTGGATTTGATATTATTATTAGCGCATAGTGCAGAAAACATTTCGAAAATACAATATTAACCTTAGCCAGCATAGGTACCATTATATTATGCCTACTATAGCTGCCACCTGAGGAGATAGGTTATACAATTGCAATTGTAAAGGTTCGTATTGTTTCTTTGGATTTCCAACAAATGGTCAGGCTAAGGAACTTCCTACCTCCACATGGGATCGCCTCTGGCTGGACGTCCCGAGAGACAACTTGTAACAACCCGCATATTCGACGATTATGTATTTGAATATCTTATTTAAATATTTTAATCGTTAGTCGGATCTTAGTCTGAAAAGCTACTTTTTGCATACGGTCAAATTAGGACTCGAGACCACCCCCATTGAGTTCAAAATGACGTTTGCGATCTTTTTGAGTATAAACTTCGATATGTTTGGAGTTAGTGGAATTTTGTCACTTTTTCGCTTAGGGCTTTGGTTTGGGCTGAACCACTTACTAACTCAGTCCCAACCCATCTCCTCTTCATCACTTCCTTCTTCATAATTTCCTAACAACATAAGCTTCATCAAAAATGGAGGAGGGAATGGGAAATTAAAATTCCAAGCTCAAGTTCTCTTGCAAATCCATCATTCAACTCCAAATTCAAGAAGAAGACATTGATTCAAGCTTGTTATTGTTCTTGCTTTGCTTTCAAGCTTCATCTCCATCAATTTCCGTGAAAAGGTGAGATTTTTATCTCACATTCTTGTCTATAACTATCTTGGATTGTTGGGAAGGAATTCCTATCACTTTAGCATGTACATTTGCATTTGGTTTGGATTGGTTTGGCGAAAAACTCCAATTTTTTGTGCTTTTGGTGAATTCCTAGGCTTAGGTCGTTCTACCTCGGAATTAGCTCGTCCCACTTAGGTCGCTGGGCCTTAGATCGCTCTGGCGTGGAAAAGTCGCATACGGCATATAGGCCGTTTCCCCTTAGGTCGTTAGACCTTAGGTCGTTTTCCCCTTAGGTCATTAGACCTTAGGTCGTTTTCCCCTTAGGTCGTTAGACCTTAAGTCGTTCAAAGCTTTAGGTCGTTCGACCTATTTAACCCACACTTCCTTAGGTCGCGTACCCCTTAGGTCGCACCACCTTGGCTTCATGCCCACTCCACTAGGTCGCTCGACCTTACCTATTTATTAGGTCGCACCTCGTTTGGTCGCGCCTTACCTTAGCTCGGCCAGGTTACCAAGTTAAGTCGCAACTCCTAGGTCGCTCGGCCTTACACCTTTAAGTCGCTCGACCCTGTTGCCATATTAGGTCGCTCACCACTTTAGGTCGCTTGACCATTCACCTAGTTAGGTCGCTTTACCCCATTCCACCTTAAAGCCTCTCGGCCATAAATGGTTAGGTCGCTTGGCCTCGTCACTTTGTTAGGTCGCGAGATTAATTAGGTCGTTCGGCCTTAGATGGTTAGGTCGCTCGGCATATGCAACCTTGTTAGGTCGCTTCCCCTTATTAGGTCGTACCACTGCTTACATCTACCTTGTTAGGCCGTTAATGCCTTAACTCGTTCGCCCTTAGGTCGTTAGACCTTAAGTCGTTCTACCTATATAACTCACACCTGCTATAGGTCGTTCAGTCCTTATAGGTCGCGCCTCATGCTTAGGTCGCTCACCTAGGTCGCTCGGCATGTTATCCTTAATTCTTTCGTACTATTTTACTTTAGGTCGTTCCATTGCACTTTAGCTCGGCCTTTTTAGGTCGCATGGGTATTTCTACTTTGATGGATTTGGAACTGATTTCCTTGGATTTCATTCACGTGTAACATCCCACCTTTTTGTATGCTTAAGCAGACACAAAGGTGGGATGTTACATCTGGCAACTTGTAAGATTTCTTATGTTTGTTAAATTAAATTTTGATGTGATTTAAAATTTATCTATGATTGTTTGGGCATACATTTAATCATCATCTCAGTTAGATAGCATTTAGTTAAATTAAATTGTTATTTAATTTCATTATTGCATATAATTTGCCAGTTAAATTTATTTATTATTGCATATAGACTGTCAGTTGAATAGTTATTAATTTTTATTGAATATAAACTATTCGTTGATGCCTGTTATATTTTATATGCTTTATATTGATGTTTTGCTTAAATTGGATGATGATTGTAATAAATGGTTGTTTATTGATATTTGGATGAATGGATGTTATATTTTATATTGTATAAACTGCAAGTTATTATGCATTTTTATTTTATTCAGGATTGCGGTTTGAAATGATATATAACCGTAATTTTATTTTAAATTGCGGATTGAAATGATAAATATCCGTATCACTTGACCATAGGATAGAAAATTATATACATGCACCATGGTCTATATATAAAATATTTTAAGGGATTTTCTATGGTTTGGAAAGAAATATACGGTTTAATAAATATTAAATTTTGATATTATATAAATATTATTTTATATATGGTTAAATTCTAAAATTTAAGCTATGTATGACTTGATGATGTTTTAAGTTTGATTTACGAATATTTCAAGTTTGAGCTTTATTTAAGTGATATTGAATTTATTAAATAAATATTTCTAAACTAAATAATTGTAAATTGAATTAAGATATATATAAGATTTTCAGATTTGGTTGGGAATTTTGGAATATTTAAAGACTTGAAATATATCAAAATTGAAATGTTTTATTTAAATTAAGGTATTATTGTTTTCAAAGTATTGGTTTTCGAAATTGTTATAACTTTGAAAGTAATATGGTTTGAAAATGAATTTATTAGAAATAGAATTTATTTAAGAATTATCTTTAAATATATTGATTTGAAACCGATTGAAATTTTGAGATTAAGAATATGACTGCATTATGTGATTTGGATTTAAGATGGTTTTAAAGAATATTTCAAGTTTTATAATTAAAAGTAAGAATAGTGATTGAAAATTTGGATTTTATTTAAATGATATATTATTGAATTTGGTTTTTAAGTATATACTATTTTGAAGTAAATGATATGTTTTGAAATAGCAATAATAATTTGGTTTTAAAGTATATACTATTTTGAAGTAAAGGGTATGGTTTGAAATGGCAATAATATTTTGGTTTTTGATGTATATACTATTTTGAAATAAAGAGTAGGTTTTGAAAGGGCAATGATTGTGTTTTTAAAAGTATATATATTTTTTGTAAATGTCCACGGTGTTATAATAACGATTGATTGTTAAAGAGACCGGGATCGGATATGGACATACTCTCTGTCGATACCGAAAACCACTTTGACAACTGTGTACGCGGTGGAGTTTCCAGAATGAAGTAGGATGGTGGCGACGATCCTAAGGTATATACGTGGACCCAACTTTCGTGAGTTGGCATAAGGTGGCTAAAACAGGAGCGATCTCGGACCAGTGAGGTAGCACCTCTTATCGGACGCACTTCTTCGATTCTATTCTTTTACTTTGTGATTTTTGGTGGCCACCCTTCGATTTGGGAGTGTTGTTCGAGGTGGACGGTAGTGGCTGCTATCCGCTCCATCAGTCTGTGTGCGTAATTGGTATATCTACCCTGGCATTGCCTAGTTGTGCCATGTCACCTACCATATCGAGCTTTACTACGATTATGATTTTATGATCCGACCGAATTAAAGTTCTCCATCCCCTTAACGCTATTTTCTATATGATTATACTTTACTGATTAGACATTATTATAATAGCGAATATTACTACATAGTAGATAGTTTAACGGATCATTAAGAGGTGTGAATCCCGAACATTTCTTAAGTTACTGCACTCACGTTAGACACTGGATAGAAGATGTCAAACCCCGTAAACATCTCTGACGCCGTTTACACTCATATTTATTTCATTGATTTAACTTACATAAGATCTTTTAGTTCTGACTCGAGTGTTTTGTCTTTTCAATTCGCTCAGGTCAGCCTGAGCATTTCAGGATTTGAAGGCCCTATTTCTGGAGGACGAAGACGAAGATTTTATTATTACTATTTGTTATATATCCCACTACACCATTGTATTCCGCTGCATTTATTATCATTCTCTGGTATGTGTAACTCTGATATGTATTGTATAAGTATAATCAAATGTTTTGTAAAACAGCTTCATGAACTGTTATTTGATTATTATATTTCATCATTCCGCTGCAAGATTCTATTTTGTTCTTTTATTTCTCCACTTTTACTTATTTACCCCATAACAATCCACCCTTCTGTATGGTTTAAGTTGGCATGTGTGTCTGCTTAAGCATACAAAAAGGTGGGATGTTACATCACGTCTCCGAACGTGAATTTTTGTGACTTGTTGATTCTACAATCAATTTCTATGATTTACCATTTTAAAAACATAAAGGTTTCATTACTAGTAGTAAATACCAAAACTCTTTCATCAAAACGATTTCAACTCTATTTTATTACAAAGCTCTTTTCCTAAACCGTTTTCCAATCTATTAGTATATACAAGCCTTTACTTTACTCGGATGAGAAATCTAATTAAACAGCTTAGTAAAATAGGTGGTATGAAACGCTTGCGTTTATTTCGTCGGTTAATTCTTGGACTTGTTCGATTGAACCCTTTTTGACAATTTCCTAGTGAAGATCTACAGTTTGTTCGTAAATATTTAAGTTAAGCTAGTGGTTATGGGACATGAAGCTAAACTCATATATTTACTAGCTTACTGTAATTGACTCTTCTTGATGATCATGACGATCATTTTTGTGATTTAGACTAGCGATTGAGCGATGTCTCTTTGTCTACGAGGGAGACTAGACCCCGTTTGTGTGATGTTTCTACTCACATATGTGGGGTAGCGCCCCATGGTCTTCGGGCCGTTCGTGTGGAGCCTCTGCTCAAAATTAATGGTTAGCTTCCATGAGATAGCATCTCGTTTGTGTGATACACGTGTTGGTGAGCTTTCATGCTCCCGTTCTTGTGATAGGCCTCCCCCCAATTTTTTGTGATTTCTGGATTTCGTGTGTTGATTTTTGGAATTTGTGCTTCACCAATTTTCGTGATTTTCATTGATAAGTTTTATCAATTTTTGTGCATTGGTGAATTCGTGTGTCATTACCTTTGTGACGCCCCACCTCTATACCCATGCTAACCAAGAACACTACGAGGTAGTGTTGTCAATTAGGATAGAGAATAAGGCTGTGGAGGAGCGACCATCCACGTAACTTCTTTGTGCGAGCACCGATATGTCAGATAGAATAGAATGCATATCTTTTAAGGAGGAAACCCGACATACCGATACAAACTCAAAGCTATCACACGGTGGCTATATATATTCTTCGGAAACAAACATAGAAGTAATCATAACATAATCAGTCATAGACATCCATATCACAAAGGCGGAAAAAGACATGAATATATATATAACACTTGAAAGGGTACATCAGAGTAGTGGTCAGAAGGATCCACGATAATACAAAAGGAATAGCAACATGTGCTATACAAAAGAATACATCAATGAGTCTATATCTCAAATGTGTACAATCAAAAACTACTAATCTAAGTAGTTAGCCAAAAGTCAGAGTAATAGATCCCTGGAGAGAAGTCAAGCAGAAGCACCTGTAACATCTCGGTCTGACCCGAGTATTATTTATAAGAAAATAATAAACGGATCAGTCTAGCTATAAATATCAAATGATATGGCATAAAGTAAAAGACATGGCGTGAACATGTAATAACCATAGTGGCATACTACTGTAAGTATGTAATTGAAAATCAACAAAAGATCAATCAAACACAAGAATCTTCACAAAGATAAAATAGGGTATCATACCCTAAACTTGTATTCATAACAAGTCAATAACACATAAATTCACCAATGCACAAAAACTGATATCATATCAATGAAAATCATGAAAATTGGTGAAGCACAAATTCCAGAAATCAACACAGGAAATCCAGAAAACACATAAAAAGGGGGAGGCCTAACATATGAACGGGAGCATGAAAACTCACCAACGCGTATAACACATGACGAGAAGCTATCTCATGGAAGCTATCCATTAAATTTTAACACATGAATGGCCCGAAGACCATGGGGTGCTACCCCATATATGTGATGGTGAAACATCACGAAAGCGGGGTCTAGTCTCCCTCGCAAACAAAGAGACATCGCACAGTTGCTAGTCTAAATCGCAAAAATGATCGCAATGATCATATAGAAGTGTCAATTACACTAAGCCAGTAAATATATGAGTTTAGCTTCATGTCCTATAACCACTAGCTTAACTTAAATATTTACGAACAAACTGTAGATCTCCACTAGGAAATTGTCACAAAAGGGTTCAATCGAACAAGTCCAAGAGCTAACCGACGAAGTGAACGCAAGCGTTTCATACCACACGTTTTACTAAGTCGTTTAATTCGATTTCTCATCCGAGTGAAGTAAAGGCTTGTATATACTAGTAGATTGGAAAACGGTTTGGGAAAAAGAGCTTTGTAATTAAAATAGAGTTGAAATCGTTTTGATGAAAGAGCTTTGATATTTACTACTAGTATTGAAACCTTCATATCTTTAGAGTGACAAGTCACAAAACGATTGTTGAAACAAATCGAGTCACATAAATTCACGTTCGAAGACGTGAGTAAAGACCAAAGAAATAAATCCTAAAACCATCGAAGTAGGAATATATTTGCGACCTAACGTGGTCGAATTGAAGTGCAACGTCTTTAAGTCAAATAGATTGGACGACCAAAGGGTTATAATGTCGTGCGACCTAACAGAAGAATAGGTCGAGCGACCTAGTGAAATACAGGTCATACGACCTAAGTTTAAAAAGGTGGGCGACTTAACAAAGTGACTCGACCTAACAAAACCAAGCTAAAAAGGTGCACGACCTAACAGTCTCGAGCTAAGGATAGCAAGCAGGTCAAACGACCAAGCGACCTAAAGGTGTTCGCGAGTTAGCATTAAACAAAGCCAAACGACCTAGTAGAAAACAAGGTCTAACGACCTAACACCAAAGTGCTGAGTGGCTTAACGAGGTACCATCCCGAGCGACCTAACGACCTAAAGTGTCGATCGACTTAACGGCATAATGCCAAACGACCTAGCAACTTAAATACTCGCGACCTAGCGCGTGAATCGGCCGAGCGACCTATGAGTTTAACACACGAGCGACTTAAGGCTTTAACACGCGAGCAACTTAAGGCTTTAACACGCGAGCGACCTAAGGTTTTAGCACGCGAGCGACCTACGACCTAGCAGGGTCGAACGACCTAAATCCAGAACAGCTAAAAGCAGGCAGAGTCTTCTCCACACCAGAGCGACCTATGGCCCAGCGACCTACGACCTAGCAACCTAATTTCGAACGACCTAAGCACGAACGAAAATCTACAGGGCTAGTCTATGAGGCAGTGCGACCTAAGGGCCAGGGTTTGCCAACAACGCTGAAAATTGGAGTTTTTCACACATTCAATCCAAACCAAAAGCAAACTAAGATGCTAACGCGATAGGGAATCATTCCCAACAGTCCAATGATAGTTATAGGTAAGATGTGAGATTAAAAATCTCACCTTTTCACTAAAATGGATGAAGATGAAGCTTGAAAGCAAGGAGAAGCAATCCAAAGCTTGAATCCAATATCTTGTACTTGAATTTGGAGTTGAATGTTGGATTTGCAATTGAATTTGAATTTGGAGTTTTAATTTCCCATTTCCTCCACCATTTTTGAAGAAGCTTTAATGTTTTAGTGAAGAGATGAAGTAATGAAGGGAAGAGGGTTGGGCTGAGCTAAAGAAGGTGCAGTCCAAACCAAAGTCACAAGCGGGAAAAAATAGCGAGAATTTCACTAACTCCAAACATATCGAAGTTTACACTCAAAAAGATCGAAAATGTCATTTTGAACTCAATGAAGGTGGTCTCGAGTCCTAATTTGACCGTATGCAAAAACTAGCTTTTCAGACTAACATCCGACTAACGATAAAATGTTTAAATAAAATATTTAAATATAAAATCGACAAATATGCGGGTTGTTACAGACTCCCCTCCTTAAAGGAATTGCATCCTCGCAATATATAAGATGGAAATAAGAAGTAACAACCATAAAAGCATATTAACACAAAAGAAATTTGAAATAAGAAGTTTACCTCAAAGAGCATAAGAAAGTAATTCCGGATGTGTACGCTCGATGAATTCTCTAGTTTCCCAAGAGCAATCCTTAGGATTTGAGGACCATTGAACTTTAACAAGCGGAACATCTTTACTTCGAAGTCGTTTGACCTCTGAAGCAATAATTCGAATAGGATGCTGCTCATAAGTTAAATTAGGCGGAACTTCTATCTCTTCCACAGCACCGAGCTTAAGAATAGAATCGGAATCCCGAAGGCACTTCCGTAATGGAGAAACGTGAAACACGTCATGCATGGCAGAAAACTGAGCCGGTAATAAAAGGCGATAAGCCATGGAACCAATACGTTCAGTGATAGGAAATGGCCCAATATATCGAGGCGCTAACTTTCCCGATCGATTGAAACGTACAACATCCTTCATAGGTGAAACACGAATAAATACGAGATCACCAACAGAAAATTCTAATTTCCTTCTTCGGTTATCGGCATAGGATTTTTGTCTACTCTGGGCTTCTTTCATCCTATGTCGAATAAGTTCAATCTTTTCTGTGGAATCTCGAATAAAATCTGGTCCTAAAACTAGCTTCTCACCGGCCTCAAGCCAACAAGAAGGAGATCGGCATGGCCTTCCGTAGAGTGCTTCGAAAGGAGCCATACCAATACTAGATTGGAAGCTGTTATTATAGGAAAACTCAACAAGTGAAATATGATCTTCCCAACTTCCACCGAAATCAAGCACACAAGCACGAAGAAGATCTTCAAGAGTTTGATTCACACGCTCAGTTTGTCCATCGGACTGGGGGTGATAAGCGGTGCTAAAATTAAGCTTCGTTCCCAAAGCCTTTTGAAGACTCTTCCAGAATCCACTAGTAAACAATGGATCACGATCACTAACAATGGAAGTAGGGACTCCATGTAATTTAACAATTTCTTTGATAAAGAGTTTGGCCAGAAGAGGAACGGTTCGGTTCGATCGAACGGGAATAAAATGGGCAGATTTAGTTAGTCTATCAACGATCACCCATAAACTATCATGACCCGAACAAGAACGGGGAAGTCCATCAATAAAATCCATGGAAATTTGATCCCACTTCCAAACTGGAATTTCCAATGGTTGCAATAACCCACCAGGTCTTTAGTGTTCAGCCTTGACAAGTTGGCAAGTCATGCAACACTTAACAAAGTTAGCAACATCAGATTTCATTCCCTCCCAGTAATAAAGTCGCTTCATATCTACGTACATTTTACTGCTACCGGGATGAATGGAATATTTGGAACGATGTGAATCTTCAAGAATATCTTTACGAAGATCACTAATATTTGGTACGATAAGTCTACCAAATTTTCGAATGCCGCCACGAGAATCGATATCGAAGTCTTTCAAACCTTAAATATGGGTTTTATCCTTAAGATTTTGGCCAAGCAAAGCCAATTCAGGATTTAGCTGTTGAGCTTCAAGAATGCGGTCTAAAATAGAAGGATGAGCCTCAAGGCTACATGAAACAAGAGATGAACATAGATCGGAAACACGATCTCGGATTTTACAAGTGGATAAAAGTTCGAGATCGTTCCATTCAGATATCATCATGGAAATAACTGCTTGTTGCTTGCGACTAAGTGCATCGGCAACTCGATTTCCCTTTCCAGGAGTATAAAGAATGTCAAGATCGTAAGAGGCAAGGAATTCGAGCCAACGCTGTTGACGCAAATTAAGTTCCTTTTGAGAAAATAAATATTTCAAAGACTTATGATCAGTATAAAGTATAAACTTTTCTCCCAAAAGATAGTGTCGCCAAATACGAAGGGTGAAAATGATAGCCGCGAGTTCTAAATCATGTGTGGCATATCTAGTCTCAACCGGCTTCAATTGCCTAGAAGCATACGCAATAACACGTTCTTTTTGCATAAGAACGGCACCCAAACCAACGCGACTAGCATCGGTATAAACGACAAAGTCTTGATTCCCTTAGGGAATAATAAGAATAGGAGCATCAGAAAGGAGTTCTTTTAATTTCTGAAAAGAAGTTTCACATTTGTCCGACCAAATGTATTTAACACCTTTCTTTGTTAAGCCAGTAAGAGGCACGGAAATCTTAGAAAAGTATTTTATGAAACGGCGGTAATAACCAGCCAATCCGAGAAAGCTACAGATTTCAGTCACACTCTCCGGTCTTTTCCAATTTTGAATCGCTTCAATCTTTGGAGGATCCACTGATATTCCGGATTCGGAAATAATATGACCGAGAAACTTCAGACTAGATTGCCAAAAGTGGCATTTGGAAAATTTTGCTTTTAGTTGATTGCTCCTAAGAGTTTGCAATACAATTCGAAGATGCTTTTCATGTTCCTCCTCGGTTTTAGAATACACAAGAATATCATCAATAAAGATGAGAACAAATCGATCGAGGAAATCTTTGAAAACTCGATTCATAAGGTCAACGAAATAAGCCGGAGCATTCGTCAAACCAAATGGCATAACTAGCCATTCATAAGATCCATAACGCGTACGGAACGAAGTCAAAGGAATACTATCCTCTACAATGCGAAGCTGATGAAAACCGGTGGCCAAGTCCAATTGTGAAAAGACTCTAACACCACTAAGTTGATCAAACAGATCATCAATCCGAGGTAAAGGATATTTATTCTTAATAGTAAGATCATTAAGCTTGCGGTAGTCGACGCAAAGCCTAAGTGTACCATCGAACTTATTCACGAAAATAGCTGAAGCTCCCCATGGCGAGGAACTAGAGCGAATAAGTTACTTCGTCTCCAACTCGGATAGTTGTTTGCGCATCTCTTCATTCTCCTAATTGGACATGCGATAAGGAGGACGAGTAATAGGTTGAGCTCCAGGTATAAGATTAATTTTGAACTCAATTGCTCGCTTAGGTGGTAATCCTAAAACGGGCTCAAAGATGTCGGAAAATTCACGAACGACGTGAATAAGAGAAATGACATCCTCCTCGTCATCATTGTCATTATCACGAGGATTTAAACAATATAAAGATGTAACCAAAGCGGAATCCGAATCTTTAAGAATAATAGAAATCTGGTTAACAGATTGTGGATGTCGGAGATAAATAGTCCGCTCAGGACATAGGATATGAGCTTCATAACGAGTAAGCCAATCCATACCCAAAATCATTCCAAAGCCTAAGTAACGCATGACATGCAAATCGGCTAGGAAAGAAAAATCACCCAAAATAATCTCGACATCTTTACAAAGCAGACTAAAAGTTGCGGATCCACCAACTGGATTCGCAATTCTTAAAGAAGTCATTAAAGCAACAACACTTAAAGAAAAAGTATCGACAAGTTCCTTTGATATAAAAGAATGGGATGCACCCGTATCAAAGAGAACTCTAATGTTTTGATCATGAAATAATATAATGCCATCAAGGACAAAATGAGACATACCTTGACCGCGAGATGTGTTGTCAGGGGCTTGAGCAACGTTTAACGTTCCCTCCTTGCCTTGAAGCCTAGGGCATAAATGCATAAAATGATCTGGACTTTTACAATAGCAACAAGAGCGGGGTTTTGAACATTTGTTCGCAAAATGGCCCTTAGCACCACAGTTGAAGCATTTCTTATCACTGGGGGAAAATGACTTTGCAGCAGGAGTTGCTTGTTTACCCTTTTTGTTGGGATAAGGACCTTTGAACTTGTTAGGCCTTTTCTTGTTGTTGAAGTTTTGTTTGGAAGCCACCACTTCAACATCACTATCCTTATCAGCCTCTTCAAGACTAAGAGCGATATCAATGAGTTGATCGAAAGAAACTTCTAATTTTAGAAGTAATGGCTTCTTGAGATTCTTGTTTAAGCCATAGACAAATCTTTGATTCTTCTTCAATGGGGTGTTGATGTATTCAACCCCATATTTAGACAGTGACTCGAAGGATGCGACATAATCTGTCACAGAGGATTCACCTTGAACAAGGTCTATAAAACGATGAGCCAATGTCACCTTCTCTGCTTCTGGTACGAATTTTAATTCGAAGCCTTACCGGAATTGCTCCCAGGTGAGATCAGCTTCATTAATTTCAGAAATAAGAAGTTCGTACCAATTCATGCTCTCTCTTGGAGCATACTGGAGGCCACCTGAACACGGTGAAGATCAATAAGATTCATGCGAGAAAAGATTCTATCACATGTTCTTAACCAAGCCTGAACTTCAATAATAGTTTCGAAACCTTTGAACGGTTTCCCACCTAAGTTGGTATAATCGTTGCACAAACGTGCAAATCCCGACTTAGGATGAGTAGGTTCCAGATTAGGACCAGCTGCCTGAGCATTCTTTACTAAATCAAGAAGCTGTTGAGCGGTCATAAAAACTCCATCCTGGGGAGTGACAGTAGATGGTCCAGCTCTGGGACGACCTGGTGTAGACATTCTCCTCTTTAAGGAAGAGAAAAGAAGAAGATTTATTCTCCAAATAAATATCAAGCAAGTCTTGATAGATAAAACAAGGATTCATAAGAGGAAATAGGACGAGTCGGTTCGAAGACTCGACTTAAATCCTAAGGCACGACTCCTAAGTTGGACTTAGGACGATGATCCTTGTTAAGTTATTCTACATTGTTCCGAAGTTTGGCTCAGATACCAAGTTGTGACGCCCCACCTCTATACACACGCTAACCAAGAACACTACGAGGTAGTGTTGTCAATTAGCACGGAGAATAAGGCTGTGGAGGAGCGACCATTCATGTAACTTCTTTGTGCGAGCACCGATATGTCAGATAGAATAGAATGCATATCTTTTAAGGAGGAAATCCGACATACCGATACAAACTCAAAGCTATCACACGGTGGCTATATATATTCTTCGGAAACAAACATAGAAGTAATCATAACATAATCAGTCACAGACATCTATATCACAGAGGCGGAAAAAGACATGAATATATATATAACATTTGAAAGTGTACATCAGAGTAGTGGTCAGAAAGATCCATGATAATACAAAAGGAATAACAACATGTGCTATACAAAAGAATACATCAATGAGTCTATATCTCAAATCTGTATAATCAAAAACTACTAATCTAAGTAGTTAGCCAAAAGTCAGAGTAATAGATCCCTGGAGAGAAGTCAAGCAGAAGCACCTGTAACATCTCGGTCTGACCCGAGTATTATTTATAAGAAAATAATAAACGGATCAGTCTAGCTATAAATATCAGATGATATGGCATAAAGTAAAAGACATGGCATGAACATGTAATAACCATAGTGGCATACTACTATAAGTATGTAGTTGAAAATCAACAAAAGATCAATCAATATCACAGGAATCTTCTCAAAGTTAAAATAGGGTATCATACCCTAAACTTGTATTCATAACAAGTCAATAACACATAAATTCACAAATGCAAAAAAACTGATATCATATCAATGAAAATCATGAAAATTGGTGAAGCACAAATTCCAGAAATCAACACACGAAATCCGGAAAACACATAAAAAGGGGGAGGCCTAACACATGAACGGGAGCATGAAAACTCACCAACGCGTATAACACATGACGAGAAGCTATCTCATGGAAGCTATCCATTAAATTTTAACACATGAATGGCCTGAAGACCATAGGGTGCTACCCCATATATGTGATGGTGAAACATCACGAAAGCGGGGTCTAGTCTCCCTCGCAGACAAAGAGACATCGCACAGTTGCTAGTCTAAATCGCAAAAATGATCATCATGATCATATAGAAGTGTCAATTACACTAAGCCAGTAAATATATGAGTTTAGCTTCATGTCCCATAACCACTAGCTTAACTTAAATATTAACGAACAAACTGTAGATCTCCACTAGGAAATTGTCACAAAAGGGTTCAATCGAACAAGTCCAAGAGCTAACCGACGAAGTGAACGCAAGAGTTTCATACCACACGGTTTACTAAGTCGTTTAATTCGATTTCTCATCCGAGTGAAGTGAAGGCTTGTATATACTAGTAGATTGGAAAACGGTTTAGGAAAAAGAGCTTTGTAATTAAAATAGAGTTGAAATCGTTTTGATGAAAGAGCTTTGATATTTACTACTAGTATTGAAACCTTCATATCTTTAGAGTTACAAGTCACAAAACGATTGTTGAAACAAATCGAGTCACATAAATTCACGTTCGAAGACGTGAGTAAAGACCAAAGAAATAAATCCCAAAACCATCGAAGTAGGAATATATTTGCGACCTAACGTGGTCGAATTGAAGTCAAATAGATTGGACGACCAAAGAGTTATAATGTAGTGCGACCTAACAGAAGAATAGGTCGAGCGACCTAGTGAAATACAGGTCATACGACCTAAGTTTAAAAAGGTGGGCGACTTAACAAAGTGACTCGACCTAACAAAACCGAGCTAAAAAGGTGCGCGACCTAACAGTCTCGGGCTAAGGATAGCAAGCAGGTCAAATGACCTAGCGACCTAAAGGTGTTCGCGAGTTAGCATTAAACAAAGCCAAACGACCTCGTAGAAAACAAGGTCTAACGACCTACACCAAAGTGCTGAGCGGCTTAACGAGGTACCATCCCGAGCGACCTAACGACCTAAAGTGTCGAGCGACCTAACGGCACAATGCCAAACGACCTAGCAACTTAAATACTCGCGACCTAGCTCGTGAATCGACCGAGCGACCTATGAGTTTAACACGCGAGCGACTTAAGGCTTTAACGCGCGAGCGAATTAAGGCTTTAACACACGAGCGACCTAAGGTTTTAGCACGCGAGCGACCTACGACCTAGCAGGGTCCAACGACCTAAGTCCAGAACACCTAAAAGCAGGCAGAGTCTTCTCCACGCCAGAGCGACCTATGGCCCAGCGACCTACGACCTAGCGACCTAATTTCGAACGACCTAAGCACGAACGAAAATCTGCAGGGCTAGTCTACGAGGAAGTGCGACCTAAGGGCCAGGGTGTGCCAACAACGTTGAAAATTGGAGTTTTTCACCCATTCAATCCAAACCAAAAGCAAACTAAGATGCTAACGCGATAGGGAATCATTCCCAACAGTCCAATGATAGTTATAGGCAAGATGTGAGATTAAAAATCTCACCTTTTCACTAAAATGGATGAAGATGAAGCTTGAAAGCAAGGAGAAGCAATCCAAAGCTTGAATCCAATATCTTCTACTTGAATTTGGAGTTGAATGTTGGATTTGCAATTGAATTTGAGTTTGGGTTTTAATTTCCCATTCCCTCCACCATTTTTGAAGAAGCTTTAATGTTTTAGTGAAGAGATGAAGTAATGAAGGGAAGAGGGTTGGGCTGAGCTAAAGAAGGTGCAGTCCAAACCAAAGTCACAAGCGGGAAAAAATAGCGAGAATTTCACTAACTCCAAACATATCGAAGTTTACACTCAAAAAGATCGCAAACGTCATTTTGAACTCAATGAAGGTGGTCTCGAGTCCTAATTTGACTGTATGCAAAAAGTAGCTTTTCGGACTAACATCCGACTAACGATAAAATGTTTAAATAAAATATTTAAATATAAAATCGACAAATATGCGGGTTGTTACAACCTTTTTGTGGATTTGGATCTTTGAGAAGATTCTTGTGATATTGATTAATCTCTTGTTGATTATCATTTACATACTTATAGTAGTATGCCATTACGGTTATTATACGTTTATGCCATATCTCTTATTTTATATCATGTCATCTGATATTTATAGCTAGACTGATCCATTTATTATTTTCTTATGAAATAATACTCGGGTCAGACCGAGATGTTACAGGTGCTTCTGCTTGACTTCTCTTCTGGGATTACTCTGACTTTTGGCTAACTACTTAGATTAGTAGTTTTTGTTGTATACATTTGAGATATAGACTCCGTGATGTATACTTATTCTTTTGTGTAGCTTGTAGCTATTCTTTTGTATTATCGTGGATCTTTTAGACCACTACTTTGATGTACTTTTATGTGTTATATTCATATCTTCTTCCGCCTTTGTGATATGGATGCCAGTGACTGATTTGTATTATGTCTATTTCTATGTTTATTTCCGAAGATTATATATAGCCACTGTGTGATAGCTTTGAGTTTGTATCGGTATGTCAGATTTCCTCCTTAAATGAAATGCATGCTATACTATCTGACATATCGGTGCTCGCATAAAGAAATTACATGGATGGTCGCTCCTCCACAGCCTTATTCTCCGTGCTAGTCGACAGCATTACACCGTAGTGTTCTTGGCTAGCGTGGGTATAGAGGTGGGGCGTCACAGCTTGGTATCAGAGCCAAACTTCGGAACAATGTAGAATAACTTAACAAGGATCATCGTCCTGAGTCCACCTTAGGAGTCGTGCTTCAGGATTTAGTTCGAGTCTTCGAACCGATTCATCCTGTTTTCTTTCTAATTCCTTGTTTTATCTATCAAGATTGCTTGATATTCATTCTGAGAATAACCTTTTTCTTCTTCTTCCTTTCTTTCTTAAAAGAAGAAGAGATGGTTAGTTCTGGTAGTCCTAGCACTAGTCAATCCAGTAGCCCTTCTCTGGATGGCGTATTCATGTCTACCCAACAACTTTTGGATTTCGCTAAGAATCAAAGGTTTATCTGTGCTTTGTGTAAGAACCCCGAAATGGTTTTACCTCTGAAACTTGAAGTTCATTTCAATCAGCTTGTGGATATCGTTCTTCGATATGAAGAGGCTGATAAAGGAATTGATAGTGGTATCGGGATTTCCGAGAAGAGGCATATTAAGTTCAAAAGCCCTTATCCCAATAAGAAGGTGAAGCAACCTATTTTGTTAGCTTAGACTCCAAACTCTATTTGTAGAGGATGCTACAATTGTAATTCTAATGACCACTATGCAAAGGAGTGCCTGGAACCACTCTTTTGTCGTTATTGCAAAAATTCAAGTTATCATATTTCTGTCTGCCCCATACTTCTGAGCAAGAAGAAAATGGAACCAGAAACTTCGGTAGCCAAGACACCTACCCCAAGTCGTAAACAATGCTTCAATTGTGGTTCCACAGGCCATTATGTAATTAAGTGCCCGAGACCCCTTTATTGCCTCTATTGCAAAGGATCGGGTCATTACTTATCTACATGTCCCAAACTTCAAAGCAAGAGAAAAAGGGAGGCTGCAAGCCCCTAGCAACTCTTCCCTTGGTCAAGGTATTTCTTATTCAATCCTTGATGTCATTTGTTTGTGATTATCCTATTCGAGTTCTTTTTGATATGGGTTCATCTCATCATTTTTATATCAAAAGAACTTGTTGATTCTCTTTCTTTTTATATTTTGGGCTTGATGACTTCTTTAAGGATTGCGAATCCGGATTAGTGGATCCGCAACACTCAATTTGCTTTTTATTGATGTTGAAATTATTTCATGTGATTTTTCTTTCCGAACCGATTTTCATATCACGCGTTGCTTAGGCTTCGAAAATAATTTGCGTGAAAGGATTGGCTTAATCATTATGAAGGCCATATCCTATTTTTCCGAATAGACTATTCATTTTCGACATTTTTAATCTGTTAAGCAGATTTCTATTTTTCTTTTGTGATTTCGATTCCAAATTGATGACATCATTTTATTCTTTAAGCTCACATGTTGAGTAAAGTGTTATTTCTTTCATTCATGTAGTTTGAGAATTTTCTGGTATTTTTGAGTATGTCTTAGGATTTTTGCCTAAGCAATCTTTCGAGTGGTGTTAAGGTCCTTTTAGCTTGACCTTGCCACCGGTTTTCTTTAGCTACGAGTTGCGGAAGTTAGCATTCCATTTACCGCATTTCGCACTCGTTATGATTCTTATGAATAACTTATTATGTCATTTAGTTTGTCCAGCTTATTTCATCCATTTTGTAAATCAAGCATTATATGAGTATCTCGATGACTTCATTTTTGTATCTATTGATTTTGGATGGAATTAGCAATTTAAAAATTTTGCAAATCTTTTTCATAAGATTTATTTATAAGTATAATTGAATTTTGTTCTTCGATGAGCAAAGAATATTCTTAAAACTTCTAAGAGATATTTTTATCATATGGATTATGATTTTGTGATTTTATTGCCCATTGAGTGCTTTAAGAATTCTGGTCGATGCGCTTGATCAACGTTATCGATAGGAATCTCCTAAACGCTTTGATGAGACAATTTGACACATTAATTTGACTTATAAGATGTAAATTTTTCTGAAAAGATAATTTCATAAAGATAATTTAATTTTGAAAGTTTTAGCTTTTTCGGGAAATAAGATTATTTAAAAGAACTCCTTTCCGATACTTCTATTCTTGTGATTCCCGAAGGGAACCAAGACTTTATCTTTTGTACCGATGCTAATAGTATTGGTTTGGATGTCGTTCTCTAGCAAACGAGAATGTGCTATCATTTGTGCTTCTAAATCATTCAAGCTGATCGAGACTAGGTATGCCACACATGATCTAGTGCTCGCGGCTATTGTTTTTGCTTTCAAAGTTTGGCAACATCATCTTAGGGGAGTGTTAACTCATATTTTTGTGCCGACCTAAAACTCTACGACTTAAGACTCTGCGACCTAAGGGACTTAACGACCTAAGGAAGTTAGCGACCTAAGGGACTTAACGACCTAAGGAAGTTAGCGACCTAAGGAAGTTAGCGACCTAAGGGACTTAACGACCTAAGGAAGTTAGCGACCTTAGGAAGTTAGCGACTTAAGGGACTTAACGACCTAAGGAAGTTAGCGAACTAAGGAAGTTAGCGACCTAAGGGACTTAGCGACTTAAGGGACTTAACGACCTAAGAGAGTCTCCGACCTAACAACCTAACAAACTATACGACCTAACTACTGAACAGACCTTCGACCTAATTCCTGAAGCGGCTCAGCGACCTATGACTTAAGAGGCAAATGAGCTTAGGAGTTAACGACCTAAAGCTTACCGACCTAAGTGGGTTCACGGCCTAACTGCAGAAACGACTTAAAGCTTCACTACCTAGCTTCACCAAGCAGCTTAACGAGCTAAAAGAAGAGAAGGGGGGCACGACCTATCTTAGGTCGCTTACGACCTATCTTAGGTCGCTTACGACTTACCACTTCAGATGAAACCGAGTGCAACTCCATCAGTCCAGCTTCCTAAGTCATGAGAGGACCACGACCTATCTTAGGTCGCTCGCGACCTACGACCTAACTTAGGTCGTACACGACCTAAGACTTGGGGCAAAATTTCTGTCCAGAATTTAACTTCTATAAATACCCCCTAACTCCAACGGCAAAAGGACTTTTGGCCGACCATTTTCTGAAGCACTGTTACTCTGCCGAATTCTCAACTCATCCAACATTTGAAGAGCTCTAATCACTCAAGACATTACAACAAGCTTTGAGAGAAATCTACCGCATTCAACATGAATTCCAGGAGATCTTCAACATCGAAGCTTGAGCTAATAGTCTAAAGTGTTTAGGAATCAAAATATATTGTATTTTGAAGAACATTGTATCATTTTGTAACCATAATCAGCAATAAAAGAATATAAAGTGGACGTAGGCTTAATTACGGGCCGAACCACTATAAATCTGTTGTCTTTTACCGCTTTCAGCTATTTTACTGCTTATACCTTGTTCCCGTATCACGGGTGGTGCTTTCACAACTTCACAACACACACCGGGTGTTAACGTTCAATTTTTAGCGTTAACATTTTGGTGCTTTCACCGAGAGCCCAACTCAGGACTGTATTCGCCATAGCTTCACGAAAGTTTGTTGAAAAAGTTTCCTTCAAGACCAGAAGTCTGTCAGACATAATGGCTCCTGGAAGAAAACGCAAGTCTATTAGATCTGAAGATGCTCGTGATAATACAACCACTTCTCCTTCTCTAAGTCAAGCAGCTCCAAGTGCCGGAGTGACGCGAGAAGAGTTAGATGCTGCTGTATCCGGGTTGTATCAGCATTTTGAAACTCAGAATACTCTAATGATGGAGAAGTTAAATGCTTTACTTGGGGCTAGTCAAAGGCCAGTAAATAATGAAGAAAACTTTGCTGATGCTATTCACAACTCCGAAGGGTGAAATATTCCTCAAGGGGGACCAGGTGCTGCTGAAGGGGCACCCCTCCAGGCTGAAGGATCCAGGCCATCACCAGTTCTCCGTGAGCATTTACCCGGGCAAACCTCCGAGAAAATGGCTGAAGTCTACTCCGCAAAGTCACTAAACAATGAGGAATATCTCTCTGTCATGATTCGGCAAATAATGAAGGAAAGCATGCAGAGAAACAAAGATGAGAATGATTGGGGATTTGCTTCGAGTAAAACTCCATTTACTGAGAGGATTCTAAAAGCTGAGTTTCCCAGAAAATTCGTCCCTCCTACAATTACTGCTTATCGACGAACAAGTGACCCGAATCAATTCTTGTACAAATATGATTGGCACATGATTGGCGCCAGAGCAACTGATGAGATTAAGTGCCGATATTTCCCGGTATACTTGGAAGGAGTGGCGCTACTTTGGTTTACCAAACTTCCCGTACGATCTGTTGATCAATTTTCCGATCTAACTCGGAAATTCAAGGAACAATTCAGACTATACACTTAGAGAGCAAAGGATATAATGTCTCTTTCAAGTCTCGAACAGAACCCTGGAGAACCCATCAAATCCTTCCAGAATCCCTTTAATATAGCCCTAGCTGTAGTTGATAACGCAGAACCGCGAATGGTCTTAACCTACTTAATGCGGGCTATTGACAAGTCAAGCGAATTTGGAAAATGGTTAAAAATGAAGGAACCAAATTCGCTCGAAAAGTTCTACAATAAGGCTGATGAGTTCATGCGCCTAGAAAATCTCTCTGCATCAGCTAAAGTTGTGACAACAGTGGTGGAAAATAATGCTACTGCTCAGAACAAAAAAGAATCTGGAAATCAGAA
This sequence comes from Allium fistulosum, assembly GCA_030737815.1. NCBI lineage: Eukaryota > Viridiplantae > Streptophyta > Magnoliopsida > Asparagales > Amaryllidaceae > Allium > Allium fistulosum. Next base: position 597,944,037 of record CM060904.1, read on the forward strand.
GAGGGAGAGTAATGGTGGAAAGAAGCAGAAGGATCTCAAAAAGCCCCGCTTTCTCAAGCCCTCAGATTTTACCCCTCTAACTGATACATCGGAGAATATTTTCATCGCCACTAAAGATGTTGTTGAATATCCAAAGCCACCATCAGTAAAAGTTGGAAAAAATGCTGCTCAAAGTGGGAGATTTTGCCAATTTCATAATCAACCAGGTCATGATACCAATGTGTCCCGTCACTTAAAAAGATTGATTGAAGAATTATTAAGAGATAATAAGTTGCAGCAGTACGTTAAAAGGAATAGAAAAGACCCGTCTTCATCTAACCAGGGGCAGCTTCCTCCAGCTCATTCATCTGGTTCAGGAGAGAGGCCTGCTGAAAAGGAAAGACATGTTATCAATGTGATCACAGGAGGACCTCATCCGGCTGGCAGGAGTTGGGGTGAGATGGAAAGGTATGCTAGAGCTTTGAAGTATGCCCCAGCTGAAGAAAGGGTCTTGATCTTGGAAGATGTTGCACCTCTGAAGCAGCAAAAGACTTTTCATGATGATATTATGTTCAGAACCAGGGATTCTATTGATGTGGAGGCTCCTACCGAGGACCCTTTGGTTGTCTCTATCGTTATTGGGCCGGCTATTGTGAGAAGGGTGCTGGTAGATAGCGGCGCCTCATGCAACATACTCTTTAAAAAGACATTTGACCAAATGAAAATTCCAATGGCAGACGTACAAGCTTCATCGCACAAGTTTGCTGGATTTAAAGGGGAGCTGAAACAGCCAATTGGAACAGTGGACTTGTTTGTTGAAATGGGCGAAGGGCATAAGAAGGTGGTTCGGAAGCAAACTTTTGTAATTGTTGATGGATTCTCCGCCTATAATGCTTTCTTTGGTCGGCCTACTCTTGCTGCTTTCAGGGCCGTCCTCGCTCCGTGGTGCTTAACAATGAAATTTCCCACCGATAATGGGGTTGCTGTCATTAAGGGAGATCAGAACGCGGGGCGAGAATGTTATCTTGTAGAGCTCCGAGAGGCCAGGAAAAGAGAGATGGGAAAAGTTGCGGCAGCTCCGCTCCGCATCAAGGAACCAACCTTGTAGCAACTACGGTGTGGCCCCTGTACTAGCGAACACAACAATGCGAGGGAAGAAATGGACCTCAGGAAAGCCAGTACAGGGGAGAATAGAGTGGTACTTGTGGAAGTAACGGTACCAATATCTGTTGACTTGAAAGACCCAAACAAAGTACTCAATGCGGGTTCACAACTGAGCATAGCAGTTCAAAACGCGCTGATATCATTCTTAAAAGCCAATCTGGATGTGTTCGCTTGGTGTCATGCTGATATGTGTGGGATCTCCCCGGAAATTGCTGTACACACTTTGAATATTGATCCAAAATTCACACCAGTGAAACAGAAAAGAAGAACCCAAGGCCCAGAAAGGTCGACGTCGCTAAAGGAAGAAGTCGATCGGCTCATGGAGAACGGTTTCATCAGAGACTCCACTTATCCAAATTGGGTTTCAAATCCAGTACTGGTTAAGAAGGCAAATGGAAAGTGGAGAGTATGCATCGATTTTTCGGACCTAAACAAAGCTTGCCCCAAAGATTGCTTCCCGCTGCCCAGAATCGATCAATTGGTGGATGGAACAGCTGGGCATGAGTTGTTATCATTTATGGATGCTTACTCCGGATAAAATCAGATTATGATGCATGAGCCGGATCAGGAAGACACAAGCTTTATCACAGATGTGGGTCTCTACTACTACAAAGTTATGCCTTTCGGATTGAAGAATGCTGGGGCAACCTACCAAAGGCTCGTCAATGCGATGTAAAAACCTCAGATTGGCAGAGCCATGGAAGTTTATGTTGACGATATGTTGGTAAAGTCAAAGAAAGCAGTAGACCACATGGGTCACTTGGAGGAAATGTTTGCAATTCTTCGAAAGTACGGAATGAAGCTCAATCCATTGAAATGTTCGTTCGTAGTAGAGTCCGAGAAATTCTTGGGTTTCATTGTGACCGCTAGGGGCATCGAAGCCAATCCTACTCAAATCACAGCCCTAAGAGAGGTCAAAGCCCCTAAAACAAAGAAAGAAATGCAAAGCCTCAATGGAAAAGTCGCTGCTCTGAGTCGTTTCATTTCCAAGGCCACAGACAAATGCATTCCCTTCTTTGACGCTCTAAAGAAAGGAAAGAATTTTTTTGAATGGACTCCCGAATGCCAGAATGCTTTCGATGAACTACTTCGTCATATGGAAACGCCTCCAGTTCTGTCCAAGCCTAGTGATGGTGAAGACCTTTTCATCTATTTAGCAATTTCATCTCATGCTCTCAGTGCAGCACTTGTACGAGAAGATACGAAAATACAACGTCCAGTTTATTACATCAGCAAACGGTTCACTAGGGCAGAGATGAATTATTCAAAGATAGAAAAGCTCGCCTATTGTTTGCTAATTGCTTCTAGGAAGTTGAGGCCATACTTTCAAGCTCATACTATCAAGGTCCTTACCGATCAACCTCTAAAGCAAGTCCTGTTTCGTCCTGAAACTTCGGGTCGTCTTTTGAAATGGAACATTGAACTCAGCCAATATGATATCACTTACCATCCCCGGAGAGCAATCAACGGACAAGCTTTAGCAGATTTCATCGCAGAATCTACTGACAAAGGTGATAGTGAGAATGAAATAACTGATGGCATTCCAATCCAGTGGAAGTTGTATGTTGACGGTTCGAGAAATGATTACTTTTCTGGGGCAGGGGTTGTGCTCGAAACCCCCGAAGGACGGTCGTTGTGTTATGCATTGAGACTGGAATTTCCTTCAACGAACAATGAAGTAGAGTATGAAGCTCTTATTGCCGGTTTGAAAATTGCCAAGGAACTGAACATCAAAGTGTTACAAATTTTCAGCGATTCCCAACTTATTGTTTGCCAGGTAAAGAAAGAGTTTCAAGCTAAAGGTGGAAATCTGCCCGCATACTTGTCAAAGGCATGTGAGCTTCTCGAAGATTTTGATCATTACACGATAAGTCACATTCCTCGAATAGAAAACATGAAGGCGGATTCTCTAGCAAAGTACTCAAGTTCTGGAGAGGCTCAATTATTGGGATTAATCCCTGTGTAAGTTCTGTCAGCTCCAAGCATTGATGAGATGGATATTGATTGGATCATGGCTGCATCTCAAGAGCATGAATCGTGGATGACTCCAATCAAAGAATACCTACTCAATGATTCACTACCAGAAAGTTCTAAAGAACGCCGAAAGCTGTTAAGGAAAGCGTCAAGATATATAATTCAAGATGGCCGATTATACAGACGGGGATTCTCAATGCCATTGCTCCGATGTGTAACTATGGAAGAGGCCAAGACAATTATAGCTGAGATACACGGAGGAGAATGTCGAGATCATTCAGGTGGTCAAACTCTAGCCAAGAAAGTTCTCCGATATGGGTATTTCTGGCCGGATATTAATCGAGATGCTGCTATTTACTCCCGAAAGTGCGACAAATGCCTAAGATTCGCAAAAATCCCAAAAGCGCCTTCCACCGAACTCACACAAATGGTCAGCCCATGGCCGTTCGCCATTTGGGGAATAGACTTGATTGGATCGTTATCGATCGCTAAATCGGGAATCAAATATGCTATAGTTGCTGTTGATTATTTCACTAAATGGGCTGAAGCAGAACCCTTGGCCACCATTACCTCTAAAAAGATGATAAATTTCGTAACTAAAATTATCATTTGCAGGTATGGTGTGCCGCAGAAGATAATTACAGACAACGGTACTCAATTTGAAAGTGAAGAATTCCAGGACTTTTGCAGACGGTTCAGAATTCGAAAAAGCTTATCAGCAGTGGCTCATCCACAGCCAAACGGGCAAGTGGAAGCAGTGAACAAAATTATCAAATCAACCATCAAAAAGCAACTAAAAAAAGCAAAAGGTGGTTGGATCGATAAGCTGCCACTAGCACTATGGGCATACAGAACTACTCACAAAACTGTGACCGGGCACACTCCATTTTCACTGGCATATGGATCAGGGGCAATGATTCCAGTGGAAATAGAAGTTCCTTCACACAGAAGAATTCATCTCAACGAGGTTGAAAATGAGAAACTGCAACTTGAAGCCCTTGATTTTCTTGATGAAAAAAGAGAAGAAGCTAGACTCAGAGTTTCAGCTTGTCAGCAAAGGATAGCCAGGCACTTCAACTCTAAAGTTCGCCAACGCAGCTTTGAGGTCAGAGATTTAGTCTTGAAAAGGATCATGGCAGCAATCGGGGTGTTTGGGCCGAACTGGGAAGGACCGAATGTCATAGGCAATAAACTTCTTGATGGCCCTTTCAAACTCATAACTGTTGAAAGAGATCCAATTCCAAGAGCCTGGAACAGCAACCACTTACGTCCTTATTTTACTTGAAAAAAGCTTTGCTCAAAATTGTAAAATAGTGATGAATGTATCAGTTGTATTGAAAGATATTGTAAATCAGTGCAAGTTAATAAAAGCTATAAAGTGGATGTAGGCCCAATTCTTGGCCGACCCACTATAAATCTTGTGTTCTTTACTATTTTATAATGCCTGTTTCATTTCGATATGTAAATACTTTATATGTATTGCTAAAATGTCGATTCAAAATTGCAGGACATTAAAACAAGGCTTACTCGTCTCAAAGACAAGCGACCCCTATAAGTCACTTATTAAGCGAATACCAAGCAAACAAAAATTCCAGATTCAAATCCCATATGAGAAGAACTTCACATAACAAGTTGGCGACTTCACTGTGTCAAGCCCTCGTTAACTGGTTGTGATCGTCGGTATAAACAGACATCCAGCTAGGTAACTTGAGCTTGTCTCGTGAAGTCGTTCAACAGTGAAGTCCACTTCTTTGGATAAAGCAATTTACTTGCAAAGGAGAAGGAAGACGCGCTTGGAAAACGATGATAAAGGATCGCTGATAAGCAGATAATGAGAAAACGTGGGCCGGCAAACATAGAAGCAACCTTCCTGGCACACCAACCAACCAAAGCTCCTCTCCGGAGGCCAATAAAGCCCTCTAACGAGACACGCCAAAAATGAAAGTGCTTTCCTCAATCAAAAAAGATTGATGGAACCACCGAAGGGGCACCTTCCCAAGCTGAAGGAACAGGGCCCTTGTTGATTGATTGCGATCGTTTGTACAAACAAACATCCAATCAAGCAACCTGTGTCCGCCCCGTGGATCCATTCAACCATGAGGAAGTAACTTCCAGGCAATCAACAAGCCCTCTTCAGAGGCACAAGCCCTCTTCGGAGGCACATGCCCTCTTCGGAGGAAAAAGCCCTCTCACGAGGCACCGCAAGCCCTCTTCGGAGACACGTGCCCTCTTCGGAGGCAAAAGCCCTCTCCCGAGGCACCGCAAGCCCTCTTCGGAGGCACATGCCCTCTTCGGAGGCAAAAGCCCTCTCCCGAGGCACCACAAGCCTTCTTCGGAGGTACAAGCCCTCTTCGGAGGCACAACTCTTCAGAGAAGCCCTCTTCGGAGCCATGTCCCAAAATAGAATGCTCGAACCAAAAATCCTTCTCCGGAAGCACATTTCAACTCTCAAAGGAAGGTTAACTTATTCATCTCAGAAAGTTCTTCCTAAAAAAGTTGAAATGCTACATAAAGCCCTCTTCAGAGGCATACTTTACTGCATAAAAAATTTCACTTCTCAGAAATATGAAGTGGCTATCTCCGAAGGTTGAAGCATAAAACCTCTTCCAAAGAACGAGATACGCTCTATTAAAAGCAGAATGATTGTTCCCTTAAAAGGGGAATAGTTATTCTTCAAAATAAGAGTATCAGTCTTGTCAAAGCAAGAGATATTGCAATGCACTTGTGGTATGGGGGCAATATTATACAATGTAACTACACTAACAAAAGTAATGTACAAGCAACATACCACATGTTCATCACAATATCACGCAAAGAAATTATGGAATAAACGCATTCTCAAACACAGACGAAAAGTTCGTACAAGTAAAAAGAATCGTTTATTCTACACTAAAAATGAGAAATAAATATATTCACACATACACAAGAATTTGTACAAGTGAAGGAATTATTTTATTCAATACTATGAAAATTCTTTACATGTGCAGATATCTCAAAAAGCAAAAGCAGGGACCGGTACCTGCACAATCTCCGGTCAATACATGCAAAAAGCAAAATAAGAAAAGAAGAGCCTAGCTTATCACCCCTGCTTCTTGCCGCCCTTGGTACCATAGCCTAGTTTGATAATTAGTTTCGGAACCCGGCGTGGACGGGTCGGAGAAGGAGGAGGAGAAGGTGTAACCGGATCTTCTTCTGCTTTATCTTCTCCAGCGGAAATGCTTTTCTTCTTCTTCTTTATGACCCTCTTCCCCTTCCTCTTTGAAGAAGATTCGCTTCCCAGAGTAGCAAGCAGTGTAGAAAGCTTTGTGTCATCGTCAAGAGACCGCTCTGGGGTCTTCTCGATGTCATCAAGATCCTCCACCTTCTGCTCTTGCGAAGCAGCCGGATCATCCAGGCCTTGAAGAGCTTCAATTTTTTCTGCCTGTGATCCCGGTTGAGAAGTAGAAGGAGGAGTAACTTGAGAAGATGGAGGAACGGCAACCGGAGAAGGAGAAGTTTGTGCAGTATTCGGTGCTTCCGCTATAGAGAAAAGAAGTTAAAATCAGTATTCTCCGGAAAAAGTAAAGATGTTGGTTCAGTGACACTTAAGTAACAATTGAGAAATTCATCAAACTCGGTTGAAGCAAACAAGTAGTCTGCTAGACTTGGATCAGCATCGAAGTTACCTGGAGAAGTTGGTTTAATCACATTGATTTCAAACTGTTCAACTTCAATGTCGTCTTGAGTCTTCTCCTCGTCCTGACCAATGGAAGGCTCAGTAGCTGTGGTTTTAGCTTCGGCATTTGCAGGAGATGGAAAATGGAAACTAGAGCCAATGTTTTCGGGATCGACCGAAGCCGGAGGACGAGCAGAGTCAGTTACAGTCACTTTTTCTAAACATTCTCCTCCCACTGCTTCGGCTCGCTCCCTAGCAAGCTGCTCTTTTCCCCTGGCAAGGGCGGCGCGCGCCTCATCATCCAGATAAGTCGCTAGAAGATCCGCCTCGGCATATCCAGCACCTCCGAACATGTCCATTATTGCTTCCCACACTTCGGCTAAAGTAGTCTCATATGTTGGTCCCAAAAAGGAGAGACTACCACGCCCCAGGACGCTGTGCAGATAGAAATCAAACAAAGTGGAACTAATTGTGGCCTTCGTCGCCTCATGCGACTGCTCAGCTGCTTCTTTTTCGGCAATGGCCTCATCGCGCTCTTTTTCAGTTTTCGATAGCTGAGTTCGTAACCGCATAATTTCCAAATCCTGGGAACTTGCCTTCTCCCGTAGCTGGGTGATGTCGGCACGATAGATTTCTGTTATCTTCTTTTCGGCTTCAAGTTGGGCCTTAGCATTTCGTCGTGCAGCATGAGCATCGCGAACTTGCTTTTGAAGTAATTCTTCCTTTTGAGTAAAGGAAGTAGAAGAAGTAGCAAGCTCGTCTTTGAGTTTTCTAACTTCAGTCTCAAGCCTCTCGTTGTCTTCAGCAATGCTCGTCATTTCCGCGTCATGCTGCTTGCAGATTTTGTCCCATTCCGTCTTGTCGTTCTCCATGGTCAGCATGGCTTCAAGGTTCGCACGATTGACTCTTTGAAGCTCATCGACAAGTTTTTGGCATCCAGATATCCTTTCAATATCAAGTTTGACGGCGTTAAGGTTACGCAGCATAGCTGGTTTATCGATCGGAACCAGGTCAAGGTCAAAACGCACCCCTTTTAAGCAACAATTCGGAAATCGGCTTTGAAGAACAAGAGGGGCATCTTTGACCTGATACTGAGATCTGCTGATGATCGCCTGGATGTCAGATTTCTTTAAAGCAGGAGAGCTAGATGGGATATTAGGAGAGATGGGAGCATCAGCCTTTTCCGAAATTGCAAACGCGTCTTTTTCGCTAAGTTTGGTTCGCTTGTTAGAATCATCAGCAATGTGACTCTTCCCCTTGTCGTCGTAAGATTTCCTTTTATGAGAATCGTCACTTCTACGGGAAGAGTCGTATCGCTCGTCCCTACTACCATAGTGTTGTTCATCTTCTCTTTTACGACGCTCTTCATAATCCCGTCTCTCGCGAGCTTTTCTAGAGGCTCTTTCTTCATCGGTCTCCTGACGGGAAGGAAGATAGCTCCTAAAATCATAAGTATCGTGGCCTCCATGACGTTGGAATTTGTCGTAGTACTATCCGCTCCGCCCCATCGAAGAATCTGAAAAAGAAAAAAAAGGCAAGTCTTAAAATCTTCGAAGAAAAGGAATTTAGGTGCGTATAAGTGCCGAAAAATCCTAAGTGTGTGTGATGTGCAAACTATGCGCGTCAGACTATAAACCACTCTGTGGTGTAGGAATGGCAATGGCTTGTGTTGAAGGTGTTGTAATTTGTTGCAAAGAAGAAGTCGCTTCAACAACAGGAGAGATCGCTTTTGAAATATCATCTTTAAAAAGTTCCTAAGAAGTTATCATTATATCGCTCAAATTATCAAAAGTATCATCACCGTGATGCCCAGCAAAACTCTCTTTTTCGACTTCCACGTCAGCCGCCTTTTTAGAAATGTGAGGATTTTCCTCCTCTTCAATAACTGGAGAAAGTGTTAACTTGCTGGATGACCCCGCAACATTAATAGAAGCGGAACACTTCACCAGTGAAGTCTCACTGGTGAGTTCTTTCAATGAAGGTTCTTCGGCAAGGGCTGGGGCATCTGACGTCTTTGCCGGAGAATCAGGAACTTCATGAGGCTGGATGGAACGAGAAGAATGTAGAAGTTCAAACTGGTGCAAAAGTTCATCTTTTAACAAGAATTTGGCGCTCCACTCTTCCATAGCCACAGCATTTAAAGTCTCAAAAGTCGACTTGAGGCTGGGATTTCTAAGCGAGGGAGGAAGTGCTGAAAAAAGAAAAGGATGAGGATAAGCATTTGATAAATTCGGGTTTCGAAAAGCTCATGAGATGAATAGAGAAAGGCAATCTTACTCTCGACTCTCCAGACAGAGTGGAATCCCGGAGGACATCGGACAAAGAAGAATTGACTTAGGAACCCGTGAGCACCATCAGGTAAATCCAAAATCAGCTTCCGGTTTCTGGCGCCTCTTACAAGCACGATTGAAGGGTGATCTTTGTTCTTAGCAAAAGTACACAAATAGCAAATTTCATCGAAGCTTGGAAGACGGTCGAGCGTCCTCCTAAACAGAACACACAACCCCATCAAGACGGCATAACCGTTGGGGTGTAGCTGGAAAGGCGAGATAGCTAATCGATTGAAAAGTTCTCGGAGAAATTCGTTGAAAGGTGGAATAGCTCCGCTTAAACACATCTGGCGATTCACTGCGACAAAACCGAGAGGTGGCCTATCAGCTGTGTCACTTGCTCCAGGGAATATAGCATCTGATTCAGCAATACCGAATTGGGTACATAGTTGTTTAAAAACTTTGTGGCTCAGAGTGGTCGGAGTTCTCTCCGGAGGATCGATCAGTGGGTTAGCAATCGGGAAAGCTTCTCCGGCTGGTCCTGAATCTTCTTGTTGAGATGTCATTCTACACAATCAACTGGATATTTAAATATGAAGGTGCATGTTTCCTAAAAAGTGTGAAGTGTTGTGCAGAACTAAAACGATAACAAGCAAGTATAACTAAAATTGAGATAGTTGACATTTGTCGATTATAAAGTTTCGAGGCTTGTCATTTTAAGTTCAAATACAATGTTGTGTTGGTGCAAACAAATCAGCTTAGGTTGATTATTTAAGCTTTGCTTCAATACTTCATTTGAATTTGTCATTTCACAGCATTTCATTCACATAATTCATTTAAGTTAATTATTAGTTATGAACTAATCTGTCATGCGATGTGGGCAGTCAATGGCAGTATATTTGTCCCGTTTTTCTGCAAATGTTGTTTTTAAACAGGTTATTAGCATTAAAGTCAAGACAATCTGAAAAGAAATGCAACACAGTTTAAATTCAAAGGTCAACCAAGTTCTGTCCAAATTTCACAAGTGTTAGGTCGTCCAGTGACCTAGCATAGGTCGGAACCTTCATAGGTCGCACAGTGCAAGTTAAAAGGTTCAAAGCAATGCAGATTTGTTAAAGTCCTAGCTCGGCCGCGACATAAAGCCTATGTCGCAGGAAAGTTAGGTCGTGCAGTTTTTAGGTCGTGCGATTCTTAGGTCGTGCAGTTTTTAGTTCAAGCAACTCTTGGGTCGTTTAGCGACCTAGCACAGGTTGTAGCTATCCTTAGGTCGTAAGAATCCTTAGGTCGCGTATTGTCTTAAGTCGCTTGAGACCCCTATGCTGCTAACTTCCTCTCCATGCCACAACCCACCAGACCCGATAACCCGTTATCAACTACACATATAAATCCATCGTCTTCTTCATCCCTTCATATCACCGAATCACCCCAAAAGCAATTCAAAACATCCCCAATCCATCACAGATTCAACACATTACTATGCCTTCATGAATCGGTTAAAGCGGCGATCAAAAGTCGATTACGACAATCACTCGAGATGATGCACAACTCATAGAATGGGGCTAAGGTCGAAAGATAGGGATTCAAGATTCGACGATTATTATGGTGGGATGGAGATCAAATTCACTTACGAGATGTAGTGGTAAGGATGAATCAGTGACTAGAATGGGTTGAATTCGCCTTTGAAAACTCGGAAATTCTTCAATGGCAAAGCGGGAAGTCAAAGGAATTAAGTGAGGAAGAAGCTCACGACCTAACTAATTTATATGAGGCTGAGAGAGGAAGGCGAATAGGCGTACGAGTTAGCACGAGTTTTAGGTCATTCACGACTTAGCAAAGTTAAGTCGAAGCACATGACCTATGACATAGGCCTGCACTTCGAGGCGCAAATGTTAACTCATATTTTTGTGCCGACCTAAAACTCTGCGACCAAAGGGACTTAACGACCTAAGGAAGTTAGCGACCTAAGGGACTTAACGACCTAAGGAAGTTAGCGACCTAAGGAAGTTAGCGACCTAAGGGACTTAACGACCTAAGGAAGTTAGCGACCTAAGGAAGTTAGCGACTTAAGGGACTTAACGACCTAAGGAAGTTAGCGAACTAAGGAAGTTAGCGACCTAAGGGACTTAGCGACTTAAGGGACTTAACGACCTAAGAGAGTCTCCGACCTAACAACCTAACAGACTATACGACCTAACTAGTGAATAGACCTTCGACCTAATTCCTGAAGCGGCTCAGCGACCTATGATTTAAGAGGCAAATGAGCTAAGGAGTTAACGACCTAAAGCTTACCGACCTGAGTGGGTTCACGACCTAACTGCAGAAACGACTTAAAGCTTCACGACCTAGCTTCACCAAGCAGCTTAACGAGCTAAAAGAAGAGAAGGGGGGCACGACCTATCTTAGGTCGCTTACGACTTACCACTTCAGATGAAACCGAGTGCAACTCCATCAGTCCAGCTTCCTAAGTCGTGAGAGGACCACGACCTAACTTAGGTCGTACGCGACCTAAGACTTGGGGCAAAATTTCTGTCCAGAATTTAACTTCTATAAATACCCCCCTAACTCCAACGGCAAAAGGACTTTTGGCCGACCATTTTCTGAAGCACTGTTACTCTGCCGAATTCTCAACTCATCCAACATTTGAAGAGCTCTAATCACTCAAGACATTACAACAAGCTTTGAGAGAAATCTACCGCATTCAACATGAATTCCAGGAGATCTTCAACATCGAAGCTTGAGCTAATAGTCTAAAGTGTTTAGGAATCAAAATATATTGTATTTTGAAGAACAATATATCATTTTGTAACCAGAATCAGCAATAAAAGAATATAAAGTGGACGTAGGCTCAATTATGGGCCGAACCACTATAAATCTGTTGTCTTTTACCGCTTTCAGCTATTTTACTGCTTATATCTTGTTCCCGTATCACGGGTGGTGCTTTCACAACTTCACAACACACACCGGGTGTTAACGTTCAATTTTTAGCATTAACATGGAGAAATTGTTCTCCACCTCGATTATAACTCATTGGGATATCTATTTTCTCATAAGGAACTTAATTTGTGACAACCACGTTGGCTCGAATTCCTTGCATCTTATGATCTTGATATCCTTTATACCCCGGAAAGGGAAATCGTGTTGCCAATGCACTTAGTCGCAAGCGACAAGCGGTTGTTTTCATGATGATATCCGAATGAAAGGATCTCGAGGTTTCATCCACTTGTGAAATTCGAGATCGTGTTTCCCATTCATGTTTATCTTATGCAGCCTTGAGGCTCATCCTTCTCTTTTAGACCGCGTTCTTGAAGCCCAAAGGGTAGATCCCGAATTGGCTCTTCTGAGCCAAAGTTGTAGGGATAAAATTAATATTGAAAGTTGAAAGACTTCGATATTGATTTTCGTGGCGGCATTTGAAAATTTGGTAGACTTATCGTACCAAATATTAGTGATCTTCGTAAAGATATTTTAGAAGATTCTCATCGTTCTAAATTTACCATTTATCCCGGTAGTAGTAAATGTACGCGGATATGAAGCGACTTTATTATTGGGAGTGAAAGAAATCTGATATTGTTAACTTTGTTAAGTGTTGCATGACTTGCCAACTTGTTAAGGCCAAACAACAAAGGCCTGGTAGGTTAATGCAACCTTCAGAAATTCCAATTTAGAAGTGGGACCAAATTTCCATGGATTTTAGTGATGGCCTTTCCCGTTCTTGTTCGGGTCATGATAGCTTGTGGGTGATAGTTGATAGACTTACTATATCCGCCCATTTTATTCCCGTTCGGTCTAACCGAACCGTTCCTCTTTTGGCCAAACTCTTTATCAAGGAAATTGTTAAATTGCATGGAGTTCCTACTTCAATTGTTAGCGATTGAGATCCATAGTTCATTAGTGGATTTTGGAAGAGTCTTCAAACAGCTTTGGAAACACAGCTTAATTTTAGCACCGCTTATCACCCCCAGTCCGATGGACAAACCGAGCGTGTGAATCAAACTCTTGAAGATTTTCTTCGTTCTTGTGTTCTTGATTTTGATGGAAGTTGGGAAGATCATATTTTTCTATTTTAATTTTCCTATAATAATTGCTTCCAATCTATTATTGGTATGGCACCTTTCGAGGCACTCTATGGAAGGACATGCCGATCTCCTTCTTGTTGGCTTGAGGCCGGTGAGAAGCTGGATTTAGGTCCAGATTTTATTCGTGTTTCACCTATTAAGGGTGTTTTACGTTTCAATCGATCGGGAAAAATTAGCGCCTCAATATATTGGGCCATTTCCTATCACTGAACGTAGTGATTCCATGGCGTATCGCCTTTTATTACCGGCTCAAATTTTCTGTTATTCGTGACGTGTTTCACGTTTCTCAATTACGGAAATGCTTTCAAGATTCCGATTTTATTCTTGAGTTCGGTGTTGTGGAAGAAATTGAAGTTTCGCCTAATTTAACTTTTGAGCAGCATCCTATTCGTATTATCGCTTCGGAAGTCAAACGACTTCGAAATAAAGATGTTCCGCTTGTGAAAGTTCAATGGTCCTCAAATCCTAAGGATTGTTCTTGGGAATCTAGAGAATTCATCGAGCAAACACATCCGGACTTAACTTCTCATGCTTTTTTGAGGTGAACTTCTAATTTCAAATTTCTTTTGGTGTTAATATGCTTTTATGGTTATTACTTTTTATTTCCACCTTATATATTGCAAGGATGCAATTTCTTTAAGGAGGGGAGTCTGTAACAACCCGCATATTCGACGATTATGTATTTGAATATCTTATTTAAATATTTTAATCGTTAGTCGGATCTTAGTCCGAAAAGCTACTTTTTGCATACGGTCAAATTAGGACTCGAGACCATCCCCATTGAGTTCAAAATGACGTTTGCGGTCTTTTTGAGTATAAACTTCGATATGTTTGGAGTTAGTGGAATTTTGTCACTTTTTCGCTTAGGGCTTTGGTTTGGGCTGAACCACTTACTAACTCAGTCCCAACCCATATCCTCTTCATCACTTCCTTCTTCATAATTTCCTAACAACATAAGCTTCATCAAAAATGGAGAAGGGAATGTGAAATTAAAATTCCAAGCTCAAGTTCTCTTGCAAATCCATCATTCAACTCCAAATTCAAGAAGAAGACATTGATTCAAGCTTGTTATTGTTCTTGCTTTGCTTTCAAGCTTCATCTCCATCAATTTCCGTGAAAAGGTGAGATTTTTATCTCACATTCTTGTCTATAACTATCTTGGATTGTTGGGAAGGAATTCCTATCACTTTAGCATGTACATTTGCATTTGGTTTGGATTGGATTGGTGAAAAACTCCAATTTTTAGTGTTTTTGGTGAATTCCTGGGCTTAGGTCGTTCTGCCTCGGAATTAGCTCGTCCTACTTAGGTCGCTGGGCCTTAGGTCGCTTTGGCGTGGAAAAGTCGCATACGGCATATAGGCCGTTTCCCCTTAGGTCGTTAGACCTTAGGTCATTTTCCCTTTAGGTCATTAGACCTTAGGTCGTTTTCCCCTTAGGTCGTTAGACCTTAAGTCGTTCGAAGCTTTAGGTCGTTTATAACGACCCGTAAATTTCAACTGTTTTAATAACGTAATTAGTTGCAATTTTGTAAATTTTAAACGATAAAATTTTGAAATAAAAATTTGATATTTGAAATGCGTCTAGTTAAACATAGCAACTGGTAAATTTTCGTTCGAAAATATGAAAGTTTATTTCGTGCGTAAATTTACTTCAATTTAATCAGTTAAAAATCGATGAAAATAAAACTTTTTCGAAACCTAAATACTTTTACATAGAAAAATTCTAAATCATCTTCTGAGCAAGACGTCATTTTTCATTTTTCCAAATTCGGACATCTTTAGCTCCGTCGATCTTATTTTTCTGCGTTTTTGCTTCATTTTCCGCTAGTAGAAAATTCGAATTTTTATAATTAAATCATACCACTGATATTTGTATACCGTTTTGATCGTCTCGTCGTGCTGATCTCTGCGGTATATTCACTTCTGTGGTTCAGAGACTGGTACACAGTGGAATCCGCGAAACGTTATACCGTATCAGTTTCGTATTTGGATCTTTTGCATTTCTGGTGACCGTTCATTACCCATCGGGTTGAACGTTATAGCCTTTATTGTTTCCAAAGTTCAATGTTTTGACTCTCGGTTTTCTAGCTAATTAATAGTTGGAGGATTCTAGGCTCTACCTTTTCACGCAAGAAAGAAAAGAAAAGAATCAACAAAATATGGTTCGTTTTATTTTTCCCAATAGAAACTGTTCTCTTCCACCTCCTCCTTCCTCTCACGTTTTTCTTTCAGATATGAGCCTTCTTCTTCATCCATTTCTTTGCCTTTCACTTCATTGTTTCCCAAATACATGAAGCGCCGCACCCTCTCACCTCTCCATTTCTCATTCGCCCCGACCTTTCCACCGCCACTCAAGCCGTGCATATCAGCCTTCAACCCTCCGCTATCCCCACGCCATGTCCTCCTCGACCGGCCTCATCTCCGCCTGGTCACATGGCCAAACCACCTCCTAGTCTTCGCCCACCCTCGCGCAAAACGCGCGTACTTTTTCCCTACTGCGGCAACCGGCTCCTTTCACCAGCCACACCATCTATCTCCAATCAGCGGCCACCATAGCCTAGCCCGACCGCCCTCCACCTGATGGCATCAACTCACAGCAAGACTAGACTTTGGTCTTTGTTTTGTTAGGTATATACATTTTTTTGTTAGTTTATTTAAGTTTAATAATATTTCATCTTATATATATGTCAAGCTATATATATTTGTTTGTCTAATCGGCCTGTTTATGTAAGGGTTGTTTATAATAGGTATATATTATATGTGTTTGTACAGCTTGCCTTTATACGTTCTGTTTTAAATTTTATTATGTATCAGGCAAGATCTGTACATAAGCCATATATTTCTAAAATTCTGTAAGTGGGCTAAAATTGTTTGTATTATATAGTTATGTGTTATAAGCTTATCTGTTGATTTTGTAATATATATATGTTCTAAGTTGTAAACTACTATCGATTGTATGATATATATTTTGTTTTAAAATATGAGTTTATAGTATAAGTTTACTTGATCTGGTTCTGTTTACTCTTTTATATAGTAAGAATTAAACATTGATATTTTAACCTTTATTTTATAACAAACAACAGGTATACCCATATGCCATGAAGATATATATTTTGTTTAGCTCATTCCAGCTTATGTCCTCTAAAGTGAACCCAAATTATTTTGAATAACATATATGTTGAGTCGTATTCATATGGGTATGTAATTTATAAATATATTTAATCAAGTATGTAAGCTATTTATATTATATGAAATATACTATATGAAGTATACGATGTGTATCGTGAGTTATATTATATATATGTTTGTTTGTTGTGTTTCAAGATTTTTGTATCTCATTGAATTTATATGGCATATCCTATTTCACGTACATAGGTATACATGCCTTATATCTTGTTTTCAAAGATAATATGGTTTAAGTATGAATAGGCTGCTGTTATGTATGCATATAGTTTAATATAACTTATATGTAACTGTTTGTGAACTTTGTTTTCAAAGTGTATATATATATATATAAGTAGTTATTTCAAATACTGATGTATACCTGTTGATTGATTTTAATATACATGCTTAATTAAAACAATGATTTTTAATTATATATAAATATTATTTTTAATAATTGTTTAAACTTTATATTGATTTGAGAAAGTGTATATCTTTATAATTTACATTTCATTTTAACTTATATCGAACTAATTCTAATGGTTCTTCGATTCCCATTTTCAGCTTTGTCATCGTATTCGTGCCGATTTTTCTTTACTCTGAAATTCGTGCTTGGATTCACGATTCTTCTCATTCTCGTCCATCTCTAACCTCGAAAGGTGAGCAATCACTCACGATTAATGTTCTTTTATTTATTAAATTTGATTTCAATTGAAACGACAATTGAAATATGCTGCTGTCAGTTATTTACACTGTTATATGTATGCTATTACCTGTATCAGTTCACCTGTGACATCTGACACCATTATTTGTTAATTATACGATGATAATCCTGTTTGATTGATAATTGATTGATTGTTTGTTGTTTATATTGGATGTTAAATTGTAATGTATAAAGTGATAAATATTATGCAAGTAAATTTGACGTAGGATAATTAAAATTTGAATCGACATATATGTTGAATTTGATTAGTTCAATATGACCCCTTTTAATTGTTAAATTAATTGACATGTAAAATAGTGATAATTACACTTTGAACCATTGAACATATATTGGATTAATTGTTGTAGTGTTAAAATTGTAATCGAATTACAAGTGAAGAACCATATGAATAATTAGTGTAATAATCTTTAATCTACATGAAATGATAGTGTAGATTCTAGAAATAATTATATTAATTTGCACAAACAACAATGTGAATTAATACGATTATTTCGGGATTATTTGAATTGATTATTGGATTGATATTGGTTCTTGTTATTGCTTGTTTATTTACTTTGACACCATCCCAGTTATCACACTGCAAGTTCCCTTTGCTATGCTTTGATTTTGAATTGAATTGGAATCGGGTTGAAATGATAAATACCCAAATTTAACTTTGACCTAGGATAGAGAATTAAATAAACCGATTGGTCAATAATTTGATTTAAAAATAAAAAAAAGATTGTATTTGGATAAATAATAAGGTTTTGAAATATAGTTGAAATTTGAATTTTTTATGAAAGGAAATGTTAATTTGTAATAATCCGAAACAAATTATTAACATAGTAGTTGATGAAAGAATGTTGTTTTAAATTTAATTATTAAGTTTACAATTATTTAATAATTAAGTTTTTTTGAAATTATTTAATAATTAAATATGATTGAATTATTTAATAATTAAATGAAATTGAATTCTTGATATGTGAAATTAAACTTCGTAATAAGTGAAATTGAACCTTTTTAATAAGTAAAGTTGTGTTTCAAATAATTATGTTTTGAAACTTGTAACTAAGTAAATAAATAAGTGAAATTGAATTTCTTTAACAAGAAAAAAAATGTGATTTAGTGAAATTAATGTGTTAACGCTAAAAAGTGAACGCTAACACCCGGTGTGTGTAGTAGAATTGTGAAAGCACCACCCGTGTGACGGGAACAAGAAGTAAGCAGTAAAATAGCGAAAAAGCAGTAAAAGACAGCAGTTTATAGTGGTTCGGCTTGAGATCGAGCCTACACCCACTTTGAATCTCTTTATTACTGAATCCGGTTACAAGACGATACAATACACTTATCAAAACAATACAATTTGATCACAAAGACAATCTCGACTATTAGCTCAAACTTCGATGATGAAACTTGATGAATCCGTGTTGGATGTAAGAAATTCCTCTCGAAGCTTGTTGTAGTGTCTCGAATGTTTGAAGATCTTCAATTTGTCGAATGAGTTGAGAGTTCGGCAGAGTAACGATGCTTTGAGAAATGATCGGCCAAAAGTCCCCTTCATGTTGAAAGTGGTGGTCTATTTATAGGAGTCGAATTCTGGACAGAAGTTTTATCACCAAGTGATAGGTCGGCTACGACCCAAGGTAGGTCGTAGATCGTAAGTCGGCGACGACATAAGGAGTCTGGCTTACTTTGGTTGCAGCTAATTCTTCTGAACGAGTTAGTAAGTCGTGCGCGACTTAGTATAAGTCGTAAGTCGGCAACGACCTAAAAGATGCAGCACTGCCTTCGTTTCCTTAAGTCATGTGCGATCTATCATAGGTTGTTGACTGCTTTAAGTCGTTATATCTCTTAAGTTGCTAGGTCGCAACTTTCTTTAGATCGTTATGTACTTAGGTCGTTACCCCCTTTAGACCGTGGCTTCTATAACTCGTTAGGTCATCCAGACCCTTAAGTCGGAGAATTCTCTTAAGTCGGTGAGCTTTTAGGTCGGTGCAAAGTTAACCCGTTACTCCTTAGGTCGTTGAGCTGCTATCTTCTTAAGTCGGTAGCCTCTTAGGTCGTAACATCCCTTAAGTCGTTAGGTCGGTATACCTTTTAGGTCGGCAACTCTTAAGTCGTAGCTTGTTAAGTCGTGGACAAAAGAGGATTAACATTTGCCCCTCGAAGTATACGCCTAAAGCGTAGGTCCTATGCTTCGATTCGTCTTAACCCGCTCTTTTGTTAGGTCGTGAGCGACATAAGACAAGTTGTAAGTCGTGGACCGTGGGTCGATTCGCATTTCAATACCTCAGTGTATAAATAGCTTAGGTCGGCTCCTCTTTCACTTCACCTGCTTTATTATTCTGCTTAGCCATTAACGAATACTTGAGCTCTCGAAGACGAATCCCACTACTCGATCATCAGTTATCATCAGCATTACACTGCGTAAGTGAATTCAACTAATATCCAAACGTGATCATCATTGAATCGAGGATCCCGTGTTCGTTGCCCTTAATTCGAGTTTGTACATTATGTTTTATCACAAGTCGTGTTGCATCCGATTCTCGAATTCCTTTAGCCGCGATGTCTGTGCGATCCTCGAATTCATTGCCGCGTACCGGTTTCACGATGGATTTGGGATGATTTGATGATGTTGTGAGATGCGATTAGGAGACGTGACTTAGGGTTTTTGATAGGGGATAGTCTGAAGTTACTGGGTTTATGGATCTCAAGTCGGTTGACGAATTACTGAATTTCCCAATGGAGAGGAAGGTAATCGGCATAAGGAGATAAGGGTTTGACTCGAGTAGGAGATTGCTTGAAATCCCATCGGAGACGACCCAAAAAAATTCACGATCTAAAATATCCACTATTCAGCACTTCATCCAGTTCAAGAACCCTTGCGACCTAACTTTCCTATGACCTAATTAGTTTGCGGCATAGACCATAAGTCACGACCGAGCTTGGACTTAGAGAAAATAGTGCTGTTCAGACTTGAAGCCTTCATATGTATTATGACTTAAGAGTTACGACTCAGCCTGACTCGTAGCATATCCTTTAGACCGGGGACGGGCTAGAACTTGAAGAATTTTCGACCCATGCTAAGTCATAAACGAGTTAGAACTCAAACATATTTTTCACTGTCTTGAACTTCAAGACTTGAATTGCCTGAACTTTGAACTCTGGACTGTTGAACTTTGTTGCATTCTTTTACAGATTATCTATAATTCTAATTACCTGTTATAACATTTACAGAAAACCGGGACGGATATACTGCCACTGACTGCCCACATCGAATGACAAATTAGTTGATAAAGAAAAAATCAAATTAAATGAACTGTATGAATGAAATGTTATACAATAACCAATTCAAGTGAAGTATTAAAGCAAAATCGTAATAATCAACTGAAACTGATTTGTTTGCATTAACACTGCACTTGAGCATTAACAAGTTCTGAAATCTTGTAATCGATTGATTGTCAGCTAGTTTAATTCCAGTTATGTTTGCTTGCTTTTTTTTTCGTTAGTTTTGCACAACACTTCACACTTTTTAGGAAATGTGCACCTTCACATTTGAACATCCAGTTGATTGTGTAGAATGTCTTCTCAACAAGAAGAAATAGATCAAGTTGAATAGACTTTTCCAGTTGTTGTTCCGTTGAATGATCCTCCAGAAAGGGTCTCGACCACTTTGAACTACAGAACCTTTAACCAGTTGTGTACTCAATTCGGAATTGCTGATGCAGACGCACAACTACCCGGGAAGCCTGATAATGCTGATAGACCTCCTCGTGGTTTTGTTGCGGTAAACCGACAAATGTGCCAGAATGGAGCTATCCCTCCTTTTAATGACTTCTTGCGAACACTTCTTCTACGATTAACCATCTCCCCTTTCCAGCTGCATCCCAATGGATATGCTATCTTAACGGGGTTATGCGTGCTCTTTAGGAGGACACTCGATCGCCTTCCAAGCTTTAACGAAATTTGTTATTTGTGCACTTTCGCTAAAAACAAAGACCATCCTTCCATCACAGTTGTGAGAAGTGCTAGAAACCGTAAGTTGATCATCGGTCTCCCTGACAGTGTTCACAGTTTTCTAAGCCTGTTTTTCTACGTTCACTGTCCTCCGGGATTTTACACTATCTGGAGAGTAGGAAGTAAGATCGCTTGTCTCTGTTTCTTATGTTTTTTCGAACTTGCCGAAGTCCGAGTTGTCAAGTGTTAACTTTGCCTTTTTCTTTTCAGCACTACCTCCTCTTTCTAGAGATCCCGGTCACAAAGCGACTTTTGAGAGGCTTATGGCGGTGCCAGTCGAGGAGAGGAGTATCCAATTTCTGTTAACAGACGAATTTTTACATCAATTCGGGCTTTTACACTCTTCCCGCTTTACTCAGCCTCGTGAAGTTTCTAATTTTCAAGCACAGACATCAGATGCCCCAGCTTCAACGGAAGAGATGGCTCTAAAGGAGCCAACTGCAGACACCGCACTAGTAAAGTGTTCTACTCCTATCGATGTTGCGGGGTCGTCCAACAAGTCAATGCTTTCCCCAGTTATCGAAGAGGAGAAAAATCCTCACATTTCTGAGAAGACGACCGACATGGAAGTCGAAAAAGAGAGTTCTGCTGGGCATCACGGCGATGATGTTTTTGATAATTTGAGTGATATAATGATAACTTCTCAGGAGCTTTTTAAAGATAATATCTCAAAAGCGATCTCTCCCGTTGTTGAAGCGACTTCTTCTTTGAAACAAGCTTCGACACCTTCTACACCAGTCGTCTCCGTTTCCTCATTAAAGCGTGGTTTGTAGTTTGACGCACGTAGTTTACACGCTGCACACACTTAGGATTTTCTCAGCACTTATACGCACTTATCCACTATTTCCTGGAAATTTCTAAACTTCATTTCTTTTCCATTTTCAGATTCTCCGATGGGGCGCACTGGTTCATATTACGACAAATTTCAGCGCTATGGAGGGCGCGGAGCTTATGATTTTAGGCAATACCTCGATGCCCTGAGGGAAACGGACGAAGAAAGAGCTATTAGGAAAGCTCGAGAGAGGCGGGACTATGAAGAGCGCCACAAAAGAGAAGATGAACAGCAATATGGGAGTAGGGATGAACGGTACGACTCTTCCCGCAGAAGTGATGATTCTTAAAAGAGGAAATCTTACGACGACAAGGGGAAGAGTCACATTGCTGATGGTTCTAGCAAGCAGACCAAGCTTAGCGAAAAGGACACGTCTGCAATTTCGAAAAAGATCGATGCTCCCATCTCTCCTAATATCCCGTCTGGTTCTCCTCCTTTAAAGAAGTCTGATATCCAAGTGATCATCAACAGACCCCAGTATCAGGTTAAAGATGGCCCTCCAACGCTTCAAAGCCGATTTCCGAATTAGTGCTTAAAAGGAGTGCGCTTTGACCTAGATTTGGTCCCGATCGATAAGCAAGACATGCTTAAAAGTCTTGATATAGTTAGGCTTAACATTGAGAGGATGTCGCAATGGCAGAAACTCGTTGATGAACTCCAAAGAGTCAACCATATGAATCTTGAAAACATGCTGAACATGGAGAATGATAAGACTGAATGGGCTAAAATTTGCAAGCAGCATGACGCGGAAATGACGAGTATTGCTGATGATAATGCGAGACTTGAGTCCGAGGTTAAAAAACTCAAGGAAGATCTCGCCGCTTCTTCTGCTTTGCAATCAGAGAAAGAAGAAGTGTTTCAAAAACAAGTGCGGGATGCGCACGCTGCTCAAAGAGATGTTGAGATGAAATTTGCGGCTGAGCAGTTCGTTGTTGAAGAATACCGCAAAAATAACACTCAGTTGCGGGAAACAGTTAACTCCCAGAACGTGGAGATCGAATTGCTAAAGTCTCGACTTGCTAAAGTTGAGAAAGAGCGTGATGAGGCTGTTGCTGGTTGAGTTGCAGCCGTTGCCGAAAAAGAAGCGGCCGAGCAGTCGCACGAGGCAACAAAAGCTAACGTCAGCTCTACCTTATTCGACTTTTATTTACACAGCATTCTGGGTCATGGAAGTCTCTCTTTTCTGGGCCCTGAATATGAGATTACTCTGGCTGAGGTGTGGGAAGCCCCAGTTGATATGTTTGGCGGTGCCGGCTATGATGAAGCAGGACTTGAGGCGCGTTACCTTGACGATGAAGCTCGTGTCGCTCTTGTTAGAGGAAAAGAGCAACTTGCCAGGGCGCGAGCTAAGTCTACAGGAGATGAACACCCGAAAGAGGAAGTTCCTTCAACTGCCCCTGTTCATACTTCAACTTCAGCTGATGTCAATATTATAGATTCCAGTGCCCATTCTTTGCTTCCTGCTAAAGTAGACACTGAAATTGTGACTACTCCTACTAAGGACGAAGCCCTGGAAGATATTGAGGCCGAGAAATTCGAGATTAATTTTACAAAACCGACTTCTTCAGGTAACTTTGGCGTTGACTCGATCCAGTGAATCACTTATTCGATTTAACCGAGTTTGATGAACTAATAACTTCTCTTTTCTCAGTGAATACCGATTTTAACTTCTTTTCTTCTGCAGCGGAAATTCCGAAAGCTATACCAACTTCTCCTTCTCCAGCTGCTGTTCCTCCTCCTTCCCAAGTTACTCCCCTTTCTGTTTCTCAACCAGGATCACAAGAAGAGAAAATAGAAGCCCTCAAAGACTTGGATGATCCGGTTGTTTCGCAGGAGCAAAAGATTGGAGGACTTGAAGAAGGCGAAAAGACCCTGGAGAAAACTCATGATGACGATACAAAACTTTCTGAGTTTCTTAGTCTGGGAAGCGAGTCTTCTTCCAAGAGGAAAGGGAAGCGCACGATGAAGAAGAAGAAGAAGAGCGCTTCGGCTGATGAGAAGAACATTGAAGAAGATCCGGCTGCCCCTCCTTCTCCTCCTTCCCCAACTCATTCACAACGGCTTTCAAAACTGATTATCAGGCCGAGAAAGAGTTCCAAGGGTGGTCGAAAGAAGGAATGACAAGCTAGACCTTATGCTTCTTGTTTTGCTTTTTTGGATGTATTGACCGGAGATTGTGCGGGTACCGGTCCCTGCTATTTCTTTTTTTTGAGATATCTGCACATGTAAAGAATTTTCATAGTATTGAATAAAATAGTTCCTTCACTTGTACAAATTCTTATGTATGCGTGAGTATATTTATTTCTCATTTTTAGTGTAGAGTAAACGATTCTCTTCACTTGTACAAACTTTTTTGTCTGTGTTTGAGAATGCATTTATTCCACATCTATTTTTCGTGATATTGCAATGTACTTGTGGTATGTTGCTTGCGTGTTACTTTTATTAATATAACTGAATTGTATAGTGTTGCCCCCATACCACAAGTGCATTGCAACATTTCTAGCTTTTACGAGACTGATACTCTTATTTCAGAGAATAACTATTCCACTTTTATGGGAAGAATCATTCTGCTTTTAATAGATTATATCTCGTTTTTGGAGAAATTTTTACTCTCTTTCTTCCTTGAAGAACACTTCAACTTTCAGAGATGATCACTTTTATTTGTTAAAAAGTGGATTTCCCTATGCAGTGAAATGAGTTTTGAAGAAGGTTTTGATTTTGTGCCCCAGTAAAGGGCTTATTTTTGGTACTTTGAGCACGGTGAAGTTTGCCTCTGAAGATGTCTTTTTGTAGCATTCCAACTTTTTAGGAAGAACTTTTTGAGATGAATAAGTTAACCTTCCTTTGAGAGTTGAAATGTGCTTCCGGAGAAGGCTTTTTTGTTTGAGTATTCTATTTTGGGACATGCCTCCGGAGAGGGCTCCTCTTAAAGAGTTGTGCCTCCGAAGAGGGCTTGTGCCTCCGAAGAGGGCTTGTGGTGCCTCGGGAGAGGGCTTTCGCCTCCGTAGAGGGCGTGTGCCTCCGAAGATGGCTTGTGGTGCCTCGGGAGAGGCTTTTGCCTCCGAAGAGGGCATGTGCCTCCGAAGAGGGCTTGTGCCTCCGAAGAGGGCTTGTGCCTCTGAAGAGGGCTTTTTGATTGCCTGGAAGTTACTTTCTCATGGTTGGATGGATCCACGGGGCGGACGCAAGTTGTTTGATTGGATGTTTGTTTGCACAAACGATCGCAATCAATTAACAAGGGACCTGTTCCTTCAGCTTTGGAAGGTGCCCCTCCGGTGGTTCCACCAATCTTTTTTGATTGAGAGAAGCACTTTCATTTTTTGGCGTGCCTCGTTAGAGGGCTTTGTTGATCTTTGGGAAGGAGTGTCAGTTGGTTGGTGTGCCAGGAAGGTTGCGTCTCAGGGGCGAGTAGATCCACGGGACAGACGCAAGCTGCCTGACCGGATGCATCACGATCAGTTAGCAAGGGCCCTGTTCCTTCTGCTTGGGAAGGTGTCCCTTTGGTGGTTCTACCGGCCCTTTTATTGAGAGGCATACCTCCTTTTGGCTGCTTCTTTGTTTGCTTGGCCATGTTCTCTTATCATCTGCTCATTAGCGATCTTTTATAATCGTTTTCAAGCGCATATTCTTTCCTTTTGCAAGTAAATTGCCTTATCCAAAGAAGTGGACTTCACTGTTGAACGACTTCACGGGACAAACGCGAGTTACCTAGTTGGATGTCTGTTCATATCGACAATCACAACCAGTTAACGAAGGCTTGCCACAGTGGAGTCGCCAACTTTTTATGCGAAGTTCTTCTTGTATAGGATTTGAATTTGGAATTTTTGTCGCTTGGTATTTGCTTAATAGGTGACTTATAGAGGTCGCTTGACTTTGTGATGAGCAAGCCTTGTTTTAATGTCCTGCAATTTTGAATCGACATTTTAGCAATACATTTAAAGTATTTACATATCGAAATGAAACAGGCATTATGAAATAGTAAAGAACACAAGATTTATAGTGGTTCGCCAAGAATCGGGCCTACATCCACTTTATAGCTTTCATTCATTTACACTGATTTACAATGTCTTTCAATACAACTGATACATTCATCACTATTTTACAATTTTGAGCAAAGCTTTTTTTTCAAGTAAAATAAGGACGTAAGTGGTTGCTGTTCCAGGCTCTTAGAATTGGATCTCCTTCAACAGTTATGCGTTTGAAAGTGCCATCAAGAAGTTTACTGCCTATGGCATATGGTCCTTCCCAGTTTGGTCCAAACACACCAGTTGCTGTCATGATCCTTTTCAAAACTAAGTCTCCAACCTCAAAGCTGCGTTGGCGAACTTTAGAGTTGAAGTGCCTGGCTATTCTTTGCTGATAAGCTGAAACTCTGAGCCTGGCTTCTTCTCTTTTTTCATCAAGAAAATCAAGTGATTCAAGTTGTAGCTTTTTGTTTTCAGTTTCATTGAAATGAATTCACCTGTGTGAAGGAACTTCTACTTCCACTGGAATCATTGCTTCTGATCCGTATGCCAGTGAAAATGGAGTGTGCCTAGTTGCAGTTTTGTGAGTAGTTCTGTATGCCCATAGCGCTAATGGAAGCTTATCGACCCAACCACCTTTTGCTTTTTCGAGTTGCTTTTTGATGGTTGACTTGATAATTTGGTTTACTGCTTCCACTTGCCCGTTTGCTTGCGGATGAGCCACTGCTGAGAAGCTCTTTCGAATTCTGAACCGTTTGCAAAAGTCCTGGAATTCTTCACTTTCAAATTGAGTGCCGTTGTCTGTGATTATTTTCTACGGCACACCATACCTGCAAATGATATTTTTAGTTATGAAATTTATCATCTTTTTAGAGGTAATAGTGGCTAAGGGTTCAACTTCACCCCATTTCATGAAATAATCAACAGCAACAATAGCATATTTGATTCCAGATTTAGCGATCGGTAAAGGTCCAATCAAGTCTATTCCCCAAATGGCGAATGACCATGGGCTGACCATTTGCGTGAGTTCGGTGGAAGGCGCTTTTGGGATTTTTGCAAATCTTTGGCATTTGTCGCACTTTCTGGAGTAAATAGCAGCGTCTCGATTAATATCCGGCCAGAAATACCCATATCGGAGAACTTTCTTGGCTAGAGTTTGACTGGCTGAATGATCTCCACATTCTCCTCCATGTATCTCAGCTAGAATTGTCTTGGCTTCTTCCTTAGTTACACATCGGAGCAGTGGCATTGAAAATCCCCGTCTGTATAATCGGCCATCTTGAATTATATATCTTGATGCTTTCCACAATAGTTTTCGACGTTCCTTAGAACTTTCTGGCAGGGAACCATTGAGTAGGTATTCTTTGATTGGAGTCATCCATGATTCATGCTCTTGAGACGCAGCCATAATCCAATCAACATCCATTTCATTAATGCTTGGAGCTGAAAGAACTTCCATAGGAACTAATCCCAGTAATTGAGCTTCTCCAGAACTTGAGTACTTTTCCAGAGAATCTGCTTTCATGTTTTCTACCCGAGGAATATGACTTATCATATAATGATCGAAATCTTCGAGAAGTTCACATGCCTTTGACAAGTACGCGGGCAGATTTCCACCTTTAGCCTGAAACTCTTTCTTTACCTGGCAAACAATAAGTTGAGAATCGCTGAAGATCTGTAACACTTTGATGTTTAGTTCCTTGGCAATTTTAAACTAGCAATTAGAGCCTCATACTCCGCTTCATTGTTTGTTGAAGGAAATTCCAGTCTCAATGCATAACACAACGATCGTCCTTCGGGGTTTTCGAGCACAACCCCTGCACCAGAACAGTAATCATTTCTTGATCCGTCAACATACAACTTCCACTGGATTTGTATGCCATCAGTTGTTTCATTCTCATCTTCGTTTCTCTGCATGCTTTCTTTCATTATCCTTCGAATCATACCGGAGAGATACTCCTCATTGTTTAGCGACTTTGCAGAATAGGCTTCGGCCATTTTCTCAGAAGTTTGTCCGGGCAAACGTTCAGGGAGAGCTGGCGATGGCCTGGATCCTTCAGCTTGGGGAGGTGCCCCTTTAGTGGCACCAGATCTGTTCTGAGGAATATT
Source organism: Allium fistulosum (assembly GCA_030737815.1). NCBI lineage: Eukaryota > Viridiplantae > Streptophyta > Magnoliopsida > Asparagales > Amaryllidaceae > Allium > Allium fistulosum. Next base: position 597,971,942 of record CM060904.1, read on the forward strand.
TCTCCCTTCGGAGTTTGGAGCAGCATCGGCAAAGTTTTCTTCATTATTTACTGGTCTTTGATTAGCTCCGAGCAGAGCATTCAATTTTTCCATCATCAGATTATTCTGAGTTTCAATCTGCTGGTACAGTCCGGACACAGCAGCATCTAACTCTTCTCGCGTCACCCCGACGCTTAGAGCTGCCTGACTTGGAGAAAGAGAAGTGGCAGTATTGTCGCGGTAATCATCAGATCTGACAGACTTACGTTTTCTTCCAGGAGCCATTATGTCTGATAGACTTCTGGTCTTGTAGGAAATTCTTTCAACAAACTTCCGTGAAGCTATGGTGAATGATCGCCTGAGTTGGGTTCTCAGTGAAAGCACCAAAATGTTAATGCTGAAAAGTGAACGCTAACACCCGGTGTGTGTAGTAGAATTGTGAAAGCACCACCCGTGTGACGGGAACAAGAAGTAAGCAGTAAAATAGCGAAAAAGCAGTAAAAGACAGCAGTTTATAGTGGTTCGGCTTGAGATCGAGCCTACGTCCACTTTGAATCCCTTTATTACTGAATCTGGTTACAAGACGATACAATACACTTATCAAAACAATACAATTTGATCACAAAGACAATCTCGACTACTAGCTCAAACTTCGATGATGAAACTTGATGAATCCATGTTGGATGTAAGAAATTCCTCTCGAAGCTTGTTGTAGTGTCTCGAATGTTTAAAGATCTTCAATTTGTCGAATGAGTTAAGAGTTTGGCAGAGTAACGATGCTTTGAGAAATGATCGGCCAAAAGTCCCCTTCATGTTGAAAGTGGTGGTCTATTTATAGGAGTCGAATTCTGGACAGAAGTTTTATCACCAAGTGATAGGTCGGCTACGACCCAAGGTAGGTCGTAGATCGTAAGTCGGCGACGACATAAGGAGTCTGGCTTACTTTGGTTGCAGCTAATTCTTCTAAACGAGTTAGTAAGTCGTGCGCGACTTAGTATAAGTTGTAAGTCGGCAATGACCTAAAAGATGCAGCACTGCCTTCGTTTCCTTAAGTCGTGTGTGATCTATCATAGGTTGTTTACTGCTTTAAGCCGTTATATCTCTTAAGTTGCTAGGTCGCAACTTTCTTTAGATCGTTATGTACTTAGGTCGTTCCCCCTTTAGACCGTGGCTTCTATAACTCGTTAGGTCGTCCAGACCCTTAAGTCGGTGAGCTTTTAGGTCGGTGCAAAGTTAACCCGTTACTCCTTAGGTCGTTGAGCTGCTATCTTCTTAAGTCGGTAGCCTCTTAGGTCGTAACATCCCTTAAGTCGTTAGGTCGGTATACCTTTTAGGTCGGCAACTCTTAAGTCGTAGCTTGTTAAGTCGTGGACAAAAGAGGATTAACATAATGTAAGACTTGTAATTTAAAGAATTGATTTGACGAATCTAATTTAATTCAGTTTGAAGTTTGGATATAATGAAGTTGAGCTTAAGTAATTGATTTAACGAATTTGAAATTTAATAGAAATTGTTTTGAATGATAAATTAACTTAACAAATATTGAATGAAATAGATAAATGAATTTAAATTGATTTGAATGTTAAATTAAATTAATTTAAATGATTTCGGAATGAAACTTATATACGAACTTGAATCAATATTTGAATTGTTTAAAAAAAATTGAAATTGAATTATAAGATTTTGAAATTATGAATTTGGAAGTTTTGAAACATAAATTATGGAAATTGTTTTAGAGAAACAAATGAAATGTTGATTTACAAATTCTAATTGAAATTGTAATTGATTTGGTTTTGAAATAAATAAACGACCAATCGGTGTAATAATCACGAAGGTTATTAAAGAGACCGGAATCGGTTAAGGACATACTCACTGTCTAAACCGAAAACCACTTTAATAACTATACGCGTAGTGTGATCCAGAATGAAGTGGTTGGAATGATGTAGGTGATGACTGAAGAAAGAGAACGATAATGGATAGCCTTGACACTTGTGTCAAATTGGAAATGACTAAAACAGGAGCCGTGCCGGGCCAAATGGGGGTTAGCTACCTCGAGCGAACACACTTCTTCGAAACTACTTATTACTTGTTGTCGATTGGTGCACCCTTGATTTTGTGAGTGTTGTTTCGCGGTGTTGTGATCGCTGCGGCGATGCGTTCTCACCAGTCCAGATCAGGCAAACGGTAGTTTCACTACCTTGGGTATTGCCTCATGTGCCTTGTCATACTTGTATCCCTATATACGCGACCACTATGATTTGTTTTGTGTTATACCTATGGAGTACTCCCTGATAGCCCACTAGTTTACGGTGGAGTTTACAGTGTTGTATAGACTATGACACTTATATAAAATGTGTTAAGGGGGATAATGGTAATGCCTTAACACTATTTTGATATCTTATATTACTGATAGGCATTATCTACTTATCGTACACTACTACATAGTAGATAGTTTAACGGATCCTTAAAGGACGGTTATTCCAAACATCCTTTGAGTTACTTGTATTTCAATTGCTATTTCAATTGAGTTGGATTTATTGATATAAGAATGTTAATCCTGACTCAAGTGTTTTGTGTTTTGCTTTACGCTCGGGTCAGACTGAGTGTACCAGTATTCGAGACTCACCTTTGGAGTTGGAGCTTCGCTTAGAGATCCAGTTGATTCTAGTGATGTATTCTGATATTGTATTTGATTATGTATTCGAGACATCTGTTGTACCTTATTTAACTCTGATATGTATAGAGTAGCTTCATGAACTACTATCTTTTGCTTCCGCTGCATTTATTACTCTGTGTTTGTGATCTGTGATTATTTATTTACTGTATATGTTCAGTTTTGCCAAATTTAAATTAACAACGCGATATTTTGAATTATTCCAGTCCGACATGTGTGGATGCGAATGGTCCAAAATAGCGGGTTGTTACATCGTTCGACCTATTTAACCCACACCTCCTTAGGTCGCGTACCCCTTGGGTCGCACCACCTTGGCCTCATGTGTTAACGCTAAAAATTGAACGTTAACACCCGGTGTGTGTTGTGAAGTTGTGAAAGCACCACCCGTGATACGGGAACAAGATATAAGCAATAAAATAGCTGAAAGTAGTAAAAGACAACAGATTTATAGTGGTTCGGCCCTTAATTAAGCCTACGTCCACTTTATATTCTTTTATTGCTGATTCTGGTTACAAAATGATACAATGTTCTTCAAAATACAATATATTTCGATTCCTAAACACTTTAGACTATTAGCTCAAGCTTCGATGTTGAAGATCTCCTCGAATTCAAGTTGAATGCGGTAGATTTCTCTCAAAGCTTGTTGTAATGTCTTGAGTGATTAGAGCTCTTCAAATGTTGGATGAGTTGAGAATTCGGCAGAGTAACAGTGCTTCAGAAAATGGTCGGCCAAAAGTCCTTTTGCCGTTGGAGTTAGGGGGGTATTTATAGAAGCTAAATTCTGGACAGAAATTTTGCCCCAAGTCTTAGGTCGCGTACGACCTAAGTTAGGTCGTAGGTCGCGAGCGACCTAAGATAGGTCGTGGTCCTCTCACGACTTAGGAAGCTGGACTGATGGAGTTGCACTCGGTTTCATCGGAAGTGGTAAGTCGTAAGCGACCTAAGATAGGTCGTAAGCGACCTAAGATAGGTCGTAAGCGACCTAAGATAGGTCGTAAGCGACCTAAGATAGGTCGTGCCCCCCTTCTCTTCTTTTAGCTCGTTAAGCTGCTTGGTGAAGCTAGGTCGTGAAGCTTTAAGTCGTTTCTGCAGTTAGGTCGTGAACCCACTTAGGTCGGTAAGCTTTAGGTCGTTAACTCCTTAGCTCATTTGCCTCTTAATTCATAGGTTGCTGAGCCGCTTCAGGAATTAGGTCGAAGGTCTGTTCAGTAGTTAGGTCGTATAGTCTGTTAGGTTGTTAGGTCGGAGACTCTCTTAGGTCGTTAAGTCCCTTAAGTCGGTAAGTCCCTTAGCTCACTAACTTCCTTAGTTCGCTAACTTCCTTAGGTCGTTAAGTCCCTTAAGTCGCTAACTTCCTTAGGTCGCTAACTTCCTTAGGTCGTTAAGTCCCTTAGGTCGCTAACTTCCTTAGGTCGCTAACTTCCTTAGGTCGTTAAGTCCCTTAGGTTGCTAACTTCCTTAGGTCGTTAAGTCCCTTAGGTCGCAGAGTCTTGAGTCGTAGAGTTTTAGGTCGGCACAAAAATATGAGTTAACATCATCCCCTCGAAGTGCAGGCCTATGTCATAGGTCGTGTGCTTCGACTTAACTTTGCTAAGTCGTGAACGACCTAAAACTCGTGCTAACTCGTACGCCTATTCGCCTTCCTCTCTCAGCCTCATATAAATTAGTTAGGTCGTGAGCTTCTTCCTCACTTAATTACTTTGACTTCCCGCTCTTCCATTGAAGAATTTCCGAGTTTTCAAATGCGAATTCAACCCATTCTAGTCACTGATTCATCCTCACCACTACATCTCGTAAGTGAATTTTATCTCCATCCCACCATAATCATCGTCGAATCTTGAATCCCTATCTTTTGACCTTAGCCCCATTCTATGAGTTGTGCATCGTCTCGAGTGATTGTCGTAATCGACTTTTGATCACTGCTTTAACCGATTCATGAAGGCATAGTAATGTGTTGAATCTGCAATGGATTGGGGATGTTTTGAATTGCTTTTGGGGTGATTCGGTGATATGAAGGGATGAAGAAGACGATGGATTTATATGTGTAGTTGATAACGGGTTATCGGGTCTGGTGGGTTGTGGCGTGGAGAGGAAGTTAGCAGCATAGGGGTCTCAAGCGACTTAAGATAATTCGCGACCTAAGGATTCTTACGACCTAAGGATAGCTACAACCTGTGCTAGGTCACTAAACGACCCAAGAGTTGCTTGAACTAAAAACTGAACGAACTAAGAATCGCACGACCTAAAAACTGCACGACCTAACTTTCCTGCGACATAGGCTTTAAGTCGCGGCCGAGCTAGGACTTTAACAAATCTGCATTGCTTTGAACCTTTTAACTAGCACTGTGCGACCTATGAAGGTTCCGACCTATGCTAGGTCGCTGGACGACCTAACACTTGTGAAATTTGGACAGAACTTGGTTGACCTTTGAATTTAAACTGTGTTGCATTTATTTTCAGATTGTCTTGACTTTAATGCTAATAACCTGTTTAAAAACAACATTTGCAGAAAAACGGGACAAATATACTGCTATTGACTGCCCACATCGCATGACAGATTAGTTCATAACTAATAATTAACTTAAATGAATTATGTGAATGAAATGCTGTGAAATGACAAATTCAAATGAAGTATTGAAGCAAAGCTGAAATAATCAACCTAAGCTGATTTGTTTGCACCAACACAACATTGTATTTGAACTTAAAATGACAAGCCTCGAAACTTTATAATCGACAAATGTCAACTATCTCAATTTTAGTTATACTTGCTTGTTATCGTTTTAGTTCTACACAACACTTCACACTTTTTAGGAAACATGCACCTTCATATTTAAATATCCAGTTGATTGTGTAGAATGACATCTCAACAAGAAGATTCAAGACCAGCCGGAGAAGCTTTCCCGATTGCTAACCCACTGATCGATCCACTGGAGAGAACTCTGACCACTCTGAGCCACAAAGTTTTTAGACAACTGTGTACCCAATTCGGTATTGCCGAATCAGATGCTATATTCCCTGGAGGAAGTGACATAGCTGACAGGCCACCTCTCGGTTTTGTCGTAGTGAATCGCCAGATGTGTTTAAGCGGAGCTATTCCACCTTTCAATGAATTTCTCCGAGAACTTTTCCTTCGATAAGCTATCTCGCCTTTCCAGCTACACCCCAACGGTTACGCCGTCTTGATGGGGTTCTGTGTTCTGTTTAGGAGGACGCTCGACCGTCTTCCAAGCTTCGATGAAACTTGCTATTTGTGTACTTTTTCTAAGAACAAAGATCACCCTTCAATCGTGCTTGTGAGAGGCTCCAGAAACCGGAAGCTGATTTTGAATTTACCTGATAGTGCTCATGGGTTCCTAAGTCAATTCTTCTTTGTCCGATGTCCTTCGGGATTCTACTCTGTCTGGAGAGTCGGGAGTAAGATTGCCTTTCTCTATTCATCTCATGAGCTTTTCGAAACCCGAATTTATCAAATGCTTATCCTCATCATTTTCTTTTTTCAGCATTTCCTCCCCCGCTTAGAAATCCCAACCTCAAGTCGACATTTGAGACTTTAAATGCTGTGGCTATGGAAGAGAGGAGCGCCAAATTCTTGTTAAAAGATGAACTTTTGCACCAATTTGAACTTCTGCATTCTTCTCGTTCCATCCAACCTCATGAAGTTCCTGATTCTCCGGCAAAGACGTCATATGCCCCATCCCTTGCCGAAGAACCTTCATTGAAAGAACCCACCAGTGAGACTTCACTGGTGAAGTGTTCTGCTTCTATTAATGTTGCGGGGTCATCCAGCAAGTTAACACTTTCTCCGGTTATTGAAGAGGAGGAAAATCCTCACATTTTTGAAAAGACGGCTGACGTGGAAGTCGAAAAAGAGAGTTCTGCTGGGCATCACGATGATGATACTTTTGATAATTTGAGCGATATAATGATAACTTCTCAGGAACTTTTTAAAGATGATATTTCAAAAGAGATCTCTCTTGTTGTTGAAGCGACTTCTTCTTTGCAACAAATTACAACACCTTCAACACAAGCCATTGCCATTCCTACACCACATAGTGGTTTGTAGTCCGATGCGCATAGTTTGCACATCACACACACTTAGGATTTTTCGGCACTTATACGCACCTAAATTCCTTTTCTTCGAAGATTTTAAGACTTGCCTCTTTTTTCTTTTTCAGATTCTTCGATAGGGCGGAGCGGATCGTACTACGACAAATTCCAGCGTCATGGAGGCCGCAATACTTATGATTTTAGGCGCTATCTTCCTTCCCGTCAGGAGACCGATGAAGAAAGAGCCTCTAGAAAAGCTCGCGAGAGACGGGATTATGAAGAGCGCCGCAAAATAGAAGATGAACAGCACTATGGAAGTATGGACGAGCGATACGACTCTTCCCGTAGAAGTGACGATTCTCATAAAAGGAAATCTTACGACGACAAGGGGAAGAGTCACATTGCTGATGATTCTAGCAAGTGAACCAAACTTAGCGAAAAAGACGCGTCTGCAATTTCGAAAAAGACTGATGCTCCCATCTCTCCTAATATCCCATCTGGCTCTCCTGCTTTAAAGAAATCTGACATCCAGGCGATCATCAGTATATCTCAGTATCAGGTCAAAGATGCCCCTCTTGTTCTTCAAAACCGATTTTCGAATTGGTGCTTAAAAGGGGTGCGTTTTGACCTTGACCTGGTTCCGATCGATAAACCAGCTATGCTGCGTAACCTTAACGCCGTCAAAGTTGATATTGAAAGGATATCTGGATGGCAAAAACTTGTCGATGAGCTTCAAAGAGTCAATCGTGCGAACCTTGAAGCCATGCTGACCATGGAGAACGACAAGACGGAATGGGACAAAATCTGCAAGCAGCATGACGCGGAAATGACGAGCATTGCTGAAGACAACGAGAGGCTTGAGACTGAAGTTAGAAAACTCAAAGACGAGCTTGCTACATCTTCTACTTCCTTTACCCAAAAGGAAGAATTACTTCAAAAGCAAGTTCGCGAAGCTCATGCTGCACAACGAAATGCTGAGGCCCAACTTGAAGCCGAAAAGAAGATAACAGAAATCTATCGTGCCGACAGCACCCAGCTACGGGAGAAGGCAAGTTCCCAAGATTTGGAAATTATGCGGTTACGAACTCAGCTATCGAAAACTGAAAAAGAGCTTGATGAGGCCATTGCCGAAAAAGAAGCAGCTGAGCAGTCGCATGAGGCGACGAAGGCCAAAATTAGTTCCACTTTGTTTGATTTCTATCTGCACAGCATCCTGGGGCGTGGTAGTCTCTCCTTTTTGGGACCAACATATGAGACTACTTTAGCCGAAGTGTGGGAATCAATAATGGACATGTTCGGAGGTGCTGGATATGCCGAGGCGGATCTTGAAGCGACTTATCTGGATGATGAGGCGCGCGCCGCCCTTGCCAGGGGAAAAGAGCAGCTTGCTAGGGAGCGAGACGAAGCAGCGGGAGGAGAATGTTTAGAAAAAGTGACTGTAACTGACTCTGCTCGTCCTCCGGCTTCGGTCGATCCCGAAAACATTGGCTCTAGTTCCCATTTTCCATCTCCTGCAAATGCCGAAGCTAAAACCACAGCTACTGAGCCTTCCTCTGCTCAGAACGAGGAGAAGACTCAAGACGACATTGAAGCTGAACAGTTTGAAATCAATGTGATTAAACCAACTTCTCCAGGTAACTTCGATGCTGATCCAAGTCTAGCAGACTACTTGTTTGCGTCAACCAAGTTTGATGAATTTCTCAATTGTTACTTAAGTGTCACTGAACCAACATCTTTACTTTTTCCGAAGAATACTGATTTTAACTTCTTTTCTCTATAGAGGAAGCACCGAATACTGCACAAACTTCTCCTTCTCTGGTTGTCGTTCCTCCATCTTCTCAAGTTGCTCCTCCTTCTGCTTCTCAACCGGGATCACAGGCAGAAAAAATTGAAGCTCTTTAAGGCCTGGATGATCCGGCTGCTTCGCAAGAGCAGAAGGCGGAGGATCTTGATGACATCGAGAAGACCCCAGAGCGGTCTCTTGACGATGTCACAAAGCTTTCTACACTGCTTGCTACTCCGGGAAGCGAATCTTCTTCAAAGAGGAAGGGGAAGCGGGTCATAAAGAAGAAGAAGAAAAGCATTTCCACTGGAGAAGATAAAGCAGAAGAAGATCCGGTTACACCTTCTCCTCCTCCTTCTCCGACCCATCCACGCCGGGTTCCGAAACTAATTATCAAACCAGGCTATGGTACCAAGGGCGGCAAGAAGAATGAGTGATAAGCTAGGCTCTTCTTTTCTTATTTTTCTTTTTGCATGTATTGACCGGAGATTGTGCAGGTACCGGTCCCTGCTTTTGCTTTTTGAGATATCTGCACATGTAAAGAATTTTCATAGTATTGAATAAAATAATTCCTTCACTTGTACAAATTCTTGTGTATGTGTGAATACATTTATTTCTCATTTTTAGTGTAGAATAAACGGTTCTTTTTACTTGTACGAACTTTTCGTCTGTGTTTGAGAATGCGTTTATTTCATAATTTCTTTGCGTGATATTGTGATGAACATGTGGTATGTTGCTTGTACATTACTTTTGTTAATGTAGTTACATTGTATAATATTGCCCCCATACCACAAGTTCATTGCAATATCTCTTGCTTTGACAAGACCGATACTCTTATTTTGGAGAATAACTATTCCCCTTTTAAGGGAAGAATCATTCTGCTTTTAATAGAGCGTATCTCATTCTTTGGAAGAGGTTTTATGCTTCAACCTTCGGAGATAGCCACTTCATATTTCTGAGAAGTGCAATTTTTTATGCAGTAAAGTATGCCTCTGAAGAGGGCTTTATGTAGCATTTCAACTTTTTTAGGAAGAACTTTCTGAGATGAATAAGTTAACCTTCCTTTGAGAGTTGAAATGTGCTTCCGGAGAAGGCTTTTTGGTTCGAGCATTCTATCTTGGGACATGCCTCCGAAGAGGGCTTCTCTGAAGAGTTGTGCCTCCGAAGTGGGCTTGTGCCTCCGAAGAGGGCTTGTGCCTCCGAAGAAGGCTAGTGCCTCCAAAGAGGGCTTGTGGTGCCTCGGGAGAGGGCTTTTGCCTCCGAATAGGGCATGTGCCTCCGAAGAGGGCTTGCGGTGCCTCGGGAGAGGGCTTTTGCCTCCGAAGAGGGCATGTGCCTTAGAAGAGGGCTTGCAGTGCCTCAGGAGAGGGCTTTTGCCTCCGAAGAGGGCATGTGCCTCCGAAGATGGCTTGTGCCTCCGAAGAGGGCTTGTTGATTGCCTGGAAGTTACTTTCTCATGGTTGAATGGATCCACGGGGCGGACGCAGGTTGCTTGATTGGATGTTCGTTTGTACAAACGATCGCAATCAATCAACAAGGGCCCTGTTCCTTCAGCTTGGGAAGGTGCCCCTCCGGTGGTTCCACCAATCTTTTTTTATTGAAGAAAGCACTTTCATTTTTGGCGTGCCTCGTTAAAGGGCTTTATTGGCCTCCGGAGAGGAGCTTTGGTTGGTTGGTGTGCCAGGAAGGTTGCTTCTATTTTTTCCGGCCCACGTTTTCTCATTATCTGCTTATCAGCGATCCTTTATCATCGTTTTCCAAGCACGTCTTCCTTCTCCTTTGCAAGTAAATTGCTTTATCCAAAGAAGTGGACTTCACTGTTGAACGACTTCACGGGACAAGCGCAAGTTACCTAGCTAGATGTCTATTTATACCGACGATCACAACCAGTTAACGAGGGCTTGACACAGTGGAGTCGCCAACTTGTTATGTGAAGTTCTTCTAGTATGGGATTTGAATCTGGAATTTTTGTTTGCTTGGTATTCGCTTAATAAGTGACTTATAGGGGTCGCTTGGCTTTGAGACGAGTAAGCCTTGTTTTAATGTCCTGCAATTTTGAATCGAAATTTTAGCAATACATTTAAAGTATTTACATATCGAAATGAAACAGGCATTATAAAATAGTAAAGAACACAAGATTTATAGTGGTTCGGGCAAGAATCGGGCCTACATCCACTTTATAGCTTTTATTAACTTGCACTGATTTACAATATCTTTCAATACAACTGATACATTCATCACTATTTTACAATTTTGAGCAAAGCTTTTTTCAAGTAAAATAAGGACGTAAGTGGTTGCTGTTCCAGGCTCTTGGAATTGGATCTCCTTCAATAGTTATGAGTTTGAAAGTGCCATCAAGAAGTTTATTGCCTATGACATATGGCCCTTCCCAGTTCGGCCCAAACACCCCGGTTGCTGCCATGATCCTTTTCAAGACTAAATCTCCGACCTCAAAGCTGCATTGGCGAACTTTAGAGTTGAAGTGCCTGGCTATCCTTTGCTGATAAGCTGAAACTCTAAGTCTAGCTTCTTCTCTTTTTTCATCAAGAAAATCAAGGGCTTCAAGTTGCAGTTTCTCATTTTCAACCTCGTTGAAATGAATTTTCTGTGTGAAGGAACTTCTATTTCAACTGGAATCATTGCCTTTGATCCATATGCCAGTGAAAATGGAGTGTGCCCAGTCGCAGTTTTGTGAGTAGTTCTGTATGCCCATAGTGCTAGTGGCAGCTTATCGACCCAACCACCTTTTGCTTTTTCGAGTTGCTTTTTGATGGTTGATTTGATAATTTTGTTCACTGCTTCCACTTGCCTGTTTGCCTGCGGATGAGCCACTGCTGAGAAGCTTTTTCGAATTCTGAACCGTCTGCAAAAGTCCTGGAATTCTTCACTTTAAATTGAGTACCGTTGTTTGTGATTATCTTCTGCGGCACACCATACCTGCAAATGATATTTTTAGTTATGAAATTTATCATCTTTTTAGAGGTAATGGTGGCCAAGGGTTCTGCTTCAGCCCATTTAGTGAAATAATCAACAACAACTATAGCATATTTGATTCCCGATTTACCGATCGGTAACGGTCCAATCAAGTCTATTCCCCAAATGGCGAACGGCCATGGGCTGACCATTTGTGTGAGTTCGGTGGAAGGCGCTTTTGGAATTTTTGCGAATCTTTGGCATTTGTCGCACTTTCGGGAGTAAATAGCAGCATCTCGATTAATATCCGGCCAGAAATACCCATATCGGAGAACTTTCTTGGCTAGAGTTTGACCACCTGAATGATCTCCACATTCTCCTCCGTGTATCTCAGCTAGAATTGTCTTGGCCTCTTCCATAGTTACACATCGGAGCAATGGCATTGAGAATCCCCGTCTGTATAATCGGCCATCTTGAATTATATATCTTGACGCTTTCCTTAACAGCTTTCGGCGTTCTTTAGAACTTTCTGGTAGTGAATCATTGAGTAGGTATTCTTTGATTGGAGTCATCCACGATTCATGCTCTTGAGACGCAGCCGTGATCCAATCAATATCCATCTCATCAATGATTGGAGCTGACAGAACTTCTACAGGGATTAATCCTAATAATTGAGCCTCTCTAGAACTTGAGTACTTTGCTAGAGAATCCGCCTTCATGTTTTCTTTTCGAGGAATGTGACTTATCGTGTAATGATCAAAATCTTCGAGAAGCTCACATGCCTTTGACAAGTATGCGGGCAGATTTCCACCTTTAGCTTGAAACTCTTTCTTTACCTGGCAAACAATAAGTTGGGAATCGCTGAAAGTTTGTAACACTTTGATGTTCAGTTCCTTGGCAATTTTCAAACCGGCAATAAGAGCTTCATACTCTGCTTCATTGTTCGTTGAAGGAAATTCCAGTCTCAATGCATAACACAACGACCGTCCCTCGGGGGTTTCGAGCACAACCCCTGCCCCAGAACAGTAATCATTTCTCGAACCGCCAACATACAACTTCCACTGGATTGGAATGCCATCAGTTATTTCATTCTCACTATCACCTTTGTCAGTAGATTCTGCGATGAAATCTGCTAAAGCTTGTCCGTTGATTGCTCTCCGGGGATGGTAATTGATATCATATTGGCTGAGTTCAATGTTCCATTTCAAAAGACGACCCGAAGTTTCAGGACGAAACAGGACTTGCTTTAGAGGTTGATCGGTAAGGACCTTGATAGGATGAGCTTGAAAGTATGGCCTCAACTTCCTAGAAGCAATTAGCAAACAATAGGCGAGCTTTTCTATCTTCAAATAATTCATCTCTGCCCCAGTGAACTGTTTGCTGATGTAATAAACTGGACGTTGTATTTTCGTATCTTCTCGTACAAGTGCTGCACTGAGAGCATGAGATGAAATTGCTAAATAGATGAAAAGGTCTTCACCATCACTAGGCTTGGACAGAACTGGAGGCGTTTTCATATGATGAAGTAGTTCATCGAAAGCATTCTGGCATTCGGGAGTCCATTCAAAAATTTTCTTTCCTTTCTTTAGAGCGTCAAAGAAGGGAAAGCATTTGTCTGTGGCCTTGGAAATGAAATGACTCAGAGTAGCGACTTTTCCATTGAGGCTTTGCATTTCTTTCTTTGTTTTAGGGGCTTTGACCTCTCTTAGAGCTGTGATTTGAGTAGGATTGGCTTCGATGCCCCTAGCGCTCACAATGAAACCCAAGAATTTCCCGAACTCTACTCCGAACGAACATTTCAATGGATTGAGCTTCATTCCGTACTTTCGAAGAATTGCAAACATTTCCTCCAAGTGACCCATGTGGTCTACTGCTTTCTTTGACTTTACCAACATATCGTCAACATAAACTTCCATGGTTCTGCCAATCTGAGGTTTGAACATCGCATTGACGAGCCTTTGGTAGGTTGCCCCATCATTCTTCAATCCGAAAGGCATAACTTTGTAGCAGTAGAGACCCACATCCGTGATAAAGCTTGTGTCTTCCTGATCCGGCTCATGCATCATAATCTGATTGCATCCGGAGTAAGCATCCATAAATGATAACAACTCATGCCCAGCTGTTCCATCCACCAATTGATCGATTCTGGGCAGCGGGATGCAATCTTTGAGGCAAGTTTTGTTTAGGTCCGAAAAATCGATGCATACCTCCACTTTCCATTTTCCTTCTTAACCAGTACTGGATTTGAAACCCAATTTGGATAAGTGGAGTCTCTGATGAAACCGTTCTCCATGAGCCGATCGACTTCTTCCTTTAGCGCCGTCGACCTTTCTGGGACTTGGGTTCTTCTTTTCTGTTTCACTGGTGTGAATTTTGGATCAATATTCAAAGTGTGTACAGCAATTTCCGGGGAGATCCCACACATATCAGCATGAGACCAAGCGAACACATCCAGATTGGCTTTTAAGAATGATATCAGCGCGTTTTGAACTGCTATGCTCAGTTGTGAACCCACATTGAGTACTTTGTTTGGGTCTTTCGAGTCAACAGATATTGGTACCGTTACTTCCACAGGTACAACTCTATTCTCCCCTGTACTGGCTTTCCTGTGGTCCATTTCTTTCCTTGCATTGTTGTGTTCGCCAGTACAGGGGCCACCCCGTAGTTGCTACAAGGTTGGTTCCTTGATGCGGAGCGGAGCTGCCGCATCTTTTCCCATCTCTCTTTTCCTGGCCTCTCGGAGCTCTACAAGATAACATTCTCGCCCCGCGTTCTGATCTCCCTTAATGACAGCAACCCCATTATCAGTGGGAAATTTCATTGTTAAGCACCACGGAGCGAGGACGGCCCTGAAAGCAGCAAGAGTAGGCCGACCCAAGAAAGCATTATAGGCGGAGAATCCATCAACAATTACAAAAGTTTGCTTCCGAACCACCTTCTTATGCCCTTCGCCCATTTCAACAAACAAGTCCACTGTTCCAATTGGCTGTTTCAGCTCCCTTATAAATCCAGCAATCTTGTGCGATGAAGCTTGTACGTCTGCCATTGGAATTTTCATTTGGTCAAATGTCTTTTTAAAGAGTATGTTGCACGAGGCGCCACTATCAACCAGCACCCTTCTCACAATAGCCGGCCCAATACCGGCAGAGACAACCAAAGGTTCCTAGGTATGAGCCTCCACATCAATAGAATCCCTGGTTCTGAACATAATATCATCATGAAAAGTCTTTTGCTGCTTCAGAGGTGCAGCATCTTCCAAGATCAAGACACTTTCTTCAGCTGGGGCATACTTCAAAGCTCTAGCATACCTTTCCATCTCACCCCAACTCCTGCCAGCCGGATGAGGTCCTCCTGTGATCACATTGATAACAGGTCTTTCCTTTTCAGCAGGCCTCTCTCCTGAACCAGATGAATGAGCTGGAGGAAGCTGCCCCTGGTTAGATGAAGACGGGTCTTTTCTATTCCTTTTAACGTACTGCTGCAACTTATTCTCACTTAACAATTCTTCAATCAAGCTTTTTAAGTGACGGCACTCATTGGTATCATGGCCTGGTTGATTATGAAATTGGCAAAATCTCCAACTTTGAGCAGCATTTTTTCCAACTTTTACTGATGGTGGCTTCGGATATTCAACAGCATCTTTAGTGGCGATGGAAATATTCTCTGGTGTATCAGTTAGAGGGGTAAAATCGGAGGGCTTGAGAAAGTGGGGCTTTTTGAGATCCTTCTGCTTCTTTCCACCATTACTCTCCCTCTTCTGATTTGCAGATTCTTTTTTGTTCTGAGCAGTAGCATTATTTTCCACCACTGTTGTCACAACTTTAGCTGATGCGGAGAGATTTTCTAGGCGCATGAACTCATCAGCCTTTTTGTAGAACTTTTCGAGCGAATTTGGTTCCTTCATTTTTAACCATTTTCCAAATTCGCTTGACTTGTCTATAGCCCGCATTAAGTAGTTAAGACCATTCGCGGTTTCGCGTTATCAACTTCAGCTAAGGCTATATTAAAGCGATTCAGGAAGGATTTGATGGGTCTCTAGGGTTCTGTTCGAGACTTGAAAGAGACATTATATCCTTTGCTCTCGAAGTGTATAGTCTGAATTGTTCCTTGAATTTCCGAGTTAGATCGGAAAATTTATCAACAGATCGTACGGGAAGTTTGGTAAACCAAAGTAGCGCCACTCATTCCAAGTATACCGGGAAATATCGGCACTTAATCTCATCAGTTGCTCTGGCGCCAGTCATGTGCCAATCATATTTGTACAAGAATTGATTCGGGTCACTTGTTCCTCGATAAGCATGAATGGTAGGAGGGACGAATTTTCTAGGAAACTCAGCTTTTAGAATCCTCTCAGTAAATGGAGTTTTACTCGGAGCATATCCCCAATCATTCTCATCTTCGTTTCTCTGCATGCTTTCCTTCATTATTTGCCGAATCATGCCAGAGAGATATTCCTCATTGTTTAGTGACTTTGCGGAGTAGACTTCGGCCATTTTCTCGGAGGTTTGCCCGGGTAAATTATCACGGAGAACAGGTGATGGCCTGGATCCTTCAGCCTGGAGGGGTGCCCCTTCAGCAGCACCTGATCCCCCTTGAGGAATATTTCTCCCTTCGGAGTTGTGAACAGCATTGGCAAAGTTTTCTTCATTATTTACTGGCCTTTGACTAGCCCCAAGTAAAGCATTTAACTTCTCCATCATTAGAGTATTCTGAGTTTCAAATTGCTGATACAACCCGGATACAGCAGCATCTAACTCTTCTCGCGTCACTCCGGCACTTGGAGCTGCTTGACTTGGAGAAGGAGAAGTGGCTGTATTATCACGAGCATCTTCAGATCTAATAGACTTGCGTTTTCTTCCAGGAGCCATTATGTCTGACAGACTTCTGGTCTTGAAGGAAACTTTTTCAACAAACTTTCGTGAAGCTATGGCGAATAAAGTCTTGAGTTGAATTCTCAGTGAAAGCACCAAAATGTTAACGCTAAAAATTGAACGTTAACACCCGGTGTGTGTTGTGAAGTTGTGAAAGCACCACCCGTGATACGAGAACAAGATATAAGCAGTAAAATAGCTGAAAGCGGTAAAAGACAACAGATTTATAGTGGTTCGGCCCGTAATTGAGCCTACGTCCACTTTATATTCTTTTATTGCTGATTCTGGTTACAAAATGATACAATGTTCTTCAAAATACAATATATTTCGATTCCTAAACACTTTAGACTATTAGCTCAACCTTCAATGTTGAAGATCTCCTCGAATTCATGTTGAATACGGTAGATTTCTCTCAAAGCTTGTTGTAATGTCTTGAGTGATTAGAGCTCTTCAAATGTTGGATGAGTTGAGAATTCGGCAGATTAACGGTGCTTCAGAAAATGGTCGGCCAAAAGTCCTTTTGCCGTTGGAGTTTGGGGGGTATTTATAGAAATTAAATTCTGGACAGAAATTTTGCCCCAAGTCTTAGGTCGCGTACGACCTAAGTTAGGTCGTAGGTCGCGAGTGACCTAAGATAGGTCGTGGTCCTCTCACGACTTAGGAAGCTGGACTGATGGAGTTGCACTCGGTTTCATCTGAAGTGGTAAGTCGTAAGCGACCTAAGATAGGTCGTAAGCGACCTAAGATAGGTCGTAAGCGACCTAAGATAGGTTGTGCCCCCTTCTCTTCTTTTAGCTCGTTAAGCTGCTTGGTGAAGCTAGGTCGTGAAGCTTTAAGTCGTTTCTGCAGTTAGGTCGTGAACCCACTTAGGTCGGTAAGCTTTAGGTCGTTAACTCCTTAGCTCATTTGCCTCTTAAGTCATAGGTCGTTGAGCCACTTCAGGAATTAGGTCAAAGGTCTGTTCAGTTGTTAGGTCATATAGTCTGTTAGGTTGTTAGGTCGGAGACTCTCTTAGGTCGTTAAGTCCCTTAAGTCGCTAAGTCCCTTAGGTCGCTAACTTCCTTAGTTCGCTAACTTCCTTAGGTCGTTAAGTCCCTTAAGTCGCTAACTTCCTTAGGTCGCTAACTTCCTTAGGTCGTTAAGTCCCTTAGGTCGCTAACTTCCTTAGGTCGCTAACTTCCTTAGGTCGTTAAGTCCCTTAGGTCGCTAACTTCCTTAGGTCGTTAAGTCCCTTAGGTCGCAGAGTCTTGAGTCGCAGAGTTTTAGGTCGGCACAAAAATATGATTTAACATCATGCCCACTCCACTAGGTCGCTCGACCTTACCTATTTATTAGGTCGCACCTCGTTAGGTCGCGCCTTACCTTAGCTAGGATAGGTTACCAAGTTAAGTCGCAACTCCTAGGTCGCTCGGCCTTACACCTTTAATTCGCTCGACCCTGTTGCCATATTAGGTCGCTCACCACTTTAGGTCGCTCGACCATTCACCTAGTTAGGTCGCTTGACCCCATTCCACCTTAAAGTCTCTCAGCCCTAAATGGTTAGGTCGCTTGGCCTCGCCACTTTGTTAGGTCGCGAGATTAATTACGTCGTTCGGCCTTAGATGGTTAGGTCGCTCGGCATATGCAACCTTATTAGGTCGCTTCCCCTTATTAGGTTGTACCACTGCTTACATCTACCTTGTTAGGCCGTTAATGCCTTAACTCGTTCGTCCTTAGGTCGTTAGACCTTAAGTCGTTCTACCTATATAACTCACACCTGCTATAGGTCGTTCAGTCCTTATAGGTCGCGACTCATGCTTAGGTCGTTCACCTAGGTCGCTCGGCATGTTATCCTTAATTCGTTCGACCTATTTTACTTTAGGTCGTTCCATTGCACTTTAGCTCGGCCTTTTTAGGTCGCATGGGTATTTCTACTTTGATGGATTTGGAACTAATTTCCTTGGATTTCATTCATGTCTCCGGACGTGAATTTTTGTGACCTGTTGATTCTACAATCAATTTCTGTGATTTACCATTTTAAAAACATAAAGGTTTCAATACTAGTAGTAAATACCAAAACTCTTTCATCAAAACGATTTCAACTCTATTTTATTACAAAGCTCTTTTCGTAAACCGTTTTCCAATCTATTAGTATATACAAGCCTTTACTTCACTCGGATGAGAAATCTAATTAAACGGCTTAGTAAAACAAGTGGTATGAAACGCTTGCGTTTAATTCGTCGGTTAATTCTAGGACTTGTTCGATTGAACCCTTTTTGAAAATTTCCTAGTGAAGATCTACAGTTTGTTCGTAAATATTTAAGTTAAGCTAGTGGTTATGGGACATGAAGCTAAACTCATATATTTACTAGCTTAGTGTAATTAACACTTCTTGATGATCATGACGATAATTTTTGTGATTTAGACTAGCGATTGAGCGTTGTCTCTTTGTCTGCGAGGGAGACTAGACCCCGTTTGTGTGATGTTTCTACTCACATATGTGGGGTAGCGCCCCATGGTCTTCGGGCCGTTCGTGTGGAGCCTCGGCTCAAAATTAATGGTTTGCTTCCATGAGATAGCATCTCGTTTGTGTGATACACGTGTTGGTGAGATTTCATGCTCCCGTTCTTGTGATAGGCCTCCCCCCTTTTTTGTGATTTCTGGATTTCGTGTGTTGATTTCTGGAATTTGTGCTTCACCAATTTTCGTGATTTTCATTGATAAGTTTTATCAATTTTTGTGCATTGGTGAATTCGTGTGTCATTACCTTTTTGTGGATTTGGATCTTTGAGAAGATTCTTGTGATATTGATTAATCTCTTGTTGATTATCATTTACATACTTATAGTAGTATGCCATTATGGTTATTATACGTTTATGCCATATCTCTTATTTTATATCATGTCATCTGATATTTATAGCTAGACTGATCCGTTTATTATTTTTTTATGAAATAATACTCGGGTCAGACCGAGATGTTAGAGGTGCTTCTGCTTGACTTCTCTTCTGGGATTACTCTGACTTTTGGCTAACTATTTAGATTAGTAGTTTTTGTTGTATACATTTGAGATATAGACTCTATGATGTATACTTATTCTTTTGTGTAGCTTGTAGCTATTATTTTGTATTATCATGGATCTTTCAGACCACTACTCTGATGTACACTTTTATGTGTTATATTCATATCTTCTTCCGCCTTAGTGATATAGATGCCTGTGACTGATTTGTGTTATGTCTATTTCTATGTTTGTTTCCGATGATTATATATAGCCACTGTGTGAAAGCTTTGAGTTTGTATCGGTATGTCGGATTTCCTCCTTAAATGAAATGCATGCTATACTATCTGACATAGCGGTGCTCGCACAAAGAAATTACATGGATGGTCGCTCCTCCATAGCCTTATTCTCCGTGCTAGTCGAGAGCATTACACCGTAGTGTTCTTGGCTAGCGTGGGTATAGAGGTGGGGCGTCACACAACTGCTCTCTGCCAACACAAGGTCGGGTTACCCCTGTAACTAGGTAACTCACGAATATGCCATCCCACGGTCCTTTGGGACCTCTATCCGAGGCGCCTCGATAAACACACAATCACACAATAAATGAGATCGGAGTATCCACATAGGTTAAATACCAGGGCTCTATACCTGATACCACCCTTTTCCAGAAAGAAATGACATACCCTAAAGGGCGCGACCCTCATAACCTTGCTGCATATTCCTGTTTTAACCATTTCCGGGTTGTGAGGTCCGAAGAGGTCTCGTCCACAAAGCTATGCTTTTTCACAAAGCCACGCTTTGATCACAAATGATCAATAAATGATCATTACACAGCAACACTCAGCATGCCACATTACCAAATTGGGAGTATATCGTTGATAAATTTCAATTACATAACCTCTGAGCTCGTACGTCTCAGAGAAGGGTGTTAAGCTAAGAGAATAAATTCTCCGCCACCAACAGAAATGTATTTGAAAGAAATCAGCTTCATATCTCAAAATGTAATGTCAGACATGTAACCATACAAGTCTGTTCCGGGTTCGAACAAAACCGAAGCCACTTCCAAAGAAGCCCTTGCAATCCGGGTATTCACAATCCCGATCGGATTTCCCATCACTTAGGAGATCTCTATACCGGCGCGACTCAGTGCAGAGACAATCGATAGGTCATCCTATCGTTCTCGCAAATACCCGGTCTTCACCACCGGTCTTCAAATGTTATCCATATACGACGTATCACTTATTCGGAATGGGTTATATGACACAAAGGTCCTCTCCCGGCTAATCCGAATAACGAGCACGATATTTAAAATCATATGGATAATGGATTTCAATTACGTCACAACTTATTACCCAAAACTTTGCTTTCAAATGGTTTAAACAATTTCCTCACTTTAACCTTTTAAACAAAAGATTCATTCACAGATTTTCCAAATTAATTTCCATTTCAATTGAATTAACTAGTTAAATCTTTAAAACAAAGATTTAACTTATAGTTTTCAAAAACACGTTTCAAAGATTTATTCGTAATTTGGAATACCATCTTTAATTCAAACTTGAAATTCCTTTAATTCAAATTGGAAATTCATTTATTATATAAGAACTTTTATCACTTGAAAACAATTAGTTTTCCAAATCATTGAATTCAATTCAAGTATTGAATTCAAATTATTAAGATATCAAGTTTTATTAAGTTATTTAAAATAACTTTTACATTTGAAACTCATTTACAACGCTCTTAATTTCAATTTCCAAAAACATTTAGATTCAAGAATTCAATCTTTAAAATTATCAAAAATCTGCGACTTAACTGATTTCCACGTGAAATCCATATTTGTGTGTGTTTGGTGAAGTCCAAGGGTTTTACACAGTAGTGCAACATCATTTAATCATCACCGATCAAAATACAGAAATATAGTTGATAAGCGGTATAAATTATAATGCTTATCTTTCATTCACAGATCACATATATATATCACAGATAATAAATTATATCACAGATAATTAACTACATTACAGATTACACACAAATTGTAATATGTCACAAAGCATCACAATTCAGAGATATTAAATAATTCAATTATTCAGTCAAGTCCAAACATTCACAAGTAGGATCAATTAATATCTAATTATAATTAATTTATACCAGAATAATTACTTATGAATAACTACAAATCTTGGTTAATTAATCATTAATTAATGATAAACCATTTTAATTAATTGACCTTTAATCATTTATTAATTAACCTTTAAACCAATTACATAATTAATTTACCCCTTAATTGCTTTCATTAAGTAATTAACAATTTACAATTGATTATCTTAATTAATTAATCCAATTAATTATCAAAATTAATCACATTAATTTAATTACTTAATAATTTCTAGTTAATTATCTTCATTAACTAATAACATTTCTTTAATTGCTTTCTTGAGAAATAATCTTAGATTAATTCATTATTAATCATTTCTAATTATAAATTAATTTAAATTATTTAATTATAAATTAAATAAATCATTCTTTAATTACCTTATTAATTTAAATCATTTTATTACCTTAATTATCTCTAAGATAATTAATTTCTTTATTAATGATTTCATTAACATTTAAGTGTATTTTAAACATTACACTTTAAATTTAAATTCTAATTCCATTTTGAATTTAAGATTTCAAAATGATTATATATTTAAACATTTACCAAATTTAAATATCCACTTATAAACCTATACAAGAAAGTTCTAACTAAATTACTTAAGTTTTTATTTAAAATTTAAGCTTTAAAATATATTACATTTTAAATTCTTTTTAAAATTTTAAAACAGAACAAACAGGTTTCTGTTTAAACCTGTTATATCATTTTAACCCGAGCCAAACGCCTGTTTACCCGAGCCCTGCTTCGAGTCTTTCCCCAAACCAACCCGAGACACCTTTTCAACTTAAAATTTGTTTAAGTTTTAGAAAAACTGGAAACAACCTCACACATATTACTCGAGTCATCCCTTCACAAACCCGAATGCTCCTTCGAGAAGAAACAAAACCCAAAATTTTGACACTACATCACTGCCGTGCACGTGCACCGGCGTTCCAGTGCCTCCCGACCATCACCACGATCTTCGGCAAGTCGCCGATGATCCCCTCAAACCTCATGACCACCCAGAACTTTGTTTCCAGCACGAATTCGAAATCGAGTTCGAATTCAAAACCTGGAACAAGAAATCTGGAACCACCTCCCAACCTGTCATCGCCTCGACCACGACGCTCCGATCATCTGAATCCACGAAACTTCGACCACACTACGACAACACACTAAACAACCATTCTCCAGAGTTACGCGAAGCTCGGTCATGTAAAGAAGGCGAACTCATCACATTTTCTGATCATAACACAAACGAACCTTAAACCCTAGATTGGATTCATTCGACAAATTCGTGCATTTGAAAAATTATTCAACAATTTTCTCAACATCACAGATGTTTATACTAGCTTCAAACCAAATCTCAACATTTATTATTGATTCGATTGTCAGAAATTTGTAAAAATGCAATTTTTGTTCAAATACAAACTGCTCTGAAAATACTAAATTTAAAATCATCATATTGATTTTATAAATCATATCTTTGTATGTTCATTCGAATTATATAATCAAATCAATGTTTTAAAATACTTGAATTCATCATATAATTTTGTTTTTACTGTAAAATTTAGGTTACAGAGTCAACTAATCATGATCAAGCTTAAAACAAATTTTAGGCTGTGATTCAAGTTTAAACAAACTTAATTTGTTCAGAATCTTAAGCTTAAAGATATTGATATGAAGATGTTTTGATTTGTTTCAACTTCACCCTGCCCTGAAACTAGAAATACAGGAAAACAAACCATAATAGACTTTCTCAGTGCACAGAACTATACAAAACTTCTTATTTGAAATATACAACAAACAAAGGTTATTCCTGAATCAAACATATAAAATTCAAATTTTTTAAACAGTTGTTTACTCACAGTGATTTTAGAAGAAGAACAGAGCTTATTCTTTGAACCGGGTTTTGTTTTGAAAGCTGGAGCTTTTGATCTCTGGTTTGTCTAAATATCATGTATTGTTTGAGTTGAATTTTGTTTTGTTTGTTCAAGTTGTTGCTCATTTCAGGTTCACTCAGCTTTTGTAAATGAACGAACTGAAATGACATTGTTTGAAGTATGGAAAGAAGCTACAAGTTGATATTATCTTGTACAGGTGAAATTATACTCTTGTACAAATGATTATATTGTTTTGTACAATATGAAAGATATTTTCTTGGCATAAG
Organism: Allium fistulosum; assembly: GCA_030737815.1. NCBI lineage: Eukaryota > Viridiplantae > Streptophyta > Magnoliopsida > Asparagales > Amaryllidaceae > Allium > Allium fistulosum. Next base: position 597,995,484 of record CM060904.1, read on the forward strand.
GCAGCTGAAGTGTTCTCGAATTGACTTTGTTTATTTGTTGAGATGAAAGCTTTAAATGTTAATGTACTTTATGTTTTTATATGTTTTCTTGTACCATTTTATTTTCCTTCCTCTCGGCTGATGGAAAAACTTTGGCTTGCATTTATTATCTTGGTACTTTATGTCTTCCTCTGCCTTTTGTATTTTATTTTTGTTTCTTCTTTAGCAAGTGTTTCATTCTTTTACTTGTTTACTTGTTTCCAGGTTGATGAGTTTGTTTAAGTCTTTTAGATGTTGTTACTTTAGTTCTCCTTAGTTGAAAATGAACGAAATTGAGATAAAGTTGATATATAAATGAATTTACAGAAAATAGGTATTTGTATGCTAAAGATATTGCATTAATTACTTTTGTCTTGTGTTGAAACTTAATTCATACTTATGTATTTATTTTGTTCAACTTATTTTTATATGTTCACTTGTTTCATACTTGAATGTATTTGCTTTCTTTCTTAAGTTATATTGCAAATGAATTTCTAACCCAAATAGTTATTGCCTATATATTCTTTTTATTATCTTATGAATATACTTTGTTTGTATCATTAATTGAATATATTCTATATTTTTTTCTTTTATCTTATTATTTTTGAATGTGTATTTTCTTTTGTTTTGTTGTGGTTATAATTTATCTAAGGTATTCATTTGATTTTGTTTTAGAATTCATAATTTTGTAATATAAATGAATATATTGTTTACTTTAACAAATTTGTTTAATATATATATTTTTCTATAATTTAATCTTATGTATTTTTCTATAATTTATTTCTATCTCCATTATTTATTTCTAACTTAAATGCTATTTATTTATATATTCATTTGGTAATATAAGTGAATTTCTGGATTTTTATTTGTTATTAAATTTTATCCAATGTATTTATCCTATACTTTTATATCATATATATTTTCATTTTTAAAAATCATTTATCTACAATTTAAATTCAAATCAAACACATATACATATATATACAATATTTTAAATTTAAATGATTTATACATAATATATTTGAATCCGGGGAAACTCGCATCAGTTTAATCCATTTATTATACTATTTTTATTCAAATATACAATTAATTATTAATTTAAATATATATAAAATTTGGGATCGTTACATATTGTCTTAATCAATATCCCATTAATTAAAATTACATGTCAAATGTTCATTTTTAACATTCATTTTATTTTCATAATAAAGAGCATTTATTATCTTATTCAATCTCCCATTATTTAAAATTACATGTCAAATGTTAATTTTTAACCTACATTTTATTTTCACAATAAAGAGCGTTTATTGTCTTAATCAATTCCCATTAATTAAAATTACATGTCAAATGTTTATTTTTAACTTACATTTTATTTTCACAATAAAGAGCATTTATTGTCTTAATCAATATCACATTAATTAAAATTACATGTCAAATGTTCATTTTTAACATACATTTTTGTTAACGTTGAAAATTGAACGCTAACACCCCGGTGTGTGTAGAGAAAAAGTGAAAGCACCACCCGTTGGTACGGGAACAGAATATCAGCAGAAAATAGCAGAAAAGTAAAAAGACAGCAATTTTATAGTGGTTCGGCTCAAAATTAAGCCTACGTCCACTTTATCTTCTTTATTGATGATTCGGTTATAACTCTTTACAATACACTTTGATTACAACACTTTAGACGAGTAACTAGAACTTCGATGTAGAAGACTCTTTCGAATTCATGTTGAATGTGTTTGATCTCCTCTTGAAGTCTTTTGAAGCGTCTTTAGTGTTTGGAGTGTTTGAAGTGTCGGTTGAGTCGAGAGAACATCAGAGTATAAGCGCTCCAGAAAATGATCCCAAAGTCCCCTACTTGTTGGAGTAAATGCTGTATTTATAGAGAATTTCTGGACTGGGTCGTAGGTCGCGCACGACCTAGGATAGGTCGTAGGTCGCTAGCGACCTAGGGAGCACGGGTTAAGGCTTAGCAGGCTTGCACTATGTCAACAGAGCAAGCTGGTAGGTTATAGCGACCTAGGGAGTAGCGGCATAAGAATTTGCTTTGATCTGTTTAGGTCATGGGCGACCTACTGAAGGAGACAGGAGGCACGTAGTCTTCCTCTGCTTTTAACACGCTAGGTCGCTAGATCGCACCCTTCTTACTTCGTTAGGTCGTTAGGGCCCCTTAGGCCGTTGAGTCGTGATATGTTATTCCGTTTTATGATTTAGGTCGCTAAGTCGCCAGACCCTTTAGGTAATTAGGTCGTTGCTTCTTTAGGTCGCAAGACCCCCCCACTTTCTAGGTCGTTGAATCCTTTAACCCATTAAGTCGCTAAGTCGTAAAACAACAGAGTTAACATTTGCCCCTCGAAGTACATGCCTATGCCTTAGGTCGTGTGCTTCGATCTGATTCTACTAGGTCGTGAGCGACCCAAGGAATTTGTTAGCTCACGCGTCCATTCGCCTCCTTGCTTGTGCCCCATATAAACCGTTAGGTCGTTTATTCCTCTTTACCGAATTGCTTTAACAACTTGCTCCACCATTAACAAACTTTCAAGCTCCTCAAAGGAGAATTCGAACTATTACGCCGTCGATTCCTTCTCACCATCACATTGCGTAATTGAACTCGATCTTTTATCCAACTCTCGATCACCGGTTAACCACGAATTCCCACCTTCTTTTCCCAGTCGTGTTTCGTACATTGCGTTCCACCTTTGAGCCATGTTGCGATCGATTTTTCGATTGCCATCAGTTATATTGCTATTGTGATTTACGAGAGCCCAACAATGTGTTGAATTTATGATGGATTTGAGGTGGTACGAATTAGCGTTGGGTAATTTTGGTCGTATAGACGGATAACAGATTACTGGATCTTAAGTTGATGGGTTCACGAGCTACCGAGTGGAGAGGAAGCTAGCTGGTTCAGGGAAGCAAGGCATTGCGACTTGGGAAGGAGATAGCTCGAGATTACTAAATTCCATTAGATGCGACATGACGAATCTGAGCGATTCAGGAGTCTTCGTGACCTAACACACTTGACCGACCTAGGAGCTTCTGACTTAAATCGCTTACGACTCAACTTCTTAGGTCGTGATTGTACTCAGGCGACCTATGACTTAACCGAATGCACACTGCCTTGATTTGAAGCTCTAAGCCTTGAACTTCTTGGCTTGGACTATGACTTAACTTGCTAGAATGGCATACGACTTAAAGATGAGCGACTTAAATAATCAACTACCTAAGTTAACTCGCAACATAGCTTTTAGGTCGCGGACGAGCTAACACGTAGTTAAAAAATGCTTTGCCTGTCTTGAAGCATAACTTCAATTTGAATTATCAACTTGAACTGCCAAAATAAACTGCTTGAACTTGTTGCACTTTTTTACAGATTATTTCAACTTTTAAGCTAACAACCTGTTAAACACAACATTTGCAGAAAACTAGGGCGAATATACTATCATTGACTGCCCACATCGAGTCACAGATTAGTCGATAAAGAATAATCAACTTAAATAAACTATGTGAATGAAACGTTGTGAATTAACAAGTTCAAGTGAAGTATTAAAGCAAAGCTAAAATAATCAACTAAAGCTGATCTGCTTGCATCAACACTGTACTTGAACTTAAAATAACAAGCCATGAAATTCTATAATCGACTAATGTCAACTAATTTGATTCTAGTTATATTTGCTCGTCATTTTACTAGTTTTGCACAACACTTCACACTTTTAGGAAACGTGCACCTTCACATTTGAATATCCAGTTCCTTGTGTAGAATGACTTCTCAACAAGAAGAGACAATTGGACAAGCTGAAGAAGTCTTTCCCATAGCTAATTTCTTGGGTAGTCCTCTAGAAAGAACTTCCACCACTCTGAATCAATGGGCGTTCAGTCAACTATGTATTCAGTTTGGCTTTGCTGAAACGGACGCTCTGCTTCCTGGAGTAAACGATACTACTGACAGGCCACCTCTCGGTTTTGTCTCGGTTAATCGTCAGATGTGCTTGAGTGGAGCTATTCCACCTTTTAATGATTTTCTCTGACAGCTTCTTCTTCGATTAACTATCTCTCCCTTTCAGCTGCACCCTAATGGTTATGCCATCTTAATGGGATTGTGTGTATTGTTCAGGAGGACACTCGACCGTCTTCCGAGCTTCGAAGAGATTTGTTACTTGTGAACTTTTGCGAAAAACAAAGATCACCCCTCTATTACACTTGTGAGGAGCGCTCGGAACCGTAGATTGATCATTGATCTTCCTGAAAGTGCCCATGGATTCTTGAACCAATTCTTCTTCATTCGCTGTCCTCTAGGATTCTACACCATTTGGAGAGTAGGAAGTAAGAATGCTTATCTTCATTCTTTTCATTTCTGAGCTTTTCGAAGTTCAAGTTGTCAGAGACTTAACTTCATTCTTTACTTTTGTAGCACTTCCTCCTCCTTCTAGAGATTCCAGCCACAAGCCTACTTTTGAGAGATTAAGTGTCGTGGCGATTAAGGAGAGAAGCATTAAGTTCTTGCTAAAGGATGAATTATTGCATCAATTCGGACTTTTACATCTTTCTCGATCCACTCAGCTTCATGATGCCCCCGGTTCTCAAGCAGGGACATCAGATGCTCCGGTTTCCGCAAAAGTGCTTGCACCGAAAGAACCTATTGCAGAGGCTTCATTGGTGAAATGTTCTACACCTATTGACGTTGTGGGGCCATCTGGCCGACTTACACTTTCTCCGGTTATCGAAGAGGAAGGGCTTCCTCAACACACTAGGAGGATTGATGATGAAGGAGTTGAAAAAGATGACATTTTCGCTGGACTGAGCGATCTTGTGGTGACTTCACAGGAGCTCTTTAAAGATGATATTACCACTGCTAAAGTTATTTCTCCAGCGACTGGGGCGACATCCACCTTGCAACAAACTCCTTCAACCCAAGAGTTAATGCCGACTGCAAAAACCGACATTACTCCCAAGCCGAAGAGTGGTTTGTAGTTTGACGCGCATAGTCTACACGCTACACACACTTAGAATTTTTTTTTGCGATTATACGCACTTAGCTTTTTTACTTTGAAGATTTTTAAGACTTGTCTCTTTTTCATTTTCAGGTTCTCCAATGGGACGTAGTGGTTCATATTATGATGACTTCCGGTGCTATGGAGGGCGTGACACTTATGACCACAGATGCTATCTCCCTGTCCATAGGGAAACCGATGAAGAAAGAGCTGCTAGAAAAGCTCGTGAAAGGCGGGACTATGAGGAGCTCCACAGGAGAGGAGATGAACGACATGATTCATCCCAGAGAGATGATGACTTTCATAAAAGAAAATCTTATGATGATAAAGGGAAGAGTCACGTCGTCGGTGATCCAAGCAAACGAGCCAAACTTAGTGACGCGTCTGCAATTTCTGAGAAGCCTGATGCTCCTATCTCTATAGAAATTCCATCTGGTTCTCCTGCTCTCAAGAAAGCTGATATTCAGACATTCATTAGCAGGCCTCGATATAAGGTTAAACAAGGCCCGACAACTCTCCAAAGCTGGTTTCTGCACTGGTGCTTAAAGGGAGTTCGTTTTGATCTCGATTTGGTCCCCATCGATAAACAAGCTATGTTACGAAATCTTGATGCCGTTAAATTTGATATCAAGAGAATGTCGGGATGGCAAAAGCTTGTTGATGAACTTCAAAGGGTAAATCACACCAACATCGAAGCTATATTGACTATGGAAAATGACAAGTCTGAATGGCAAAAAATTCTCGAACAACACGACGCTGAAATGAAGAGCATTGCCGATGACTACGGGAGACTTGAGACCGAAGTCGAGAAACTAAAGAATGAGCTTGCCACTTCCTATACACAAAAGGAAGAGATGCTCTAGAAGCAAGTTCGAGATGCTCATGCTGCTCAGCGAGATGCTGAAGCCAAACTTGAAGCGGAGCAGCATGTTGTTGAAAAATACCGCAATGACACCGTCCAGCTGTGGGAAAAAGTCAACTCTCAAGATTTGGAAATTACAAGGCTGCAAGCTCAGTTATTGAAGACCGAAAAAGAGCGCGATGAGGCCATCGTTGGAAAGGAAGCAGCTGAGCACTCGCACGAAGCGACGAAGGCCAATATTAGCTCAACTTTATTTGATTTTTATCTTCATAGTGTTTTGGGGCGCGGAAGCCTCTCATTCTTGGGCCCGAAGTATGAAATCACCTTGGCTGACGTGTGGGAGGCCTCAGTTGATATGATCGGAGGTGCTGGCTATGATGAGGCAGAGCTTGAGGCATATTATTTTGATGATGGAACTCGTGCGAGCTCTTGCCAGAGGAAAGGAGCAACTCGCTAGAGCGAGAGCTGAAGCAGCGGCAGGGGAGCATCTGTGACAGAAAGTATCTCCAACTGCCCCTGCCCATACTTCGACTTTGGCCGACGTTGATATCATAGGCTCTAGTCCCCATTCTCTGTCTCCTGCTAAAGCCGAAATCGAGATTACAACTACACAGGGCGGAGACAAAGGTGAAGAAAGCGCCAAAGCACAAGCCTATGAGATTGACATTATAAAGACAACTTCTTCAGGTAACTTCAACGTTGAACTAAGTCAAACGGATTCCTCGTTTGCTTCACCTGAGCTTGATGAATTTCTCTCTTACTACTTAAGTGTCGATGAACCACTGTCTCCTCTCTTTACGAGGAATACTGATTTTAACTTTTCTTCTTCTGTAGCGGAAATACCAAGTGCTGTACAGACTTCTCCTTCTCCAGCTGTTGTTCCTCCTTCTTCTCAAGTTACTCCTCCTTCTGCTTCTCAACCGGGGTCGCAGGAAGAAAAAATAGAAGCTCTTAAAGACTTGGACGATCCGGCTGCTTCGTAAGAACAGCAAGGGGAAGAACTTGAGGAGGGTGAGAAGACCCCGGAGCAACCTTATGATGATGATACAAAGCTTTCTGCATTGGTTACTCCGGGAAGTGAGTCTTCTTCAAATAAGAGAGGGAAACGCGCAGTTTCAAAGAAGAAGAAGAAAAGCACTTCTGTCGGTGAAGAAAAGGTGGAAGCAGATCCAGCTACACCTCCTTCTCCTTCTTCCCCGACCCGTCCACGCCGGCTTCAGAAATTAATCATCAAGCCGGGCAAGGGCTCTAAAGGTGGCAGGAAGAAGGAGTAATGAGCTTGACTTTATGTCTCTTGTTTTGCTTTTTGCTTGTATTCTCAGACTTGTATTGGCCGGAGATTATGCGAGCACCGGCCCCCGCTTTTTGAAATCTGCACATGTACAAAATTTTTATAGTATGGAATAGAATGATTCTTTTTGTTTGTACAAACTTCTGTCTGTATTTGAGAACACATTTATTCCTTATTTCTACACAAGTTTCTTTGTTTACTTTGCATAATATTGCAATGAGCTTGTGGTATGTTGCTTGAGTATCGCTTTTATTAATGTAGCTATATTATATCATATTGCCCCCATACCACGGCTCATTGTAATATTCTTCTTTTCGAGGAGACTCGTATTCTTATTTTAGAGAATAATTGTTTCGTTTTTGTGGAAGTATTATTCTACTTTAATAGAATGCGCCTCGTTTTGGAGAAGTTTTTACACTTTAACTTTCGGAGATGGTCACTCTTTATTTCTGAGAAGTGGACTCTCCTACACAGTAAAGCGGACCTCTGAAGAGGGTTTTATTTTATTTATTTTTTTAATATTTTGGTTTGTGCCTCGTTGGAGGGCTTTTTGTTCTGCTCGCTTGAAATTACTCCCTCACAGTCGAATGGAACCACGGGGCAGACGCAAGATACTTGATTGGATGTTCGTTTGCACAAGCGATCGCAGCCAATTAACAGGGCCCTGTGCCTTCATGTTGTGAGGGTGCTCCTCGAGTGGTTCCGTCAACTTTGTTGTTTGAGAAGAGCATTTCATTCTGGGACGTGCCTCCGAAGAGGTCTTGTGCCTCTAGAGAGGTCTTGTGCCTCCGAAGAGGTCTTGTGCCTCCGGAGAGGTCTTGTGTGCCTTGGGGAAGGTCTTCTACCTCCGAAGAGGGCAGTATGTGCCTTTGGTGAAGGCTTGTGCCTCCGAAGAGGTCTTGTGGTGCCTCGGGAGAGGTCTTGTGCCTCCGGAGAGGTCTTATGCCTCCGGAGAGGTCTTATGCCTCCGGAGAGGTCTTTATTTGATTGCCTGGAAATTACTTTCTCACAGTTAAATGGATCCACGGGGCGGACGCAAGTTAATTAATTGGATGTTCGTTCGCACAAACGATCGTAACTAGTTAACAAAGGCCCTGTGCCTTCCACTTGGGAAGGTGCCCCTCCGGTGGTTCCACCAACCTTTTTGTTGAGAAGAGCACTTCCATTTTTTGGCGTGCCTCCGAAGAGGGCTTGTGCCTCCGTAGAGGTCTTTATCCTCCGAAGAGTTGCGCCTCCGAAGAGGTCTTATGCCTTTGAAGAGGGCTTTTGTGGATTGGCTTGCCAGGAAGGTTGCGTCTCTCGGTTTAGTGGGTCCACGGGGCAGACGCCAGCTATCCAACTGGATGTTTGTTTGCATAAATGATCACAATTAATTAGCAAGACCCCGGTGCCTTCGTTTTGGAGAAGATGCCCCTCCGGTGGTTCCGCCAACCTTTTTTGAGAAGACTCCCTTTTGGCTGCTTTTTTGTCCGCTCGCCCATGTCTCTTCGTCGTTTGCTCATTAGCGGTCCCCTGTTATCATCTCCGAGCCCGTGTTCCTTTCTTTTGCAAGTAGTTTGCTCCATCCGAAGGAGTGTACTTCACTGTTAAGTGATTCCACGGGGCAGGCGCAAGCTATCTAATCAGATGTTCGTTTGTACAGACGATCGTAATTAGTTAACAAGTGTCTGGTTCCTTTTCTTTGGAAAAGTTCCCCTTCGGCGGAATCATCAACTTTTTTACGTGAAGTTCATCTTATGTTGGATTTAAATCTGGAACTTTTTGTGGCTTGAAATTCGTTTATCGAGTGATTTACGGGGCTCACTTGTCCTTGTGATGGGTAAGCTTTGTTTTAATGGCCTGCAATATTAAATCGACATTTTAGAAATACATTTAGAGTATTTACACATCGAAATGAAATAGGCATTTTATAATAATAAAGAACACAGAATTTATAGTGGTTCGGCCAAGAATTGGGCCTACATCCACTTTATAGCTCTTTTATTGATTATCACTAATTTTACAATGGTTTACAATACAACTGATACATCCATAATCATTTTACAATTTCAAGCAGAGCTTTTTAAGTAAAATATGGACGCAAATGGTTGCTGTTCCAAGCTCTCGGGATTGGATCTCCTTCGACAGTTGTGAGTTTGAAGGTGCCATCAAAAAGTTTATTGCCTATGACATATGGTCCTTCCCAATTTGGTCCAAACACTCCAGTTGCTGTCATGATCCTCTTCAAGACTAAGTCCCCAATTTCAAAGCTTCGTTGACGGACTTTAGAGTTGAAGTGCCTTGCTATCCTTTGTTGATGGGCTGCAACTCTGAGCCTAGCTTCTTCCCTTCTTTCATCAAGAAATTCAAGTGCATCGAGTTGCAATTTTTCGTTTTCAGCCTGGTTGAAATGAATTCTCCTGTGTGAAGGGACTTCTAGTTCTACTGGAATCATCACTTCTGATCCGTATGCCAATGAGAATGGAGTGTGCCCAGTCGTAGTTTTATGGTTTGTTCTGTATGCCCATAGTGCTAGTGGTAGCTTATCAACCCATCCACCCTTTGCTTTTTCAAGCTGCTTTTTGATGGTTGACTTGATAATTTTGTTTACTGCCTCCACTTGCCTGTTTGCCTACGGGTGAGCCACTGCTGAGAAGCTTTTTTGAATTTTGAATCGCTCGCAAAAATCCTGGAACTCTTCGCTTTCGAATTGGGTACCGTTGTTTGTGATTATCTTCTACGGCACACCATACCTGCAAATGATATTTTTAGTCACGAAATTTATCATCTTTTTAGAGGTAATAGTAGCCAAAGGTTCAGCTTCGTCCCATTTAGTGAAATAATCAACAGCAACAATAGCATATTTGATTCCAGATTTCGCGACCGGTAAATGCCCGATTAGATCTATCCCCCAAACAGCGAATAACCATGGACTGACCATCTGTGTTAGCACCGTAGAAGGCGCTCTTGGGATTTTTGCAAATCTCTGGCACTTATCACACTTTCGGGAGTAGATTGCGACATCTCGATTAATATCTGGCCAGAAATACCCATACCGGAGAACTTTCTTGGCAAGAGTTTGACCACCTGAATGATCCCCACATTCTCCTCCGTGCACCTCTGCTAAAATTGTCTTGGCTTCTTCCTTGGTTACACATCGGAGTAATGGCATTGAAAACCCCCGCCTGTATAACCGGCCGTCTTGAATTGCATATCTCGAGGCTTTTCTTAACAGCTTTCGGCGTTCTTTAAGATTTTCCAGTAGGCAGCCGTTGAGTAGATATTCTTTGATCAGGGTCATCCATGACTCCTGTTCTTGAGATACATCCATGATCCAATCGATATCCATTTCATCAATGCTTGGAGCCGACAAGACTTCCACTGGAACCAATCCCAATAATTAAGCTTCTCCGGAACTTGAATACTTTGCGAGAGAATCTGCCTTCATGTTTTCTTCTCGAGGTATGTGGCTTATCGAATAGTGATCGAAATCGTCGAGAAGCTCACAGGCCTTTGATAAGTAAGCAGGCAGATTTCCTCCTTTTGTTTGAAACTCTTTCTTGACTTGACACACAATAAGCTGAGAATCACTGAAGACCTGCAATGCTTTGATGTTCAGTTCTTTTGCAATCTTTAATCCAGCAATTAGAGCTTCATATTCTGCTTCATTATTTGTAGAAGGAAATTCCAGTCTCAATGTGTAACATAATGATCGCCCTTCGGGGGTCTCAAGCACAACCCCAGCTCCGTAACAGTAATCATTTCTTGCGCCATCAACATATAGCTTCCATCTGACTGGGATGTCAATCGTAACCTCTTCTTCACTGTCACCCTTATCTGTGTACTCTGCAATAAAATCTGCCAAAGCTTGTCCATTGATTGCTCTTTGGGGATGGTAAGTGATATCATATTGGATAAGTTCAATATTCCACTTCAGAAGACGGCCCGAAGTCTCAGGGCGAAATAGGACTTGCTTTAGAGGCTGATCAGTGATAACTTTGATAGGATGAGCTTGAAAATATGGCATCAACTTTCTAGAAGCAATCAGCAGACAATAGGTGAGCTTTTCTAGCTTTGAATAATTCATTTCTGCCCCAGTGAATCTTTTGCTGATATAGTAGACCGGGCGCTGAACTTTCGCATCTTCCCGCACTAATGCTGCACTCAGGGCATGAGAAGAAACTGCTAAGTATATGAAAAGATCTTCGCCATTGTTGGGCTTGGAAAGTATTGGAGGCGCTTCCATGTGACGGATTAGTTCATCGAAAGCTTTCTGGCATTCAGGAGTCCATTCGAAGTTTTTCTTTCCTTTCTTTAGAGCGTCAAAGAAGGGGATGCATTTATCAGTGGCTTTGGAAATAAACCGACTTAAAGCAGCAACTTTCCCATTGAGGCTCTGCAGTTCCTTCTTTGTCCTAGGGGCTTTGACTTCTCTCAAAGTAGTAATTTGAGCAGGATTAGCTTCAATGCCCCTAGCGCTTACGATAAATCCCAAGAATTTCCCGGACTCTACTCCGAATGAACATTTCAAAGGATTGAGCTTCATTCCATACTTTCGGAGAATTGCGAACATTTCTGCTCAGTGATCCATATGGTCAACTGCTTTCTTTGATTTCACCAACATATCATCAACATAGACTTCCATAGTTTTCCCAAGCTGTGATTTGAACATTGCATTAACAACAAGCCTTTGATATGTTGCCCCTGCATTCTTCAGTCTGAAGGGCATGACTTTGTAGCAGTAAAGACAAACATCGGTGATGAAGCTCATATCCTCCTGATCCGGCTCATGCATCATAATCTGGTTATACCCGGAGTAAGCATCCATAAAAGACAACAATTCGTGCCCGGCTGTTCCATCTACCAGCTGATCAATCCTCGGCAAAGGGAAGCAGTCTTTGGGGCAAGCTTTGTTTAAATCTGAAAAATCGATGCATACTCTCCACTTTCCATTTGCTTTTTTAACCAGTACTGGATTTGAAACCCAATTTGGATAAGTGGACTCTTTGATGAAACCATTCTCCATGAGCCGATCTACTTCTTCCTTTAGCGCTGCTGACCTCTCTGGACCTTGGGTTCTTCTTTTCTGCTTCACGGGTGTGAACTTTGGATCACTATTTAAAGTATGTACAACAATCTTCGAAGATATTCCGCACATATCGGCGCGACTCCATGCGAATACATCCAGATTTGCTTTCAAAAAAGATATCAGCATATTTTGAACCGCCACACTGAGTTGTGAACCCACATTTAGCACTTTGTTTGGGTCTTTAAGGTCAACAGCTACTGGTACCGTTATTTCCACTGGCACCACTCTATTCTCCCCTGCACTGGCCTTTCTAGGGTCCATTTCTTTCCTTGCACCACTATGCTCGCCAGTGCAGGGGCCACCCTGTACTAGCTACAAGGTTGGCTTTTTGATGGGGAGCGGGGCTGCCGCATCTTTTCCCATCTCTCTCTTTCTTCCCTCTCGAAGCTCTATCAGATAACATTCCCGCCCAGCATTTTGATCCCCTTTAATGACACCAACACCATTATCTATGGGGAATTTCATAGTTATGCACCACGGGGTGAGAATGGCTTTGAATGCAGCTAGAGTTGGCCGGCCCAGGAAGGCATTGTAGGTAGAAAATCCGTCAACAATTACAAAAGTCTTTTTCCGAACCACCTTTTTCTGTCCCTCTCCAAGTTCGACAAACAAGTCGACAGTTCCAATTGGCTGCTGTGGTTCCCCAGTAAACCCAAAAACCTTATGCAATGAAGCCTGAACATCAGTCATTGGAATCTTCATTTGATCAAATGTCTTCTTGAAGAGTATATTGCAAGAGGCAACGCAATCAACAAGCACTCGTCTTACAATAGCTGGCCCAATTCCCACAGAAATGACCAAGGGATCCATGGTCGGAGCTTCAACACCCATAGAATCCCTAGTTCTGAACACAATGTCATCATTAGAAGTTCTCTGCTGTTTCAGAGGTGCAGTGTCTTCCAAAACAAAAACATTCTCTTCTGCCAGGACATATTTCAGAGCCCGAGCGTATCTTTCCATCTCACCCCAGCTTCTGCCTGCTGGGTGTAGGCCTCCTGTAATCACATTGATAACTGGCCTTTCAGATTCATGTGCGGTATTACCCTCACCTGAGCCAGACGGGTGAGAAGGGAGTTGCTGCCCCTGAGTAGAAGGAGTTGGGTCATTCCTGTTCCTCTTAACATACTGTTGCAGCTTGTTTTGTCTTAGCAATTCTTCCATCAAGCTCTTCAAATGACGACATTCATTGGTATCATGGCCGGGTTGGTTATGAAATCGACAGAATTTTCCATTTCGCATAGCATTCTTTCCAGGCTTTATCTCAGCAGGTTTAGGATATTCCACGACATCTTTGGTGGCGAAGAAGATATTTTCCGGAGTGTCGGTTAAGGGGGTAAAATCTGAGGGTTTAAAGAAGCGAGGTTTCTTTATGTCCTTTTGTTTCTTCCCATCATTATTCTCCCTCTTCTGACTTCCGGAATCTTTCTTAGTTAAAGCAGCAATGTTATTCTCCACCCTTGTCGCCACCACTTTCGCTGGCGCAGGAAGATTTTCCAAGCGCACGAACTCATCAGCTTTCGTATAAAATTTCTCGAGTGAATTTGGCTCCTTCATTTTCAGCCATTTCCCAAATTCACTTGACTTATCGATAGCCCGCATCAAATAAGTCAAAACCATCCATGGCTCCGCGTTGTCGACTTCAGCCAAAGCTATATTGAAGCGATTCAAGAAGGATTTAATAGACTCTCCCGGATTCTGCTCAAGTCTAGACAATGACATTATGTCTTTCGCCTTTGAAGCGTATAGTCTGAATTGCTCTTTAAACTTCCGGATTAAATCGGAAAACTGGTCTACAGATCGGGCCGACAACTTTGTAAACCAGAGTAGTGCCACCCCTTCCAAGTACACCGAAAAATACCAGCATTTAATTTCATCCATTGCCCTGGCACCCGTCATGTGCCACTTGTATTTGTACAGAAATTGATTAGGATCCCTTATCCCTTGGTAAACTGGAATGGTAGGAGGAACAAACTTTCTTGGAAATTCAGCTTTTAGAATTTTCTCAATGAACGGAGTCTTACTTGGAGCAAACCCCTAGTCGTTCTCATCTTCATTTCTTTGCATGCTCTCTTTCATGATCTGTCGTATCATTTCTGAGAGGTATTCCTCGTTGTTCAGAGGCTCTGCGGGGCATACATCAGCCATTTTCTTGAAAGTTTGCTTAAACAAACGTTCGTGGAGAGTTGGTTGCGGCCTTGTTACTCCGGCTTAGGGAGGTACCCCTTCGTTAGTGCCAGCTGCCCTTTGAGGAATGTTCCTCCCTTCAGAGTTGTGAACAGCATCAGCAAAGTTTTCCTCATTATTCGTTGGTTGACGGTTAGCTCCGAGCATAGCATTCAACCTTTCTAGCATCAAGGTGTTCTGGGTTTCAATTTGCTGATATAACCCAGACACCGCAGCATCTAACTCCGCTCGTGTCACTCCAATGGTTGGAGCTGCTTGACTTGATGAAGGAGAAGTAGCAGTGTTATCATGAGTATTGACGGATCTGGTAGACTTGCACTTTCTTCCGGGAGCCATTATTTCCGACAAACTTCTGGTTTTCAAAGAAACTTTTTCCACAAACTCTTGTGAAGCAATGATGACAATATTCCTGAGTTGGGTTCTCAGTGAAAGCACCAAAATGTTAACGCTGAAAATTGAACGCTTACACCCCGGTGTGTGTAGAGATAAAGTGAAAGCACCACCCGTTGGTACGGGAACAGAATATCAGTAGAAAATAGCAGAAAAGTAAAAAGACAGCAATTTTATAGTGGTTCGGCTCAAAATTAAGCCTACGTCCACTTTATCTTCTTTATTGATGATTAGGTTACAACTCTTTACAATACACTTTGATTACAACACTTTAGACGAGTAACTAGAACTTCGATGTAGAAGACTCTTTCGAATTCATGTTGAATGTGTTTGATCTCCTCTTGAAGTCCTTTGAAGCGTCTTCGGTGTTTGGAGTGTTTGAAGTGTCGGTTGAGTCGAGAGAACAGCAGAGTATAGGCGCTACAGAAAATGATCCCAAAGTCCCCTACTTGTTGGAGTAAATGCTGTATTTATAGAGAATTTCTAGACTGAGTCGTAGGTCGCGCACGACCTAGGATAGGTCGTAGGTCGCTAGCGACCTAGGGAGCACGGGTTAAGGCTTAGTAGGCTTGCACTATGTCAACAGAGCAAGCTGGTAGGTCGTAGCGACCTAGGGAGTAGCGGCTTAAGAATTTGCTTTGATATGTTTAGGTCGTGGGCGACCTACTGAAGGAGACAGGAGGTACGTAGTCTTCCTCTGCATTTAACACGCTAGGTTGCTAGATCGCACCCTTCTTACTTCGTTAGGTCATTAGGGCCCCTTAGGCCATTGAGTCGCGATATGTTATGCCGTTTTATGATTTAGGTCGCTAAGTCGCGAGACCCTTTAGGTAATTAGGTCGTTGCTTCTTTAGGTCGCAAGACCCCCCAACTTTCTAGGTCGTTGAATCCTTTAACCCATTAAGTCGCTAAGTCGTAAAACAATAGAGTTAACAATTTTATTTTCACAATAAAGAGCATTTATCGTCTTATCAATATCCCATTAATTAAAATTACATGTCAAATGTATATTTTTAACTTACATTTTATTTTCACAATAAAGAGCATTTATTGTCTTAATCAATATCACATTAATTAAAGTTACATGTCAAATGTTCATTTTTAACATACATTTTATTTTCACAATAAAGAGCATTTATTGTCTTATTCAATCTCCCATTAATTAAAATTACATGTCAAATGTTCATTTTTAACATACATTTTATTTTCACAATAAAGAGCATTTATTGTCTTATTCACTATCCCATTAATTAAAATTACATATCAAATGGACATTTTAACTTACATTTTATTTAAACCAAATCACAAATTTCCATATTAAGTTATATTTCAAATCACAAATTTTTCCATTCATTTATTTACATATTTAACACATAGAAAAATCATTTTCACTTTATTAAATCATTTTAAAAACCAAATTTAAATCAAAATATCAAAATTTACATTTTTTTAAAATACTTAAAACTTCCAGAAAAATATATAAAATAACCACGAGTCTGTATAATATTTTCTAACCTAGATCAAGTGATACAGATACTATATCATTTCAATCCGTAGTTTACACAGAAAATCCGGGTTTTATCATTTCAAATCCGCAATCCCAAGTAATTAAAATAAATAAATAAATCACTCAGGCCTATTATTTCAGCCCATATTTATTTTACCTTATTCTAAAGTCCGTTCGGGTATGTATCATTTCAACCCATAGTGATAGGGAAGTTGCAGTGAGGATAAGTAGGAAATAAATACAGTATACAAATAATATTATAACAGATGATATAACAGGCATAAAAAGAGTATTTAACATCATATAAATATATCCCAGGCATGTATGAACATAACACATTATTATTTTATACAAATTAACTTGTCATCAATTCACAATTATAAAAGTACGTATGTCTAGAGTGAATAACTCACCTTTTAAAAGCTAGAATTGAAATTCAAACCCAAATATAGACTCCGCAAAGCACGAAAAAGCACGACAAAGCACAATGCAAACTTGAGTGGATGAAGAGTCAGATCCAAATCTTGTATGCAAACAAATATTACATACATAAGAATATGATTCAATACAAAAGAATAGAGGTTAAAACATTGGAAAAAATAACGAATAAAAGTGGCATAACTTGCCTTAATCGGTCAATGGCTTGGCTCCACCACATATGGGTTCAACCATCATCTTGGGTTGCTTGGTCATAATGGTTAGAGGTGTGCTAGGAGAAGATGGAGGCCGAGTCTAACTTGGAGGAAGACAAAGAAAACAAAATGAAAAAAAGAGGAGAAGGAAGAAGGAAGCCATGACTTTAGATCTTGTATTTTTTTCTTCACGCAAATGAATAAGATGAGGAGATGAGAAACTTTGTACGTGAAATAAAAAGAGAGAGTGGCGGCTAGGTTAAAGGAATGAACAGCTAAGGTAAGGAATAAAGAGGCTAGGCAATAAAAGGTAGGAGTTTGATTGGTTTGGGAAATAAAAAGGCAACAAATAACTTGATGTATTTATTAATTTTTTTTCCTTTGTTTGCATGCAATGAAAAGAGGAGTTTAAGGAACAATACCTACGTGAATTATGAGAAGAATTCACGGTTAATGAATGTGGGAAGTAATTGGCTAGGAAAATGGAAAGGCAAAGGAAAAGAAAAAGGCAACAAATAAACAAAACAAGTAACCTATATCTCTTGCAATTTCTAAAAATAATCAATCATAAATCAAATAAACATATTCAAAGTTTATACAAATAAAATAGAAAATAAAAATTAGAGAAACAAACATAGGGAAATAAAATATAGAAAGTCATTGCGTGTAAACACTGTATTTTATCTAATTTAAAAATTATAAGTTTAAATCCCCAATTAAATCCATACATTTGATTTCTCAATTTTGTTATTGAATCAACTATTAACTTATCCTTTTATGGGTAATATTAACATTTGTTTATATACTAATACATTAATAACTTCCCAATTCATCCAAATTTCAATTTACATAGTAATTAATTTCATTTACCTTCAATAATCCATTTTATTATAGATTACATTCCAATTAAATAAAAATTGCTTCCAATAATTTGATTTGGTTTAATTTCCATCTTTATACTAGGTCCATTATTACCCTCTATACCTAGTTACATTAGTTTTATATTCCATTACACTATTCTACTCCTATTTTCATCTTAAATTTGTATTAAATGTTACATTTCTAAATGTGAAATCTTGTCAAATGTACACATTAATTAAGGTTTAAAACCAATTAATTAATTTAACTTAGTTCCATTCCTTTTACCAATTTAGTACTTTATAAATAAATTTACGTTTCTATTTAACTCATACATTCACACCTCCCGTTACTGCATTAATTCTCATTAATGACATTAAAGATTTTTGATTTATTTTATAGACTAAATAGGCAACTTATAATAGCTGTTACCATTACCCTTTAATTTACAGTTAAGTTTATTATATTCAACTAATTATTATAATTACCTACCTAATATTGAATTTACTCAATTACTATTAATTATACTAATTCATTTATTTACACACCACTTACCCTTATTTACTTATATTCAAATTTATACTCAAATATAACAGTTACAACTAAATTAATAAGCCAATTAAATAGTAACTTACAATCGTTACTATTACTTTAAGTCACATTAATGAATTCATTATTGTTTACAAATCAAATGTTACAATTACTTAATTAACACTAATTTACTTAAATATATATTAATCATATATTATATCATTGATGATTCAACATTCACACTTGTGATTTCATTGTTCACAACAAATGTTACCATTCTTATATACCCTATCTTTATTCAAGAGTCATTTAATTCATATTATTCCTTTTATAAATTTAAATGTTTGCATTAGTTTTCTTACATTAATTTATAGCCAAGTATACAAATTTTCAATACTTCACTAATTTGTAATTTCATTTCAATTGTCAATAATTAGTTTTTAAATACATTGTTACATTTCATTTTGGCATTCATTTCATTTTTAAATTACAAAGTATTTTTTTATTTCCTCCAAATTTATTTACCAAAATCTTATTAAATTGACAACTTTAATTATTGAAAATTTACGGGTCGTTACACTCTCCCCCACTCAAAACTTTTCGTCCCCGAAAAGGAAGAAGGTAGGAGAAAAGAAACAACCTGAAAGAAAAGAGATTGGAAAGCAAAGAAGATAATAAATCTAAAACCATGGAAATTTCAACATACATTAATAATTAATATCATCCATTTGATTTTCTTTCTTAAGTTAAATAAATCTTAATTATTTATAAATCTCATTATCTCATCATCAAATCAACAATTTATAAGGTCATGAATTTGAACAATCATTTATTATATTCATCTTTATTTATTAAATTTCATTCTTCTTTATTCCAATTTATTCTTAAATTTATTCCACTTAATATATCAAATCCTATATATATTAAGTTTATTTCACTTATTATAACTATTTCAATTTATTTATAATTTCTTTTAAATATCATTATAAATTGTAAATTATTCAATTAACCTTTTATTCTATTCACCTCTATTAATCCTTTATAACTAAAATTTAAGTGTATAACATTTATTATAACCACTTAAATTTTATTTAAAAAATCCTTTTATATTGTACATCATCCAATTACATTGTTAACTTCTAAATAATTAAGGTAAGTTATATTGGAATGCAATATAATATTATACAAATAAAACTTTCTAGTTCAGTTATTTCAAGTTTAAATATTTATTCAAAATTTGATTTCCTTTTATAATTGAAATTATTCTTTAAGATAAAATTTAAGATCTAGATTTTCGATTAACTTCAAACTATTTTAGAGATTATTAAATATACACAATATATATCAAATCAACTCTTAAATCACATATATTATAAATCAAGTCATATTTAGAAAGCCAAATCAATTTAATTCTCCGAAGAAAAACTGTAGCAAAACTACAGACTGGTCTCTTTACTTCGAAACTCGAAAATGAATGTCGATGATGCTGTAGTCATCACCGAAATTATTTTCCAACGACAAAGGAAAGAGCACAGATTTACAAATTAAGGATCCTTTGAAACAATTTCTACTAGAAATACTTTTAAATAATATATCCTTTTAAAGCTTTCAAAACAAAGTTCGAAATCATCGGAAATTAAATTCTCACATTCTTAATTTAAATCCATTTAAATTTTCAAATTAATTTATACCATGTTTAATTATTTAGATATGAAACTAAAGCCAATGATTATAAAATACATACAAAGTTAAATATTATTTCTTAACACCCAATTCCATTAATTATCAAAATTCAGAAAATTAACCTTATACATATTGTAATTATATAAAATTTATCCATCTACTAAATTTAAAAACCATATTGTGTAAGTTTGCTCCGTTCAAGTGTTTTGGAGATCCTATCGATAGCGTTGATCAGTCGAACCGATCAGAAACCCAAATCAACATCAACAACTCAAACAACACAATATATAAAACATCTTTAAAATATAAAAATTTTAAATACAAGATTAATTTTCAAAATAAGGATAGGGATACAGATTTGATGTACTCAAATCAAAGAGAACTCTGATTTGAAAATAATTGGAGACAAAAGATAAGATGATTAAACAACAGAATAGGGAGTATGGATAAGCTTATATAAATCGCGGGCAACATTAACCAGGTCAAACGTGACTTATCGAATAAGAGCGATGCAGGATTCTGAAGCAAATCTACCTTCATTCTCAAGAGATGGAATTCAGGCATAGCAAGAGATAGTAGCATCGTAAACCGAGGATACAGAAGTCTTCGGTGAATCAATGCTTTTTGTAAAGGAGTTTCACCCCTTTACAAGTCATTCAGAGGTTGGCGAGACTGCCGATTTATTACAGAGATCATTCGAAGTGGAGTTATGGGATACTCCAGAATCAAGAAGACACGAATAGGGGAGGACAAGAATGGACTTGGAACCGAAGGGAACATTCCAAAATTCAAAGGAAACTAAATCGAAGAAGAAGGAATTCAAGTTCGAACGAAGGTGATTCTGTAATTAAATCTACTTTATATGCTGAGTTTGCCTAAAACCAGAGCTCTGATACCAACTGTAACGACCAGATATTTTCAACCATTCGCATCCACACATGTCGGTCTTGAATTGCTCAAAATACTGCGTTGTAAATAAAAATTTGGCAAACTCATCATATACAGTAAATAATAATCACAGATCACAGACATAGAGTAATATAATGCAGCGGAAGTGAAGAAATAGTAGTTCATGAAGCTACTATAAAAATATATCAGAGTTAAGTAAGATACAATAGGATTACCAAGATACAGCAGGAGTAACAGTATGAAAATCAGGTACAACTCAAAATACAACTGGAATCAACTGGATAACAAAATGAATAGATATCTGGATCTTCAAAGCAAAACTCCAGCTCCAAAGGTGAGTATCAAATGTTGTATCACTCAGTCTGACCCGAGTGTAAAGCAAAACACAAAACACTCGAGTCAGGAAATACATACTTATACAATGTAAACCAACTCAAGTGAACTGTAATAAAGGTACAAGTAACTTAAAGGAATGCTTGGGATCGCCCATTCTTTAAGGATCCGTCAAACTATTTACTATGTAGTAATATTGCGCTATTATAATAATGTCTAATATAAAATAAACATACTTTTAAATAGCAATACGGCTTTACATTTTCCACCGTAACACGTAATAGTCCCAGTAGTCTATCCAGTATTAGCATACTCCCATAATGGGGGCTAGCCTCGATACTCCACAGGCTACGGGAGAAATCACAACTCGTAGTAAAGCTCGATATGGTAGATGACACGACACACAAGGCAATGCCAGGGTAGATATACCAATTACGCATCCGGACTGGTGGTGACGCATAGCAGCCACTACCGCCCACCTCGAACATCACTCCCAAATCAAGGGGTGCACCCAATCAATCACAAGTAATAGAATGGTATCGAAGAAGTGTGTCCGATCAGAGATGCTACCTCCTTGGCCCGTTGATCGCTCCTGTTTTAGCCACCTTATGCCAACTCACGGGAGTTGGGTCCACGTATATACCTTAGGATCGTCGCCACCATCCTACTTCATTCTGGAAACTCCACCACGTACATAGTTGTCAAAGTGGTTTTCGGTATCGACAGAGAGTATGTCCATATCCTATCCCGGTCTCTTTAACAACCAATCATTATTATAACCCATGGATATTTATTTTCAAAACAGTATATATACTTTCAAAACCAAAATATCATATCTATTTCAAACCATATCCTTTATTTTAAAATAGTATATACTTTCAAAACCAAATTATCATATCCACTTCCAAAATTAAACAATTTAATTATAACACTGTGAAACCATAATAATTTAAAACCCATAGCACTCTAAAATGTAACTTTTATAACCATAGCAATTTGAAACATTACATTTTAGAAATAATGACATTTCGAAAACATAACCTTAGGTCATCATAGCATTTTGGAAAACGATACTTAAGAAATCATAGCAAGTTGGAAATGTAACCTTAAGGGATCATAGCGTTTTTGAAATGTAATATTTAAGAAATCATAGCATTCTAGAACGTAATAATTTCCACTTTACCATTTTATATAATCCAAATGTTTATATACTTACGATTTTTTTCCCCAATTATTTTATCACTTCTATTTTATTACACTAATTAATTCATTTGGATATTAAATAAACCATGCTTTTTAAGTTAAATAAACTTAATTACTGTAATTTCCCATTTAAAGTTGAAATTCCTTATGTTAAGTTAAAGTATATTATTAACTTGCATTTCATTATTACAGTAAGGAACATTTATTGTTTTAATCAATATTACATTAACTAAAATTACATGTCAAATGTTCATTTTTAACTTACATTTTATTTTCACAATAAACATCATTTATTGTCTTAATCAATATCCCATTAATTAAAATTACATGTCAAATGTTCATTTTTAACATACATTTTATTTTCACAATAAAGAGCATTTACTGTCTTATTCAATCTCCCATTAATTAAAATTACATGTCAAATGTTCATTTTTAACCTACATTTTATTTTCACAATAAAGAGCGTTTATTGTCTTAATCAATATCCCATTAATTAAAATTACATGTCAAATGTATATTTTTAACTTACATTTTATTTTCACAATAAAGAGCATTTATTGTCTTAATCAATATCACATTAATTAAAATTGCATGTCAAATGTTCATTTTTAACATACATTTTATTTTCACAATAAAGAGCATTTATTGTCTTATCAATATCACATTAATTAAAATTACATGTTGTTAACGCTGAAATAGGAACGCTAACACCCGGTGTGTGTGGTTGAGTTGTGAAAGCACCACCCGCGTGACGAGAACAGAATTTAAGCAGTAAAATAGCAGAAAAGCAGTAAGAGACAGCAGTTTATAGTGGTTCGGCTTGAGATTAAGCCTACGTCCACTTTGAATCTCTTTATTACTGAATCCGGTTACAAATCGATACAAATCTCTTATGAAAACAGTACAATTTGATCACAAGAAACAATCTTGACTACTAGCTCAATCTTCGACGATGAAACTCGATGAATCCGTGTTGGATGCAAGGAATTCCTCTCGAAGCTTGTTGTAGCATCTTGAATGTTTGAAGATCTTTGATTGCTGAATGAGTGGAGAGTTCGACAGAGTAACGGCGCTTGAAGAAATGAATGGCCAAATAAAGTCCCTTGCTCGTTGGAGTTGAAGCTCTATTTATAGGAGTTGATTTTCTGAGCAGAATTCTTGCCAAGTCTTAGGTCGCGTACGACCTAAGCTAGGTCGTAGGTCGCGAACGACCTAAGCTAGGTCGCACTCTGTCTGCAACTTAAGAAATCAGCTGATGAAGGTGTACTTGGCTTCATTTGAACAAGTGGTAGGTCGGTCTCGACTTAAGGTAGGTTCAAAGGCGAAGGCTTGCAACAAGCTATTTAGGTAGTGATATCACTAGGTCGCAATATCTTATAAGTCGCTAGGTCGGGAACGACTTAGAATAAGTCGTGCTCCTTTCTTTTCCTTTAGCTCGTGAAGTCTTTAGGTTATTAGGCTTTTAGGTCAGGGACGACCTTAATTAGGTCGTAGGTCGCAAGCGACCTAAGATAAGTTGTGGACTATAAATGGCTTTAGGTCGCAAGCATCTTCAGTAGCTAGGGTGCAAACTTCTCTTAGTTCGTAGCTTCGTTAGGTCGCAAACTTCTCTTAAGTCATTAACTCCTTAACCCGGAGCATTCCTTAACTCGGAGCCCGTTAAGTCGTGACCTATTAAGTCGCAAGCAAAAGAGGATTAACATTTGCCCCTCGAAGTGTGTGCCTAGGTCGTAGGTCATATGCTTCGATTCTTCTTAACTCCTTTTGGTTAGGTCGGAAGCGACTTAATATAAGTCTTAAGTCGTACATCATGTATGTCGATTCGTCTTTCACTGCCCCAGTGAATAAATTGCTTAGGTCGTTCCTCCTCAACTTTACCTGTTCTTCTATTTGAATCCGCCATTAACGAATTCTCAAGCTTCCCAAAGACGATTCAAACCTACTGGTTTCCAATCATCCTTATTTCCTTATCACGTAAGTGGATCCGCTTGCTATCTATTCCTCGATGATCATCAAATTATGAATCCTACCTCCATCTTCAATCACCTTTTCTTTTGCCATGTTTCCTTGCAATTCTTATTTCAATCGATTGCTGAAGGGTTCGAGATGGTTTGTCCTGGTTTTGGACAGTTGGTGAGAACGAGGTGATAGAGTACGGTGATCTAGCTTGTCTGACTCGTGGCTTGTGATGAAATAGCATTATCCTGAGTTTATGGCGATTTCGGGATGATTAAATACGTTTAAGGGAACGAGAGTTTTGGTTGAAGGAGAGGCTAATGGGTTAACGAGTTAATCGTGTTAGGCGAATTGGTGTAATGGGGAGGATGAACGACTTAAGGCCTTTGCGATTTAAACAGAAATCGCGACCTAACTTTTGACGAACTAAAGTAGATCGTAGGTCGTAGGTCGGCAACGACCTAGGACATGCATTTTTTCATTCTGCCTCGAAATTCTTTCTTGCAGCGCGACTTAAAGGACTGATGACTCAAAGAATTAGAGAACCAACGACTTAAATTAACCCATAGGAAATCTTTCTTAGGTCGTCGCCGAGTTAGCACTTGAGTTATCGGCGACTTAACACTTGACACTTTTAAGCTTTGCATGGACCTTGAACTGCTGAATTATGAACTGTTGAAAGCTAACAACCTGCTTAATACAACATTCACAGAATACTGGGACGAATATACTACCACTGACTGCCCACGTCGAATGACAAATTAGTTGATAAAGAAAAAATTAAATTAAATGAACTGTATGAGTGAAACGGTATACAATAACCAATTCAAGTGAAGTATTAAAGCAAAATCATAATAGTCAACTGAAACTGATTTGTCTGCATTAACAATGCACTTGAGCATTAACAAGTTCTGAAATCTTGTAATCGACTGATTGTCAGTTAGTTTAATTCCAGTTATACTTGCTTTTTTATTTTCATTAGTTTTGCACAGCACTTCACACTTTTAGGAAACGTGCACCTTCACTTTTGAACATTCAGCTGATTGTGTAGAATGGCATCTCAACAAGAAGACTTGGAACCAGCTGGAGAAGCTTTTCCAATTGCTACTCCATTGAACGATCCTCCGGAAAGGACTCCTACCACTCTGAGTCATAAAGTTTTTCGTCAATTATGCATTCAATTTGGTATTGCCGAAGCTGACACTTTGTTCCCTGGAATAAATGATACTACTGATAGGCCGCCTCATGGCTTTGTCGCAGTTAATAGCCAAATGTGTTTTAGTGGAGCTATCCCCCCATTTAACGGCTGTCTTCGAGAACTTCTCCTCCGACTATCTATCTCCCCTTTTCAACTACACCATAATGGCTACGCCATCCTGTTGGGATTGTGTGTGCTTTTTAGGAGAACGCTGGACCGTTTTCCCAGTTTTGCAGAAATTTGCTTCCTGTGCACATTTGCAAAGAACAAAGACCATCCCTCTATCACACTTGTGAGGAGTGCCAGGAACCGTAAGTTGATCATTGGTCTCCCCGACAGTGTTCACAGTTTTCTAAGCCAGTTTTTCTATGTTCGCTGCCCTCCGGGATTTTACACTATCTGGAGAGTAGGAAGTAAGATCACTCGTCACTGTTTCTTATGTTCTTTCAAACTTTCCAAAGTTCGAGTTGTCAAATGTTAACTTTGCCCATTTTCTTTTCAGCACTTCCTCCTCCTTCTAGAGATCCCGGTCATAAACCGACTTTCGAGAGGCTTATGGCGGTGCCAATTGAGGAGAGGACTATTCAATTTTTATTGACAGACGAATTTTTACATCACTTCGGGCTTTTAGACTCTTCCCGCTCTATTCAACCCCGTGAAGTTTCTAATTCTTCAGCACAGACAGTAGATGCCCCAGCTTCAACGGAAGAGATGGTTCCAAAGGAGCCAACTGTAGACATTGCATTAGTAAAGTGTTCTACCTCTATTGATGTTGCAGGATCATCCAGCAAGCCGGCACTTGCACCAATTATTGAAGAGGAAGAGAATCCTCTAATTTTTGAAATGTCAGTCGATGTGGAAGTTGAAAAAGAGAGTTCCACTGGGTATCGCGGCGATGACACCTTCGATAACTTAAGTGATATAATGATAACTTCTCAAGAGCTTTTTAAAGACGATACCTCAAAAGAGATATCTCCTGTTGTTGAAGCAACCTCTTTTTTGCAACAAACTACAACACCCCCCACACAAGTTATTGCCATTTCCACACCC
Source organism: Allium fistulosum (assembly GCA_030737815.1). Lineage (NCBI taxonomy): Eukaryota > Viridiplantae > Streptophyta > Magnoliopsida > Asparagales > Amaryllidaceae > Allium > Allium fistulosum. The sequence continues at coordinate 598,022,148 of CM060904.1, forward strand.
AAAAGTGGTTTGTAGTTTGACGCGCGTAGTTTGCACATCACATACACTTAGGATTTTTTGGCACTTATATGCACTTAGCTTCTTCAATTCGAAGATTTCTAAGATTTGTCTTTTCTTCAATTTCAGGATATCTGATGGGGCAAAGTGGATCGTATTATGACAAATTTCAGCGTCATGGAAGTCGCGATGCTTATGATTTTAGGAGTTATCTTCCTTCTCATCAAGAGACCGACGAAGAAAGGGCCTCTCGAAAAGCTCGAGAGAGACGGGATTATGAGGAGCGCCGTAGAATAGAAGATGAACAGCATTATGGGAATAGAGACGGGCGATACGACTCTTCCCGTAGAAGTGACGATTCTCATAAAAGGAAATCTTATGACGACAAGGGGAAGAGTCGTATGGCTGATGATTCTAGCAAGCGGACCAAACTTGGCGAAAAGGACGCATTTGCAATTTCGAAAAAGACTGACGCTTCTATTCCTCCTGATACTTCTTCCGGTTCTCCTGCATTTAAGAAGTCCGACATCTAGGCAATCATTAATAGGCCTCAGTACCAAGCTGGAGATGGTCCTCCCACACTCCAGAGCCGATTTCCGAATTGGTGTCTGAAAGGAGTGCATTTTGATTTGGATTTGGTACCAATCGACAAACAAGCCATGCTGAGAAATCACGATGCTGTCAAGCTTGACATTGAAAGAATGTCTGGATGGCAGAAGCTGGTCGATGAACTTCAAAGGGTCAACCACATGAATCTTGAGGCGATGATGACTATGGAGAATGATAAATCAGAATGGGATAAAATTTGCAAACAGCACAATGCCGAAATGAAGAACATCTCCGATGGTTATGAGAAGCTTGAGGCTGAAGTTGAAAGACTTAAAAATGAGCTTGCCACTTCTTCCGCTTCTTATTCACAGAAGGAAGAAATGCTCCAACGGCAGGTTCGAAATGCTCATGCTGCTCAGCGGGATGCTGAAGTGAATCCGGAAGCAGAGCAGCAGGTTTCCAGAAAATATCGTGATGACGCGGCTCAATTTCGGGAGAAAGTCAGCTCCCAAGACATGGAGATTACAAGACTGCAGTCTCAGTTATTGAAGGCTGAAAGAGAGCGTGACGAAGCTCTCACTGGTAAAGCTGCAGCTGAAGAATCCCATGAGGCAACCAGAGCCACCATTGACACGACTTTATTTGACTTTTATATCCATTGCGTCTTGGGGCGTGGGAGCCTTTCATTCTTGGGACCGGATTATGAAGTCACTTTAGCTGAAGTATGGGAGGCGATCATTGACATGTTCGGCAATGCCGGTTATGCTGAAGCAGATCTTCAAGCTACCTACTTAGATGAGAGCGCCCGCGCTGCCCTTGCCAAAGGAAAAGAGCAACGTACCCAATGCGAGCCGAAGCGACGGGAGAGAAGCTTCTTGAGAAAGAAATACTTCCTGTTGCCCCTGTTCATATTTTGACTTCAGCTCATGTGGATGTTGCTGGCTCTAGCTCTCACTCTTCGCCTCCGGCTAAAGTTGACAAAGAAACTGTGACCACTCCCACAGAGGAAGAGGCTATGGAAGACTTTAAAGCTCAGAAATTTGAGATTGATTTCGTCAAACAGACTTCTCCAGGTAACTTTGACGTCGACCCATCTCCAGTGAACTACTTATTAGATTTGACTGAGCTTGATGAACTTCTCACTTATTACTTAAGCCTGAACGAACCAATATCTTCTCTTAACTTGGAGAATACTGATTTTAACTTCTTTTCATCTATAGCGGAAGCACCGAAAGCTGCGCCAGCTTCTCCTTCTTCAGCTGCTGTTCCTCCTCCTTCTCAAGTTACTCCTCTTCTAGCTTCTCAACCAGGATCGCAAGAAGAGAAAATTGAAGCTCTCAAAGACTTGGACGATCCGGTTGTTTCACAAGAGGCAAAAACAGGGGAACTTGAAGAAGGCGAGAAGACTCCGGAGCAGTCTTATGACGACGACACGAAGCTTTCAGAGTTTTTTACTCCCGGTAGTGAGTCTTCCTTGAAAAGGAAGGGGAAACACGCAATTTCGAAGAAAGGCAAGAAAAGCTCTTCTGCCGCTGGAGAGGAAGCAGAAGTTGATCCGGTTGCGCCTCTTTCTCCTTCTTCTCCGACTCAATCACAACGGCCTCCGAAGCTAATTATCAGGCCGGGTAAAAGCTCTAAAGGCGGGAAGAAGGAGAAATGAGCTTAATTTTGCCTTTTCTGCTTTTTGCATGTATTGACCGGAAGTTGTGCGGATACCGGTCTCCGCTTCTTTTTGTGATCTGCACAATGTAAAAATTTTCATAGTATTGAATAAAATAGCTATTTTACTTGTGTAAATTCTTGTGTATGTGAGAATGTATCTGTTTCTCATTTTTAGTGTAGAATAAACGATTCCTTTTACTTGTACAAACTTTTTTGTCTGTGTTTGGGAATGCATTTATTCCACATCTATTTTTTGTGATATTGCAATGAACTTGTGGTATGTTGCTTTTATTAATATAATTGAATTGTATAGTATTGCCCCCATACCGTAAGTGCATTGCAATATTTCTAGCTTTTTCAAGACTGATACTCTTATTTCAGAGAATAATTACTCCACTTTTAAGGGAAGGATCATTCTACTTTTAATAGAGTATATCTAGTCTTTAGAGAAGTTTTTACTTTCTATTTCTTTCTGAAGAACAATTCAACCTTTGGGGATGATCACTTTTATTTGTTAAAAAGTTAATTTTCCTATGCAGTGAAGTGAACTTTCTGAAGAATTTTTTGATTTGTTTAGCGCTTCCGAAGAAGGCTTTGTTTTTGTGCCTCTGAAGAGGGCTTATGTCTGGTACTTCAAGCATGGTGAAGTGCGCCTCCAAAGAGGTCTTTTGGTCTCCGAAGAGAAGCGATTTTGGTCTCCGAAGAGAAGCAATTTTGGTCTCCGAAGAGAGGCAATTTTTGGTCTCCGAAGAGAAGCAATTTTGGTCTTCGAAGAGAAGCGATTTTGGTCTCCGAAGAGAAGCGATTTTGGTCTCCGAAGAGAAGCGATTTGGCATTTCATCTCTGGTGAAGTGGGCCTCCGAAGAGGAGCATTTTGCACTTCTACACTGGTGAAATGTGCCTCCGAAGAGGGCTTGTTAGCATTTCATCTCTGGTGAAGTGGGCTTCCGAAGAAGGGCATTTTGCACTTCTACACGGGTGAAATGTGCCTCCGAAGAGGGCTTGTTAGCCTGGAAGTTACTATCTCATGGTTGAGAGGATCCACGGGGCGGACGCAAGTTGCTTGATTGGATGTTCGTTTGCACAAACGATCGCAATTAACTAACAAGGGCCCTGTTCCTTCAGCTTGGGAAGGTGCCCCTCCGGTGGCTCCACCAATCTTTTTTGATTGAGGAAAGCACTTTCATTTTTTGGCGTGCCTCGTTAGAGGGCTTTGTTGACCTTTGAGAAGGAGCATCGGTTGGTTGATGTGCCAGGAAGGTTGCTTCTCAAGGGTGAGTAGATCCACGGGACGGACGCAAGCTGCATGATCGGATGCATCACGATCAGTTAGCAAGGGTCTTGTTCCTTCTGCTTGGGAAGGTGTCCCTTCGGTGGTTCTACCGGCCCTTTTATCGAGAGGCATAATTCCTTTTGGCTGCTTCCGTGTTTGCTTGGCCATGTTCTCCCATCATCTGCTCATTAGCGATCTTTTATTATCATTTCCAAGCGTATCTTCTTTCCTTTTGCAAGTAAATTGCCTTATCCGAAGAAGTGGACTTCACTGTTGAATAACTTCACGGGAAAAACGCGAGTTACCTTGTTGGATGTTTGTTCATATTGACAATCACAACCGGTTAACGAAGGCTTGCCCCAGTGGAGTTGCCAACTTTTTATGTGAAGTTCTTCTTGTACAGGATTTGAATATGGAATTTTTTGTTGCTTGGTATTTGCTTTAATAAATGATTTGTAGGGCTCGCTTGGCTTTGCGATGGGTGAGCTTCGCTTTAATGACCTGCAATATTAGATCGACATTTTAGCAATACATTTAGAGTATTTATATATCGAAATATAAGAGGCATTTTGTAATAGAAAACACAGAATTCATAGTTTTTCATTATTCAGTCACATTGATTTCTCAACGGTTTACAATGCAGAAGTTACACATCCATTATCATTTTTACAAATTTAAGCAATGTTGTTAAGTAAAAAAAATGGATGTTAGTGATTGTTGTTTCAGAATCTCCGGGCTGATTTTCCATTTGCACTAGATTCGCAGCTTCGGATTTATATGCCAGAGAAAGTGAAAGATGCCCCAATTGCAGTTTTGTGGACAATTAGCAGTCATCCCAACTTCTGCCTGCTGGGTGTGGACCTCCTATGACAACATTAATGACAAGCTTTTCTGAATCTTGCACTGCAGTGTTGTTGCGAGAATCGGATTGATGGGTAGGACGTTGTTGATCCCGAGTGGATGAGGTTGGATCGACTCCGCTTCTCTTAACGTATTGTTGGAGTTTACCCTGCCTCAGCAATTCTTCAATCACATACTTTAATTGGCGACATTGGTCAGTGTCATGGCCAGGTTGATTGTGAAATTGGCAGAATTTTCCATTACGCATTGCACCTCTCTTCATCTCAGGTGGCTTAGGATACCTGACAATGTCCTTTGTTGCAAAAAAGATATTTCTTGGTGTATCAGTTAAAGGAGTAAAATCTGAAAGATCGAAGCGGCGGAGTTTCTTCTCATTCCCCTGATTCTTTCCTCCGTCGTTTTCCCTTTTCTGATTCTCAGAATTTCTTCTGTTAGAAGCAAGTTCATTATTGTTGTCCTTGGCAACTAATACTTTTGTTGAGGCGGAAAGGTTTTCCAGGCGCATGAATTCATCGGCCTTTTTATAAAACTTCTCAAGGGAATTTGGTTCTTTCATTTTTAGCCATTTTCCAAATTCACTCGATTTATCGATGGCTCGCACCAAGTAGGTCAGGATCATACGCGGTTCTACATTATCCACTTCGGCTACAGCTATATTGAAACGGTTTAAGAAAGATTTGATTGATTCTCCGGAAGCTTGTTCAAGACTAGACAATGACATTATTTCCTTGGCTTTTGAAGCATACAATCTGAACTGTTCTTTAAACTTTTGCGTCAAGTCGGAGAATTGGTCTATTGACCGAATTGGAAGCTTTGTGAACCAAAGTAAGGCCACACCTTCCAAATACACTGGAAAGTATCGACACTTAATCTCGTCTGACGCCCTTGCACTGGTCATATGCCAATCGTACTTGTATAGGAAATGATTAGGGTCACTCGTTCCCCTATAGGCTTGGATAGTAGGAGGTGCAAATTTCCTTGGAAATTCCGCTTTCATGATCCTTTCCATAAACGGAGTCTGCTCGATGCAAATCCCCAGTCATTCTCATTCTCTTCCCTTTGCATGCTCTCTTTCATGATGCGGCTAACCATTTCGGACAGGTACCCTTTATTGTTCAGAGACATTTCCGGACAGGCATCAGTCCTTCTCTCGGAAGCTTGCCCGGGCACATGTTCACGATAAGTTGGCTGCGGCATAGAACCCTCAGCTTGGAAAGGTGGCATTTCTGGAGAGGTTGTTTGATGGTTTTCTGGTTGACGATTTGCCTCGAGCAGAGCAGTTAATCTGTCCATCATTAAAGCGTTTTGTGCCTCAATTTGTTGGTATAATCTAGAAACTGCGTCGTCCAATTCAGCCCGGGTGACTCCAACGGTAGGAGTTGCTTGGTCTGCTATTGGGGAAGCGGAAGTTCCTTCATGAGCATTTCTGGATCTGACAGGTCTACCTCTTCTTCCAGGAGCCATGTTTTCAGATAAGCTTCTGGTTTTGAAAGAGATTTTCTCTACCAATTGCTTTGGAGCAATGATGACAATCTTCCTGAGTTCAATTCTCAGTGAAAGCACCAAAATGTTAACGCTGAAATAGGAACGCTAACACCCGATGTTTGTGGTTGAGTTGTGAAAGCACCACCCGCGTGACGGGAACAGAATTTAAGCAGTAAAATAGCAGAAAAGCAGTAAAAGACAGCAGTTTATAGTGGTTCGGCTTGAGATTAAGCCTACGTCCACTTTGAATCTCTTTATTACTGAATCCGGTTACAAATCGATACAAATCTCTTATGAAACAGTACAATTTGATCACAAGAAACAATCTTGACTACTAGCTCAATCTTCGACGATGAAACTCGATGAATCTGTGTTGGATGCAAGGAATTCCTCTCGAAGCTTGTTGTAGCGTCTTGAATGTTTGAAGATCTTTGATTGCTGAATGAGTGGAGAGTTCGACAGAGTAACGGCGCTTGAAGAAATGAATGGCCAAAAAAAGTCCCTTGCTCGTTGGAGTTGGAGCTCTATTTATAGGAGTTGATTTTCTGAGCATAATTCTTGCCAAGTCTTAGGTCACGTACGACCTAAGCTAGGTCGTAGGTCGCGAACGACCTAAGCCAGGTCGCACTCTGTCTGCAACTTAAGAAATCAGCTGATGAAGGTGTACTTGGCTTCATTTGAACAAGTGGTAGGTCGGTCTCGACTTAAGGTAGGTTCAAAGGCGAAGGCTTGCAACAAGCTATTTAGGTAGTGATATCACTAGGTCGCAATATCTTATAAGTCGCTAGGTTGGGAACGACTTAGAATAAGTCGTGCTCCTTTCTTTTCCTTTAGCTCGTGAAGTCTTTAGGTTATTAGGCTTTTAGGTCAGGGACGACCTTAATTAGGTCGTATGTCGCAAGCGACCTAAGATAAGTTGTGGACTACAAATGGCTTTAGGTCGCAAGCATCTTCAGTAGTTAGGGTGCAAACTTCTCTTAGGTCGTAGCTTCGTTAGGTCGCAAACTTCTCTTAAGTCGTTAACTCCTTAACCCGGAGCATTCCTTAACTCGGAGCCCGTTAAGTCGTGACCTATTAAGTCGCAAGCAAAAGAGGATTAACACATGTCAAATGTATATTTTTAACTTATATTTTATTTTCACAATAAAGAGCATTTATTGTCTTAATCAATATCGCATTAATTAAAATTACATGTCAAATGTTCATTTTTACAATACATTTTATTTTCACAATAAAGAGCATTTATTGTCTTATTCAATCTCCCATTAATTAAAATTACATGTCAAATGTTCATTTTTAACAAACATTTTATTTTAACAATAAAGAGCATTTATTGTCCTATTCACTATCCCATTAATTAAAATTACATATCAATTGGACATTTTTAACTTACCTTTTATTTAAACCAAATCACAAATTTCTAAATTAAGTTATATTTCAAATCACAAATTTTCCCATTCATTTATTTACATATTTAACACATAGAAAAATCATTTTCACTTTATTAAATCATTTTAAAAACCAAATTTAAATCAAAATATCAAAATTTACATTTTTTTAAAATACTTAAAACTTCCAGAAAAATATATAAAATAACCACGGATCTGTATAATAGTTTCTAACCTAGATCAAGTGATATGGATACTGTATCATTTCAATCCGTAGTTTACACAGAAAATCCGGGTTTTATCATTTCAAACCCGCAATCCCAAGTAATTAAAATAAATAAAAAAATCACTCAGGCCTATTATTTCTGCCCATAATGATTTCCCCTTATTCTAAAGTCCGTTCGGGTATGTATCATTTCAACCCATAGTGATAGGTAACTTGCAGTGATGATAAGTAGGAAATAGATAACAGTATACAAATAATATTATAACAGATGATATAACAGGCATAAAAACAGTATTTAACATCATATAAATATATCACAGGCATGTATGAACATAACACATTATTATTTTATACAAATTAACTTGTCATCAATTCACAATTATAAAAGTACGTATGTCTAGAGTGAATAACTCACCTTTTAAAAGCTAGAATTGAAATTCAAACCCAAATCTAGACTCCGCAAAGCATGAAAAAGCACGACAAAGCACAATGCAAACTTGAGTTGATGAAGAGTCAGATCCAAATCTTATATGCAAACAAATATTACATACATAAGAATATGATTCAGTACAAAAGAATAGAGGTTAAAACAATGGAAAAAATTACGAATCAAAGTGGCATAACTTGCCTTAATCAATCAATGGCTTGGCTACACCACATATGGGTTCAACCATCATATTGGGTTGCTTTGTCATGATGGTTAGAGGTGTGCTAAGAGAAGATGGAGGCTGAGCCTAACTTGGAGGAAGACAAAAAAAACAAAATGAAAAAAAAGAGGAGAAGGAAGAAGGAAGCCATGACTTTATATCTTGTATTTTTTTCTTCACGCAAATGAATAAGATGAGGAGATGAGAAACTTTATACGTGAAATAAAAAGAGAGAGTGGCGGCTAGATTAAAGGAATGAACAGCTAAGGTAAGAAATAAAGAGGCCAGACAATAAAAGGTAGGAGTTTGAATGGTTTGGGAAATAAAAAGGCAACAAATAACTTGATGTATTTATTATTAATTTTTTCCTTTGTTTGCATGCAATGAAAAGAGGAGTTTAAGGAACAATACCTACGTGAATTATGAGAAGAATTCACGGTTAATGAATGTGGGAAGTAATTGGCTATGCAAATGGAAAGGCAAGGGAAAAGAAAAAGGCAACAAATAAACAAAACAAATAACCTATATCTCTTGCAATTTCTAAAAAAATCAATCATAAATCAAATAAACATATTCAAAGTTTATACATATAAAATAGAAAATAAAAATTAGAGAAACAAGCATAGGGAAATAAAATATAGAAAGTCATTGCGTGTAAACACCGTATTTTATCTAATTTAAAAATTATAAGTTTAAATCCCCAATTAAATCCATACATTTGATTTCTCAATTTTGTTATTGAATCAACTATTAACTTATCCTCTTTTGGGTAATATTAACATTGGTTTATATACTAATACATTAATAACTTCCCAATTCATCCAAATTTCAATTTACATAGTAATTAATTTCATTTACCTACAATAATTCATTTTATTATAGATTACATTCCAATTAAATAAAAATTGCTTCCAATAATTTGATTTGGTTTAATTTCCATCTTTATTCTAGGTTCATTATTACCCTCTATACCTAGTTACATTAGTTTTATATTCCATTACACTATTCTACTCCTATTTTCATCTTAAATTCGTATTAAATGTTACATTTCTAAATGTGAAATCTTGTCAAATGTACACATTAATTAAGGTTTAAAACCAATTAATTAATTTAACTTAGTTCCATTCCTTTTACCAATTTAGTACTTTATAAATAAATTTACGTTTCTATTTAATTCATACATTCACACCTCCCGTTACTGCATTTATTCTCATTAATGACATTAAAGATTTCTGATTTATTTTATAGACTAAATAGGCAACTTATAATAGCTGTTACCATTACCCTTTAATTTACAGTTAAGTTTATTATATTCAACTAAATATTATAATTACCTACCTAATATTGAATTTACTCAATTACTATTAATTATACTAGTTCATTTATTTACACACCACTTACCCTTATTTACTTATATTCAAATTTATACTCAAATATAACAGTTACAACTAAATTAATAGGTCAATTAAATAGTAACTTACAATCGTTATTATTACTTTAAGTCACATTAATGAATTCATTATTGTTTACAAATCAAATGTTACAATTACTTAATTAACACTGATTTACTTCAATTTATATTAATCATATATTATCTCATTGATGATTCAACATTCACACTTGTGATTTCTTTGTTCACAACAAATGTTACCATTCTAATATATCCAATCTTTATTCAAGAGTCATTTAATTCATATTATTACTTTTATAAATTTAAGTGTTTGCATTAGTTTTCTAACATTAATTTATAGCCAAGTATACCAATTTTCATTACTTCACTAATTTGTAATTTCATTTCAATTGTTAATAATTAGTTTTTAAATACATTGTTACATTTCATTTTGGCATTCATTTCATTATTAAATTACAAAGTTTTTTTTATTTTCTCAAAATTTATTTACCAAAATCTTATTAAATTGACAACTTAATTATTGAAAATTTACGGGTCGTTACAAAAATTTAAAATTTGTAAACAGTAAATAAGAAGGAAATGAAAATAAGAAATGGCAACTATTGAGCATTTTGTTACTAAATAAATAAGAGAAACCTTGGATAATATTCAATTGCATTCTTAAAGACATTATATATATATATATATATAACTTACCAAAATGTAAACAGTTGTAGTGTTAAATAGGATATGTAATAGAATGTTGTACAAGTAAAAACTTTAGTAATAAAAGTGTTCAATGGAGATTACATCTATAAATAAGAATTCTAATGTTATAAATTGTTATAAACTTAAGTTATATTTGAAAATGCTACTAGTTAAATGTAATAGAAAATGAGTGTTGTAAGTAAAAGATTATAAACTTAAGTTAATGTTTAAAGCTATTGATAATTAAAGTAAATAATAAAATAAATACTATATTAAATTAAATGGACATAACTTCAGAAAAGTTGAAATGATTTAGGAAATGGATTTAATATTCAACGACATTATATAAGAAAATGAATGTAAATTAAGAAACTTAAGTATGAACTTATGCACAAATGAATATTAATATCTAATTGAAATCAAGTATATAAATTAATGTGAACTAAACTGTAATAAAAATGTATGTAATACTTAAATAATGGATTCATTGATTTTTTTTACAATTGAATGGAAATGACTTATGTAAGAAATGATTGTAAAGAAATAAAAAGAATTTTGCATTAGGTGAATAAAGGAAGAAAATTAATTTTGTAAGTAATAAATGTAAATAAATGGAATTAAGTATTACATGAATAAATGGGAATTGAATTGTGAGAAATAAATGTAAATTAAAGAAGTAATCATTATATGAAAAATGAATAATAAATGCTGTGAAAGGATTAATAAAAGTAAACTTAAATAATGTTTGGCATTGTTGTTTGTTTTGGCTTATGGGTTGTTTGGGTTGTTTGGGAAAGGATTGTTTTAATTATTTAGGGTCTATGAATAATTTATTCAGTTTTATCTAAGACTGTTGAGTAGATGATATACTTAGTAATTCATTTGTCATTCTATGCGATTAAAAGTGTCTAAACCTGAACAAAACCATCTGTGTTGGTTGATATGGATGGATAATTGATTTATTTTGGTTTCATGTGATAATTGTATGCTTTTGGTTGCTAGTGATTGATGTTATGTTATATTGATTTGCTTAGTTATTAGTTGGAACAACTCAAAATATTTCACCTTTATAAAATTATTAACCTCTTTGGATTATATAAGTGAAATACAGGTTATGAAAGTAATTGCTACTGCTTTTGGTTTCATAAAATAAGCGTTATTTGCCCAACAAATAGGTACGTTCTCGGATTATGGTTTTTGTAGCGATATGATATTGTTTTTCCCACTATTGGGAATTATTATTTTGAAAACTATGATATATATTGTTATTATGGATATTATTATTTCTCCCAAACCTCTCCGTACAAAGGAGACTCTGTCGAAATTTTTCAGATATTTTTGACTTAGAAAATTTTTATGAAATGTTTTCAAACTTTTATAAACTTGAATATAAAATGATTTAATTTTTATAAATTGATATATTTTTTTAAATTATTTAATTATGTAAATTAATTGTTTATAAATTTAATATTTTGAGTAAGATATATTGATTTCTTAATTCCTTCTTTTCCCTTCTTTTCCTTTTCGAGGACGAAAAGTTTTGAGTGGTGGGGAGTGTAACGAACCGTAATTTTTGATAATTAAAAATAAATAATTTAATAAGATTTTGTGAGTTAATAATGGGAGAAATTAAAAAATTGTGACAATTGTTATTTGTTACCAATTTATCTAATCGATTACAAATAAATGTAAATAAATGTTGTATTAATGTGAGTTAAGACAATAACTGCAAATTGTTAATGTAATAAAGGTATAGAAATATTAATTATATTTACAAGACAATAATTGATGTAATAAAAAGTGTGAAACAAAAACAAAATAATTTATTGAGAATTTTAAAATATAATAAAATGGACAAAAATTTAATATAATGGAAATATAGCAGTTAATACAAATAAGAGATGAGAAACTATTATTTAGTAATGTGTAATTACCGTTTGTATCCAATAGTGTATAAATATGTTTAAATTACTATTAGATAGGAAATAATTGTTCTACTTCTCATTACATTCATTTAGTCCATTTTGAAACTTAATCAACTGAAATTAATGTAATTGAAAATTTTCAATTAATAGGAGAGAGAATGCTAAATTGTACATTAATAGGTGTAATTAAAAGTAGCTTATGTTTTGTGAAAATATAAGGAAAGTTTGATTTAATGAAAATAACATTTACATCAAATAAAATGAATGTTTCATTTATGAATGTAGGTTTAATTTCATTAAAACATAGAATAGAACGATTGATTTTAAAGGAAGAAATGTATGTTTATTGAACTGTGTTTTAGCTTAGAGATTGATTACAAGAATAGGAAATTAATCTATTTCAAAGTTATTTATTACTCTTGTGTATAAACAACAAATTTATAAACGTGTTTAAATAAACAATTGTTCTATTTTTCATCCATTTTAGTTGTCTGTTTTGAAATTTAACCTTGTAAGTAATTGCAATTAATGTAACTCAAATATTTCAATTAAAATGAAAGAAAACGTTGATTGCAATTAATAGATTTAATAAAAGAAATGCACGTTTTGTGCTAAACAAAAGGGTGTTTTAATGGAAATAAAAGATCATTTTGGGAAAACCAAATTGAACGTTTTCATTTTTAAGTTAAGTTTAAATTTTTTTTATTATGCGTAGATAAAAACCTAAATGCGTACAAATTTGAATATTATTTGAGTTAATGAAGTTAATTTGGTAACGTTTCAGAAAAATTGAATTTCAAAAGGTTGTGCGATGTACATCGTCCCTTCTTTTCTTTTGTTATTAATTGTTGCATGAACGTTTTAAAATAGTTACCTTATTATTAATACTATATATATTTATTTCTCCTTTTGTTTAATACCTGAGCCTAGACTTTTAGGTTGTATTAAATTCTTGCCACCTCATTTTCACGTATACAAAATTTTACTTTCCTTTGGTTTGCAAACTTTTCCATTCCTACGTACATTTCCTTATGCATTATTAATGCCTGAAGCTTTCAAAATAAATTGTGACATTTATTTTTTCCCTCCACCTTCATTTCCTAATTATAAATAACCTATAGCTTATTTCTTCATTTGCGTTTTGTTTCTCCTGACACCTCATATCCAAAAGCTCTTATTCTTGCAAATCCAAAAGCTTTCTTTTATGAAACATGATTTTTTTCTTTTCATTTTTCCGTACACGTCCTGTCCTCATCTTAGTTGTTCTTCAATCTTTTCCTGAAGCCTCATCTTGAGAAAAACGTAAGTATTAAAATTTGTTTATTATTTTTTTTGCAGGCTAATTATTATTTTAATAATATTTCTTATAACATGAATATCTTTTGCATATAAACATTGATTCACACGCGATTTCTTCTGTTGGATTCATATTTAAATTTCGCACAACATGAAATTGATTTAGTTGAATTTGGAGACTGTTGAGTTTTGCGCTTTTGTTTGGATTTTTATGGGCTAAAATCAAAGGTGGGTGTTTTAACCCACTCACAATTACTAAACTATCTTATGTTAGTTAAATTAAATCTATGATCTGATTTGAAATTAATTGATTGATGTTTGGTATGTTTAAATTGTCATTCTGGTTAAATTTGACTTTTATTTCATTTAATCATCGTTTAATTTAATATTAAATTTTAAATTGTCAATTTAATACCTATTATTGATTATCAATTATCTATTGATGTTTATTGATTGATTTGGATGATGATTGTAATAGATGTTTGATTTGTTGATATTGGATGACTGGATGTTGTATTTTATATGGTTATAACACTGCAAGTTCCCTATGGGTTGAAATGGTACATACCCGAACGATCTATAGATTAGGAAAAAATCGTTATGGGTTGAAATGATAGACTCGAGCGATTTATGGATTTTTATTTAATTCAATTCAGGATTGTGGTTTGAAATGATAGATAACCGTAAAATTTTAAATTACGGATTGAAATGATAAATATCCGTATCACTTGACCCTAGGTTAGAAAATTATATACGGACACCGGATTGGTTAAATTAAATGATTTTTCTAACAACCCGTATATTTGGACCATTTAAATTGACAATAATCCACACATGTCAACTTAAATAATACAAAACACGAATCATTATGGGATTATAAATACATAAATGTAAATGAGAATCAATACAACATCACAGACACAGAACAGTCACAGAATAATGCAGCGGAAAATACATCGTCATAATAGTAGTTCATGAAGCTACTACAGGAAGTACAACAATGTCTCAACATAAACTGACTGAAAGGAAATACTTAAATGTCCAACAGACTAGTATATCAATACTGGAATAGAAATAAACTGATAAAGATAAATGCTAAGTCTTCAGTATCTTCCACCAACCTTGATCAGCAACTGGATAGCTTCAGACTGACCCGAGCATATACAAAAAGAAACACTCGAGTCAGGACTCAAAATCTTATACAAGATAATCAAGTGCAAGGAATAAAGTCCATAACTCAAAGATGAATAAAATAAACATCTCTAAGGATCCGATAAACTATCTATATATAAAATAGAATACGATAGGTAGATAATGTCTAATCAGTAAAGTACGATATTAAAATAGCGTTAAGGCGTTACCATAATCCCCCTTAACACATTTTATAATGCCATAGTCTATACAGCACCGTAAGCCCCACCGTAAACTAGTGGTTATCAGAGGTACCCCATAGGTATAACACAAAACAAATCGTAGTGGTCGCGAATAGGATAAGCAGTATGACAAGGTACATGAGGCGATACCAAGTAGGATACTACTAGTTGCGTGATCCGGACTGATGTTGAGCATAGCCAGCAGCTACCTCAACACCGCGAAACAACACTCCCAAATCAAGGTTGCACCCAAATCGAATCACATAAGTAATAGATATGGTATCGAAGAAGTGTGTCCGCTAAAGGTGGCGAACCTCAATGGCCCGGCGCGGCTCCTATTTTAGTCATGCCAGGGGTCATCCAATATCGTTCTCTTTCTTCAGTCAACGCGTTCACCAAACCATCCACTTCATTCTGGATCAACACTCCGCGTATAATAGTTATTAAAGTGGTTTTCGTTATCGACAGAGAGTATGTCCATATCTGATCCCGGTCTCTTTAATAACTACGTATTTATTGTCTGATGGTCGTTTAAGTTTAAAGTTTAAACAAATCAAAGTCCAAAAGTCAAGTTGCAAATTTGACCTTCAAAATTTGACATTTCACAATTCAATTTATTTCAAATATTTAAAATCATATTTCCAAATGAAATTTTAGTTTAAGTTCAATTTAATAAGGTCCAAATTTCACTTATTAAATTTAGTTCATAACCAATGGATTCAATTTAATGGTCAATTTAGTCCAAAATCATTAAATCAAATTCTATTCATTTCAATTCATATTTACATTCATCATTACATTAAATATAACCATAAATTCGATTAAATCAATTTCATTAACTAAATTCCCTTTCATCAAAATAGTTTCATTTGATTTATTTACTAAATCCAATTAAATTTCTATTTAAAAAAATCCAATTTCATTTATTTGGTTCCATGATTTACATAACACAAATAAGTTTATTTACGAGTTTCAAATCAACTCAATTCATATTCAAGTTTACAATATCATGATTTAATTAATTCATTAAATTTAAAATCATTTTAAATTTAAATTATCACTAAATAAAATCCACAAAACTTTAGTTAGTTTTATATTCCACTTAAGTCAAATTTCACTTAATCTCAAATTAAATTTATAACGAGTTCCAAATCTATTTAATTAAAACCGAGTTTAAATCTTAATCTAACAAATCTAATAAATGTTGAAATTATTAAATCTTAAAATTTTACTTGTTTCTAAATCTCACTTTAACTTTTCAACTTACTTAAATTTAAATTTTCCTAAATCAAATTACAAATTTTCTCAAATTAAATTTGTCAATTCATTTTATTCAATTAAATAAATTCATTAAATCTGTTTCAGTTGAATCCATTGATTTATTTCAATTAATCAATTAATTTATTTCAATTAAATCGATTAAGTTCGCTAATTAATTTTAAAACAATTTGTTAAGTTCATTTCTAAATTTCAAATAGATTTCAATTACAAAATAATTTTGTTGACCAATCGGGTTTCTTATTTTAATTTTCTATCCTAGGCCAAGTTGTTTAATTGGGTATTTATCATTTCAACCCAAATTCATATAAACCGTTCAGGTCTATCATTTCAATCCATAACGATTTATCCTTATTCTACTGTACATTCGGGTATGTATCATTTTAACCCATAGTGATTCTAAACTAACCAACAACTTGCAATTCAATTAAAATATAAACAATATAAATTCAAATAAACACACATACTTGCATGGCATTTTACTATCATTTCATGTAAATCAATGGTTATTTTTATCTAACTATATAACACATTATATATTAAATCAAAACTATTACGTGAATAAAACATCGTCATTTCATGTGATACAATTATTCGTTTTAATCCTAACATCAAAAGTTTAATTAATTAAGTGCCACAATTTTCTAAAATCACATATAACATCATGTCAATAGTTTAAATCATATTAAATCAACTTACAATACATAGCGTACATTAACAATTTAGAACTAACAATATTCAATTTTAACTGGCATAGCAATTAACAGTTTATTTCAACAAATTTTAACAATCAACAATTTAATATCCAAATTAATATCAATAACAGTTATTACTTGATTATCATAACATAATAGATTGAGTCGTGAATAAAATATTCACCTTGCGTGGTTAGAGATATTGAACGACGAGGCACGAAGACGAATAGATAAGATAGGCACCAACAGCCACGACACAAATATGAACTGTAATCGGACAAAATAGTTATTCAACAATTGTTTAATACAATGTATAAATGTTGATCGTATATATATAAATCATACCAACTATCCAAAGCAAGATTCAATGGGATGGAGATGCCAGCCTATATTCCGGATCAGTAGCTGCAAACCACGAAACCAGAACACATGAGCGAATATAGATTAAATAGAAGATATTATATAACTGTCTATATACAATACAGTTTATATATAAATATAAACTGGTCACGCTCAAAAAGGCATATCCACTCTACTTCAGTTTTTGGGAAGGCAGCATGGAGAGCTACGGCAAAGTCGAGGTGAAGAGTAGGGGTGGTCATCGGCGTTGGGCAGTGGCATCGGAGGGGAGGTCTGGTCGTGTGCTGATGGGTTTGCGAGTGGTGGGCGGGCCAGGGCGAGGTTCAGGTGAGATCTGGGTCGTTGGGCGGAGCCTGGGGCATGGTGTTAACGCTGAAAAGTGAACGCTAACACCCGATGTGTGTAGTAGAATTGTGAAAGCACCACCCGTGTGATGGGAACAGGAATTAAGCAGTAAAATAGCGAAAAATCGGTAAAAGACAGCAGTTTATAGTGGTTCCGCTTGAGGTCGAGCCTACGTCCACTTTGAATCTCTTTATTACTGAATATGGTTACAAGACGATACAATACTCCTATGAAAACAATACAGTTTGATCACAAAGACAATCTCGACTACTAGCTCAAACTTCGACGACGAAACATGATGAATCCGTGTTGGATGTAGGAAATTCCTCTCGAAGCTTGTTGTAGTGTCTCGAATATCTGAAGATCTTCAATTGTTGAATGAGTTGAGAGCTCGGCAGAGTAACGACGCTTGAAGAAATGGTCGGCCAAAAGTACCCCCGATGTTGGAGTTAGGGTGGTATTTATAGGATTGGTCCTGGGTGAATTTTCTGCCTCTAAGTCTTAGGTCGCGTACGACCTTAGTTAGGTCTTAGGTCGCGAGCGACCTAAGTTAGGTCGTGGCCCACTTCTCGACTTAAGTAGTTAGCCTGATGGGGCTGCTCTCGGTCTTATCTGAACAAGGAGGCATGTAGTAGGTCGTGAACGACCTACGGAATAGGCCCATAAGGAGTTGCCTGAACTTGTTTAAACTGGGCAAGCTTTAGGTCGCGAGCGACCTAAAGTAGGTCGTGAGCGACCTAAGGAATAGTTGTTGAAGCCTTTGGGTCATTGGAATGCTTTATGAAGCTAAGTCGTGATACTTCATAGGTCGCTAGGACTCTTCGATCGCAAGGTTCTTATGTCGTGAAGTCTGGAGCCACTAGGTCGCTTTCTTACTGAAAGCGTTAGGTCGTTAAATTTCTTCAGCAGTTAGGTCGAATGGTCTCTTTGATAGTTAGGTCGCAGAGTCTTTTCCGAAGTTAGGTCGCAGGCTTTCTTAGTTAGGTCGCAGGCTTCCTTTAGCACTCTAAGTCCTTAACTCGCAGTCACTTTAGGTCGTAGAGTCTGCTAACCCATGAAGCTTGTTAGGTCGTTAAGTCATTCTGTTCTTTAAGCCGTTAAGTTCCTTAAGTCGCAGAGTTCCTTAGGTCGCAGAGTTCCTTAGGTCATAAGGTTTTTAGGTCGCGAAGCTCTTAAGTCGTATGGTTTTAGGTCGCCGGAAAAATATGAGTTAACATTTGCCCCTCGAAGTGCAGGCTTATGTCATAGGTCGTGCGCTTCGACTTAACTTCGCTAGGTCGTGAGCGACCTAAAACGCTGGCTAACTTTCGTGCCTGTTCGCCTTCCCTTCTCAGTTCCATATAAATTAGTTAGATCGCTTCCTTCTCCCCACTTTACTATTCTGAGCTTCCATCGCCATTGACTATTTTCCAAGCTTCCGAAGACAAATTCAATCCATTCAGTTGTCGATTATTCCTTACCAACATAATTCGTAAGTAAATTCGATCTCCATTCCACCCTAACCACTGTTGAATTACGAATCCCTATTTTTCCGACCTTAACCCAATTCCTTGTATCGTGCTACATTTTGAATTGTTACAATCGACTTTCGATCGCCATTTGAGTAGGCATGGAAATCTATTGAATGTACGATGGATTGGAAATGCTTTGAATCGCTTTTCAAGTGATTCGGTGATGTATGGAGATGATGAACTTCACAAAGAGGTTGATGGACTTCTGTGAAGTTGATAGTGAGTTATCAGGTCTGGTGAAGTATTGCGTGGAGAGGAAGTTAGCAACCTAGTGGATTTGAACATCTTAAGATAACTCGCGATCTAAGTACCTTTGCGACTTAAGGAATAGTTTCGACCTACACTAGGTCGCTGAATGACCTAAAACTTGCGCGACCTAAGACTTTGCATGAGCTAAGAGTTACTCGAGCTAAAAACTACATGACCTAACTTTCTTGCGACATAGGCTGTAGGTCGCGGTCGAGCTAACACTAGGATGAATTTGAAATGCCTTATCCTTTACTTTGCACAGCGCGACCAAAGAAGGTTCTGACCTATGCTAGGTCGCTGGATGACCTAGGACTTGTGAAACCCTGAGACAACTTTGACTGAACTGCTTGGACTTGAATTTTGTTGTATTTCTTTGCAGATTATCTCTAATGCTAATAACCTGTTAAACACAATATTTGCAGAAAAATGGGACGAATATACTACCATTGACTTCCCACATCGAATGACAGATTAGTCGATAAAAAATAATCAACTTAAATGAACTGAATGATTGAAATGCTGTGGAACAGCATTTTCAAGTGAAGTATCAAAGCAAAACTACAATAATCAACCAAAGCTGATTTGTTTGCCATAACACTGTACTTGTATTTACAATAACAAACATTGAAACTCAATAATTGACAAGCATTAACTAATTCGTTTATAGTTGTTTGTTATTTTTTCTAGTTTCGCACAACACTTCACACTTTTTAGGAAACGTGCACCTTCATATTTAAATATCCAGTTGATTGTGTAGAATGACATCTCAACCAGAAGATTCAGGACCAGTCGGAGAAGCTTTCCCGATAGCCAACCCACTGATCGATCCTCCGGAGAGAACTCCGACTACTCTGAGCCACAAAGTTTTTAGACAACTATGTTCCCAATTCGGTATTGCCGAATTGGATGCTATATTCCCTAGAGCAAGCGACACAGCTGACAGGCCACCCATCGGTTTTATTGCAGTGAACCACCAGATGTGTTTAAGCGGAGCTATTCCACCTTTCAATGAATTTCTTCATGAACTCTTTCTTCGATTAGCTATCTCGCCCTTCCAGCTACACCCCAACGGTTACGTTGTTCTGATGGGGTTATGTGTTCTGTTTAGGAGGACGCTTGGCCGTCTCCCGAGCTTTGATGAAATTTGCTACTTATGCATTTTCTCAAAGAACAAAGACCATCCTTCAATCGTGCTTGTAAGAGGTGCCAGAAACCGGAAATTGATTTTGGAATTGCCCGAAAGTGCTCACAGATTTCTCAGTCAATTTTTCTTTGTCCGATGTCCTCCAGGATTCTACGCTGTCTGGAGAATTGGAAGTAAGATTATATTTTTCCATTCGTCTCATGACCTTTTTGAAACATGAATTATCAAATGCTTAACTTCATTCTTTTTCTTTTTCCAGCACTTCCTCTCCCGCTTAGAAATCCCAGCCTCAATTCAACCCTTGAAACCTTAAATGCTGTGGCGGCGGAAGAAAGAAGCGCCAAATTTCTGTTGAAAGATGAATTTTTGCATCAGTATGGACTTTTACACTCTTCCCAATCTACCCAGCCTTATAAAGTCCCTAATTCTCCAGAAAAAACACCGGATGCCCCAGTCCATGCTGGAGAACTTTCACCGAAAGGACTTACCATTAAGACTTCATTGGTCAAGTGTTCTACTCCCACTGACATTATGGAGTCGTCCAACAAATTGAAGCTTTCTCCAGTTATTGAAGAGGAGGAAAATCCTCACATTTTTGAAAAGACGGCTAACGTGGACATTGAAAAAGAGAGTTCTGCTGGGCATCACGGCGATGATACCTTTGATGATTTGAGCGATATAATGATAACTTCTCAGGAACTTTTCAAAGATGATATTTCAAAAGCGATCTCTTCTGTTGTTGAAGCGACTTCTACCTTTAAACAAGCTTCGACACCTTCTACACATGTCGTCTCCGTTCCCACATTAAAGCGTGGTTTGTAGTTTGACGTACGTAGTTCTCACGTCGCACACACTTAGGATTTCTCAGCACTTATAAGCACTTATCCTCTTTTTTTTGAAATTTCTAAACTTTACTTCTTTTCCGTTTTCAGATTCTCCGATGGGGCGTACTGGCTCATACTATGACTCATTTCAGCGCCGTGGAGGCCGTGGATCTTATGACTTTAGGAAATACCTCGATGCCCCGAGAGAGACAGATAAAGAAAGGGCTCGAAGGAAGGCTCAAGAAAGGCGGGATTATGAGCAATGGCAGAGAAGAAAAGACGCTGAGCGATATGATTCTTCTCATAGAAGTGACGATTTCCATAAGCGAAAGTCTTATGATGACAAGGGGAAGACTCATATTGCTGACGAATCGAGCAAGCGGTCCAAGCCAAGTGACGCGTCTGCAATTTCTGAGAAGGCTGATGCTCCCATTTTTCCTAATATCCCGTCTGGCTCTCCCCCTTTAAAGAAGTCTGATATCCAAGCAATCATCAACAGACCCCAGTATCAGGTTAAAGATGGCCCTCCAACACTTCAAAGCCAATTTCCGAATTGGTGCTTAAAAGGGGTGCGCTTTGACATAGATTTGGTCCCGATCGATAAGCAAGACATGCTTAAAAGTCTTGATACAGTTAGGCTTAACATTGAGAGGATGTCGCAATGGCAGAATCTCGTTGATGAACTCCAAAGAGTCAATCATATGAATCTTGAAAACATGCTGACTATGGAGAATGATAAGACTGAATGGGCTAAAATTTGCAAACAGCATGATGCCGAGATGACAAGCATTGCTGATGATAATGCGAGACTTGAGTCCGAGGTCAAAAAACTCAAGGAAGATCTCGCCGCTTCTTCTGCTTCACAAACTCAAAAAGAAGAAGTGTTTCAGAAACAAGTGCGGGATGCGCACGCTGCTCACAGGGATGGTGAGATGAAATTTGCGGCTGAGCAGTTCGTTGTTGAAGAATACCGCAAAAATAACACTCAGTTGCGGGAAACAGTTAATTCCCAGAACGTGGAGATTGAATTGCTAAAGTCCCAACTTGCTAACGCTGAGAAAGAGCGTGATGAGGTTGTTGCTGGTCGAGCTGTAGCTGTCGCCGAAAAAGAGGCGGCCGAGCAATCGCATGAGACAACAAAAGCTAACATCAGCTCCACCTTATTTGACTTTTATCTACACATCGTTCTGGGTCATGGAAGCCTCTCTTTTCTGGGTCCTGACTATGAGGTTACCCTGGCTAAAGTATGGGAAGCAGCAGTTGACATGCTTGGCGGGGCCGGCTATGATGAGGCGGAACTTGAGGCACGCTATCTTGACAAAGAAGCTCGTGCTGCTCTTGCCAAGGGAAAAGAGCAACTTGCTGAAGCTAGAGCTGGAATAGTGGCAGAAGAACATCCAGAGAAGAAAATATCTTTAACTGCCCCTGTCCACACTTCGACTTCGACCGACGTCGATATCGTTGGTTCCAGCTCTCACTTTTCTTCTCCTGCAAAAAATGTCGAGGCTAAGCCCGTCACAACCGAGTCTCCTCTTACTCAAATCGAGGAGCAGAGCCAAGAAGACACTGAGGCTGATAAATTTGAAATTGTCTTGTCAAAACCGACTTCTCCAGGTAATTTTGGCATCGACCCGGGTCTAGTGAATCATTTATTTGATTTAAACGAGTTTGATGACCTTCTTACTTATTACTTAAACTTTGGTGAACCGATACCTTCTCTTTTCTCGGAGAATACCGATTTTAACTTATTTTCTTCTACAGCGGAGGTACCGAATACTGCACAAACTTCCACTCCTTTAGTTGCCGTTCCTCCATCTTTGCAAATTACTCCTCCTTCTGCTTCCCAACCGAGATCACAGGTAGAGAAAATTTAAGCTCTTCAGGGCCTGGATGATCCGGCCGCTTCGCAAGAGCAGAAGGCGGAGGATCTTGATGACACTGAGAAGACCCTAGAGCAGTCTCTTGACGATGACACAAAGCTTTCTACACTGCTTGCTACTCCGGGGAGCGAATCTTCTTCGAAGAGGAAGGGGAAGCGTGCCATAAAGAAGAAGAAGAAGAATATTTCTGCTGGAGAGGAAGCAGAAGTTGATCCAGCCGTGCCTCTTTCTCCTTCCCCCCCGACCCGTTCACAACGGCTTCAGAAACTAATCATTAGGCCGGGTAAAGGCTCCAAAGGTGGCGGGAAGAAGGAATAACAAGCTGGATTTTCTACTTCTTATTTTTTGCTTTTCGCATGTATCGACCGAAGATTGTGCGGGTACCGGTCCCCGCTTCTTTTTGTGATCTGCACAATGTAAAAAGTTTTCATAGTATTGAATAAAATAGCTATTTTACTTGTACAAATTCTTGTGTATGTGAGAATGCATCGGTTTCTCATTTTAGTGTAGAATAAACGATTCTTTTTACTTGTACAAACTTTCTGGTCTGTGTTTGAGAATGCATTTATTCCACATCTATTTTTCATGATATTGCAATGAACTTGCGGTATGTTGCTTGCATATTTCTTTTATTAATGTAACTGAATTGTGTAGTGTTGCCCCCATACCACAAGTGCATTGCAACATTTCTAACTTTTACAAGACTGATACTCTTATTTCAGAGAATAACTATTCCACTTTTAAAGGAAGAATTATTTTGCTTTTAATAGATCATATCTCATTTTTGGAGAAATTTTTACTTTCTCTTTCTTTCTGAAGAACATTTCAACTTTCGGGGATGATCACTTTCATTTGTCAAAAAAGAAAGTAGATTTCCCTATGAAGTGAAATGAACTTTCTGAAAAAAATTTGTAGCATTTCAACTTTTTTAGGAGGAACTTTTTTGAGATGAACAAGTTAACCTTCCTTTGAGAGTTGAACTGTACTTCCAGAGAAGGCTTTTTGTTCGAGTATTCTATTTTCGGACATGCCTCCGGAGAGGGCTCCTCTTAAAGAGTTGTGCCTCCGAAGAGGTCTTGTGCCTCCGAAAAGGGCTTGTGCCTCCGAAAAGGGCTAGTGGTGCCTCGGGAGAGGGCTTTTTGCCTCCGAAGAGGGCATGTGCCTCCGAAGAGGGCTTGTGGTGCCTCGAGAGAGGGCTTTTGCCTCCGAAGAGGTCATGTGCCTCCGAAGAGGGCTTGTGCCTTCGAAAAGGGCTTGTGCCTCCGAAGAGGGCTTTTTGATTGCCTGGAAGTTACTTTCTCATGGTTGAATGGATCCACGGGGCGGACGCAAGTTGCTTGGTTGGATGTTCGTTTGCACGAACGATCGCAACCAATTAACAAGGGCCCTGTTCCTTCAACTTGGGAAGGTGCCCCTCCGGTGGTTCCACCAACCTTTTTGTTGAGAGAAGCATTTCCATTTATTGGCATGCCCCCGAAGAGGTCTTTATCCTCCGAAGAGTTGTGCCTCCGAAGAGGTCTTGTGCCTCCGAAAAGGGCTTGTGCCTCCGAAGAGGGCTTTTGTTGATCAGCTAGTCCATTTGTCTTTTTTGCTTGCTCATAGATGATCCCCTGTTGTTGTTTCTGAGCCTACATTCCTTTCCTTTGCAAGTAGTTTGCTTTGTCCAATTAAGTGTACTTTACTGTTGATTGATTTCACGGGACAGGCGCAAGTTAGTTAATCAGATGTTTGTTTATACAAACGATCGAAATTAGTTAACAAGCGTCTAGTTTTCTTTTCTTTGGAAAAGTATCCCTTTGGTGAAATCATCAACTTTTGATGCAAAATTCATCTTATGCTGGATTTGAATTCGGAATTTTTGTATGGCTTGAAATTTGTTTATTGAGTGATTTACGGGGTTCACTTTGCATTGCAATGGGTAAGCTTTGTTTTAATGACCTGCAATTGTAAATCGATATTTTAGCAATACGTTTAGAGTATTTTTACATCGAAATAAAACAGGCATTATAAAATAGTAAAGAACACAAGATTTATAGTGGTTCGGCCGAGAATCGGGCCTACATCCACTTTATAGCTTTTATTCACTTGCACTGATTTACAATGTCTTACAATACAACTGATACATTCATCATTATTTTACAATTTTGAGCAGAGCTTTTTTAAGTAAAATAAGGATGTAAGTGGTTGCTGTTCCAGGCTCTTGGAATTGGATCTCCTTCAACAGTTATGAGTTTGAAAGTGCCATCAAGAAGTTTACTGCCTATGACATATGGCCCTTCCCAGTTTGGCCCAAACACCCCAGTTGCTGTCACGATCCTTTTCAAGACTAAGTCTCCGATCGCAAAGCTGCGTTGGCGAACTTTAGAGTTGAAATGCCTGGCAATCCCTTGCTGATAAGCTGAAACTCTGAGTCTAGCTTCTTCTCTTTTTTCATCAAGAAAATCAAGTGCTTCAAGTTGCAGCTTTTCGTTTTCAGCTTCATTGAAGTGAATTCTTCTGTGTGAAGGAACTTCTACTTCCACTGGAATCATTGCTTCTGACCCGTATGCCAGTGGAAATGGAGTGTGCCCAGTCGCAGTTTTGTGAGTACTTCTGTATGCCCATAGTGCTAATGGAAGCTTATCGACCCAACCACTTTTTGCTTTTTCGAGTTGCTTTTTGATGGTTGACTTGATAATTTTGTTCACTGCTTCCACTTGCCCGTTTGCCTGCGGATGAGCCACTGCTGAGAAGCTTTTTCGAATTTTGAATCGTTTGCAAAAATCCTGGAATTCTTCACTTTCAAACTGAGTGCCGTTGTCTGTGATTATCTTCTGCGGCACACCATACCTACAAAAGATATTTTTAGTTACGAAATTTATCATCTTTTTAGAGGTAATGGTGGCCAAAGGTTCCGCTTCAGCCCACTTAGTGAAATAATCAACGGCAACAATAGCATATTTGATTCCTGATTTAGCGATCGGTAATGGTCCAATCAAGTCTATTCCCCAAATGGCGAACGGCCATGGGCTGACCATTTGTGTGAGTTCGGTGGAAGGCGCTTTTGGGATTTTTGCAAATCTTTGGCATTTGTTGCACTTTCTGGAGTAAGTAGCGACATCTCGATTAATATCCGGCCAGAAATACCCATATCGGAGAACCTTCTTGGCTAGAGTTTGGCCACCTGAATAATCCCCGCATTCTCCTCCGTGTACCTCAAATAGAATTGTCTTAGCTTCTTCTTTAGTTACACATCGGAGCAATGGCATTGAGAATCCCCGTCTGTATAATCGGCCATCTTGAATTATATATCTTGATGCTTTCCTCAATAGTTTTCGGCGTTCTTTAGAACTTTCTGGCAGGGAACCATTGAGTAGGTATTCTTTGATTGGAGTCATCCATGATTCGTGCTCTTGAGACGCAGCCATAATCCAATCAACATCCATTTCATCAATGCTTGGAGCTGACAAAACTTCCACAGGAACTAATCCCAGTAACTGAGCTTCTCCAGAACTTGAGTACTTTGCTAGAGAATCCGCTTTCATGTTTTCTACCCGAGGAATATGACTTATCGTATAATGATCAAAATCTTCGAGAAGTTCACATGCCTTTGACAAGTATGCGGGCAGATTTCCACCTTTAGCTTGAAACTCTTTCTTTACCTGGCAAATAATAAGTTGAGAATCGCTGAAGATCTGTAACACTTTGATGTTTAGTTCCTTGGCAATTTTTAAACCGGCAATGAGAGCTTCATACTCTGCTTCATTGTTTGTTGAAGGAAATTCCAGTCTCAATGCATAACACAACGATCGTCCTTCGGGAGTTTCGAGCACAACCCCTGCCCCAGAACAGTAATCAATTCTTGATCCGTCAACATACAACTTCCACTGGATTGGAATGCCATCAGTTGTTTCATTCTCACTATCACCTTTGTCAGTAGATTCTGCGATGAAATCTGCTAAAGCTTGTCCGTTGATTGCTCTCCGGGAATGGTAAGTGATGTCATACTGGCTGAGTTCAATGTTCCATTTCAAAAGACGGCCCGAAGTTTCAGGACGAAACAGGACTTGCTTTAGAGGTTGATCAGTAAGAACCTTGATAGGATGAGCTTGAAAGTATGGTCTCAATTTCCTGGAAGCAATCAGCAAACAATAGGCGAGCTTTTCTATCTTCGAATAATTCATCTCTGCCCCAGTGAACCGTTTACTAATGTAATAGACTGGACGCTGTACTTTCATATCTTCCCGTACAAGTGCAGCGCTGAGAGCATGAGATGAAATTGCTAAATAGATGAAAAGATCTTCACCATCACTAGGCTTGGAAAGAACTGGAGGCGTTTCCATATGATGAATTAGTTCATCGAAAGCATTCTGGCATTCGGGAGTCCATTCGAAATTTTTCTTTCCTTTCTTTAGAGCGTCAAAGAAGGGAATGCATTTGTCTGTGGCCTTGGAAATGAAGCGACTCAGAGCAGCGACTTTTCCATTGAGACTTTGCATTTCTTTCTTTGTTTTAGGGGCTTTGACCTCCCTTAGAGCTGTGATTTGAGTAGGATTGGCTTCCATGCCCCTGGCGCTCACAATGAAACCCAAGAATTTCCCGGACTCTACTCCGAACGAACATTTCAATGGATTGAGCTTCATTCCGTACTTTCGAAGAACTGCAAACATTTCCTCCAAGTGACCCATGTGTTCTACAACTTTCTTTGACTTTACCAACATATCGTCAACATAAACTTCCATGGTTCTACCAATCTGAGGTTTGAACATCGCATTGACGAGCCTTTGGTAGGTTGCCCCAGCATTCTTCAATCCGAAAGGCATAACTTTGTAGCAGTAGAGACCCACATCTGTGATAAAGCTTGTGTCTTCTTAATCAGGCTCATGCATCATAATCTGATTGTACCCGGAATAAGCGTCCATAAATGATAACAACTCATGCCCAGCTGTTCCATCCACCAATTGATCGATTCTGGGCAGTGGGAAGCAATCTTTGGGGCAAGCTTTGTTTAGGTCCGAAAAATCGATGCAAACTCTCCACTTCCCATTTGCCTTCTTAACCAGTAATGGATTTGGATAAGTTGAGTTTCTGATGAAGCCGTTTTCCATGAGCCGATCGACTTCTTCCTTTAGTGTTGTCGACCTTTCTGGGCCTTGAGTTCTTCTTTTCTGTTTCAGTGGTGTGAATTTTGGATCGATATTCAGAGTATGTACAGCAATTTCCGGGGAGATCCCACACATATCAGCATGACACCAAGCGAACACATCCAGATTGGTTTTTAAGAATGATATCAGCGTGTTTCGAACTGCTATGCTTAGTTGTGAACCCACATTGAGTACTTTTTTTGGGTCTTTTAAGTCAACAAATATTGGTACCGTTACTTCCACAGGTACCACTCTATTCTCCCCTGTACTGGATTTCCTGGAGTCAATTTCTTTCCTTGCATTGCTGTGTTCGCCAGTACAGGGGCCACTCCGTAGCTGCTACAAGGTTGGTTCTTTGATGCGGAGAGGAGCTGCCGCATCTTTTCCCATCTCTCTTTTCCTGGCCTCTCGGAGCTCTACAAGATAACATTCTTGCCCCACGTTCTGATCTCCCTTAATGACGACAACAACCCCATTATCAGTGGGAAATTTCATTGTTAAGCACCATGGAGCGAGGACGGCCCTGAAAGCAGCAAGAGTAGGCCGACCCAAGAAAGCATTATAGGCGGAGAATCCATCAACAATTACGAAAGTTTGCTTCCGAACCAACTTCTTATGTCCTTCGCCCATTTCAACAAACAAGTCCACCGTTCCAATTGGCTGTTTCAGCTCTCTTGTAAATCCGACAATCTTGTGTGAAGAAGCTTGTACGTCTGTCATTGGAATTTTCATTTGGTCAAACGTCTTCTTAAAGAGTATGTTGCACGAAGCGCCACTATCAACCAGCACTCTTCTGACAATAGCCGGCCCAATACCGACAGAGACAACTAAAGGGTCCTCAGTGGGAGCTTCCACATTAATAGAATCCCTGGTTCTGAACATAATATCATCATGAAAAGTCTTTTGCTGCTTCAGAGGTGCAGCATCTTCCAAGATCAAGAAACTTTCTTCAGTTGTAGCATACTTCAAAGCTCTAGCATACCTTTCCATCTCACCCCAACTCCTGCCAGCTGGATGAGGTCCTCCTGTGATCACATTGATAACAGGTCTTTCTTTTTCAGCGGGACTCTCTCCCGAACCAGATGAATGAGCTGGGGGCAGTTGCCCTTGGTTAGATGAAGACGGGTCTTTTCTATTCCTTTTAACGTATTGCTGCAACTTATTCTCTCTTAACAATTCTTCAATCCGGCTTTTCCAGTGGCGGCACTCGTTGGTATCATGGCCTGGTTGGTTATGAAACTTGCAAAATCTTCCGCTTTGGACATCATTTTTCCCAACTTTTACTGCCGGTGGTTTTGGAAATTCAACAGCATCCTTAGTGGCGATGAAAATATTCTCCGGTGTATCAGTCAGAGGGGTAAAATCCGAAGGTTTGAGGAAGCAGGGCTTTTTGAGATCTTTCTGCTTCTTTCCACCATTACTTTCCCTCTTCTGATTTGCAGATTCTTTCTTGTTCTGAACTGTAGCATTATTTTCCACCACTGTTGTCACAACTTTAGCTGACGCGGAGAGATTCTCTAGGCGCATGATCTCATCAGCCTTTTTGTAGAACTTTTCGAGGGAGTTTGGTTCCTTCATTTTTAACCATTTTCCAAACTCGCTTGACTTGTCAATAGCCCGCATTAAGTAGGTCAAGATCATTCGCGGTTCCGCGTTATCAACTTCTGCTAGGGCTAAATTAAAGCGATTCAGGAAGGATTTGATGGGCTCTCCAGGACTCTGCTCAAGACTTGAGAGAGACATTATATCCTTTGCTCTTGAAATGTACAATCTGAATTGTTCCTTGAATTTTCGAGTCAAATCAGAAAATTGATCAACAGATCGCAACGGAAGTTTGGTAAACCAAAGTAACGCCACTCCTTCCAAGTATACCGGGAAATACCGGCATTTAATCTTGTCAGTTGCTCTGGCGCCAGTCATATGCCAATCATATTTGTAAAGGAACTGATTCGGATCACTCGTTCCTCGATAAGAAGGAATGGTAGGTGGAATGAATTTTCTGGGAAATTCAGCTTTTAGGATCCTTTCAGTAAATGGAGTTTTACTCGGAGCGAATCCCCAATCATTCTCATCTTCGTTTCTCTGCATGCTTACCTTCATTATTTGCCGAACCATGCTAGAGAGATACTCCTCATTGTTTAGAGATTTCGCGGAATAGACTACGGCCATTTTCTCTGAGGTTTGCCCAGGTAAATGCTCACGGAGAACCGGTGATGGCCCTGATCCTTCAGCCTGGAGGGGTGCCCCTTCAGCAGCACCTGATCCCCCTTGTGGAATATTTCTCCCTTCGAATTGGGAGCAGCATTAGCAAAGTTTTCTTCATTACTTACTGGTCTTTGATTAGCCCCGAGCAGAGCATTCAACTTTTCCATCATCAGATTATTCTGAGTTTCAATCTGCTGGTACAGTCCGGACACAGTAGCATCCAACTCTTCTCGCATCACCCCGACGCTTGGAGCTGCCTGACTTGGAGAAAGAGAAGTGGCAGTATTGTCACGGTCATCATCAGATCGGACGGACTTGCGTTTTCTTCCAGGAGCCATTATGTCTGATAGGCTTCTGGTTTTAAAGGAAATTCTTTCAAGAAACTTCCGTGAAGCAATGGTGAATGATCGCCTGAGTTGGGTTCTCAATGAAAGCACCAAAATGTTAACGCTGAAAAGTGAACGCTAACACCCGGTGTGTGTAGTAGAATTGTGAAAGCACCACCCATGTGACGGGAACAGGAATTAAGCAGTAAAATAGCGAAAAAGCGGTAAAAGACAGCAGTTTATAGTGGTTCGGCTTCAGGTCAAGCCTGCGTCCACTTTGAATCTCTTTATTACTGAATCTGGTTACAAGACGATACAATACTCTTATGAAAACAATACAGTTTGATCACAAAGACAATCTCGACTACTAGCTCAAAGGGGATCAGTTCGCCAGAGGTGTGGTGGGAGCAAGGGTACGGCGGTGACATGAGTCTGGGAAGGCGCGGTGATGGGTGGGCTTGCTGAGGCCGTGGGTTCGGGTTGGGATTTGGGTCATTGGGCGGAGGCTGGGGCGTGGCAAGTCGTCGGAGGGGATCAGTTCGCTAGAGGCGCGGTGGGAGCAGGGAGGTGGGCAGGCGAGGGCGGACGTGGGCAGTGGTGTTTCATTAGCTGGAGAGAAGACAAAATAATAAAGAATATTACGAAGAGGAGGAAGAAAGATGAGCTACGTACCAGAGTAGTTTAGAGATTGCAAACGAATGAAATATGAACCGAACCTAGTATATACTGAATAGTACAAAAATCAAAAGTCTCCAATTGATTGCCTCGGTACTCAAAGAAACTGTTGGGTTTCCTAGGGTAATTACTGACCAGAAGATGCTTCGAATTCCACCCAGTGCAGCCCAATAAACACTGGTTTTAAAAGTGTAACACACAGGTTTCAAACCCGTTAAACAATTGTAACTTGCAACGCCGAACTCCGATTGGTACAAATAAATATAGCGTTTTGATCAACGCGACGAGCCGAACACAACGGTATGAAGATATTGATGATTCGACACTATTTTCGAAGTTGTTAATTACAAATTGAACCATTCGCACGCGCGAACAATTTTACTAGCAATTAAAAGCGGAATTTGACAAAACGAAATGTGCCGACATGATCAGAATATTTTTCTTATGCAACATTGTGAAAAATATTTGGATTCGAACAATAGAAAATTTACACTTACAATTAAACTAATATGTAATGCGACGAACGAAACTAACTTCAAAATTTTTCAACAAAATTTGGCGTACGCCTATGTCTATCTAGACGCATTCCAAATGTGAAGTTTGAATAGCAACGGAAGTTGTTTGTGAAAATTCAAATTTCTACACTAAATAAACAATTTTAAATTTTAAACTGGGTCTGAATTTCAGGGTCGTTACATTCTCCCCCACTCAAAACTTTTCGTCCTTGAAAAGGAACAAGGTAAAGAGTAGAAGAACAGATAGAAGAGATACGATCGATATAGAATAGATTATCGAATAAAATATAGAATATAGAATAGAGTTTACCTGCAACAAACAATTCTGGATTAGAATCCCGAATACTCTGCTCGGTTTCCCAAGTACAACCACGATCATCGAGACTCCATTGGTCTTTGACTAGGCTAACAGATTTCCTTCTAAGCTGCTTCGTATCTCTATCAACAATACGAAGTGGTCTCCTCTCTATAGTCAAATCCGGCTCGATATCTACCTCATCTAACTAAGCAATAGGAATGGTCATGGACGGGTCACGCACAACTTTCCGAAGATGTGAAACATGGAACACGTTGTGCACACCCTCAAATTTCTTTGGCAATGCAACTTTGAAGGCTAGTGTACCAATCCTCTCAGTGATAGTAAATGGTCCAACAAATCTAGGATCAAGCTTCCCTCTTCGACCAAATCGAATATCATTCTTCAAAGGTGATACCTTCAGAAATACCTCATCCCCAACCTGGAATTCCAAATCTCTTCTATGCCTATCTGCATAGCTCTTCTGCCTATCCTGTGCGGTCTTCATCTTCCTTCTGATCTCATTAACCTTCTCGGATGCCTCCATAATCATATCTGGGCCAAGAACTAATCGGTCACCAGGCTCAATCCAACAAGCTGGCGATTTGCATGGCCGTCCACATAAAGCTTTGAACGGTGCCATATCGATACTCGCCTGATAACTGTTATTATAAGTGAATTCAACCAAATGGAGATGGTCTTCCAAAGATCCACCGAAATCAATAATGCAAGCTCGGAGCAGATCTTCCAAAATCTGATTTACCCTCTCAGTTTGGCCATTGGTTTGAAGATGATAAGCCGTGCTCAGATTCAGTTTAGTGCCCAAAACGTCCTGAAATGCCTTCCATAATTTACTAGTGAATATAGGATCTCGATCGCATACAACACTAGACGAAACTCCATGAAGTCTAACAATCTCTCTCATATAAATCTCGGCCAAACTCGAAGCAGTACGAGTGGTCTTAACTGGAATAAAGTGAGCAGATTTGGGCAACCTATCAACAATCACCCATATACTCTCGTTACCTCTTCTGGTCCTCGGTAATCCATCAATGAAGTCCATAGAAATCTGATCCCATTTCCAACACGGAATCTCAAGAGGTTGGTGTAATCCGGCCGTCTTCTGGTGATCGGCCTTGACTTGTTGGCAAGTAGTGCATCTATTGACATATATAGAAATATCTCTCTTCATCCCACTCTACCAATATAAACGCTTCATATTACGATACATCTTAGTAACACCAGGGTGAAATGAAAGCGATGACTGATGATTCTCTCTAAGCACTTCTTGCCTCAATCCATCAACATTAGGAACACAAATACGGTTGTCAATCCTCAGAACTCCATTACTATCTATTTGTGCTCCCACTTTACTAACAGCATTTCCAACTCTACCAAGAACTAACTCCTTCATGCGATAGAGCAAGGTGTCCTCATATTGCTAAGCTTTGATGCGATCCATAAGAGATGGGGAGATAACAAGCTGAAGTAACATGCCCTCAACAAGATTACAACAAGACAATGCTTTGCTGCGGCTCAAAGCATCAGCTACAACATTTGCTTTTACAGGAGTATAATTGATGTCGAGATCATATGCAGCTAAAAATTCGAGCCATCGGACCTGTCTCTGGTTCAAATCCTTCTGAGAGAAGATATACCTCAAGGACTTATGGTCTGTGAATAATTCGAATTTAGTTCCCAAAAGATGATGCCTCCATGATTTCAAAGCAAATACAACTGCAAGAAGCTCTAAATCATGAGTTGCGTAGTTTACTTCATGGGTCTTCAACTGACGACCAACATAAGCAATAACCTGACCCTTTTGCATCAAGAAAGCGCCTAAACCTTCTCGACAAGCATCGATATAGACAGTTAATCCTTCACTTCTGTCAATTACCGCAAGAACTGGGGCTAAAGTTAACTTGCGCTTCAACTCATTAAAAGCTGATTCACACTTCTCACTCCAAATAAACTTGACATCCTTTCGAGTTAAAGCGGTAAGTGGGGTAGAAATCCGGGCAAAGTGCTCAATAAATCTGCGATAATAACCGGCTAAGCCCAAGAAGCTACAAATATCTGTAGGAGTTTTAGGAGTCTCCCAATCCTGTAGATAAATTTCAATTTAGAAGGGAAATAAGATAGATCGAATCGAAATAACGAATATGATAGAACTTACATTGATTACGGCGACCTTAGCTGGATCGACCGAAATCCCATTTTCAGAAACAATATGGCCAAGAAATCGTACTTCGTCTCGCTAGAAGTGGCATTTCCAGAACTTAGCTTTAAGCTGATGATTCCGAAGAGTTTCCAGAACATAAGCAAGATGTGTTTCGTGCTCTTTCTCATCTTTGGAGAAGACGAGAATATCATCAATGAAGATAAGAACAAACTTTTTAAGGACATCACGAAAGACTCGATTCATCAAGTCGACAAAATAAGCAGGGGCGTTGGTCAAACCGAACGGCATAACCAACCATTCATAGAATTCGTTCTCGGTATGGAAAGTTGTCTTATGGATACTATCTTCTGCTACTCTGAGTTGGTGGAACCCAGTGGCTAGATCAAGTTGTGAGAAAACTTTAGCTCCATGGAGCTGATCGAATAAATCATTGATGCGAGGCATCGGATAGCGGTTCTTGAGAGTGCGTTTGTTCAGTTCCTTGTAATCAACGCACACGCGAAGAGATCCATCTGATTTTGTGACAAATACAACTGCGGCGCCCCATTTAGAACAGCTTCTACTAATCAAACCCTTAGCAAACAGATCATCAATTTGATTTTTTAGTTCAGCGTTTTCTTTAGGAGCCATCCTTCTGTGAGGGAGAACTACGGGAGTAGCCCCAGGAATAAGGTCAGTGCGGAAATCGATTTCCCGTTTAGGCGGTAGAGAGTTGACATCTCCAAATACATCGGGAAATTGCTGAACAATATGGGTGGTACTAAGATCATCCGGGTGAGCATCAAGAGAGAATATGAAGCTTCCGGCATATTTCTGAGGTGATTTGCATTCAATGACAAGCGGTTGACCCTTGTCACTGACTAGAGAAACAGCACGAGCTTTGCAAGAAATAACAGCATCGAATTTTCTTAACCAATCAGCACCTAATAAGATGTCAAATGCTACGAAGCCAAGCACGTAAAAATTCCAAGTGAATCGATATCTTCCATACAAAAGCACAACCTCTTTACAAATTCTACTGAGGTTGGCAAGTCCTCCAATAGGGTTGGAGACACATAAGGACGTAGTAGCAAGAGTAGGTTCTAATTTGAGATTATTACAAAGATCAATAGATATGAAGCTATGAGAAGCACCAGTATCGAATAATATTCTAACAGGTAAATCATGAAATGAAAAAGTACTCCGTAAAGTACCTTGGTCATCCTGAGCAGGTGGTGGCAGTGGTGAAGGAGTGGTGATAGCAAATACTCCAGATGGTGTGCCCCTCTTCCGCCATGGGCAGTCTTTCTTGAAGTGACCAGGCTGGAGACAAGCATGTCATAAATCATTCCAAGTCTGAGAAGGTGGTGGAATAGCAGCTCCGGCAGATGGACAACTATTAGCATAATGACCCTTCTTATCGCATTTAAAGCAAGTGATATTAGCAAGGTCGATTGGGCTTTTCTGGGAATATCCCAATCCTGTAGTCTTTTTCCAAGCTTTCTTTTGTTGATCAAAGTTCATCTTCCTTTTTCTGGGCTGGCTAGAGGAGGACAGAGTAGGAGTGGCCTTGGCGGTAGGTCCCTTAGGCTTTGCCTCATATCTAAGAGCATGGTCAACAAGCTCTGTGAAGGTGCAGTGGGTGTGGCCAGTAAGCAGGTCATAATACTCTAGTCTAGCTCCCAAAATGAATTTCTCGTTCTTCAGAAGTGGTGTATCAATCAAACCAGGTCCGAACTTGGAGAGTTCATTGAATTTTCTCTCATACTCAGAAAAAGTCATAATGCCTTGCTTAAGATCCATAAAAGTTCTATAAAGTTGGGTTTTACCAACAGTTGGCATCCATTGTGCCGAGAAAGTATCCCTAATCAAAAGATAGACTAGATGAATAACATTCCAAAGATTGAAGGAAGAAATTTAGACCATGAAATCCAAACAAATTTATACCTAAATTTGGCCCAAGTGATGGTGTTCTCCTCGATACGAGAAGTAACAGATTCCCACCAATCTTGTGCGGCATCCTGAAGTTGTCAAGCAGCAAGCTGATGCTTCTGAGTATCAGTGATTTCCAAACCAGAAAATATATTCTCTAAGCTTTTGAGCAATTGTTGAGCTTCAATAATACACTCGGATCCAGAGAATTTAATTCCCCCAAGCTGTGAGTATTCCTTACTAAGAATGGTGAACTTGACTGGAGCTGGAGCGGCTGGTGCAGCCTGGGTAGGAAAATTGCCTCTTCCTCCTCTATTGTTCCTTCTGGTACTCATCTTGAAATACCAAAAGAGATTTAGAACCAAGGATAGAAATCATAGAACTTTAAGGAAAGTCCAATCAACGAATCAAAAGAAGTTTGAATTGAAAGGATTTGGATATTTAATCGATTCTCCTCATTCTTGGGTATTGCTACCCTATCTCTAATGAGTTTATATAACCCAAACTAAGGTTCTTAGGGAAACCAAAGCTTTGATACCAACTGTAACAACCCGTATATTTGGACCATTTAAATTGACAATAATCCACACATGTCAACTTAAATAATACAAAATACGAATCATTATGGGATTATAAATACATAAATGTAAATAAGAATCAATACAACATCACAGACACAGAACAGTCACAGAATAATGCAGCGGAAAATACATCATCATAATAGTAGTTCATGAAGCTACTATAGGAAGTACAACAATGTGTCAACATAAAGTGACTGAAAAGAAATACATAAATGTCCAACAGACTAGTATATCAATACTGGAATAGAAATAAACTGATAAAGATAAATGCTAAGTCTTCAGCATCTTCAACCAACCTTGATCAGCAACTGGATAGCTTCAGACTGACCCGAGCATATACAAAAAGAAACACACGAGTTAGGACTCAAAATCTTATACAAGATAATCAAGTGCAAGGAATAAAGTCCATAACTCAAAGATGAATAAAATATACATCTCTAAGGATTCGATAAACTATCTATATAAAAAATAGAATACGATAGGTAGATAATGTCTAATCAGTAAAGTATGATATTAAAATAGCGTTAAGGCGTTACCATAATCCCCCTTAACACATTTTATAATGCCATAGTCTATATAGCACCGTAAGCCCCACCGTAAACTAGTGGTTATCAGAGGGTACCCCATAGGTATAACACAAAACAAATCGTAGTGGTCGCGAATAGGATAATCAGTATGACAAGGTACATGAGGCGATACCAAGTAGGATACTACTAGTTGCATGATCCAGACTGATGTTGGGCATAGCCAGTAGCTACCTCAACACCGCGAAACAACACTCCCAAATCAAGGGTGCACCCAAATCGAATCACATAAGTAATAGATATGGTATCGAAGAAGTGTGTCTGCTAGAGGTGGCGAACCTCAATGGCCCGGCGCGGCTCCTGTTTTAGTCATGTCAGGGGTCATCCAATATCGTTCTCTTTCTTCAGTCAACACGTTCACCAAACCATCCACTTCATTCTGGATCAACACTCCGCGTATAATAGTTATTAAAGTGGTTTTCGTTATCGACGGAGAGTATGTCCATATCCGATCCTGGTCTCTTTAATAACTACGTATTTATTGCCCGATGGTCATTTAAGTTTTAAAGTTTAAACAAATCAAAGTCCAAAAGTCAAGTTGCAAATTTGACCTTCAAAATTTGACATTTCACAATTCAATTTATTTCAAATATTTAAA
Organism: Allium fistulosum; assembly: GCA_030737815.1. NCBI lineage: Eukaryota > Viridiplantae > Streptophyta > Magnoliopsida > Asparagales > Amaryllidaceae > Allium > Allium fistulosum. The sequence continues at coordinate 598,060,209 of CM060904.1, forward strand.
ATCATATTTCCAAATGAAATTTTATTTCAAACATTTAAGTTAATAATATAATTAAGTATTCAAGTTCAATTAATAAGGTCCAAATTTCACTTATTAAATTTAGTTCATAACTAATGGATTCAATTTAATAGTCAATTTAGTCCAAAATCATTAAATCAAATTCTATTCATTTCAATTCATATTTACATTCATCATTACATTAAATATAATCATAAATTCGATTAAATCAATTTCATTAACTAAATTCCCTTTCAACAAAATAGTTTCATTTGATTTATTTACTAAATCCAATTAAATTTCTATTTAAAAAATCCAACTTCATTTATTTGGTTCCACGATTTACATAACACAAATAAGTTTATTTACGAGTTTCAAATCAACTCAATTCATATTCAAGTTTACAATATCATGATTTAATTAATTCATTAAATTTAAAATCATCTTAAATTTAAATTATCACTAAATTAAATCCACAATACGTTAGTTAGTTTTATATTCCACTTAAGTCAAATTTCACTTAATCTCAAATTAAATTTATAATGTGTTCCGATTCTATTTAATTAAAACCGAGTTTAAATCTTAATCTAACAAATCTAAAAAAATTTGAAATTATTAAATCTTAAAATTTTACTTGTTTCTAAATCTCACTTCAATTTTTCAACTTACTTAACTTTAAATTTTCCTAAATCAAATTACAAATTTTCTCAAATTGAATTTGTCAATTCATTTTATTCAATTAAATAAATTCATTAAATCCGTTTCAATTAAATCCATTGATTTATTTCAATTAATCAATTAATTTATTTCAATTAAATCGATTAAGTTCGCTAATTAATTTTAAAACAATTTGTTAAGTTCATTTCTAAATTTCAAATAGATTTCAATTACAAAATAATTTTGTTGACCAATCGGGTTTCTTATTTTAATTTTTTATCCTAGGCCAAGTTGCTTAATTGGGTATTTATCATTTCAACCCAAATTCATATAAACCGTTCAGGTCTATCATTTCAACCCATAACGATTTATCATTATTCTAATGTCCGTTCGGGTATGTATCATTTCAACCCATAGTGATTCTAAACTAACCAACAACTTGCAATTCAATTAAAATATAAACAATATAAATTCAAATAAACACACATACTTGCATGGCATTTTACTATCATTTCATGTAAATCAATGGTTATTTTTATCTAACTATATAACACATCATATATTAAATCAAAATTATTCCATGAATAAAACATCGTCATTTCATGTGATACAATTATTCGTTTTAATCCTAACATCAACAGTTTAATTAATTAAGTGCCACAATTTTCTAAAATCACATATAACATCATGTCAATAGTTTAAATCATATTAAATCAACTAACAATACATAGCGTACATTAACAATTTAGAACTAACAATATTCAATTTTAACATGCGTAGCAATTAACAGTTTATTTCAACAAATTTTAACAATCAATAATTTAATATCCAAATTAATATTAACAACAATCATTACTTGATTATTATAGCATAATAGATCGAGTCGTGAATAAAATATTCACCTTGTGTGGTTAAAGATTTTGAACGACGATGCACGAAGACGAATAGATAAGACAGACACCAACAGGCACGACACAAATACGAACTGTAATCGGACAAAATAGTTAATCAACAATTGTTTAATACAATGTATAAAGGGGCATTTCACCAGGAGGACAAACTTTGCAGTCCAATTAGTTTCTAGGACACACATTCAAAGAAATTAGTTTGAAGGCCAAAGTCAGCAGAATAATTACTTTCAAGGACAAAGTCAGCAGTCCAATTACTTTCAAGGACATAATTTCATAGGTTTGTAGGCCCTAGAAACTAATTATTTTGCGTTTTGTCCTTGAAAGTAATTATTTCAGTTGTGTGTCCAAGAAACTAATTCCACCGGCTAAAGAGGCCCTTGTGGCTAATTTCCACATGTATAAATGTTGATCGTATATATATAAATCATACCAACTATCCAAAGCAAGATTCAACGGGATGGAGATGCCAGCCTATATTCCGGAACAGTAGCTGCAAACCACGAAACCAGAACACATGAGCGAATATAGATTAAATAGAAGATATTATATAACTGTCTATATACAATACAGTTTATATATAAATATAAACTGTTCACGCTCAAAATGGCATATCCACTCTACTTTAGTTTTTGGGAAGGCAGCACGGAGAGCTACGGCGAAGTCGAGGTGAAGAGTAGGGGTGGTCATCGACGTTGGGCAGTGGCGTCAGAGGGGAGGTATGGTCGTGTGCTGATGGCTTTGCGAGTGGTGGGTGGGCGAGGGCGAGGTTCGGGTGAGATCTGGGTCGTTGGGCGGAGCCTGGGGCGTGGCAAGTCATCGGAAAGGATCAGTTCGCCAGAGATGCGGTGGGAGCAAGGGTACAGTGGCGACGTGAGTTTGGGAAGGCACGGCGATGGGTGGGCTTGCTGAGGCCGTTGGTTCGGGTTGGGATCTGGGTCGTTGGGCGGAGCTTGGGGCATGGCAAGTCGTTGGAGGGGATCAGTTCGCTAGAGGCGTAGTGGGAGCAGGGAGGTGGGCAGGCGAGGGCGGACGTGGGCAGTGGAGTTTCATTAGCTGGAGAGAAGACAAAATAATAAAGAAAATTATGAAGAGGAGGAAGAAAAATGAGCTACGTACCAGAGTAATTTAGATATTGCAAACGAATGAAATATGAATCGAACCCAGTATATACTGAATAGTACAGAAATCAAAATTCTCCAATTGATTGCCTCGGTACTCAAAGAAACTGTTGGGTTTCCTAGGGTAATTACTAACCAGTAGATGCTTCGAATTCCACCCAGTGCAGCCCAATAAACACTGGTTTTAATAGTGTAACGGACAGGTTTCTAACCCGTTAAACAATTGTAACTTGCAACGGTGAACTCCGATTGGCGCAAATAAATATACCATTTTGATCAGCGCGACGAGCCGAACACAACAGTATGAAGATATTGATGATTCGACATTGTTTGCGAAGTTGTTAATTACAAATTAAACCATTCGCTCGCGCTAACAATTTTACAAGCAATTAAAAGCGGAATTTGATGAAACGAAATGCACCGACATGATCAGAATATTTTTCTTATGCAACATTGTGAAAAATATTTCCATTCGAACAATAGAAAATTTACACTTAGAATTCAAACAAAATGTAAATGCGACGAACGAAACTAACTTCAATATATTTCAACGAAATTTGGCGTACGCCTATGTATATCTAGACGCATTCCAAATGTGAAGTTTGAATAGCAAAGAAAGTTGTTTGTGAAAACTCAAATTTCTACACTAGATAAACGATTTTAAAATTTTAAACTGGGTCTGAATTTCAGGGTCAATACAATTTTTGAATCTTTAAATTTTGAATTCAGTTAACTGGTATTTTGAAATGGAAATTGATTTATATAAACTGAATTATTTTCGAAAGTCCAAGCATAAATGTTGAAATTGGAATTGATTTAATGAATTGTTCAAAGGATTTAAATTGGAATTTCAAAGTTGAGGTGTCGAATATAAATAAATTTATCGTAATTGGGATACTGAAATGTTTGGGGTATAACTTTGAAATCTAATTTAAACTAATTTAGACTATTTTAATTTATTTTACTATTTTAATCAATTTAAACTATTTTAATTTAGTTTAATCTACTATAACTTATTTAGTCCAATTTAATCTATTTTACATATTTTAAACTAATTAAATCTAATTTAAATTTATTAAATATATTTTAAATCTATTTAATCTATTTTAAATTTATTTAATCTATTTAAAATACATTTAATATAATTTAAATCTATTTAATCTATTTAAATCATTTTAAATCTAATTAAATCAATTTTAAATCTATTTAAACTATTTTTACTATTTAAACTATTTCAATCTATTTTAAACTAATTTTAAAACTATTAAAACTATTTATGACTACATAAACTATTTTCTAAAATTTCAGACTGTGTAAAGAGAAAGTATTTTCCAACAAACCCGTACCCCTTGAATCGACACTATTTTCCAACATATCGACTCAAAGTGAATGGAAATACGAACCATTAGGGTTAAATAAGAAGGAGGTAGAAGAAGAAGAAACAAAATAACAACAGAATCTAACCATCGCAGCGGAATAAAATATAATAGATAATAACTGATCTTTACAGAAAAGAAACTATATCTGTTTATACATACATAACTAGAATACACATCAGTGTACAAATTAATCAACATCACAATTCAGGACAGTTATAATAACTTGTCCCACATATAGAATACACAACATACAAAACACAGCGGATTATACATCATATACGTGTGATACGTCTCGCCATCCAGCTCGTCTCATGTGCTCCACAGCATCATAACCTGTATCCTATAATACTCGGTCTGACCCGAGCAGTATAATAAAATAACACTCGAGTCAGTCTGGAAAACCAGCGTGAGAAAACACACTCAATTAGATTATTAAAGTTTTCCAAACCCTTTGAAATCAAAAGCATCTTGTAAGACCACGCCACAAATAAACATGTCGGGTTTTTACCTTACGATAGCCAAAACACTTTCTTATCAAAATCCTCTGATATTATAGTAGTGTCTATATACAAATACTTATTCAAATAGCTGAAATTGTTACATGATTAAATTCTAGCATACTAGCCACAAAGTGGGTTCTACAAATAAAAACCGTAAAAGGCACGTAGGGAGAATGGATTTCCAACCAATGACTAGGCACTAGGGTACCACCTGTTACAGTTCCTGGTCTAGATCAGCGTACCGAGGACCACGCCCGATCCCCTGCAACACAAAGCCGAAACTATCCCTTACTGGATAATTCCGAGTAAGATCACCCCACGGTTGGGATCAGCAACCGCACCACTAAGTCGAATAAAAAGGGACATCTAGACAGGGATGACCTCACCCTAATGGGTGCGACCCACATAGCCTTGCTACATAACCCCTAATTTTCAGTCATTCCCGGTTGATGAGGCTCGAGGCTAAGCGTTACCTTTTAGAACATATCCCTTAGAATGCCCATCGTCCACCTGATGATGTTCCGAAAGCATTCATCCATAGAAGTCCATCCCGGGTTCGAACGGAACCGAAGGCACTATTCCTACTACATCCATTTGGAATCACCCTCTGGATTAGTAGCGATTAGCCCTCGCACTTCACTGCTCCATCTTCTATTCCCAACTCGTTTTCCCCATGAAAACGTACAAACCGGATCGAAGTGGTTTTCGAAAAATAAATCCGGATCCTGGTCTCTTCGAAACGATTTGGCCAATATTGATAGTCGGTGATTTAGCTATCAATTAACATTCACAAACATCCATCAACATAAATAATTTTCCAAATTATTTATTATTCTCAAATATCTTCGCAAGATATATTTCTATTTTCAAACCCCTTTGAAACAATTCCAAAACAGTTTCCTTTCACGGAATGCATTTCCCAAATATTTATTTCCACTGAAACACCAAGTACAACATACTTTTAGATTTTAAAATAATTTAAAAGCAGTTTATTATAAATATACTTTATAACATTGAAATTAGAACTACTTTAATACTTTATTAAAATATATACTTTAAGAATTTTTTTAAAATAAAGCTGCTTTATAAAACTAAATTTTCATCTTTCCAAGACATAATACCAAACCACCTTTAAATAATTACTACTAAAATAAATTTGAAAATAATACTTACTTTAAACTTAAACAATTAAAAATAATAAAATTTCTAAACATACTTTAAAAACAACTTTAAAACCTTCAACTAATACTTAAAAGTTTACTTTGGAAACGTACTTGGCTATCTAGGGAAATATACTTCTCTTTCACATCTTTAAAAATAAATCACTATTTAATTTTAATCACATTTACCCATTCCTTTTATAAATTCCCATCTTGAATTTATCCTTCCAAATATCCACTGATATATTACTTCACTTTTATAAACCCAGTTTATAAATTTCATAGTCTCATCTTCCTTTTAAGATCCCAGTTTCAAACACTTAATAAATTTCCTAATTGATTTCAAAAATTTACTTCATTTTAAAATAAATTCCTTTACTTACTAAATTTTATTCCAAAATCCATAAATTTCATAAATTCTGGATATAACTCCTTATTATGATTTTAAACTGGAAATACCAATTTCATAAAAAATCCTTTTATTTCATCCTAAACCTTTAAATCTTGAATTTAAAAATAAATCTTTTATTCCTTTAATTAATACCTCTCAAGTTAAATTTTGTTTATTCCCATTTATTCAAAAATCTCCTTTCCCATACTTGGAATTTATTTATTAACAATTTAAAATCCACCTTCATCCCTTTTCCCATTCAATCTTTAATTAATCCTAAATTCTCTATAATCATTTTACTCAAATTCTCTCTTTTTATTTTCTTTTAAAATCCAAATCTATACATTTTTGGTAACTCAGAATGTCCAAATATATCCAATCAAACCAAAGCATCCAACATTCCAATTATGAATATACTTCATCATAGAATGTCTAATAATCATAACACAGAATATTAACAATCTAAATGATTTTGAGGAATCCAGTTGGATCCCTCCAACCTGTTTCCCTGCATCCACAGATGTTAGCACAATACCAATTCCACTTCGAGGTGGAAAATCGCGGTATATGGGATTAATATAATATCATCCGCTATTATGCGGCGCATAGGGTCTCATCCGCTATATAAATTGCGGGAAATCAATCACTCCAATATATACTATATGCTACTATATAATATATAATATCTAATTAATTCAATCATTCAATCAAATATTTAAATTTAACCATTTAAATTTAAATAAAACCCAGATGAGTGAGATTAACTCACCTTTGCTCCTTATTTGCAACCCAATCCAATCTGGCTTGCCTCTTCACTATTTTTGACCTTGTATAAGCATTATGGATTTATTAATATTTGAACTATCGAACAATTTATTTCCCATTTAATAAATTTAAATTACCAATAATTTATCTTAAACAAATTCCCCCATTACTAAATTACTTTTAGTGCCTAAAATAATTAAATAGGTCAATTTAAACCAACTAGTAAATCAAAATGTATATTTGTATATTTATTTTTCTTTTGAAACTACATATACTAAGAAAATAACCTATATACATTTTAAAAAATATAACCTTTATAAGCTCTACACCGTTTTAAAATTCCTATACTTCCAAAAATCCTATATATACACATATTTACTGTTTCACTAATATGTATATATTTATTTAATTGAAACAGAATTACCTTCACTTTAATGTATATATTCATGTATATGTAAATCTTAAATTTGAAGAACAAAATGTTATCTATATACCTTACTTCAAAATAATTCTTTTCTGTTTTCTATTATCGATTCCAGACTAAAGTAGTTTAATAAATTACCAAATTCATAAATGAATCCACATATTTCCTTTACCAGTTTTAAACTTATTTAACTAAAATAAAATTTAATTACCTTGCTGTTATAAATATAACTGATTAAACATTTAAAACAAACTGTTTTATATCTTACTGCCAATTTTAAATTCTTACCCATATAAATTAAAACAGAAATGAAAAGGTTGTGTTAAAAATATTTCTGTAAAATAGAATTTTTTTTCATTTTTACCTTGAACATATACTAAATTAAATAATAATAAAACTACCTGACAGTAACCACCCAAAGCACAAGACATCGGTGACACGCCTCCCATCAAACCCTAGCTCAAAGTCTCAACACCTCGAGTCGTGAAGCCCGTCGCGACTCTCCAATCCCAATCGAACGAACTCTTGTCCTGCTAGCCCACAAAGCCGTCGCCAAAGCAGATCGACGACTCCTCAAGTCGGCCTCCATCGTGCGACACCCTAAAGTCCGAACCTCCTAGAGCATTCGCGCTTCGCGATGTTTACCCCAACGCCACTCGAACACGGTCAACGCCCACGACTCCTCAGACAAGCATCTCCAACCCACGATGCCATCACCAGACCTCGCGCACTCCAGCCTTGCGAATCAAAACGCGAGCAGATGTATTATTATTATATTTTTTTTAAGGAATGAGTGGTGGAATGAATTCGATATTCGAATTCCAGAGATAGAAGGGAAGCTCGCCATTGAATCGCGATAATACAGAGGGAGAAAAGAAGTGTTCTTGGTTGAGTTATCCAAATAAATGAAAGGAACATTGGGATTTAAAACGAGAAGGAACGGCGTTGATTTGAACGAAGAGACAGGTATAGTAGGGCTGCTGGCTATAGAGAAGGAAAAAGTGTTGATTGTGAATGAAAACAGACTGGTGGGGATTTCAGCTGAAAAGTGGGTTTTGACTAGTCAAACAAAGGATATATTATATTTGAAATTCAAGTTAAAATTTTACTTTTAATTATTTAAAATTAATTAAATATCACAACTTCAAATGTCCAAAATTCCGGGTCATCACATTCCTCCCCCCTTAAAAGAATTTCATCCCCGAAATTACAAGTTAGGAAGAATGATTCAATGCCCGTCAACTATTCCAAAGCCAGAAAGTTTTCAATGACTTCCCAAAACAATCTTTTTATTAAAGACACACTAACCATTTTTCTAACTTTTCAAACTTATCCATAAGTTCCCATACAATATTACTTACTTAACAATTCAAATTTAATTTAAAACCAAATTATAAATTATTAAATTTCTCAAAATTTTTCTAACTCCTTAAATTTCCGAAATTTTTTGCCAGCGTCTCCTTTGCGCGGCTAGCTCGGTAAAACAACAAAATGCCTCTAGGGGCCACCAAATTCTAAAAGAAAACAAAATGCCAAGTGGCAAAATAAGAAACCCATCAAATTTCATACTGAAATTTTAAATACATACCTTATTGTCGAGCCTTTTAAATTTATTTTCTAGAATCAAAAATACCAATTCCTTTTGCTTCTTAAACACCTGTGTCCTACTCAGCAATAATATCCAATTACAACATTCAAAATCGCTTTACACATTTCTTCACAAAAGTTTTCATATCTATTTCATTCACATTCGTACAATGCACATTTATCATTCGTACACAATACCAAATTCGATCGCTCATTCGATCACACAATTTCACTTCCGAATTAGTATCGTCCACCTGATTCTCTAGTGCGGACTCAGATCTGGTTTCTTGATCAGAAACCATCATCCTCCTTGCATAGCCACAAACTATGATAGAGAATTTTCAGAATCAATCAAAAATCCATATCCAGGGATCGCCGTCGAAAATCGAGTGAAAAATCCCAACTCAGATCAGTATAACTACCTGGAAATTCTATGCTCGAATCCGGATCAAATCACTATGCGAATAAAATAATATACGTACATCCTACGTATTAATTTCAATTGATTATCAACTATATCAATTCTCTTTTATTCACATTCATTAGATTTCTATTTACTTATTCCCAATTTCCCTTTTCACAACTTTCAGTTTTAATTTCCATTCAATTATTCACTTAGTAATATTTCTCCATTCCAAAATTACTTAGTGTGTTCTCAATACCAATTTACTTAAGAATTTCATTCTTCATTTCTTAAGTTCAATATAAATATTTTATTATATTTATTTTCACTACTTCACTACTGAAGTTTATATTCAAATTGAATTCCACTTCCATATAAATTTCAATTTGCTTCAATATACTAATTACTTACAAACTTCAATACTTTTATTTCCATCTTTTCCAAATTTCCATTTTCAATTCTACTAGAATTCAATTTATCTTCAAACTCTGAATATTGAATTTTGTTCACCTTATCTCAACCCATAGTTAATTAACCATTTTCTTTTATTAGTTTCACTTACTAATTTATTTAAAATCTCAAATAAAAGTTTATTTGCAAACTCTTTCTTCCTTCAGTTTCTTTGAACAATTTCTTCGATTTCACCTTACTTCACATACACATTTTTTTTAAAATTAGATTTCAATATTCAGTTTCACCTCTATTTGCTTACGACTTTTAAATCCTTTGTCGTTAGTGAAAATTCCCAAAAAAATTTCTAACTCCCAAAATTTTCGAAATTTTTTGGCAGAGTCTCCTTTGTACGGAGGAGCTTTTACAATTTGACAAGAGATATAAATATATATACATCGACGCACACGGTCGGAAAACAAAAAAAGTTCATATTTCCTATTTTTATTGCGTAGGCGTACCTTATTTAGCATTTTTAAGCAAGCGGCTTATTTATTTAGCATTTTGCGCAACCAAATCCAGCCAAACGGCTTCCAAAAACCTGTACTTACTCAATTTAAATTTGTAAGTGACATATATAGGAAATTCATTTACATTTCACTTATTCTCAAAAGTAAACACATAGTTTTCATAAGCAAAACATTCAAAATTCTTTCTATTAGCAATTTATATGGTCTCGATACAAATTAAATTGCTTACAACTACCTCACACATCATTCCTATTCAATTCTAGTGATTTACAACTCACTTTCTTACATTCTATTCATTTTTAAGCGAAACGAATTCATATCCATTTCAACTGATTCAAAAATCATTTTATTTTCTTTTATTAACTCGTAGAACTTTATACAATCTCGTTTACGTTGAACGACAACCATTTCTATGCAAATTTCGACGATATTCACTTAATAGAATATCCTTTCTAGTTTATAACTAATTTAAATTGATACCAACTCGATCTATACTTTATTCTATTTCATTTCCAATTGATTCCATTCAATTCATTTTGCATTCTATATTCACATTCATTTAATTTGAATCCATTTATTAATCTTGGAACATTCCATATTGATTACATCAAATACTCATTCCATAATTTATTTACAAACCAAACACTTATCACATCAAATTGGTATTCAACTTGCATTTAACCAATTCAAGTTCCATTTCCATATTTCATTAACTGATTTATTATCAATTAGTTTATTCAAATTTTATATCCAATATTTGATTTTTATTTCAAAAATCACTTTAACAATTTTACTGGAGCTTAATCTAATTTAAAATTTAAGTTGTGGAATTTTTTTTTCCATTTCCCAAAATACAAAACAATTTTATTTGCCTTATTTATTTCACTTCTAAATTTTATAAGTCACAACTTATTTATATCCATACTTACATCAATTTACAATCAATCCCATTCACATTTTACTTTTTAACTCGGGATTATACATTTTATTTAGCCAAGTATATATTTTTATTATTCCATAACCATTTAAAATAAGATTCCAGAGTTTAAACAATTTCCCAAAATTTCAAAATCACCTTTGAAATCAACTATATCCAAAACCCTTTTCAATTTCCAAATCAAACCGAGTTTTTGCAAACAACTCTAATGCCCACCCTTCAGGTAGCAATTCTCCTCTTGGAAACTTGAAAATGAACGTCGATGATGCAGTCATCACCGTAGTTATTTTCTAGCAACCGAGAAGAGTTTAGTGCTTTTATCTCTTCAAAAACATTTTCAAATATTTTTAATTTCCAAATCTAACAAGATTTCAAATTCAAATCAAAAATATTTCTAGAATAATACTATTATTTCTCCAAAACCTTTGAAAACCATTTTCAACCCAAAAGTATTTAAACCTTTCCCAAAATTTCAAATTTTAAATTCTTTCAGTCTATATTCGACATTACTCTGGATTTTACCTCATTTCAATTATAAATCACATTTATAATGCACATTCATAAATCCCATTTTATATATGAATTTATTTCTTAGTTTTTAGTTATGATTTCAATTTCTTATTAAATTTTCTCACAACAGTGATAATAACTTAAGATTATCACTCCTTAACAACCAAACATCCATATATAACTATTATAATTTTCGAAAAATTATTTCTTTTATATACAAAAATAATTTGGGTAAAATTATTTCATTTACCCTATTTTAAAACAATACTGTGTCGAATTGTTCTATTCAAGTGTTTAGAGATCCCTATCTGTAACGACCCGATATTTTCAACCATTCGCATCCATTATAAGTGTAGGTAGATACTCATGCCGGAGTTGAATTGCTCAAAATACCGCATTGTAATTAAAATTTGGCAAATCTCAGAATATACAGTAAATAAATAAAATCACAGATCACAGACACAGAGTAAAATAATGCAGCGGAAGTAAAAGAAATAGTAGTTCATGAAGCTACTATCTAAATATGTCAGAGTTACATAAGATACAACAGAAGAAATAGAGTACAACAAAAGTCTCAATTAAATAACCAAGTACAAGCTAAGTAGAACAACGGAATTGAAATAGATAAGACATGACAAGCAGATAATCTCCAACGATTCAAATCTCCAAGAGAGTGGAAATCCAAATCTGTGAATAACTCAGACTGACCCGAGCGTAAAGCAAAACACAAAATACTCGAGTCAGGACAATATATACCTATATAATGTAAACCAACTCAAGTGAACTGTAATAAAGGTACAAGTAACTTAAAGAATGCTTGGGATCGCCCATTCTCTAAGGATCCGTTAAACTATCTACTATGTAGTAATATTCGATATTATAATAATGTCTAATATAAAATAAACATACTTTTAAATAGCATTAAGGCTTTACATTTTCCACCTTAACACGTAATAGTCCCAGTAGTCTATCCAGTATTAGCATACTCCCAAAATGAGGGCTACCCTCGATACTCCACAGGCTACGGGAGAAATCACAAATCGTAGTAAAGCTCGATATGGTAGGTGACACGGCACAACTAGGCAATGCTAGGGTAGATATACCAATTACGCACACGGACTGATGGAGCGCATAGCAGCCACTATCGTCCACCTCGAACAACACTCCCAAATCGGAGGATGGCCATCTAATCAATCACAAGTAAGAGTATAATATCGAAGAAATGTGTCCGAGAAGAGGTGCTACCTCACTGGTCCGAGATCGCTCCTATTTTAGCCACCTTTTGCCAACTCACGGGAGTTGGGTCCACGTAACATACCTTAAGAACGTCACCACCATCCTACTTCATTCTGGAAACTCCACCGCGTACACAGTTGTCAAAGTGGTTTTCGGTATCGACAGAGAGTATGTCCATATCCGATCCCGGTCTCTTTAACAACAATCGTTATTATAACCCGTGGTTATAAGTTTAAAAACAGTTTATACTTCAAAATAGAATATAATTTCAAATCCAAATATTTATCAAAATAAAGATTTAATCAATTCCAAACCATTTCCATATTTTTAAAATATCATATCATCTCAAAACTTCATTTCAAATCATTTTAATATTCCAAATATCATTTGAGTTCAAATCTAAATATTCAACTTTAAATACCTTTTAAATTTAAAGGTATACTTCATTTATTATCATTTCAAGTCACCTTTTAAATAGTTTATATTCCAATCAAATAATTCATTTAAACCTTTTAAAAGTGTAATTATTATATTTTCAAATCAAGTATTCAATTTCCAAAGTTTCAAACCATTCTGAGTTCGTTTACTAAGTCAAAAACCCTAACTATTAAAATTTCAGCATTTCACAGCATTTAAAAATAACTGCTATAGGTTATATTTGAAAACATTTTTAATTCAGCAAAGACAGCACTTAAAACTGCTGTTAAAACTCAGTTTTAGTTGAATTATAGTTCAAAACAGAAAAGATAGCATTTCAGAAGTGCTGCGGTAGTTCAGATTTCAAAACAAGGGTTAAATTTGGTTTCAGCAAAGACTGCAGACCATTATAGCATTTCCGGAGAATGCTATAATAGACCTGAGTTCAATATTAGCCTATAAGTTCAATTACAGCAACTACAGCATTTCAGAAATGCTGTAATAGCTCTTTTACACAATTTTAGTTCAAAACAGAATCTATAGCATTTCTGAATGCTATTAAAAGTTAATTTCAGGTGTTAGTGTATTTCCAGCAATTAAATAACTTTAATTCAAAACACATAAACATTTTAAAAATCATATTTTAACATTTAAAATGTTCATTTACATATCGTTTAACATATATCTTTTCATAATAAATTTCTTATAATAAAATCCAATTTTCAACAATTTACTTAATAAATTTAAGTGTAAAAGTTTCCAATTCTTCACATTTCAACAAATAACTTAACACTTCAAATTTAAATTACCATTTCACAAATTTAACTAAATTTCCAATTTTATTTAATTAACTTAACCCTTTAATTAAAACCAAATTTCAAATTTCCTAGTCAAGTTATATTTTAAAAGATCACTTTTAAACATTCACTTATTTAACCACTTAAATTCATAGAAAAATCAATAATACTTTAATGAATCACTTAAATTCAAATTTAATCAAATTATCATATTTACCATTTCCAAATAAAATTTAATATCCATTTTATTTATATAACTTAAATATCATTTTTAACCAAAATTCCAAATTTCCAACTTAAGTTATATTTCAAAAATCCAGTTAAACCATTCATTAATTACATTTTTAACACATGGAAAAAAAATCATAATTTCTTTATTTTAAAACATTTCAAAATCTATTTAAATCAAATTTCATAAATTTTTAATTTTTAAAAATACTTAAATATATCCAAAACACTTTATAAAATAACCACGGGCCTGTATAAAATTTTCTTACCTAGGTCAAGTGATACGGATATGTATCATTTCAATCCGCAATTAAAAAAATGAAAAATCCGGGTTCTATTGTTTCAAACCCGCAATCCCAAGTTAAAATAAATTAAATAAAAATCGTTCAGGCCTATCATTTCAGCCCATAACAATTTTTCCCTATTCTAAAGTCTGTTCGGGTATGTATCATTTCAACCCATAGTGATTCTAGTCTACAGGGAACTTGCAATGGTGATAACTGATATAAATAACAGAATAACATTAAATAACAGTAACATATGATATAACAGGTGTATAAACATCATATGATCATAATATAGTCGAGTATAACATGATAATATATTTCTACAGATTCACAGGGTGTCAATTTACTAGTTATATAGGTACATATTGTCTGGTGAGAATAACTCACCTGTTAAAGCTGGAGATTAGTGATCAAACACACATAATAGATTCCAGAAAGCACAACAAGCACGATATAGCATGACTTTTGATTTGAATGAATGGAGAGCCTTGATATTTATCTTGTAAACAATAACCAAAACAAGACAATATACACATAAATATTCAACGCAAAACAATGTTGAAACAATGAAGATAAGAAGCAACAACGGAATAGATTACTTGACCGTGTTTTAACCATTCAAAAGATCGAACAAGGGGTTCATTTTCTTAGCCATGATGATGATGAGTGTGGGAGAGACAAGGTTAACTCCTCGGATACATAAGACAAAACAATACAAACAATATAAGTTTTCAACCCAAAATTTAAATAAAACAATGTTAGAAATGACTGCATAAAGCAAATAGAAATGCTTGCACTTGCTTTCAACCTTTAATGCTTCAGCCCTAGGTTGGAATACATGGCCATGGTGTGAATTTAGATCTTGTTTGGGTCAATAAGATCGGCCATAGCATGGGAAAAGATAGAGCAAAGGTTTGTGTACATGAACTACACAAGCTAAGGCAACACACCAATGTTTTTATGCAACCACAAGCCACGACTGTAACGACCCAGAATTTTTGATAATTAAAAATTGAATATTTAATTGATTTTAAATATTAATAAATGGAATTTAGAAGTCGAATGATTTATTTTTCGAATATTGGGTTTTATTTGATAATTAAATCGATAAATTAAATAGTGGAATTCCAGGGATAATTAAAAATCGAGTTAAAATGATTTAAAATGATTTGGGAAATTTTATTTAATCATACTGGAGTTATAGAAAGGTTATAGAACTTTCAGAATCGAATTTGGAGTTAATTTGTGAAAATCGAATATTTTAATATTTAATTATCGACTGTAAAAATAGCCAATTTTCGAACAGTCTCAGAATTGAACGAGACCAGTTCCATTAGATCCGTAATAGTTAGTTATTATCGGATTTCAATTTTCGTATCAATCGGAGTTGTCATTTGACCGTGGCAGCTCGAAACGCATCAAAATTGTTTTAATATTAATTTGGCGAGTTAAAATAGTCATTTTTCAAACGGTCTCGGATTTCGACGAAACCAGTTTCATCGGATCCGTAATGTGATATTATTGTATGATTTCAAATTTCGTAATTTTTGAAATTACCGTTTGTCCGAGGCAAGCCAAAACGCCTCGAAATCGATTTAAATCGATTAAATTTAAATTGATCGTTTAATTCCATATCTCGCACAGACGATCGAATTAGCTCCCGAAACACGTTCCATTGCGTTCGGAACGTGGGGTAAACCTTACGAACGTCAGCCGGCATGCTCGAATCGGAGTTCGAAAAAATTCGATGAATAGTAAATCGTTAAATTTTCTATAAAAGCCCCCCTTCTCTTCATTTTGCAAAAGGAAAACAACCCTAGGGTTTTGAAACGTTCAGCAGCCACTTTTATATTCTAAGGCCAGAAAACGTCCTCGTTCATCCTCATTTATCTCCCAATCCGCTAATCGAATTGGAAAACTTCCAACTAGAAGATTGAAGAGGCCAGTGAGTTCTAGATATCCAACGGATATGATCGTATTTGGAGCGGCCAATCAACGGCAAAATGGAGATGAACGTTCGTTGTTCAATCACGTTTTTCGAGAGAGATGCTCGACCGGACTTCATGGTGTTGGGGCCGGTGGTAGCTGGGGGCGAGGCGCACGCAACGGTGGGGGTTTGATAGGGTTTCGTAGATCAGAGGTGGTCGCGATTTACATTTGTCGACGTGCAGACATGGGTTCCTTGTCGCGTTTTTTTGGTCTGGGAGGGTTTCACGTGGGAGAGATGAAGAACGAACGACCTGATGATGGGGGATGGAAATCGTGCGCTCAGATTTAATTCCAGTAATAAAATAAAAATAAAAATGTTGTAAATTTAATTATATTAGAATCGTATAAACTTTGAAATTGCATATCTTTTTGCTGCGAGGTCGGAATGGAACGAAACAAAAAGCGTTGGCTTCGTTTTGTCGAGCTCTTCGCGATGCAACTGGATTGGAGTCGTTTGGAGCTAGTTTGAATTTCGGGTAAAATTAAACGCGCGTTTAATTTTATTCGAAATAAACGCTGGAATCAGAATTTAAAATCACGGTGAGATCTTCTCACTCAGATTTATAATTGAATTGCAGTTATTGATTGATTTGTTTGAATGTGCTATTAGATATGATAGGATATATCTATATATATAGCAGTATATACATATTGGCATATGTATATATTGGATTGATGATTTCCCGCCTCGTATAGCGGATGAGACCCTATTGCGCCGTTAGTAAGCGGATTTTTATAAAACCCATATACCGCGATAATTCCGTACTGGAGCGGAATTGGTATTGTGCTAACGTCTTTGGATGCAGGGAAACAGGTTGGAGGGATCCAACTGGATTCCTCACCGTATTGATTACTTACAGATATTTTGATATATTCTATTATCATATGTTGATATATGATGTTTGATGTTGTGATTGACTAATTGGTGTTGTTGCATCATCGGATTCAGTTTTGAAATGTAAAAATAACGACTTTTACTTTAAAAGGGTTTTTAAAGTGATTTTTGAAAATATACGTTTTATGGAATTTTTGAATCGATTTATAAACGTAAAATTTTAAAGTTATAAAAGTTATAATTTTTAGTGAAATATAACCGAAGTGTCGTTTTTGAAATAAAAGTCGATTTATTTATAAAATGGTTTAAGTTGGGATTTTGAATAACTATAAACGATTTGTATAGAAAGATTTATAAAATTGATATGTCGTAAATCAAAATATTGGACTTATAAAACGAATTTTTATAAGTGTTAAAAAGAAGTATAAAAGGATTTCATAAGTGAATGAAATTAATAGATTTATAACATGAAGTTATAAAGTGAATAGATGTTGTAGAATAAACGATTTATAAGTAATTTACTTATAAATTAGATTTTTGCACTTAATTGGGATATAAATAGAAATTGCTAAATGAAATGATTTCATAAGTTGAAATTGTTATGAAGTATAAATGTGATTTATAAACGTTGTTTATAAATCTGGAATCACTTATTTTGATAAGTAATTTTAGAAGTTAATAAAAGGAGAATTTTATAAATCGAAGTTGTTAGAAAATATAAAGGTGAATTTATAAACGTTGTTTTATGAATTCGAAATCAATCAAATTTGATGAATGTAATATAGAAGTTATTAAGGGAATTTTATCCACGATTTTGGATAGTGGATAATTCTTGGAATAAAACGTGTAGAAAAGATTGAAATGTAATTATTGAAGTATATTCACGATTTTGGACAGTGAATATGTTATCAAATAAAATGGATATGTTTCGGGAAAGCGATATTTGAAATGAAGTGATTGTTTTAAAGATGTTTTAAAACGTGTGAATTACCGAAATCATAGATTTCAACATTTATTGTTGAAATAGACGTTTCAAGAAATAAGGAAATGATGGACTATAACACTGTTGTTATAGTAAATGATTTTCGAAAGAAAATGTTTTATGTAGTATTGGGATTTATATATCTATCTAATTCCGAATCCCTATACTAGTGATTTCGAGTCGTCGTAACGATGTTTTACGCAACATTCGTTTTGACTCAAATAGATGTAAAAATTAATGATTTCCTTAAAGAATGAAATGTATACTTAATATTGATTTAAGTATATCGAATATTTTCTAAGTGTTGAAAATAAATAGATTTGTGAATTACTTATTTTTATATAAGTATGGAAATGCTTTTCCAATATGAAATGAACTGTTTTGAGATATTATCTTTTAAAGATAAAATGAAATGTGGAAATTGATTTGAAATTGTTTTCAAATGGTTAAGTGTGGAAAATAATATATCTAGTAAAGATATTTTTGGAAATTAAATAATTTGGAGAATTATTTGGAATCTGATGATGTTGCGCATCTTTATTGATAGTTAAATAACCGACTATCAATAATTACCTTTAGATAGGTATTTGTTGTGAATTGGATGATTTTGAATGCCACACTTATTTTTGAATAATCGCTCACTATTCGGGTTAGCCGGGAAAGGACCATGGGGTCGTATAACCCATTCCGAATATGTGATACGTCGTTATGAATTGCATTCGAAGACCGGTGTTGAAGACCGGATATTTTTGAAAACGGAAGGATTACCGTCGAGTTACTCTACATCGGCTGATCTCCGATTTAGAGGTTTTATCACCCTTAGTGACGGGAAGTCCTGACGTGATTGAAATTATCCGGATATGCAAGGGCTTCGTGAGAAGTGCCTTCGGTTCTGTTCGATCCCGGAACAGACTTATATGGATTGTGTGTCTGACGTTACAAATTTGAGATATAAAGCTGGTTTCTTTCAAATACATTTCTGTTGGTGGCGGAGAATTTATTCTCTTAGCTTAACACCCTTCTCTGAGACGTACGAGCTCAGAGGTTATGTAGTTGAAATTTATCAGCGATATATTCCCAATTTGGTGACGTGGCACACTAAGTGTTGCTGTAAAATGATCAGTGTTTGATCATTTGTGATATGATCATTTGTGTAACGACCCAGAATTTCGAACGAATTAAATTGGAAATATTTAATTAATTTTAAATATTTGAACGATGATTTGATTTGAATCCCCGATATAAATTTTAAAATTGGCGATTAAATTATAAAGTTTAATCTGTTGATAGTTGGGTTTAAATTCGAATCTTCAATTTAACGTTGAAGAAAAATATTTTGAAAGCTTTTAAAATTCATATTGACAATACTGAAGATGATAGAAGCTTCAGAATTTAATTTCGAACTGTTTTATTCAGTTTTGAAAATAATCACTCGAACCGATATTTATAAAATAGTCAATTTTCAAACAGTCTCGGAATTCGACGAAACCAGTTCCATTGGGTCCGGAATGTTGTATTATTGCCGGATTTCAATTTTCGTAATTTTCTGAATTGATATGTGAGCACACGGAAATAAAACGCGTTAAAATAAAATGAGATTCGATTTAAATTTAAACTTTTAAATTGGTCAACAAACAACACGTTCGTCCCTTTTATCACGCGCTAAATTCACGCCGAGCATCACGGAAAAATCGTGCAACCATTCACGCAACCCATCCTTCTTCATTTTCAAATACTTCCCCTCATTCCTCAATTCAAATCGAAGAAAGAAAAAGAATGGGAGCCAGTTAAAATGAAGTATCTCAATTTCCTTCTCTCTGCATAAATCAAAACACTATCTCGTTCAAAATTTCTGGCCGCGAACTAAAACTAGGCCGCGATGCTCTGAAGGGTTGGCAATTCGAACTTAATGGGAGGCAGCGCGACGGCGTGTCAGAGGGAGTGGCGAAGACGAAGTCGATTTCTCGAGTTCGCAAGCTAGGGTTCGAGCTTGGATTCACGATCGAAGAAGCCAAAGTCGCGGCGAATTTCGCGACTGGGATGCCGGAAGCGTGGCGGCGAGGAGATGGCGCGCGAGTGCAGATGGCGGCAACATTCGCGAGTGTCGACACTGGGGAAGTCTCGATGTGGGGGCGAACGAAGTCCTGAGGCCAACGGTCGCGTTGTGGAGTGGATCGACGATTGACAGTGGAGGCTGGGGTTTCGTTGGTTTTCAAACTCGTCAGTATAGGTATGGGTATTTTATTTTTAATTACTCTAATTTAAATAACTGAATTTGGTTTTGTAGAGTTTATAAAAAAATAAAATGATAAATAGATTTGTTTTATGAAAAGATTTTCCAGTAAATTAAATTACTGTTATGTCCAAAAGTTATATACAGGAATAATATATATTGAACAGAAATAATTATATATATAGTTAAGTTTGAAAATAGATATATATGAATTTTAAAATATTTGAAGGTTTGTATAAATTTGATTTTTGAAATCTATAAATTACTTGGTAATTTAAAATTTTCAAAAGGGAAAATGAATTGATGGGTTAGTTTAAATATTAATCTGTAGATTTTAAATGTAAACAGTAAAGAAGTATAGGTATATACTATTTATTTTTCAATTAAAGAAAGAAAATTTAGTTTAAAATTTAAAAATATAAATGGTTCATTTTATTTTTGGCATTAAATAAAATTATTAAAAGAGAAATTTGTTAATTTAAATTATCAAAACAGAAATTGGTTGTTCGATTTATTTCAAATAGTAATAAAATCATCTATTGTCTATACAAGGTTTAATACTGTGAAGACAAAGAAGGATTGGATTGGATTTCAAATTTAAAAAGCTAAGGTGAGATTTTCTCACTCAATTGAAAAGTGGAATTTTCAGTTATTGTTTGATTGTCTGTTTGGATTGTTGATATTAGATATGATAGGATATATCTATATATATAGCAATATATACATATTGGCATATGTATATATTGGATTGATGATTTCCCGCCTCGTATAGCGGATGAGACCCTATTGCGCCGTTAGTAAGCGGATTTATAAAAAACCTATATACCGCGATAATTCCGTACTGGAGCGGAATTGGTATTGTGCTAACATCTTTGGATGCAGGGAAACAGGTTGGAGGGATCCAACTGGACCCCTCACATTTATTTAATTCATTTCTATTGGGATGTGATAATCTGTGAATGATTATTGTTGTTATTGAATTGATATCTGGAAATTGTTTGAGAAGCTAAAAATTAGCTAAATGGATGTTTTGACATCATTGGATTCCAAGAATAAACGAAATTGAATTTTTGGAAATCAAAATAGAAATTTCTAAGTGAATTTGATTTTAGAAATTTAATAAATTCGAAGAAAGGAATTTTAAAGTATAAAAAGTTAATTTTTATAATCTTATCGAATTAATTCCAGAATCAAGTGAAAATGTTAAATAAATGGATTTCGTAAAGTAGTGATTATAAATTGAAGAATTTAATTTAAAATTTGGATTTTTAAAATAGATTGATAGAAAACGATTGAAATTTATTTTCTTAAAAAGGAATTTATTTAAGAGAAGATAAGTTGGAAATTCAGTTTAAAATTAAATTGGTAAATTGAAATAAGTTGTGAAATCAATGTAAAATGATTTCAATTTGAAGAATCCATTTTAAAACAGAATATTGAATAATTTGAGAAAATAAGGAATTTATTTTAGTAGTAATAAATAAAATTAGAAATCAATCTGTAATTGATTTAATATTGGAAATGAATTTTTGAGAAATTAGTATGGGATCTTTTATTTAACGTTGAACATAAATTCAGAAATCAATATTGAAATTTAATTGATATTGCAGTTTTTATAAATAGAATTGAAATTTATAAAAGTTGTTATAAACCCAAAGTCACTTATTTTAATAAGTTAAATATAGAAGTTGATAAAAGAAGGTTTATAAGCCGAAGTTGTTATTAAAAAGAGAAATAGAATTTATAAACGTGCTTATAAATTTGAAATAGATTGAATGTGATAAATCTAATATAGAAGATTATTTAAGAATATATATTCACGATTTTGAATAGCGAATTTTTATTGAATAAAAATGTGTAGAAATGATTGAAATGGGGTTAAGTAAATTTTATTCACGATTTTGGACAGTGAATATATTGTTAAGTAAAATGGATTCATTTTTGAAGAAGTAATATTTTAAAAATGAAGTTAAACATTTTAAAGGTGTTTTAAAATGTGTTATGAATCGAAAGCATAGATTTCAACATTTATTGTTGAAATAGACGTTTTCGAGAAATTTAAGGAAATGGTGGACTATAACACTGTTGTTATAGTAAATGATTTCCGGAAGAGAATGTTTTGATGTAGTATTGGGATTTATATACCTATCTTAAAATCCGAATCCCTATACTAGTGATTTTTGAGTCGTCGTAACGATGTTTTACGTAACATTCGTTTTGACTCAAATAAAGGTGTTAAAAGAATATTTTCCTTAAAGGATGAATATATACTTAATTTGATTTAAGTATATCAAATATTTTCAAGTGTTGAAAATGAATAGATTTGTGAAACACTTATTTTTTTAAATAAGTATGGAAATGCTTTTCCAATGAAATGAACGTTTTGAGAATTTATCTTTGTAAAAGATAAATTGAAATTGAATATTGAAAATCGATTTGAAAATCGTATATCAGAAGATATTTTGAAATATAAATTCAATATGGAATTTATAAAGAAATGGGAATTCGTTTTAAAAATAAACGTTGATTTATTTTTGAAGTGTGGAAATTATATATCTAGTAAGATATTTTTGAAGAATAAATAATTTGGATAAATTATTTGGAATCTGATGATGTCGCGCATCTTTATTGATAGTTAAATAACCGACTATCAATAATTACCTTAAATAGGTATTTGTTGTGAATTGGATGAATTTGAATGCCACACTTATTTTTGAAAAATCGCTCACTATTCGGGTTAACCGGGAAAGGACCATGGGGTCGTATAACCCATTCCGAATAAGTGATACGTCGTTATGAATTGCATTCGAAGACCGGTGTTGAAGACCGGATATTTTTGAAAACGGAAGGATTACCGTCGAGTTACTCTACATCGGCTGATCTCCGATTTAGAGGTTTTATCACCCTTAGTGACGGGAAGTCCTGACGTGATTAGAAAATTATCCGGAAATGCAAGGGCTTCGTGAGAAGTGCCTTCGGTTCTGTTCGATCCCGGAACAGACTTGTATGGATTGTGTGTCTGACGTTACAATTTGAGATATAAAGCTGATTTCTTTCAAATACATTTCTGTTGGTGGCGGAGAATTTATTCTCTTAGCTTAACACCCTTCTCTGAGACGTACGAGCTCAGAGGTTATGTAGTTGAAATTTATCAGCGATATATCCCAATTTGGTAACGTGGCATACTGAGTGTTGCTGTGAAATGATCAGTGTTTGATCATTTGTGATATGATCATTTGTTTGATCTTATATCTTTGTGATCATAGGTTGATCATTTTGTTTGACCCGAAGCAGGGCTTTTTAAGAAAGCGTAGCTTTGTGGACGAGACTTCGTCGAGCCTCACACCCCGGAAATGGTCGAAACAGGACGAATGCAGCAAGGTTCTAGGGAGTAGCGCCCCTTAGTGTATGTCATTCCTTCTGGATAAAGGTGGTATCATGGTATGGAGCCCAGATACTTAACCTCTGTGGTTACTGCATTATTATTATCTATGTGGTTTGTTGGAAATCGGGGATCCTCGGGAAGATCGGTGACGATCGGGGGATGGCATACGCGTGTCAGTAGTTACCTATTTTTGCAGAGGTAACCCGGCCTTGTGTTGGCAGAGATCCGGTTAGGTTCTCGGGTCGTCTATTCCAGGGACGTACCCATCGTGGATAGGAAGTTCCTTAGCCTGACCATTTGTTGGAAATCCAAAGAAACAATACGAGCCTTGTACGGTATTAGTTGTAGAACCTGCCATTCACTTATGGTGGCGCCCCACTGTTTGGATGGTAGCTATAGTAGGCATACGATACTGGTCGTATGTTGGCTAAGATTAATATTATACTTTCGAAATGATTTCTACACTATGCACTAATAATAATATTAAAAAGAATTTTATTTTTGCGTAGTAAGCATCTTTGACTATCATAAGAAGAAATCTCCTCCAATTCTGCGTTTGCATTGTGTGTGTGGTGGGAGGTCTTATGGTAGTTTCATTTTCCAAAAGCATTTCAAATTGACTTTAAAAATTATTTTGTTGTTTATTTTAAAGAATAACTGTTTTACGATCTCACACCAGTCACCATGACTGACTCGGAGTTTATTGTTCCCTTCTAAACTCTGGGTGCCCACCAATTTCCACACGGGCAGCCTAGAGTTATATTATCAGGATATTCTGGATATTCTGGAGCTTTGGAGATAAGCTGGATGACGAGACGTAGTATTTGTATCTGATAGTATTTACTCCGCTGTGTATTCTGTATGAGGACAAGTTATATAACTGTCCATTGATGTGATGTATTGTATTGAGTTGTATGTTGACTCTGATTGATGTATGTATAAAATGATATAGTTCTTTTGTTTTTAAATGATATTCATTTATCTATTATATATTGTTCCGTTGCGATATGTGAGATTCTGATATTGTTTTCTGTTCTGCTCTTGTTCTGTTGTTGTTTTTCTTTCTTTTTCTTCTATCTTCTTCTTCTTCTACTTTTTTCTTTTTCTTAAAACCATAACTTTTCGGGTTTCCGGCATTCGATGGCTCAGCAGTCGATAAAGTGAGTATCGATGTTGAATTTTCGAAAGTCGAAAATTTCGGGATGTTACAAGTGGTATCAGAGCATATGGTTAAGCGACAACCCTGCTCTGTTGGGTGTTACTCATTAGAGATAGAGTCAGTAGTACTCTAGAATGAGTTGAGTGTAATAATAGATACGAGCGCGTATTTGTTAGTGAATATAAAAATGTTTTATATTGTGTTTGCTTATCCGTTGAGATGTTTGTGAATTTTGGTCGGTATGTGGGACGCCATATTATCGATAAAGATTTCTAAACACTTAAACGAGGCAAGACGGCACAGTATTGTTTTAAAATAGGGTGAATGAGATAATTTTGCCCAAAACTATTTTTGTATAGAAAAGAAATGATTTTCTGTAAATTATTACAGTATATGGTTACATGGTTGTTAGAGGTAATAATATTAAACTATTATCATTGAAATTAAATGAGAAATTGGAATTATAACTCCAAAGTTAAAATAAATTCACATACTAATGAAATTTAAGAATATAAATTATAAATGTGATTCGTAAGGTGAAACGGAATTCCAGGGAAGTTTTTGGAAATGTTTGAAAGGAATTTGAAAATTTTGGAGATTTGGAAAGTTTAATTCCTTTTTGATTTGAAAATGAATTTCAAAAGTTTTAAAAAAGTATTTTGGAGAAATGAAAGCTCTAAACTCTTTTCGGTCGCTGGAAAATAACTTCGATGATGACCGCGACATCGTTGGTGTTCATTTTCGGGTTTCCAAAAGAGGAATTGCTACTAAATTGTTTTAAATAGAAGTTGTTTGGAAAATTTGGATTTTGTTTTGGAAATTCAAAGGATAGTTTGAAAGGTTTAAAAGACTCTGGAATGCTATATTAAAATATTTACGAAATATTATGAAATTGATAACTTATACGGTTGAATTTTGGTAGAATAAATTTAACTTAAAGATGAAGTTAAATAAATGTAAGTACAAATGAATCAATTGTGATTTAATGAAAGCGAAATTGAAAGTTAAATTAGTGAAATTTAACCTTGAATTGTGAACTAAATAAAAGGGATGGTTCGAATTTAAAGATGGATTCAAGTAAGAATAAATAAATTTTCAATGAATGGAATTCACAATTGTACGTGAATAAGATTAGAACTGAATGTTGAAAACAAATGTGAATTGTGCGAAATTAAATGAAGTTTCAAGATTAGTTGAAGTGAACTAAAGATAATCGATAAAATTAAATATTCAGAAGATAATCTGAATCCAAATTAGATTGGAATTGTGAATTGGATTCAAAAGAAATTTGAAATGCAAAAAATTGAATGAAAATGGATATAACTTCAATAGTGAAGTAAAATTGTATAAGCAATTTATATTGAAAATTTTGTAATAGAATTTGCAAAATAGGTTGAATGCTGTTACTAGATATAATGGCTAGTAGATATACAGGTGTAAAGGAATTGGGATTTTGATTTCACAGATAAATTGAATTGCTCGACAAAAGGTAAGTATTTAAATTTGAATATGAGTTTTTGATGATTTCTCTCTAGCCGCTTGGCTTTTTCTTTTTCTTTTTGAAATCTGAGAGTCCGTAGGGACGTTTTGTAGTCGTACCGTATTAGCCGCGCAAAGGAGACGCTGGCGAAATTTTTTGAAAATTCCGAGTGTTAGAAAATTTTTGAGAAATTTTTAAAAGTTCAAATTTGAATTTAAACTCAAATTTGAATTTTTAAGAAAACAATGTTGTTTGAAGATTTTGAAAATGTTTAGAAAGTTGGTTGAATTGATAACGACACTTTAGTAGAATGATTCGTTTCGATGAATTGATAAAACTATTGAATTGTGAAAAATAGTAGACGAGTTAAGGTCCTTTTTCCCTAACTTGTAATTTCGAGGACGAAATTCTTTTAAGGGGGGAAGTTTGTAACGACCCAGAATTTCGAACGAATTAAATTGGAAATATTTAATTAATTTTAAATATTTGAACGATGATTTGATTTGAATCCCCGATATAAATTTTAAAATTGGCGATTAAATTATAAAGTTTAATCTGTTGATAGCTGGGTTTAAATTCGAATCTTCAATTTAACGTTGAAGAAAAATATTTTGAAAGCTTTTAAAATTCATATTGACAATACTGAAGATGATAGAAGCTTCAGAATTTAATTTCGAACTGTTTTATTCAGTTTTGAAAATAATCACTCGAACCGATATTTATAAAATAGTCAATTTTCAAACAGTCTCGGAATTCGACGAAACCAGTTCCATTGGGTCCGGAATGTTGTATTATTGCCGGATTTCAATTTTCGTAATTTTCTGAATTGATATGTGAGCACACGGAAATAAAACGCGTTAAAATAAAATGAGATTCGATTTAAATTTAAACTTTTAAATTGGTCAACAAACAACACGTTCGTCCCTTTTATCACGCGCTAAATTCACGCCGAGCATCACGGAAAAATCGTGCAACCATTCACGCAACCCATCCTTCTTCATTTTCAAATACTTCCCCTCATTCCTCAATTCAAATCGAAGAAAGAAAAAGAATGGGAGCCAGTTAAAATGAAGTATCTCAATTTCCTTCTCTCTGCATAAATCAAAACACTATCTCGTTCAAAATTTCTGGCCGCGAACTAAAACTAGGGCGCGATGCTCTGAAGGGTTGGCAATTCGAACTTAATGGGAGGCAGCGCGACGGCGTGTCAGAGGGAGTGGCGAAGACGAAGTCGATTTCTCGAGTTCGCAAGCTAGGGTTCGAGCTTGGATTCACGATCGAAGAAGCCAAAGTCGCGGCGAATTTCGCGACTGGGATGCCGGAAGCGTGGCGGCGAGGAGATGGCGCGCGAGTGCAGATGGCGGCAACATTCGCGAGTGTCGACACTGGGGAAGTCTCGATGTGGGGGCGAACGAAGTCCTGAGGCCAACGGTCGCGTTGTGGAGTGGATCGACGATTGACAGCGGAGGCTGGGGTTTCGTTGGTTTTCAAACTCGTCAGTATAGGTATGGGTATTTTATTTTTAATTACTCTAATTTAAATAACTGAATTTGGTTTTGTAGAGTTTATAAAAAAATAAAATGATAAATAGATTTGTTTTATGAAAAGATTTTCCAGTAAATTAAATTACTGTTATGTCCAAAAGTTATATACAGGAATAATATATATTGAACAGAAATAATTATATATATAGTTAAGTTTGAAAATAGATATATATGAATTTTAAAATATTTGAAGGTTTGTATAAATTTGATTTTTGAAATCTATAAATTACTTGGTAATTTAAAATTTTCAAAAGGGAAAATGAATTGATGGGTTAGTTTAAATATTAATCTGTAGATTTTAAATGTAAACAGTAAAGAAGTATAGGTATATACTATTTATTTTTCAATTAAAGAAAGAAAATTTAGTTTAAAATTTAAAAATATAAATGGTTCATTTTATTTTTGGCATTAAATAAAATTATTAAAAGAGAAATTTGTTAATTTAAATTATCAAAACAGAAATTGGTTGTTCGATTTATTTCAAATAGTAATAAAATCATCTATTGTCTATACAAGGTTTAATACTGTGAAGACAAAGAAGGATTGGATTGGATTTCAAATTTAAAAAGCTAAGGTGAGATTTTCTCACTCAATTGAAAAGTGGAATTTTCAGTTATTGTTTGATTGTCTGTTTGGATTGTTGATATTAGATATGATAGGATATATCTATATATATAGCAATATATACATATTGGCATATGTATATATTGGATTGATGATTTCCCGCCTCGTATAGCGGATGAGACCCTATTGCGCCGTTAGTAAGCGGATTTATAAAAAACCTATATACCGCGATAATTCCGTACTGGAGCGGAATTGGTATTGTGCTAACATCTTTGGATGCAGGGAAACAGGTTGGAGGGATCCAACTGGACCCCTCACATTTATTTAATTCATTTCTATTGGGATGTGATAATCAGTGAATGATTATTGTTGTTATTGAATTGATATCTGGAAATTGTTTGAGAAGCTAAAAATTAGCTAAATGGATGTTTTGACATCATTGGATTCCAAGAATAAACGAAATTGAATTTTTGGAAATCAAAATAGAAATTTCTAAGTGAATTTGATTTTAGAAATTTAATAAATTCGAAGAAAGGAATTTTAAAGTATAAAAAGTTAATTTTTATAATCTTATCGAATTAATTCCAGAATCAAGTGAAAATGTTAAATAAATGGATTTCGTAAAGTAGTGATTATAAATTGAAGAATTTAATTTAAAATTTGGATTTTTAAAATAGATTGATAGAAAACGATTGAAATTTATTTTCTTAAAAAGGAATTTATTTAAGAGAAGATAAGTTGGAAATTCAGTTTAAAATTAAATTGGTAAATTGAAATAAGTTGTGAAATCAATGTAAAATGATTTCAATTTGAAGAATCCATTTTAAAACAGAATATTGAATAATTTGAGAAAATAAGGAATTTATTTTAGTAGTAATAAATAAAATTAGAAATCAATCTGTAATTGATTTAATATTGGAAATGAATTTTTGAGAAATTAGTATGGGATCTTTTATTTAACGTTGAACATAAATTCAGAAATCAATATTGAAATTTAATTGATATTGCAGTTTTTATAAATAGAATTGAAATTTATAAAAGTTGTTATAAACCCAAAGTCACTTATTTTAATAAGTTAAATATAGAAGTTGATAAAAGAAGGTTTATAAGCCGAAGTTGTTATTAAAAAGAGAAATAGAATTTATAAACGTGCTTATAAATTTGAAATAGATTGAATGTGATAAATCTAATATAGAAGATTATTTAAGAATATATATTCACGATTTTGAATAGCGAATTTTTATTGAATAAAAATGTGTAGAAATGATTGAAATGGGGTTAAGTAAATTTTATTCACGATTTTGGACAGTGAATATATTGTTAAGTAAAATGGATTCATTTTTGAAGAAGTAATATTTTAAAAATGAAGTTAAACATTTTAAAGGTGTTTTAAAATGTGTTATGAATCGAAAGCATAGATTTCAACATTTATTGTTGAAATAGACGTTTTCGAGAAATTTAAGGAAATGGTGGACTATAACACTGTTGTTATAGTAAATGATTTCCGGAAGAGAATGTTTTGATGTAGTATTGGGATTTATATACCTATCTTAAAATCCGAATCCCTATACTAGTGATTTTTGAGTCGTCGTAACGATGTTTTACGTAACATTCGTTTTGACTCAAATAAAGGTGTTAAAAGAATATTTTCCTTAAAGGATGAATATATACTTAATTTGATTTAAGTATATCAAATATTTTCAAGTGTTGAAAATGAATAGATTTGTGAAACACTTATTTTTTTAAATAAGTATGGAAATGCTTTTCCAATGAAATGAACGTTTTGAGAATTTATCTTTGTAAAAGATAAATTGAAATTGAATATTGAAAATCGATTTGAAAATCGTATATCAGAAGATATTTTGAAATATAAATTCAATATGGAATTTATAAAGAAATGGGAATTCGTTTTAAAAATAAACGTTGATTTATTTTTGAAGTGTGGAAATTATATATCTAGTAAGATATTTTTGAAGAATAAATAATTTGGATAAATTATTTGGAATCTGATGATGTCGCGCATCTTTATTGATAGTTAAATAACCGACTATCAATAATTACCTTAAATAGGTATTTGTTGTGAATTGGATGAATTTGAATGCCACACTTATTTTTGAAAAATCGCTCACTATTCGGGTTAACCGGGAAAGGACCATGGGGTCGTATAACCCATTCCGAATAAGTGATACGTCGTTATGAATTGCATTCGAAGACCGGTGTTGAAGACCGGATATTTTTGAAAACGGAAGGATTACCGTCGAGTTACTCTACATCGGCTGATCTCCGATTTAGAGGTTTTATCACCCTTAGTGACGGGAAGTCCTGACGTGATTAGAAAATTATCCGGAAATGCAAGGGCTTCGTGAGAAGTGCCTTCGGTTCTGTTCGATCCCGGAACAGACTTGTATGGATTGTGTGTCTGACGTTACAATTTGAGATATAAAGCTGATTTCTTTCAAATACATTTCTGTTGGTGGCGGAGAATTTATTCTCTTAGCTTAACACCCTTCTCTGAGACGTACGAGCTCAGAGGTTATGTAGTTGAAATTTATCAGCGATATATCCCAATTTGGTAACGTGGCATACTGAGTGTTGCTGTGAAATGATCAGTGTGTGATCATTTGTGATATGATCATTTGTTTGATCTTATATCTTTGTGATCATAGGTTGATCATTTTGTTTGACCCGAAGCAGGGCTTTTTAAGAAAGCGTAGCTTTGTGGACGAGACTTCGTCGAGCCTCACACCCCGGAAATGGTCGAAACAGGACGAATGCAGCAAGGTTCTAGGGAGTAGCGCCCCTTAGTGTATGTCATTCCTTCTGGATAAAGGTGGTATCATGGTATGGAGCCCAGATACTTAACCTCTGTGGTTACTGCATTATTATTATCTATGTGGTTTGTTGGAAATCGGGGATCCTCGGGAAGATCGGTGACGATCGGGGGATGGCATACGCGTGTCAGTAGTTACCTATTTTTGCAGAGGTAACCCGGCCTTGTGTTGGCAGAGATCCGGTTAGGTTCTCGGGTCGTCTATTCCAGGGACGTACCCATCGTGGATAGGAAGTTCCTTAGCCTGACCATTTGTTGGAAATCCAAAGAAACAATACGAGCCTTGTACGGTATTAGTTGTAGAACCTGCCATTCACTTATGGTGGCGCCCCACTGTTTGGATGGTAGCTATAGTAGGCATACGATACTGGTCGTATGTTGGCTAAGATTAATATTATACTTTCGAAATGATTTCTACACTATGCACTAATAATAATATTAAAAAGAATTTGATTTTTGCGTAGTAAGCATCTTTGACTATCATAAGAAGAAATCTCCTCCAATTCTGCGTTTGCATTGTGTGTGTGGTGGGAGGTCTTATGGTAGTTTCATTTTCCAAAAGCATTTCGAATTGACTTTAAAAATTATTTTGTTGTTTATTTTAAAGAATAACTGTTTTACGATCTCACACCAGTCACCATGACTGACTCGGAGTTTATTGTTCCCTTCTAAACTCTGGGTGCCCACCAATT